>CM072813.1:47942999-48670035 GCA_036937905.1 Salvia rosmarinus
TATGCTTTGGTGAGAGCATTGGAAGCGTGGCGGCATTACTTGTGGCCTAGAGGTTAAGTAATTCACACGGATCATGAATCTCTCAAATACCTCAAAGGTCGAGGTAAGCAGCGAGACATGTTAAGTGGGTGGAATTCATTGAATCATTTCCATATGTGATCAAGTACAAAGGGAAGGAAAACATAGTGGGCGATCGTGTGTGTCTGAAGAGTGCGTTTGATCACTACTTTGAGTTCTAAACTTCTTGGTTTGAAATGATTAAGGGGATGTATGCGATGATTCGATTTTGCTTCTATTTACTTAGCTTGTGAGCGTCTTGCATTTGATAAGTTCTATAAGCATGAGGGCTATTTATTTAGAGAAAGCAAGTTGTGCATTCTAAGTGTTCTATCGTGAATTGTTGGTGCGTGAAGCTCATAGTGGTGGTTTCATGGGTCATTTTGAGTCCATAAGACTTTAGGAGTTTGCACGAACATTTCTTTTGGCTTTAAATGCGTGTTGATGTAGAAAAATTTGTAGTAGATGTGTCACTTGCATGCGATCGAAATCTAAATCTAAATCCACATGGCTTGTATACACCTTTACCAATTCTCTCTTGCACCTTGGGAGGATATTTCCATGGATTTTGTTTTGGGTTTGCCTAGAACAAGGAAAGGTAGAGATTGATTTTGTGGTGGTTGATAGATTTTGAAAATGGCACACTTCATTCCATGTCATAAGAGTGATGATGCATCTCGTATTGCGATCATTCTTCAAAAAGTTGTTCGTTTGCATGGTGTTCCAAGAACAATTGTGGTGATCGAGATGCTAAGTTTGTGAGTCATTTTGGCGTGTGTTGTGGAACAAATTGGGAACTAAGCTTTTGTTTTCTACTACTTGTCATCCTCAAAGTGATGGGCAAAGCTGAAGTAGTTAATAGAACTTTGTCTCAATTACTTGAACTTTGATCGAAAGAACTTGAAAAGTTGGGAAGAATGCTTACCATTTGCTGAATTTGCTTATAATCGAAGTGTTCGTTCTGCTACTAATTTTTCTCCTTTTGAGGTTGTTTATGGTTTCAATCCATTGAGTCCGTTAGATCGATTCGATACCAATTGAAGGCGTGCAGTCTTGATGGGAAAGCTAAGGCTGAATTGGTGAAAAAGTTGCACGAGAAGGTGAGGCTCAATATGGAGAAGAGCAGCGACAATATGTCGAAACAAGCTAACAAGGCAGAAAACAAGTCATCTTTGAGTAGGAGATTGGGTATGGCTTCGTTTGAGAAAGGAGATTCCTTCAAAAGAAGTCGAGTTGCGACCAAGGGAGATGGACCGTTCAAGTGATCGCAGAGTGAATGATAATGCTTACAAACTAGACCTTAGGGTGAGTATAATGTAAGTGCTACTTTCGATGTTCTTGATTTATCTCCTTATTTTGGTGATCTAGATTAGAGGCAGAATCCTCTCGAAGAAGAAGGGAATGATGGAGATGCATCAGAGCTGCATGACGAGCTGTCAACAACATGAAGATGGACCCATTGGTTATCCAGTGGGCCGATTACTGGTAGAGCTAAGAAGATAAAGGAGTCCATGATCTTTTATTAGTTGAAATAAGAGCCCAGTCAAGACCAATCTATATTGGGCAAATGGTGAACCTTATGCAAGTTGAAGTGGGCTGACTTTTACTTGAAGAATGGGCTCATAATATATCATATTTTGAAGGCCAAGAAGAAGAATAAGGGCTGATTTTCGTGCATGAGAGACCCAAAATAAACATGTTTTAATTCATTGAATAAGTTGTAAATGAGTGGGTACATTACAAACTCGAAAGTCACCGTATGTTATTTATGCTCATTTGAGGATAATTAAGGGTTTTAATATAGTTATAAGTGTGGGGTTTTCAAGAGTCATTTGCAACCTATAAATAGGCTTGTAAATCATTTGTAAGAATACACATTGATATATGAGCGAAAATAGCTTTTGCTTTGTGAGTTAAATCCTCTTTGTAGAGTATTTCACTTGTTTATGAACTTATCGAGATACTTGAGCAAGGTCTTGTGGCGTTCAACCATACAGAGGTTCTTGGCTGAATTATATAGTCAGCGAATTCGAGGTTTCTACGCTCTAGGGGTGATCAAGCGGATTCTCGATCTAGGGAGGCATTGCCTAACTCTTTCGTGGGGTTCTTGGATCTTTATATCCAGCGGGTCCTTCGTCCAGTATCATGAGCTTCCTTTGTATACATATCTTGATCGGTTTACATTAGTGTGTGATATCGTGCATGTGATTATCTTCTAGAACTTGTCGTGTTTACGTGTCGAGGCGTAATATGTGTTTGAATTGGGAAAGGATAAAGGCCATCTTTGTTAACCACATATTCACCCGAACACTAACCCGATGATATATACCATTTGTCGCCTTCTTTGAGCCTTGATTAGACTTTTCTTTCGATTAACCGGATGATAGGAGGTGAGGATGGATATGGGAATCAAAGGGTTGAATTTTGATGTAGTTATGATGAGAAAAGTTTAGTGTAAAAAATACATACATGGTGAATAATAGTACCTTTGTTGTGAAAGATAAACCCATAAGTTCTAGAAAAGAAAAGAAAAGGAAAATTTTAAGTTCACTATGAGTGTTGAGCATAAAGGATCTTTAATCAAAGTATAGGTACCTACGTGGTATTAAGCGTTGATTTGTACGTTGGGAAAGAAGAGGAAAATGGGCGAAGTCCATATGTCGAAAAGTATAAATGGGGGTGCTTGGAATGTTTTGAGTCACTTAGCCATAGTTTATCTACCTTAACCAATGTGCCTACATTACAACCTATAAAAAGACCTCTTTGATCTAATTTGAACACAATGCGTGGTGGAGATATTAGAAGCGGCAAGCCTATGGTAAGATGTTGCATTGCATTGATCGTTGAGTGTATACGTCCTACATTTCTTTATGAGTTGAGTGTATCCTATATTTTACACACATGCCGTTGTGAGGTTGAATTAAATAAGTTTTGCCGTCAATTGTTGTTTGTGTTGAGTTGACTAACGTCGTCATGTGCACTAATGTTTTGAGCGTTGATATGTTTACGAGGCTAGAATGGTTATCATCTTTGCTACGCTCGTTGATCTCTTCGTTGTGTCTTCTGTTTTGGTTTTGTTTGAGGACAAACAATGATTTAAGTTTGGGGTTTGATAAGCGCGCATTTACGTTTATAGTTGATATTTGAAGATGAGTTTAGCTCGTTTAATAATGCGTTCACGTATCGATTCTTAATGTTTATCTATTTCTAGAAGATCTTGCTCTTGGGTGTTCTTTTGGTGTTGTGTAGGTCCATATGTTGAAAATCGAAGCAAGGAGCAGCGCGAGCCAATTATACACTCGGCTGTTTCTAGCGACCAACCTAGCGGTCGCTAGGATGGCCGCTAGAAAGCTCTGTGAGAACCCGGCACATCGCGACCGCGAGCGTGCCGCGATGACCGCCAGCAGAAAAGCTCTTGGATGATTTCGCGACCTCTTGAATGGCTAGCGACCGCTAATCGGTCGCGGTGCAGCGGCGCGAAGAGGCGAGCGGCGAGGAGTGCTGCGAGACTTACCTCGCGACCGCACCTAGCGATCGCGAAGGGTGGTCAGCGAGGCGGCGGCGAAGGAAAACTAGGGTTTGGGGTGTGCCTATATATATGGCGGCACTCGCGCCAACTTGAGACCTACGATTCGAGCCTCTTTCTCGGTTTTCATAAGTTTTCGAGTTTTAGCTTTAGCTTCCATATAGTTTCATTCTAGAGTTGTTTCACGGTTTGTTCTAACGTTAGTTTACGTTTTGTCTCGATCAGGAGCGTTTCGTCGGGACAATCTTTGCAAGTTTCCGTTTTTATTGAGGTTGGGATTCAAGCCCAGCGTGTTCATCAACGCTACATCACGGGTTTTATATATTTAATTTCCCGTCTTTATGGTTAAATCGTATTTCATTTAGTTTATTATATACAGCTAGTTTTTAGTTCTAATCTAGGGTTTGCATTATTCGATCTATATGTTGTGATTCTGTTATCGTTGTTTACCGTCCATGCATTGATTCATGATTCGATTGTGCTTATTTATATGTGTTGATTTACGATCAATCTTGATGCATATTTAGTTGTCGGTTAATTCGTAATTGTGTTAATTGTCGATCGATATCGAATGCATGATACGAATGAGCCTTGAGTCGTGGGCGAGATAGGATATTCGTAGGAAGCATATTCTTTGTGATCCGTTTGGAGTTACTTGTTTTCACTAGAGGCGTATGATAATAGGGAAAACTAGTAATCTCGACCGCTTTTATCGTAACTTGAAATTGTCGGTTATATATGTGATCTTCCATCTTATGCGGATTAAAATTGGTTAATAGGAGCAGGATAAACATACGTTGTGGATAGGATTAATGCGACCACAAGGTTAGTCGTCTTTCTCTGTTTTTTAAACATCCGAGTGTTTATTGCTTTAATTTACTTTACGTGTTGTCACTTTGCTTTGGATTGATTTCGAAGCCTAAAATCTTACCAAACCATGTTTGTTGCTTGGATAATGATGAATCCTCGTTGAGTTAGCTTACGTGTTTTGGCGTTACAATCACGTGGATACGATACTTGCTTACCCTATACTTACACTTTTCATGTTAGAAAATAGCGATCACTCCTTTGTATGTCTATGGGTCGATTATTGCTGCTCGTTTCTGTGACTAAATTGAAGATTAGCCCACGAACATAAATCGCTCGGGTTGACGAACAACCCTCCCACTACTGAGGCGCCTGCGGCACAATAGCAGCGGTGGGTGCGGTAACGTGGTTACATATCTTGCACAACTTCTGGATATGAGCCACTTATGCAGACCGGTATCTCGGTGGAACTCGACCCACTTCAATTTCTTGAAGTATCACGGTGTCGATCCTCCCACTGACACGACATCTCGTATCTTTGGCTTAATCGGTGGTGGAATCGATCATCTTCTAATTCTTGAAGAATGATTTCAACTTTGGATTTATGGTTTTCATATAATCCTCTTCTAAGAATCGGGCATTAGTGCTAATAATGACCTTCGATCTTAGGACTATAGAAATAACCACCTTCGTTCCTCTAGGATAGCGATAAAGCGACCTTGCATCGGATCTGACTCCAACTTGTCGACCTTCTTGTTCAAAGACATATCTTTGGTGCCCATATCCTTATGTGGCTTAAACTGAAACTTGCGCCAAACCACAACTCGAAAGGGTCTTTTCGGTGACTTGGATGGTACTAGATTTAGCAAGTATGCATTGTTTCTAAGGCATACCCCGAACGAAATAAGCGATGTTGCATAACTCGTCATTGATCTAACCATTTCTAAGAGGTCCCATTTCTTCGCTCGACACACCATTTTGTTGTGGTGTACCTTGTGTGGTGGTGGGAGGTAATCCCACACTACACCAAATAGTCCATAAACTCGTTCTTGAGGTAGTCGCCACCGCGATCAGACATGATGACTTGATACTACCAAGCTTCTCCACTTGACCTTAAATTCTTTGAATTTCTCAAAGCATTGGACTTGCGGTGAAGTAGGTATATGTATCCGTACCTTGAGTGTCGTCGATGAAAGTGACAAAATACCGTACCCTCACGAGCTTGTGTTGACATAGGTCCACAAGTCGAGAATAGACTAGTTCAACACTTCTTTGGCTCTATAACCCTTTGCCTTGAAGGGTCGGTGACATCTTTCCTTCTATCTGGGATTAGTAGGCGGGAGATGAGTAGTGTGAGATCACCCAACTCCATTCTTAGCAGGTCTTTGGATCCTATTTAGATTGATGTGACCAATCTAAGATGCGAGAAATGTGGTGTCATCTTCTGAAGAAAACTTTCTTCTTAAGGTTTGATGTAGATGCAACATAGTTAAAGGTATTATGTTTGGCGAGAAATAGTATAAGCGAATTATATAAAGTGCCACCACAGATAACTTTGTCATTTCTTATGATAGAAACACCACTATCAAAAACAAGCGAATATCCATGAATAAATAGTTTGGCGAAATAAGGTTTAGCGAAACTCCGGCACATATAAAGCGTCTTCAATACTAAAGCAGTTCTATCAAAACATAAAGTAACATCTCTGCTTGGCCTCGACTTTCGCGCGTTGCCCATGGAATCGTTATCTCGCCATCCAAAGCTCCCTTGTCGCGGGAACCCCGCAGGTGTAACAAACATGATCGATGCTTTCAGTATCTACTACCCATGAATGAGTAGAACAAGTCGCTAAACATGTTTCGTTACTAAATCAAATAGCGTACCTTGAGCCTTGAGCCTTGAGCATAGGGCACTTAGCCTTCAATGCCGGACTTGCCGCACTGAAGCACTTGCCCGTCTCCTTTGGCTTTTCAAGCCTCAGATGGCGAGACATGTTCTTGCTCCCATTGTTCCTTTGCCTCTACCACCTTTGGTGCCCTTTTCTTCTTCCATTTTCAATGGAAAATTTGGGCCCCTAGATGTGCAAGCAGGGCATGTCTCCTTTGCCCATGACTCCTTCATGACTACGAGATCATTAAGCAAATGACTAAGAGTACACTCGGTCTTGCTCATGATTGCGTTCGCGAAAGTTCTCAAAGACTTGGGCGTGTGTTGAGGATGATATCGACCTTAGCCGCCGTCAATACCTCCTCCAAGTGATCAAGACTATCCATGAGATAAGTCATGTGGAGACATGTTCATGGATCGAACTTCTTCTTCCATCTTACACGCCAAGATTTCTCTCATTGTGTGTAAGCGGATCGTCGATCCGGCCCAAACTTACTATCGAGACTTGACCATATTTCGATCGCGTCTACCATCGGTGATGCTACATTGCAAACCTTTGGACATTGTAGTCATCATATAGCACTTGGCCATATTGTTTGACTTATGCGAAAGTCGCTTGACTCTCGCTACTCGTTAGTCGATCGTCGATAAGGGCATCGGGTTTGGGAGTAGTGAGAACTAACATGTGTTCTTGATGATAAGAACATATTCCATGTTCGTTTCCACTCGATAAAATTTGGACGGATAGAGGATTTTGTGCGAGCATATTGATAATCGATTGTAAGAGACATATCGAAAAGTAATGTAAACACATAAGCATACGATCACACATAATTCGTAACAATAATATTGTAACCTTTTGATAAACAATATTAATTGAAACCTCAATCGCCCAAGGAATCCCACATACAAGCCAGCGTGTGGGCGTTTACACATGAACCCTCGACCAAACTAAAATATACCTTTTAGTCGTTTAATTTCAATCCATATCGACTTATCCTTATGACAAATGAAATTAATGATTGGACCTTACTAGACCACATCACTATCGCAGAAGGACTTCTCGGAAAGTTGTACTTGAGGTGATGTCTAAGCAATGACCACAGTTTTAATGAGAAAATAAATTCTTAGAATTGGCATACTCACTAGGACCATACCACTTCAATCAAATTCCTTGGTTATCTCGTTTTAAATCTATCTCTAGAGAACTTATGAAAAATCGCATATCACGGTCGCGCGTGTGGGCGTTTACACATGAAACTCCCACTTCTCGATAGATTAAAATGTTTTATTTAGAAATTTCATCTAACAAACTTATGACAAACACGATGCAAGCAAGCCACGCGTGTGGGCGTTTACTCACGGTCGTATCACTTTGTTTAGAGATCAAAAGTGGAAGTTTTGATATTTTAATTTAAAATTAATATCGGGTGTTTGGTATGAATTTGTGCTTATTCTTGGTATAGTTATGCATGTTGTTTTCTACGGTTTGTCCTATTTATGTCATTGGTTTGATTATTAATTATCGATTCGGACTTACTTGGTTTGTTTTGATATTTTGTAGACAATCGGCATTAAATAAGATGAAATGAATCTACCAAGGATCAATTTTATTGAAGAGCATTGCGATAGGAGTTCATAAGTAGCGGTTTGTAATTGGACTCGACGCGAGAAAGCAGTGAAACATCAAAGTCGCGCACGTGCGCCAGCGAGTCCGGCGCCTCGCCTGTCGTGCGCCGTGCTCCTCAACCGCCCAACATCGAGATCGCCCATGCCGAGCTCACCCGCATGCCGAGCTTCGCCCATCTGCTCGCCTGGCGCGCGCGCGAGCCGGCGCCCGCTCGTAGCGCCACGCCCATCCAACACTCACTCCCAGCGCTCACTCGGCGTCCTCACCCCGCTTTCGCCCAGCGCTCGCGGCATCAGCGCCCGCTCACGCCACAGCGTCGTTGCCGCCGCGGCGCTCACCGTAGCTCCGCGTACCAGCCCAGCCGCTTCGCCCGGTACCGGCGTGGTGCGGCCTCCCAAGCGGCGAACACCGCGCACTTTGCCTAAATTCCAGCGCGAGTTGCCGCCCGGCCGGCGCTTCGTCATCTCGCACATCTCCAACGGCGCTAGTTCTCGCCCATCTCGCGCTTCGCCCGCCCTCCGTCCGTGGCGGGGACAGCGCGCCATTCCACGCCGCTCCAGCCTCCGGGCGTTGGGTAGCGTCAGCGCCCATCTCCCATGGCTTCGCCTTGCCTCGTCCGTGGCGAGGACCTCGCTGGCCTCGTCCGTGGCGGAGATCAGCGCCCTTTCAAGCGTTGTGCAATTCTCCTCATAACCTCACCACCCCCGGGCTCGCTCTCAATCTGAGAATGATTTTGACGGCGCTCATCAACCGTCGCTCACTCTTTAATTTATATATACATATCGCTTAGGTCTAAAGAAGAGGTGGCTCTCGATGCTCGGTTCAGTTCTTGTTTCTTATTACGTAGGCGCTGACCGACGACCTCTGTTCGATTTCTTCCGGCTATTCTTGATGACAACAGATACAATCTTATAGTATTAATTTACTTTTATCCTTTCAATTTATGCAATTCGTTTCTTAATTCTGTTGAACATTTACGCTTTGCTTGAGATTATTGTTGGATTTATGTTACGGATTTATCAGTTCTCTGGATTAAATTTCATAGTGTTAATGCTTTATGAATATTATTGAATTCAATTCCATAGTGATGATGGATTTTCATGTTTCTTGATTTATATTGTTTTGTTTATCGCTTTCGATTTATCGCTTTCGTAGTTCAACTAGGGATTGACAACCACGGTTTAGATTTATTGCTTTATTAGTTTAGCTCGGGATTGTGACCCCAGCTTAGGATTCTTGTATATTTTCCGTATTTCAATTCCGCTTATTCAAAACCCTCGTTGGTATTAAATTGTTTAGGATTTAATCGCTTTATGTGTATGACATGAACAATAAGCCATGTTAAGTTTTCCTTGAGAGACGACTAGGGTTAACTTATCACGCTACAATTACCTAAATGCGATTGCGAGTAAATTTGAGTGTGTTTTTAGCTCGATCAATTTTGGCGTCGTTCGGGGAAAACTTTAGGCGTATTGTTTGTGTTGTTTGTTTATGTGTTCTTTTCGTTACTGTTTGGTTATTTTCTCCCCGGTGCATGTGATCTTGTTTTTGTTGTAGGTGTCATTAATGCGGGGTATCCTTGATGATCGAATGTGGTCAAACATTTGGGGAGGAAAGTTCGTCGTATTGGGCAAATTCTTCTTACGAAGGCGGAGCCAGTTCGACTATTACGAGGATACCCGTCGAACCATGAGTATCAAGCCTCGATCCCTACCCCGAGCAACAAGCCCATGATCCTCTGCGGGACCACCACGTCCACGCGATGCGAGGATCGAGCTACAATCATTCTTGGGATCAACCATCTCCGCGCACTATGAGGATCAATCCTACAATCCATCTGGGATCAACCACTTCCGCCCACGATATCCGTACTCACAACAACCACCTCCACCTCGGTATTCATACCGCGGTGCCACCTCCACCTCGAATGCCGACTTGGGATGATAAGTTCGTCAGTTTGGATGCTTATGACGCCTCATTTGACTTTTGGAGGCATGAGTGGGACATGTTAATAGCTTTGGTTAATGAGTGGTGCGACAATGGAGGAACTTCAAACCAATCTAATCGGTCGGCGGTCACTATTCTAGAAAGTGACCCAATTGTTGAGAATGGGGTTGGAGGCGCGGGGTAGTCGCTGGCGGAGAAGGTGGAAATTGAGGAAGAATGGGCACATGGGGATGAGAGCGGGATCAAAGCCACGAGGAAGTTGTTACAGGATGGGTGGCGAGGAAGAGTGGGTACATGAAATTGATGACACACAAAACCCACTCGGAGGTGAAGAACTACCCAAACACGTGGAGGAAGATGAAGAGGATGAAGAAAGTGGGCACTTGAAGTTACTAGAATACCAAAACCCACTCACGGAAGTGAAAGACGCCTCAACAATTGAAATACGTGTTCCCAGAGGAGGACAAAGTGAGAACAAAGGTTGAGTAACATCCATAATTTGTCGACATTCTAATTCACCAAAGTATTGTGCTTTGGGAATTGAAATAATCTATTTTTCTTTGGAGAATAGGATGTTTGATTTGAGCTTAAATGATGTATTACTTGTTTTCTTTACTATCCTCTGTTCTTATATGGTTACTCTTGATGCTACGGTGAGATGGTATTCCAGCGGTAAGGACTATGGTAGTCCGTTGTTGGCCGAATGCGTCGGACTCACGACGTTAAGCGAGTACTACGTGGGAGTTTACCCCAGTTTTATTTTCTTTTTCTTTCTTTCTTTTGTTTTTTTTCGTTGTTCTTTGATCTATATGTTTGTCTACGTATCGGTTTGCTCGAATTTGGGATGTTGTAAGCGGTATGGTAAGCCGTGATTCTCCAACCACGTGTTCGCCATCTTTCTTGAGGAAGTTCTCATCCTCTTATATTTTGTGCTTTCATTGTTTGAAACGCGAGGGCGGTCTTTCGAATTAAGTGTGGGGATGAGTTTGTTGTGTGATTATTGTTGGTGTGTTGTTATATCCATTTGCAAGTATTGTGGCCTTTTATGGTGATAAAATTTTGTGATGATGATTTTGGAATCAAGTTTTATTACGTGCTCGTAAGGTTGGGATTTTGATTGTTCTTTGAACTACGTGGTATTGGTCAAGTGATTTTGAATTTCAGAGACTTTTGGTGATTTATGATTTGAGTGTAATGTGAATTGTGAGATTGTGATTGATAGAAAATGAATAGGGGGAAATTGATGTGATTTGTCCGACTAATGTTAGGGGTAGTGTTAACATTGTGGCCATCTATATACTTGATTTTAAAATAAAAATAAAAAAAGTGATGTGAAAAAGAAGAGAAAAGAAGAAGAATGAAACTCAGGTTTTTGTTGAGATTATATAAATGGAGGATGGGATTACGCCTCTTTCTACCGTAAATTGAGAAATGGGCATGGAAAACCACAATAGGCGACTCGAGTTTATCGAAATTCACCTTTCGAACATTGTTCCAAAATCATTAATGCTTTCTATGTTATCAAAGAAATGTTGCTAAAGGTGACCACATTAGTTAGTTCACACTAACGGAGAGTTGGAGTGCGGCGAGTTTACCCTTTTATTTATTGGAAATCGATTGCCGTCTAGATTTATTTCTCATTATCTTTGAATCGTAAACACCAAGTGTGGGGAAAAGCAATAAGGTTTGATTGATTAGACTAAGAGTGAAGTTGCATGAATTACTTCCCTATTCTTATTGGTATAGAGTTTGCTTGAGGACAAGCAAATGGATAAGTGTGGGGGAGTTGTTTGGTATGAATTTGTGCTTATTCTTGGTATAGTTTTGCATGTTGTTTTCTACGGTTTGTCCTATTTATGCCGTTGGTTTGATTATTATTTATCGATTCGGACTTACTTGGTTTGTTTTGATATTTTGTAGAAAATCGGCATTAAATAAGATGAAATGAATCGACGAGGACCTCGCCTAGCCTCGTCCAAGCCTTTGGGACCAGCGCCCTTCAAGCAGCGTTGTGCAATTCTCCTCTCAAGCTCACCCCAGCCGGCGCTCCCTTTCAATCTGAGAATGATTTTTGGCGGCTTTCATCTGACCGTCGCATTCGCTCTTTAATTTATATATATATAGCGCTTAGGTCTAAAGAAAGGTGGCTCTCGATGCTCGGTTCAGATTCTTTTTCTTGTTCCGTGTGCGGCCTTGCCACTCTGTTGATTTCTTCGGCTATTCTTGACGACAACAGATACAATCTTATAGTATTAATTTCTTTTTCATCCTTTCAATTTATGCGATTCGTTTCTTAATTCTGTTGAACATTTACATGCTTTGCTTGAGATTATTGTTGGTTATATTACGGATTTATCGATTCTCCGGATTAAATTTCATAGTGTTAATGCTTTATGAATATTATTGAATTCAATTCCATAATGACGATGGATTTTCATGTTTCTTGATTTATATTGTTTTGTTTATCGCTTTCGATTTATCGCTTTCGTAGTTCAACTAGGGATTGACAACCCTGGTTTAGATTTATTGCTTTATTAGTTTAGCTCGGGATTGACAACCCCTAGCTTAGGATTCTTTGTTTATTTTCGTATTTCAATTCCGCTTGTTCAAAACCACCGTTGGTATTAGAATGTTTAGGATTTAATCGCTTTATGTGTATGACATGAACAATAAGCCCTGTTAAGTTTTCCTTGAGAGACGACTAGGGTTAACTTATCACGCTACAATTACCTCGTACGATTGCGAGTAAATTTGAGTGTGTTTTTAGCTCGATCATCGGGTTACTTGCTTAGTCTTTTGTTTTAAAGGTTTGTCCATGCGAGATCACGTAATCTGGCATGCTTTTCTATAGAACTCAACATGTAAAACATGCTCGCGAATTCTAAAATATGCTTGAAAAACAAGATAAACCTAGCATGCTTACTATGCGCATCTAATCACGAAAACATATAACATGCTTATCTCGTAATTTAAACATACATAGCATGTACGCATAATTTAAACATCCACGACATGCTTTGAGCGATATAAAATAAAATAAATTAGTTCATCGCAACCCACTCGTGGATCTGTACTTCCACTGCTAATTTATTACATAAATTTGCAAATCTGAGATCTTGAAACAACGGGCCTCGCGTGCAGGCACGGACGGATTCGTCAAAATTGGTTGGGTGAAAAATCAGCGGGCGGATCGGTGGAGCAGGCGAACGGATTAATCTGGGAACCGGGTGGCGGAGCAATTGAAAAATCGGTTGGGCTTCAAAATTGGTCAAGAGCCGAACGGGTCGGGTCGGCCCAAAACAAAGCGGGCGGGTCGACATAAAGGGTGGGCAGCGCTGAGAACTGACCCATGCGCATGCCTGTGACCTGCGCCATCGCCATCGCTTGTCGGCGGCCTGCGAGAGACATCGCCCAACCGCGCCATCGCCGGGGGGCGACTCTTGAGTCGTAGGGACGCTGCCAGAGAATTGTGAGCAGTCCACGCATCGGCGTGCCACACGCGTGCCATCTCGCCAGGCCCACGAGACCCATCGCGGCGGCTGCGGGCGTCTGTCGCAAAATCTGGCGCCCGCGTCGCCCGACCCTCGAGCACTTTGAGGTTTCTGCGAGAATCACAGCTGAGACCGCCGGCGCTCGCCCGCTACCGCCCAGCGCTTGCCTGTGACTGCCCGGCGCTTTGTCTGTGGCGTCTCATGTGTGTCGATGGGCAGCTGAGGTTTCTGCGAGGCCACCGTGCGCCCGCTTCGCTTCAGGGCGCGTGCCAGCCCGTCGTCGCTGCTCTCGAGACCTCGTTGAGGTTTTCAGTGCATTCTGCCGAGATCCGCCCGGCGCGCATGCTCGGTAGCCGGCGATGCGAGGCATTTGCACTGCGCCACGCCCGCACGCCCATTTGCCGAGCCGCCGCCGCGCCGATGCTCTGCGCTTGTCGCTGCGTGCCGTCGCGCGGCGTGTCTGCGAGCACCGTGCACGCCCGGCGTGCCGTCGCCCGCGCCATCGTGTCGTCGCGATCGTTTCGATGTCTTGTCATCATCTGGTTCTTCGTGCTTTTAGTCTTCATTCTTCTTTACGGATAAGATTTACAGAAAAATCTAATCTAACCGGATTTTCTCGTGGTGAAAAAAATCCGACAAAAATGAAAGCGAGCCACGATGAGCGCGATTCTAATTAATTAATTGCGCGTTATAATCAGCGTGAATTAATCCTCTGAGCCGAATCTTGATCGAGGCTCGATACCAAATGTGAAATCGATTTTAACCTCTCCGAGGATCTATCTTGGATGTTTAATTCACCATACATTGATTATATACCTAGCATGCACCTATATAATTAATTGCAATACGTAGGGTTTTCGTGTTTACCGGTGAATCTGTCGAGGTAGAATGGATCAAGACTCATGCTTTGATCCTGCGGGCGTATCCGTTTGCAAACTCAATGTCGGTGAGGACAATCTATGGAGAATCTTATAGAAAACGTCTTCTTCCTTCTCTCACAATTTTGAAAATTCTCACACTTTTGGGAAGTATAATTCTCGAAAATTCTAGCTTGAAACATTAACATGATTTTCTCTCACCTTATATTTATAATGCGACCTAAACCCTATCAAGATAGGATTTATGCATATCTAATTAATATAATCTTATCACTTAAGATAGAGAGGATCAGGCGAGTCGGTGGGACTCACGAGAGAAAGTGGACGATTTTCACAAGCTCCAGGGCTGGATGGGCCGGCCCAGGATCAAATGCGAGGAATAAAGATGGGCCTCAAATAAATTAATTATCTTATGTTCGACTAGAACATAAATTAATTTATAAACATTCATTCATGCCACTAGAGAATAAATCTTGACTTACCCTTTATTACCGAAGGTGAGTCGGGCTTGCACTTAGACATTCTGAATCCCGTATTTAAGATATATGCGTCCATCAATTATTTAGAGCATTACATTGCTTAAAATAATTAATATCTTTAATTCCTTAAGTAGTACCACTCGACCTTATTATTATACTTGAGCTAACTCAACTGCGGGGTTTAGTACAATAAACCTTTGAGCTCCTTAAGGGGCGTCATCATCCTAGCGGATACGGTGACTCGTCTGAGATAACTAGCATGACATACAACCTTTGTCACCACCCGAGATCACGGAGAATATTGGGTTAGAACATATAACCCTCGCCCGTAATAAGTCAAGTGATGGTCGGCAACTCATACTCACCTAATACCTTATCGAGGTTTAGATCATCGTAAGTCACCGAGATCTTGGTTCTTCACTACGGTCAAATAGAAGAACTCATCTCACCGTGATCCATCAATACGTCGAGGCGTACCGGCATGAACAAGCAACCAAGTCAAGTCACTTCTTATCTATCGCATGACTATACCGACAACTCGTCCTCAAGTTATCTCGGTGATTCTTTTATATCTCATTAAGCTTGACCAATCATACGGACACGTGATCTTCTACACCTTGTATGATCTAACTTATATATGAGATAAGGGGACACGAGATATATGCAATCAAGTAATCAATTCGGATAGGAGATTGTAATAGTGGTAACGAGAAACATTGTATACAAGTTCAACCAAAGCGCTTCCGATATACAAATCCAACACGCATACCCTACTTGATGTTTTGTGTTGCGAGCTAAGGAGATCGACGATTGATGTAGTCGGAGTGAGCCCCATACTCATTCTCTCATAAGCATCGCTCTTTATATCTATAATATTGCATAAGCATGGTTAAGTATAAATTTAAATGATTTTGGTTAAGAAAAATGTTTTAAAAGATGTATGATACTTGGAAATACATGTGTGATGAGGCTATGACCCTTTTGCTTTTGTTTTTTCTTTGTTGAGGATTTGTTGTTGTTGTTTTACGGTTTGGCTTATATACTTATATAAATTACATCTGCCCGTTTGTCTAATTTATGACCTCATTGCTTAAATATAATTATTATTATCATTATTATATTATATAAGTATTAAAATTTAAAGATTTTAGTAATGTTCCTATTACAATAATGGAGGCGTTCTGATTGGTATCGAGCATTACGTTCACGTAGACTTGTTTAAAGTATGAACATATGTGCTTGAAAGATAATGAACTCTTATTATGAAAATAGCATAAGTGTTTAAAGATGTTTAAAACTCTTAATGGAAGCGGGAGAATGTGTGGGACATGACCGCTGCTTAACGTCGACTCTCAAGTAATTTATGTTTATGAAAATGTTTTATGGTTTCAAAAGTTAAAGGTGTGAGCATGAAAAGAAAATTGTGTCGGGATGAGATTTAAAAGATTTTCGTATCATGAGACTTTATTAAAAGTGAAGAAGTTGTCCACAAAGGGCAAAGTATATTGACTTGTCATGTTTTGATACTATTGAGGATTTATACAGTTTCCCGACACATGTTTTATAAAGTTCAATGATGAAAGTTTATGAAGTTCAAATTTCGAGGACGAAATTATTTTATGGGGTGGTAGATTGTAATACCCCGAAACTTTTCTTAAAGTAAAATGATATATGTTTTGAAAAATAAATTATTTTCAAATGATTTATGAACTAATGAAGATTGATTTTCAATGTTTTTAAAGGTTGTTCGGCTTAGAGCGAGGATGCGCCTTACCGAAATGTAAAGTTTAAAATAATGTGTTTTAAAATTCTAGTAAATTTTGATTTTAGAATGAGAGTTTAAATTTTTTAGAATGCATGAAAATATTTATTTGATAAAATAAAAATAAGTGTAAGAATTAAGTAAAGAACTAATTATTATACATTAGTATAATAAATTGTGTAGAGATAATAAATGAAATAAATATATATATAGGTATATAAGTGTATGAAATGTGTGGAAAAGTGTAGAAATGTATGGAAGAATGTAGAAAAAATACACCTAAGCATGTATATATATGTATGTATATGTTGGAATAAAAAAAACTAAAATCAATATATATATAAATCTAACACCTACTTACTATTCACATTCATCAAAATTTTCACCTTCTTTCCCAAATTTTCGAACACACACATACACCTAAAACACACACTTCACAAATTTCATCATAAATCCAAAATTAAGGTAAGAAATCATTCCTAATCAATTCTATATCTTGTTTTAGAGGTTAAATATCACTTATTTCATGTTTATGTGCATAAATATTTATTAGTTGTTACCAAGAAAGTTTAGTATGTGAAGTTCAAAGTTATTGTTTTATTTTGATGATTATTCATGTGTTTATAGGTTAA
Source organism: Salvia rosmarinus (assembly GCA_036937905.1). Lineage (NCBI taxonomy): Eukaryota > Viridiplantae > Streptophyta > Magnoliopsida > Lamiales > Lamiaceae > Salvia > Salvia rosmarinus. Next base: position 47,960,096 of record CM072813.1, read on the forward strand.
TCTATGTTTAGATGCTAATATTATGCATAAATGAGAGTTTAATTATGAAATATATGTGCATTGAGAAGTATGATCTAACCCTAGGTTTGACTTTTAATGATGTTGTATTATGCTTGAATTATGTTTATAATTATGTGTTCCAATGTATTTAAGCATGTATTAAGTAAGAAAAATAGATTAAAAATTTAATGTATATTTTTCATAATTTTCGAAAATTATGAAGTTGGAGTGTAGCAGCCCTCTAATCCTAAGGACGGATTAACGAGGACTGGAACTTGGAACAGTAATTACAGATCATTAAAGATAATTTATCAAAGGATTTTGAAACGAACATCATGTGAACTAGGAAGTTTCAACCCTTATTTACAAGGCACACATAATTTACATATAGAAAGGCTAGAAGTTCTTAACAAAAAGGTTCACTGATTCGGATGGATTTAACTGTCAATAAACATAACATTCAATCGCAGCGGAGAAGCATGTGAATGCATATATGACGATATGCATTCAAGGTTTCTAACAAAAATTATCAAAAAAAAGGCTTGACTACTCAACACGCCTCCATCCACATCTACTCAACTGCGCGTTTAAAAACAAACATGCGGTGAGTACAAGAATCACTCGATGAACTCATGCCAAAACATTTTATCAAATTTAAATTACACTGCCCCATCACAGTAACACACGAGGTTTTAATTGAAATACTCGTGCTTACTAAACATTTTCTGTCAATTTCCATAAATATTCGTCTGGCCAGACATATTTTCCTTGTATGTATGATCCATATCCTTTTCCATTCATCACAACAATTCCATTATCTCATCTCATTAATTTCATCTTGCGCCGTAGAGGAGGCCTCCTCTTACGGACGCCGTGACCGGCCGAGCACCCTTTCGTACCGCGATCACAAAATAGTGCACAAAATCCTTGCCACTCAAGCACGGGATACAATTCTCAATCATCCTTGTGGGTACTTACAAGGATACGAATTCAAACATTTCATATGTTGGGAGCTATCCAACAACATTCACAATTCGAGCATGGATAGGATACATACATAAAACATAAACATTTTGGGCAGGTAATTAAATAAATCATTTCTTGCGAATAAAGCATCGTAAATAAAACATTTGATCTTTTTGAGTAGAGTAAAGCCCACCTGGACTGTAGATCGTCGATAATCAAAATACGTTTCCTTTTCACGTCTCCTGCTCACGTCCACGTCCAACCTTTACGTAAAAACTATTTCAGTACGTTGGTCACGTTTTTCGAGAACATCAAAGTTTAAATAAATTTTGATCACTTATAAAGTAATAACTCGAATCCTTAACTAACTTTGTCATTAAACTGAAGCGCATATCTTAACTAATTATTTCTCGTGCTTGATAGAGACGTAATATGATCTACGATCCCATATTAACCATTTAGATTAAACGTTCAACGTATATTAACGTCTTTTGATAAAATGATTTCAATTATGAAATCTTTTCTCACAATTGAGATATTCTTATAAAATTAATACATTTTACACTTATTAGTGTATTTACTCAACGTATTCAATACGTTTAATCTAAAGTCAACGTTTTGACTTTTCTTAACATATTTTATAACCAATTTTTATATAAATCGATTTTCAATCGATTTCTTTTCATAAAACCCTAATTCTCGATTTTTCACGCTATTCAATAAACTTGATTAATATTTTTCTTTAATATGAATTAACTTATACATTATACATTATTTTTCATTTCTAACGTTATTTAATATAACGTTTCACCGTAAACATAGTACACTATGTTTATAAAATTCCATAAAATTTTAATATGTCTAAAATAATTTCTAGACATATAATGTATTATTTATCTTGATATTAAGGAATTAAAACCCTTGATAAAACATCCCAAAGCTCACGGTTTTTAGCTTAAATATTCTTAAACTTTTCCAAAAATTTCTCTAAATTCATATAGTATACTAAATTATCATAGAATCATTAATATGTATTAATATTAACTATAGAAAATTTGAACATCACCTATCCACATACTATAGGTCTCGAATTTTTTTCAAAATGCAACCAAATTATTTTCTAAAATTCTAATAAAATTACATAAGGCCTCAACATTAATCTATAACATAATTATAACATAACACTCAACACATTCAATTTCTACATCAATGTATCCTTTCCTATGGTTCACGGTTCCTAACAAAGTTCAACCAAACATTTTTGTAAAGATTCTACAAATTCACACAATGCTTAAACATTATAATATAACAATAATCTAGCATAATATCTAACAAAATCAATTCACACATCATATACCATTTCATATGGCTCTCGAAATTTTTCTTAAAATATACAAATAATTTCTAAATTTTTTTTAGTAAAATCACATGGTACATAATCAAGGTTCAAGATCAACATTATGCTATAACATCCTTTAAAAATAATTTGTACTTCAACCTACAAACTTTAATAATTTTCGGTATTTACTAAACAATAGCATATAATTTCTATAAATTCTCAAATAATCACATAGAGCTCCTCTACTATCACATAACATTAATCCATTAGCAAATAAATCCTAAGAATTTTCGACAATGATCTATAAATCATAGCATGCTCAACTTCAATTCAAATCACTCATATAGTTCATATTCATCATGCTAAACATTATTAATAAACATCTTAACATGTTAACATAATTTCTCATCAAGAACACATGCTTGTAAAATAAAATCGAACCATTGGATATTGAAAATTCTAACGTATAATCGAAGCTCGTTCGATTCCTAACCTCTTTACCGGTGTCGATTAAAAGTGCAAAGGCTTTAGTATCCAAGATTTGGTGAAGAGGATTGAAGAACACACTAGGTTTTCTCTTCTATTTGCTCACGGTAGTTTTGGTTTTTGGGGAAGAATGAAATGGGTTGGTTTGGTGCAATAACCTTTCTTAGGCAAAATGATTAAAACAATTTGCACCTCCTTTGTATCTCTCTCTCGGTTCTCTCATTCACAAAGCAAGACAAATTAATTGCTTTATGACTCACAAATGAATACATCACCAAAGTAAATACTCTTACACATTTTGAACAAAACAAAATACATCCTACTTTGAAGCAACAAGAGACATCGGCTCTCTCACACAAACACACAATATTTTCAAGATTTTTAGTTGATGACTCCTTCATATATTATGTCATCATCTTACACAAAATTAATGCATTTTCACATTTTGGAAGAAACAAAATATTTTCTTTATTTGGTACCATGTGTGCCGTCGGCATTCTCACATGAAAAAGGGAGGAGCCTTCATTTTTCTTTGCCTTATGTCACATAAGTAAATGCTACACAATTACAAATGTAATACATCATCATGAAGAGTTTTAATTATTCTTCTCACCTCAATTGGAAGCAAACTCACGGTTATAACACTACACAACACACATCCACTTGATCCTCAATTAATTTACTTGGTTATTGTGTAGAAAATATCTTACTTGGTCAACACAAATTGGAAGCTCACAAAAAAATTCATTCATGTTAATACATGCATAGTAGTTCACGGCACTTTTGTGATTTAATGCCCAACATTTGATTTTCATGCTATAAGTAGTTATATATCATAATATATGTCTTAGATGATAAATTATATCATAGGAAAATAATTAGAAAGATTCATAGGTGAAAAACCCTAATTTTCGAAATTAGGGTTTTCGAAAATTACATATTTGTTCAATAATTATTCCTTAATTCCTAGCATTATTTTAATGCTAAATAATACTCTAATTACATAAAATAATCATAGGAATTTAAATATTATAATTCCTTGATCATTAAACTCAATTTTCTAATCGTCTCAAAGCGTTGGCGTTCAAGCGTCTCAACGTTCATAATCGACCCATCTCAAAATGGTCGTAATAAAGTCGTAATCACTTTATTAAATTATTCCATTAATAAGGAAATTTAATTCTAAGTTTAGTCACTTAGAAAATTTTACAAAATTTTAACTATCGATATTGATCGACGTTAAAATTTTCTTTGAAAATACTTTATATAATTTTATTCCTTAATTCACAATCATTAGTGAATATGATATAGAATTTATTATCTCATAATTAATCGAAATCATTATTCGATAAATTACTATTTCAAATATCACGGTGAAACCACAATTTCACAATTTTAATTATCGTAGTTAGGCCTTTAATTCTTCGGGATATTACATGGAGGTTCTTATGATTTTGATTTTATTTATTCCAAATAACATGATATATAAGCTATGGGATGTAAATTAAGCATAATATAATTTATTTGGAATTTTCTAAGTTTATATGTGAAAGTTGAAAAAAGTTTAGTTTATGCTTTAATGAAAGTATTTATGTTTAGCTTCAGATTAATTAAAGTTAAATATATAATGATGATTATGGATGATAATGGAGCTTTAATGATGAAATTATATATATTAGTTGAATAAAGTGAGGAATTATTATTAAGGTTTCATAAATTTGGTTGAAGGGCACTTAATGAAAGTAAGCTTAAGTGATTAATATAAGTGTGTTTATATTGTATAATTGTATATTTAAGCATATGAAATTTAAATGAAAGCTAAAATTAAAGTCGGATATATGTGAGTTCTTACTTTTATAAAAAGATTAAGTATTAAGAGTTATGTAAAGGATTATGTTAATTTAATGCCTAATGATAAAGCTTTAGTCATTAAAAGACTAAGTTATAAGTATTATAAAGTGCTAGGTGTTGTGACATCCGGAGCTCGAGGTGGACAACCGATGCTAAGAGTATTCTCAAAGCGTCTACACGAGGTGGGGTTTACTCTATTTGAAAGTTTATGGTTATAATCATTGTTGTGTTTTGTTGCATTCATGGTGAAAGCCTGTGTGGCGTATTATTGCCTGTGTGGCGTATCATAGCCTGTGTGGCATATCATTGCCTGTGTGGCGGATCAAGAAATATATTCATTATGTTTTGTGACATTACGCAATTGGTTATAACTACTTGCGATGTATTCCCCTGAGTATGTTCGCATGCTCACATACCTACTTGATGTTTTTGTTGCGGCTAAGGAGATCGACGATGAGATGCGATCGGAGTGGGCCCACATACTCATTCTCTCATAAGCATCGCTCTTTAAATCTATAATAGTGCATAAGCATGGTTAAGTATAAATTTAAATGATTTTTGGTTAAGAAAAATGTTTTAAAAGATGTATGATACTTGGAAATACATGTGTGATGAAATTTATGACCCTTTTGCTATTGTGTTGTTCTTTGTTGGGGCTTTGTTGTTGTTGTTTTTAGAGTTTGGCTTATATACTTATATAGGGTACATGATGCTCGTTTGTCTAATTTTATGACCTCAGCTGCTTAAATATAATTATTATTATCATTATTATATTATATAAGTATTAAAAATTTAAAGATTTTAGTAATGTTCCCTATTACAAGAATGGGGGCGTTACAGAATGGTATCAGAGCATTACGTTCCTGTAGACTTGTATAAAGTATGAACATATGTGCTTGAAAGATAATGAACTCTTAGTATGAAAATAACATAAGTGTTTAAAGATGTTTAAAACTCTTAATGGAAATGGGAGAATGTGTGGGACATGACCGCTGCTCAACGTCGACTCTCAGGTAATTTATGTTTTGAAAATGTTTTATGGTTTCAAAAGTTAAAGGTGTGAGCATGAAAAGAAAATTGTGTCGGGATGAGGTTTAAAAGATTTTCGTATCATGAGACTTTATTAAAAGTGAAGAAGTTGTCCACAAAGGACAAAGTATATTGACTTGTCATGTTTTGATACGATTGAGGATTTATACAGTTTCCCGACACATGTTTTATAAAGTTCAATGATGAAAGTTTTATGAAGTTCAAATTTGAAGACGAAATTATTTTAAGGGGTAGATTGTAATACCCCGAAACTTTTCTTAAAGTAAAATGATATATGTTTTGAAAAATAAATTATTTTCAAATGATTTATGAACTAATGAAGATTGAGTTTCAATGTTTTTATAGGTTGTTCGGCTTAGAGCGAGCGAGGATGCGCCATAGCGAAATGTAAAGTTTAAAATAATGAGTTTTAAAATTCTAGTAAATTATGATTATGATTTTAGAATGAGAGTTTAAATTTTTTAGAATGCAAGAAAATATTTATTTGATAAAATAAAAATAATTGTAAAATTAAGTAAAGAATTAATTATTATATATTAGTATAATAAATTGTGTAGAGAGAATAAATGATATAAATATATATATATATATATATATATAGGTATATAAGTGTAGGAAATGTGTGGAAAAGTGTAGAAATGTATGGAAGAGTGTAGAAAAAATACACATAAGCATGTATATATATGTTGGAATAAAAAAAGAAAATAAAACTAAAATCAATATATATATAAATCTAACACCTACTTACTATTCACGAATCCGTCGGGCTTTGGCTAGTTAGGAGCAGTCGACCCGATCTAAAAGTTCACCGGGCCAATTTATTGAATGCAACCCGGTCCAAAACCATATGCAGCTAGGCTCGTGTTGCCGCCTCTAATCAAAACTAATACTAAGAAGTGGAGCGATAAAATGTTCTTGCCCAAAATTTCAAAAACCTATTGTCGTTCACCCAATAAATAGAATTAAAAAGATCACGTTTTTCTTCATGGAGATTAAAAAAAGAAAGAAATAAATAAGAAAAAATCACCTTGTTGTGTGTGATTTACAACGTGATTGTCTATTCATTTAATGGTAGGAAGTAAAGCCAGGTAGGGCTCTTAATGCATGGATATAGTTAGACTAATTTCATGTTCAATATAGTAGTCGCGTATAGAGTTGCGAAAACTTCGACATGGATGCAGTTTGATTTTGGTCATGATTGGACTGCAATTTCGGGTAAGATGGAGTTTCACACACTATCTGAATTGAAAAAAAATGATCTTGGTCCATGGGAGGACCAACCCAATTTTGGGTCAGACTAGGTTTATGCTTTTGCAATTGTAAATGAATTTTGATTAGAGTTAAAATTTAACAACTTTAATGATAAATAATGGAGTATTAGAGTTAAAAATTTAACAACTTTAATATAAATAATGGGGTAAGTATACCCCAAAATGCATGTATATATGTTTAAGAAACAAAATTCGTTTTGAGTCTTGGATAAATTATCATCATCATTTGTTCGTCATAAGTTTGCAATATAAGTGGATTAAGTCTTTCCAATAAAGAAATATCGCTAAAATGATTGAGCTTATAAGCTCCTTAAAACATATTATAAGTTGTTTAAGAGCTTATAAGTTTTTACGAAGTGTTTGACAAAATAAGTTCATAAGCGAATTTTATAAAATTTATGAAAATAAGCTCCAAAAATGTATATGTTGCCCCAGAAATAAATTCCACAACTCCAACTTATTTTGTCACAAGTTTATAAGTAACAATGAATTTACCAAAATAATTTTTCTATAGTTCGTTATTTTATATATATACCCTATCAACTTCACCACTCGTCAATTTACCACTCGTCAATTTTCTCTCTCTAACTATAATTTTTTTCTCTAATTCACGATTTTTTCTCTAATTTATAGCTCAATTATCCAAATATTTAGACAACTTATAAGTTCTTCAGACACCACATCTTATAAGCTCTTGAAGCTTATAAGTTCTCTAAAATAAGCTCAAGCCAAACACCCTCTAAGTTGTAATTCATGTATGCATTTAGAAATTTTGTGACCTGGATTTTGTTCTTAAATTGACCATATCTTGGGCCGAATGAATGCTTAAAACTTAAATGGGCTGGTTACTGAAGAGCCAGATTAGGCGCATCCTCTTTGTAGATTTTAAGGAGATAGGCTTTTGGTTGTCGTTTTTATGTCTCACTTAATTTCGCTTTTGAGTTGGATGAATTTCGATTTTTATTATTATAAATAATGTAGTTTTAACATAATATGTCATAAACAAATTAACAAGATTTTATACTGTAATAACTGAAATATAAGCAATCTTTTATCTCCAAAATATGTTTCGCCACTCATTCTCTCCTATTATTCAGATTTTTATACTTTCGTTTATTTCACTTGCCCTAGTTTCATTATTTTGATTTTTTGGTTAAAATTAATGGGTTATTAGCGCATAATACACTAACTTTGGGCCAATTTTGATTTTCTCACGAACTTTTAAAATTGTCACAAAATACATATCTTAATGACTTTAATGTTTTACCATGATTTCAAATTCAAGCCAAATTTGATCGGACTTGGCATCTTGAAAATAATTTTTTATGGCCAAGCGGTTAGTGATATAAACGACATCATAGAGAGAGGACATAAAACATTGTCGTTCCATCAAAATAAATCAGATTTTTTTATTTCTAGGATTCATCGTGTCAACCCTCATTATAAAAATCAAGTATTCCCGTTTGTTTCATCGTCTGGTTTTAGTTGGGATCAAAACAATCGATATCCTCTCTCTACGATGTTATTTATATTACTAACCGTTTTGTCTATAGTAAATTTTTGAGATGTCAAGTCAGATTAATTTTGCTTAAATTTGAAATCGTGGTAAAATCACTAAAGTTATTAAGTTTTTGTATTTTGTGATAATTTTTAAATTTCTTGGGAAAAATCAAAATTGATCCAAAGTTAGTATATTTATGTGTCGATAACCCAAAATTATTGTCGAGAAAACCTGTGAAGTTTTTGATGGTCACGACTATGGATGTCAATGGGTAGGTTTTACTCGGACCAGAACCAGTAAATATGTAATGGTTCTGATTCTGGATCCGACCCATTAGACACTAGATCCGGACCGGACCAGGACCATCAACTATGGTCTTAAGCGATCCGGATCTCAGCAGGTCTGGAACCAGAACCAGATCAGAACCGGACAAGAATCAGAACTAGAACCGAAATTGTTGCTTTATAATTTAATATGTTATGAGTGATTTTGAATCGATATGGATAAAATTAGCTCATTGACAAGTCTATTTAAACTTAGGCTCGTCGATAGGCGGGTTTACTCGGACGAACCAATAAATAAGTATTGGTTACGGTTGCGAACCGAACGGATCCGGACGGACCGGACCATCAAACTATGAATCTAAGCGGTCGGGTCTAAAGCGGGTGGGCAGGAACCAAAACGAGAACATTGCTTTAAAATTTAATGGGTTTGAAGCTGTTGCGGATCGGTCCGGTAAAACCCACCCATTGACATACCTAGTCACGACATTACGAGCATCACAATCTCTCATGCTACTAAATTTAGCATAAAATTTGACATATTTCAATGAAATGTATGTCAAATATGATGCAAAAAAAAACGTGTATGATTGTGCTTTCGCGTGAGATCTTCAGTTTAGCCCCCTCTTCTACCTTGTGAAGTTTGTAGACACAGCGAAGGCTGGATTTGCGTTGAGATTATTGAAATTTGTGAAGATAGTAAGGGGGTGTTTGGCTAAACTTATTTTAGAGAGCTTATAAGTTCCAAGAGCTTATAATGTGTTTCAAGAGCTTATAAGAGGTAATGTCTCAAGTGCTTATAAGTTGTTAAAGTGTTTGGATAATTGATCTTATAAGCTAGAGAAAGAATCGTGAGTTAGAGAGAGAAAACCATAGTTAGAGAGATAAAATTGACGAGAGGTGAAGTTGATAGTGTATGTGTAGCAAATAACGAACTATAATAAGGTTATTTTGGTAAATTCATGGTTGCTTATAAGTCTATGAAAAAATAAATTAGAGTTGACCAACTTATTTTTAGGACATCTTATAAGCTGTTGGAGCTTATTTTCACAGCTTCTAAGCTGTTTAGGAGCTTATTTTGTCAAACACTTTACAACAGCTTATAAAAGCTGTTTTAAAGAGCTTATAAGCTCAGCCAAACACCCTCTATGTCTTATTTATCATATAATGAATATTAACAATTTTAATCAAGTAATAGCTCTTCACTCTTCACTTTGTTCCGATCAAGCTCCACGTATATTACATATCGTCCACTTAGACTTCTTTCCCATCTTAATTTTTACTTTTCATTTGCATTTTTATAGTTATATATGTTCCAACTAGTATTGACCATTTGTTGATTCACTATTGATTATTGTGTATATGTCTGATATATATTTAGTAATGTTTACTTACAAGATTAGCCTAGTCAAATAGATAATATATATATATATATATATAAACTACTCTATTATTACTTAGATGGATTGGAATTTTGATATATCCCAAAATTCTTGATAATTTTCATAATTTGAGCTAATTTTGTTTGATTTATTCCTCGTTAAAATTGTATGATTGGAGAAATCTAGCAATGATGATGATAAAATATTCAATCAAACATGTATATCTTATCAATCATAAAAATATAGTAGTTTTGGTCAACTGACATCTTCAACTGTTGTTATATATCTTGAAATTTAAATGAAAATCATTTTATCATAAAATTGAGAATCACAAAATTTTATATATTAGTTGTGAAAGTTGATTCATCCGTCGAGAAAGTTATTGTATCTCGAAAATAGATTTTAAATCCATCATGGGATTTGAACCGGGTGGAAATTTTATCTTTTGGATGTAGTACATTTCGATGGATGCATCAACTTTCTCGATGAATCATCAAATTTTGTGGTTCTCAATTATTAAGATAAAGATAGTTACCTTAACCTCTATATATGTATATGTGGTAGGGTTAACGTGAGAATTATTTTATTGTGAGAATGTGGGAACCAAAAATGATGATTCAGTATAAAAGCTGATAGATCCAGCATTAATTTTCATAATAAATTTTCAGGATTCTTAGTTCTCATGTTAAAAAAATTCTTATTTGAACCTTATTATATATATATAATAAGGTTCAAATGAAATTATTTTTAAAATGAAAACATGAAAATCATAAAATTTGATGCATATATGAAATAAAAGAAGAAGAATTAATATGTTAATTAACTCATTGGGACTAGAAAACCTCAAATAAGTATGTACTCTTTCCGTCTACCAAATTCGTTCATTGATTTTGGATGCACGAGTTTTAATAAATTGTAATAAGTGTAAAGTGAGTGAAGATAAATGAATAGATTAATGGATTGTGACTGTAAAAATATGGGTCATAAATGATTTTTTTGTAAATAAATGGGTATGTTTAGTATAAAAGTGTAAAGTTGAAAGGAAAGTGAATATTTTTTTGGACGAATCAAAATAGAATTAAATGAATGTATTTAATGGATGGAGAAAGTATAATTTTATTTAGAAAAAATAGGCATCTCTAGATTCTATCATTTCGATCGACTAGATGACGCATTAGGTTTTAGATGCTCGAGACTTGAACGAACTCTAGACGCACAAACAGTAACTCATCAAGATTTAATGAATAGATAAATTTAAAAGCGAGTTGAGAAATCAAATTCATAATTGAATTGGTGGGTGCTATCACAATTCACAACCAAGAAAGAGCAGTGTTTATTTGCTTCGAGTCCACCATTTCACCTATTTAAGAAAGAGAACACATTCATTTGGCTGTCTGAAATTAAGTGAAAACGACACATTCCTATACTTCCGTGCTAGTCGTGCAAAAGTTGATTATTAGTTTCATTAAGTAATTATTTTCCAATAATATTTATATTTTAATTTTTTAGAATTTATTTTAGAGTTAATTGTAATTTCTTTAAATATTCAATTTGAATAAAATCTATAAGTACATGGGCCTAGAGTTTCATTAGAGTATCTGTATAATTATTTAAAGAATCTTTATCTTTTATATTATGATAATCTAATTTATAATATTTAATTCAATAATATTGTTATGACATCTTCATAGCAGTATTACAATTTCATTTTTGTTACCTATTTATTGTTTTGCATTTTCTATTCTCCCTCAATCATTATGCCTCTCAATCCACTATCCTATTTGTGGGTTTACTCTTATATCACAATCCACTATCCTATTTGTGGGCCCCTGCAATTAACGCATTTTCTCAATATTTTATTCATTTGACACAAAAACTCTCGACATCCGTCTGCACGGTGCAAACGAATAAAAATATAATTTATTTTTAAAAAAATATTTTACATTGAAAAAAAATATCATTAGTTTTTTACTTTGTAATCAGCAAGTATAATTTATATTGAATAAGAGTATCATTTATATTGAATAAAAATATCTATATTTGTATGTGCGAACGTCCGCATAGGTGACTACATGTTTACTCAATTCTTGCAACCATGCATGATGCAACACCCCCCACCCAACACACACCCACACACCCAAAAAAAAGAAGAAGAAGAACTGAATCATTAAAAAGATGGAACCAAAACCAATTAACCAAACCAAAGGCCAGGCGTTGGGCTTGTGGATCATAGAATAATATGCAAACAGAAAATTAATATTCGAGATAACGACAATGATGTCAATCTTTGGCATAAGCATATTACGTTGGACATATAGTACCAAAGGCTTAAAAGTGGTATAATTACAAGCAAGAGAGCATCCTAGACTTGCTCCTGTGATAGATCATGAGGTTTCTGCTGGTGCGGTTCGGCCTTCTGCTTCTCCATCTCCATCGACTCCTCGCCCGACCCTTTGTTCTTGCGGTATATGGCATAAAGGATCAGCTGCACCGCCCCTAATCCGCTCCCAAAACCATTCGGAATCTGGATCAATTGTTCCGTGCATTGGTTAACTTAAAAGGGACTACTAAGTTAATGTGTGTGTATGTGTAATTCAACACAAATCCACCATGTTTTCGGGCATATGTGCTTACAGCAACAAAGGGGTCTTTTCCAAGAAGTCCAAAGATGAACCAAGATGTGCCACACAAGAAGACAAACAAGGATAAGAAGAATGGCATGAACTCCACACTCTTTGTCTTGATCACCAACCTCTGCATTTTTCTATGTAAGCAATTATCCAGAGAGAGAGAGAGAGGGTGGGAGCTCACAATGATTGTCAGAGGTGAGCCATACATGATGATCGAGAAGACAGTAGCAGCAATGCCACAGAAGAGCTTCCTGGCATTGCCATGGAGGGCAAGGAGGAAACAAGAACAACCATGGCGAAAACCGAGAGTACTAAAATGAACAGCCCTAGAATCTTGGATTTCTCCTTCTTTGGTGCAAACAAGATGAAGATTATCACATAAACTGTTTCAATCACCGCACCCGTCCGTTTATCGTTGACACCAGCAGGTTGTTAGGCGACACAAAGGCATGCCATACCTATTCATTTTTAATCAGATTCATGGATTATCATATTCCATCACTCATCTAAAACAATGAAATCACTACTATCACTAAATCAAACAAATAAAAACCATATGATAATCACAAGAGAAGCCTCAGTTCATGCAATGTTACACGATCCTATCAAATTATACACAAATAACGCATCAAAATCCTCAAAATTAACCAAAAAGGGGAAATTCAAAGCAATTACACACCAAGCAGAAAGCAAGCAGTTGAGCAGAGTCATGACGTAAGGGACTCCAGAAAACTGCTCTGTAGATCTCTTCTTCACAATCCTTTTGAAGGTAATCCTATCAACAAAATAAAATTGAGACGGTGAAGAAATATGGTAATTTTTTAGGTGAAAAATAGAGAACATAAGTTGGCAAAAGTTAGTTGAAGAATATTGCTGCTAGAAATAATCATTTTCTTCTATTAACACGAATTTTACTTTCTTAACAACAATAAATTGAAAGAGAATCAAGATATTTAGCCCTAACGTAATTATATTGTGAATATTTAGGTGCTAAATAATCTCCTGATTTGTAGATACAAACAAACGCAGAATTGTGTTGTAGATAGAGAGAAACTCACAATGGAGCCAAGAAGAGAAACAGCGCAAAAGCATTTCCTGCATCATCAACAACAACAAAAATTAGCAAAACTCAGAACTTAGAGGAAGAAAATAACTAAAATCATGACATCGAGAGCGCAAGATGATGAAAAAACACACCGAAAATTCCAATGACGAAGTGCACAACATTTCCCATTTCTCAGCGTTCGATGAAAAAATTCAGATAAAAAACAATCCAAGAACAAAGTTCCCCCTTCTTTGGTGTTTCTACTTCTCAAGAACAATTGGTGTGTGTCTGTGTTTTGTGAGAAACTCTGCTGCATAAAAAGACTGAAATAGGAGGGTGCATATATATATATGTATAATGGGGGAGCAAGAAGCGAGGAAGGAGTTGGTTTATTGTAACAGAAGCAGAATTTACAGCTTGGCACTAAAAATTATATTCGAAAATTTTCTATATTTGTGAAATAGCAGAACTGCAGATTTCTTCTGTTACGTACTATTCTGATCAGGTATATGAGGGCACCGATTTAAATTCACGGGTTTGACCAATAATTATTTCTTTAATTTTTTTGTTTAATTTCTGAAATATTTACATGATACACCCTCCGTTTCATTATATCTAATCATTTTTAAATTGTCTCATTTAAGATGATCTATTTTCTTTTTAAGAAATAATTATTTCTTCAAAAGTTATGAATCTACTTATTTTTTATCATTTTAATCACTTTATAGCTTTCTTCTAAATAAGCGTATCGAAAAGAAATTGATCGTATTGGATGAGATAGAGAGTATTTGTAAAGTATTTTTGGTGATATTTGGTTTGATTCATAGGGCAGTCTTAACAGGTATAGTAGGTGAGTCAAATTTTGTACTGCAAGTTGAACCGTTTGCATTTTTTACTGTTTTGGGTATAGTTCTCTAAAGGCGGTTACTATGCAGGCGGAGCGGTAGTTTTGTTTGATGAGTCATTCCGTTTTCAGCTTTTGGGAGCAGGGTAACCGGTCACGTTTCATTTCTTTATAATTTTAGATTTTATATTATACAATTTAATCTTTTTGATATGTATATTGGTGGTATTTGGTTTGATGGATGTAATAAATAAGATTGATAGCATATGTAGGCTATGATTATTTGGTTTGTTTAGTAGAGTGTATAATAAATTAAATGATTATAATTAAAATATAGAATAATATCAAAATTGCTCATTTAATTTATTTTTCTTCAATTTGTAGTCACATGAAAGCATGATTATTATTATTATTATTATTATTATTATTATTATTATTATTATTATTATTCATAATAATAATAATAATAATAACAATACGGAATTGTTCTGCAGATGATGTTCCACATCTCAAGTACGTCTCACATCTCCTTAGTTGTCTCGTATTTCATCAGCTTCCTAATGTAGGTATTGGAAATTGTTATGGAGATGATGTTCTTAGCAAGATTATTAAGCTCTTCTTGGTGGCGTTCTTCTGAGGTGAAGTCCACTTGATCCTTCGGCTTGTAGTCGTAGGTAGGATCATTGCTAGGTTTCGTGCTTACTTTCATTATCTTTTCTCGAATAATGATTGGGTCATTTCTGATGACCTCCCACATGTGGCAAGGTTGGACAGTGAGATAGCTCTTGAGTCTGAAATTTCAGATCTCATAGTTGTCTACCGCTAAGGTAGGGAAAGAAGTTGATCTGCTATAATTAGTTTCCATCACAACAAAAATGCAGCAGGATGCAAAAATATATAATTTTAAAGATCTGATCGAAAACAACGACTGGAAAGTTAGTTGTTCCTATAACAATCTTCTCTGATACCAATTGATGGACCCCCTAGGTACATACTGGTGTATCGAATGGAGATACACCAATTAGGCAAATTTAAAACTAGCTCCGATGTAGTAGTGGTCGTAATCTATAGTTCGGTCTTTGTTACTTATCTTGTTGATCGGTCGCGGATAAGAGAACTCTAGTACTGAGTGATATCATTTAGCAAACCCATTGACTACTAAGATAGCTGGTCAGTTGGACCAATAACTGATGTGTATGCAAAATCATTTTTTATAAACTTGAGTATAGGGCTTTGAATGCTTTGGATACTTTGAATGCACATCGTTTCGGTTACCTGCAAAGGTTGGACTCACTGGTATTTATAGAGAAGATGATGAATATTAGTGCATTTGGAGGGAGCACCAATCACATCCTTCTATTTGACATTTGAATTCTTCCCGTTGACAATCCTCAGAAGTCCCTGTCAGGGTCAGCATCATCGTACATTGTAGCTCTGTAGTTCTGAAAAGGTGTTCTGGCATGTCAGGATCCTCTGCAGATACACTATGACACGTGACGAGTCAAACACTTAAGACTTAACAACTTTAGTTTTTCTTCAGTTGAGTTAACTCTATGATTTATCAGTGTGTTGATTTCGAGTTGGGTCGATCAGGATCGCTACATCTTTTATCAACAGTGGACTAATGTCTTTATCGGTTTGGGAACTGAAAGTTAGTTAGATGCTTTCGACAGCGTAGAAATAGTCGACTTTAACTTTTCATCGGTCAAATTGACTACTTGTCGTGATTTGACTTCAATCGACAACTTTGACTTACGGTAGTCAACTTTGACTTACAGAAGGCGATCGTAATACCCAATTTACGGGCTTAAAAAAATTCGAAAATAAAGAAGGAGCGATCTGATAGGAGCAGTATGAAAGTGAGCGTCGGTAATTGTCGATTTTGAATAAATCGAAATTTCTCTTGAAAATTTGAACAAAATAATTTTTAAATATGTTTTAAGCATATTTAGGATAGTATTTACACTAAGGAAGAAAAGAAACATTTTCCTTATTTATTTGATTATTTTGAAAATCATGAGAATGAATAATTAATTTGTGAATTATTATATGATCACTTGATTTTATGTGATGAGTTGTCATGTTTATCTTATAGTATATGATAAGATAATTATCTTGAACACCTAAGCATGAGGTGGATGTGATAAGGTTGGAAAATGACTTTTTTAAGATAAGATTTGCTATGATATTTTCATAAAAGATAGGATAAGGTCATGATTAATTAAGAGATAATGTTTATCTCTTAGAAATGTAGAAATGTGTAGAATATCATAGGAGATATTATTTTGAATCTTAGCTAGCAAGTTTTGAAAAAAGGGTATTATTTTATGTGAAAATCGAAAACTTTGATTTTTATGTGATAATTGTATTAAATAATTTATTTAATTATATAATTGATAAATATCATGATTCTAGATCAATCTTATCTCATAGGAAATATAAAAATTTCGAAATTTATGAAATAAGGTAAGAATATGATTTTATAAAATAAAATCTGAAACCCTAATTTTAGAAAATTTGGGAAATAGCTTAGAAAAATTCCAAAATTTATTTTATGATATAATATCATTATATTGATGTAATTACTCATAAAATAATATTTTTATGAAAAGAATCATAGTTTGATAATTTATTCATAATTTTGAATTATTTATGATAACTTTACTAAAGTACATAGAGATGACCTTAATTAATTTTCCTATGATTTATTTTATCATCTAAGATTATTATTATGTCATATAGTTATTAATTGGAGAAAAATAAAATATTTGGCTTATTAATATTAAAGGGGCCGAAAATATTGAATTATATGTGTGAAAAGGATATAAATATCATGCTTTAATTAATGCTATGTCATTATTATTTGGATAAGATATTATTATAGGATAAGGTAGATTATGTATCCAATTTGAACAAGTAACTAAGACCTTTGTCATGTAGTAGGCGAAAAGTTTGAAAAATAGTGTGAACAAATGTGAACATAAGGTATAAAATTCAAACTTTAGGATAAGGATAAGATATGATAAGATTTGATAAGATAAGATAAGATATGATTAGATTTGGTAAGATAAGATAAGATATGATAAGATTTGATAAGATAAGATATTTTATGAAATAATGATTAAACCCACTTTATAAATCCTATAAATAGGAGGTTACCTCCCATAACATCATAACAAAAATAGAGAGAAATAGGAGAAAATAGAGAAAAAAATGAGAGTGTTCTTCAAAGCGTTCTTGATCATAAAAGAATAACGTCACGACGTCGATCAAATCCGATAAAAGGTTAGAATTTATGTTATAAGCTTATGTTGTTCATGTAATTTTCGAAAATTATGTGACTCAGGCTAATATGTTTGGATATTGTATTTATATGATGTTATTAAGCATATGGTATAATTATATCACAAAATCAAGCATGATATCAAATTTTATATGTGGACCGAAAACTTGAAGGTGTAATATGTTGATAATTATGATTTTAATTGATGATTGAAGCATGAAATCATAATCTAGGGTATTAGTTATGCTTGTTTGTATTTATGTAGAATTTTTGGAACACTTTGGTACCTAAGTCTATGATTTTCGAAAATATTAGTACATGATATTATGTTGAGATATAATCCATATTTGAGTGTTATCATAGCATATTGATAGTGTAGATTCATAAAATAGTGTTGTACAAATTTATTGGATTTGTTAAAAATTTATTGGACCTAAGTCCAAATTTTCAAAAGTGACTTAGGAAGATTAAATTCAATAGTTCACAAATAAATTAATTATCTTATGTTCAGCCCAGAACATAAATTAATTTATAAACATTTATTCATGCCACTAGAGAATAAATCTTGACTTACCCCTTTATTGCCAAAGGTGAGTCGGGCTTGCACTTGACATTACGAATCCCGTATTTAAGATATCGAGCGTCCATTAATTATTTATAGCATTACATTGCTTAAATAATTAATATCTTTAATTCATAAGTAGTACCACTCGACCTTATTATTGTACTTGAGCTAACTCAACTGCGGGGTTTAGTACAATAAACCTTTGAGCTCCTTAAGGGGCGTCATCATCCTAGCGGATACGGTGACTCGATCGAGATAACTAGCATGACATACAAGACTTGCCATCACCCGAGATACGGAGAATATTGGGTTAGAACATATAACCTCACCCATAACAAGTCAAAGTGATGGTCGTGAACTCATACTCACCTAATACCTTATCGAGATTTAGATCATCGTGAAGTCACCGAGATCTGGGTTCTTCACTACGGTCGAGATAGAAGAACTCGTCTCTTGTGATCCTTCAATACGTCGAGGCGTATCGGCATGACAAACAACCAAGTCAAGTCACTTCTTATCTATACGCAGACTATACCGACAACTTGTCCTCAAGTTGTCTCGGTATGTGAAACTTTTATATCTCATTAAGCTTGACCAATCATACGGACACGTGATCTTCACACACCTTGTATGATCTAACTTATATATGAGATAAGGGACACGGATATATGCAATCAAGTATTGATTCAGATAGGAGATTGTAATAGTGGTAACGAAACATTGTATACAAGCTCAACCAAAGCGCTTTCGGTATCAAATCCAACAATCTCCCACTTATACTAAAGCAAACTTTTAGTATTCAATGTGTCTCTACTAGCTATTACAAACAAAACCATCACTTTGCTTCTCCCAATTATACAAAAGTTTCCTTTCTAAGTGGGTGCCATCAAGCGCAATCGAGTCCTCTAACGTGTCGTCGTAGACTTTTGCGGCAGCTCTTCGTGAATAGATCCGCTAGGTTTTCCGTCGTATCAATCTTCTCAATCAACCGCGTCACCTCGTCTAACGATTTCTCGTATGACATGGTACTTTCTCTATATGTGTTTGGTCGCCTTGTGGGTCCGTGGTTCCTTCGAGTTTGCCATCGCACGAGTTATCACGATGAAACTATGATACTCTTGGGCAAACCGGTACCACATCTAGATCCATGAGGTGGTTCTTGAACCATCTGACCTCTTTAGAAGCCTGCAGGCGGCTACATATTCGGCTTCCATGGTAGAGTCCGCAATGCATCGCCGCTTTGCACTCCACCGGGATCGGCTCCACCTCCCAAGGTAAACACATGGCCGAGGTAGACTTTTTCATCACGGTCGACTTGAAAATCCGAGTGCAGTATAACCCAAAGGCATTAGACTATCGCATGGTAAACCAGCCTATAATCCCGAGTCCTTTTCGGTGCTTGAGTATATGCTTTCTGCGGTCCAATGAGCTTGTCCAGGTTAGGCGATATCTAGCTACTATGCTACCGCACAGCGGATATCGGGCCTCGTGCATAGCATTGCGTACATGAGACTTCCTACGGCGGGCGTAAGGAACTTGTCTCATTTCTCTATCTCGCTGCGATCATAGGTGATGCGTCTTGAATAAAGGAACGCCATGTCCGAAGGTAGCAATCCTTTCTTGGCGGTGCATACTAAAGCAGGCGATGTCGATGTAAGGCGCCGAGATAAGCTCAACATTTTCTTCTTGCGATCTCGGTAAACCTTGATCCCAGAATGTACGCTGCATCTCCTAAGTCTTTCATTTGAAAGCGATTGGATAACCAACTATTTACGATCGATAACGACTTCACGTTGTTGCCAACTAGAAGAATGTCATCTACATAAAGTGCAAGAAATACCACATCACCGTTAACATCTAACCGATATACACAACTCTCGCTATGCTGTTGGGTAAATCCATGGGACTTTACCACCTCGTCAAAGCGTAAGTTCCATGATCGGGAGGCACCTTAAGTCCATAAATGGACTTAAGCTTCCATACTAGATGCTCTTCACCTTTACCACATAACCTTGGGTTGCTGCATATAGATGTCTCTACCTTCCTCAAGGTAACCGTTTAAGCGGTTTTAACATCCATTGCCAAACCTCTAGGTTCAAGTGGGCTGCTATGGCGAAGAATTACGATGGACTTGAGCATTTTCTGAGCGAAAAGGTCTAATCAAATCGATGCCCTCAATCCGAGTGTACCCTTTCGCCACAAGCTCGACTTTAAAAGCGAAACCTCTCCATCGGAATCTCTTCCTTTGTATATCCACTTACTACCTATGGCTTCCTTGCCATCTGGTAGAGGTGTCTTTTCATATACATCCATAGCCATTATGGACTCCATTTCTAAGTCCATAGCGGTGTGCCATGATCTTGCATCAATGTCTTGTATCGCCTCCTTGTATGTCCATGGGTCGATTATTGCCTGTTCGTTTCCTGGGACTAAATCCGAAGATTCTCCCACAAACATAAATCGCTCGGGTTGACGAACAACCCTCCCACTATGACGAGGTTCTACAGGCACTATGGCAACGGTGGGTGTAGAAACTTGTGGTTCTCTATCGTGCACAACATGCTGGGTAGGTACCACTTGTACGGTCGGTATCTCGGTGGAACTCGACCCACTTCAATTTCTTGAAGTATCGGTGTCGATCCTCCACTAAATTGACATCTCGTACCTTTGGCTAATCGGTGGTGGAATCGATCATCTTCTAATTCTTGAAGAATGATTTCAACTTTGGATTTATGATTTTCATGTAGTCCTCTTCTAAGAATCGAGCATTAGTGCTAATAATGACCTTCGATCCTTAGGACTATAGAATAAACCACCTTTCATTCCTCTAGGATAGCCGATAAATAGCCTTGCGTCGGATCTAGCCTCCAACATCGACCTTCTTGTTCGGCCGTGTCTTTGGGATCGCCCATATCCTTATGTGGCTTAGGCGGGCTGCGCCCAAACCACAACTCGAAGGGTCTTTTCGGTGACTTGGATGGTACTAGATTGACAAGTATGCCGCCGTTCTAAGGCATATGCCCACAACGAAATAGGCAATGTAGCATAACTCATCATAGATCTAACCATTTCGAAAGACTCTATTCTTGCTCGACACACCATTTTGCTATGGTGTGCCCGTTGAAATCTTGTTGGGATGTAATCCCATACTTCACTAGATAGTCCATAAACTTGTTCTTGAGGTATTCGCCACCGCGATCGGACCCATGATGACTTGATACTCTTACCAACCGTCTCCACTTCCGCCTTAAACTCTTTGAATTTCTCAAAGCATTGGACTTGCGGTGAGCGGTATACGTATCCGTACCTTAGTGTCGTCGATGAAAGTGACAAAATACTCGTACCCTCCACGAGCTTGTGTGGACATCGGTCCACACAGTCGAAATGGACTAACTCAACATTTCTTTGGCTCTATAACCCCCGGCTTTGAAGGTGCAGTCGACATCTTACCTTCTATCTGAGGATTCACGGTGGGAGCAGATGTAGTGAGATTACCCAACGCTCCATTCTTAGCCGGTCTTTGGATACTATTTAGATTGATGTGACCTAATCTAAGATGCCGAGAGAAAAGTGGTGTCATCTTCTTGAAGAAAACTTTCTCTTTTAGGGTTTGTAGAAGATGCAACATAGTTATAGGTATTATGTTTTGCGTAATTAGTATAAAGAGAATTATATAACGTGCCAACACGATAACCGTCATTTCTTATGATAGAAACACCACTATCAAAAATAACGGAAAATCCATGAGTAAATAATTTGAAAGCAGAAACAAGGTTCCGCGAAAATCCGGCACATATAAAACATCTTTCAAAACTAAAGCGTTGTCCCAAAACATAAAGAAACATCTCAAACGCAGCAACATCGACTTTCGCCGCGTTGCCCATGGAATCGTTATCTCGCCATTAGCTAGCTCCTTGTCCGGGAACCCCCGCAGGTGTAACAAACATGATCGATCGCGCCCATATCTACCACCCAAGAATGGGTAGAACAAGTAGCTAAACATGTTTCCGTTACTAAAGCAAGCAGCGTACTTGAGCATGAGCATAGGGCACTTGGCCTTCCAATGCCCGATCTTACCGCGCAAGCATTTGCCCTTCTCCTGGCTTCTTCAAACCTCCGGTGGCAGCCATGTTCTTGCTCCCATTACTCCACTTCTTCCCTTGCTCTACCACATTTGGTGCCCTTTTCTTTTCCATTTTGCAACGGAAAATTTGGGCCCTTAGATGTGCTAGCAAGAGCATGTGCTCCTTTTCCCATAACTCCTTCATGACTCTACGAGATCATTAAGCAACCGACTAGAGTATACTCGGTCTTGCTCATGATCGCATTCACGCCAGTTCTCAAAAGACTTGGGCGGTGTATTGAGGATGATATCGACCTTGGCCGCCGTCGATACCTCCTCCCAACCGATCAAGACTATCCATGAGATGAGTCATGTGGGAGACATGTTCATGGACCGAACTTCCTTCTTCCATCTTACACGCCAAGATTTCTCTCATTGTGTGAGGCGGACGGTCCGATCCATCGCCCAAACTTACTCTCGAGACTTGACCAAATATCGGTCGCGTCTACCATCGATCGATCTTTGGTACAAGCTTTTGGACATAGTAGTCATCATATAGCATTTAGCCGTATTGTTTGACTTATTCCAAAGTGCGCTTGACTCTCCTCGCTCATCGATCGATCGTCGATAAGGGCATCGGGTTTAGGAGTAGTGAGAACAAACATGTGTTCTTGATAAGAACATATTCAAGTTTCGTTTCCACTCGATAAAATTTGGACGGATAGGGATTTTGTGCGAGCATATTGATAATCGGTGTAAAGACATATATCGAAGCGATAATGAAAACACATAAGCATACGATTGCACATAATTAAGTAACAATAATATTGTAACCTTTGATAAAACAATATTAATTGAAACCTCCAATCGCCCGAGGAATCCCACATGCAAGCCCAGCGTGTGGGCGTTTACACATGAACCCCCGACCGGACTAAAATATACCTTTTAGTCGTTTAATTTCAATCCATGTCAACTTAACCTTATGACAAATGAAATTGCGATTGGACCTTACTAGACCACATCACTATCGCAAGAAGGACTTGGCGGGAAGTTGTACTCGGTGATGTCTAAGCAATGACCACATTTTAACGTGAAAATAAATTCTTAGAATTGGCATACTCACTCGGACCATACCACTTCCAATTCAAATTCTTATGTTATCTCATTTTATATCTATCTCTAGAGAACTTATGAAAATCGCACATGCAAGCCACAGCGTGTGGGCGTTTACACATGAAACTCCCACTACCAATAGATTTAAAATGTTTTATTTAGAAATCTCATCTAACAAACTTATGATAAGCAGTGCAAGCAAGCACGCGTGTGGGCGTTTACTCACGGTCGTATCACTTTGTTTAGAGATTAAAAGTGGAGGTCTTGACATTTTAATTTGGAAAATTAATATGTCGGGTTGCTTGCTTAGTCTGTTTGTTCAAAGGTTTATCCATGCGAGATCACGTAATCCTAGCATGCTTGTCTATAGAACTCGACATGTAAAACATGCTCGCGAAATTCTAAAATATGCTTGAAAACGCGATAAACCTAGCATGCTTACTATGCGCGCCATCGTAAAACACTTAAAGGTTTGTCAGCGTAATTTAAACATACATAGCATGCTCTTGCATAATTTAAACATCCACGACATGCGATGAGCGATAAAAAAAAAACGCGTTCATCGTGGCCCACTCGTGGAACTTGCACTTTCTTACCTAATCTATTACATAGAATAGCAAAATGCAATTAAACTTGACAGGCCTCGCGTGCGCAGGCGCGGACGGATTCGTCAGCGGATTCAGGCGAACAATGGAGCAGGCCGAACCGGTCGAAAAAAGGATTTGGGCTGAAAAGCGGGTCGGGGGCGAACCGGGTCGGTCGACCGAGAACAAACGGGCGGGTCGAAACAAGGGGCGGGCGCCGCTAGGGCACAGCCCGTGCGGCGCCCGGCTTCTTTGCCGCCGCCTCATTCGCTGAAGCAGCCCCGCGCCGCCACGCCACCGCCGAAGGCGTCGCCGAGCCGCGCGCACGCTGCCGCCCTACCGAGATGAGCCGTGTCGCGTCGCGGCGCGCCAGGCTTGCGCGAAAACCCGCGCCTGCGTCGCCCGATGCCGCCGAGCACGCCCGCGCTCTCTCGAGGTTCCAGCAGCGCATCTCGCCGAGGCTGCCAGCGCCGCCGAGGCCTCGCGTGATTCACGCGCGCTTGCATCGCCCGCGCTGCCGAGGCGTTGAGGTTTCCATCGCGGTATTTGCGAGCACCGCCGAGGCTCCAGCGTCAAGTCGCGCGCCGCGTCGCCCGCAGCGCATGCCGCCGCCACGCCCGCCTGTCCGTCCGCCGCCGAGAAAACATGCGCTGCTGTGCGGCGTGACTGCGGCGTCGCGCCGCGCTCCGCGCCGCCGTCCGACCGCGGCGGGTTTCTCGGCGTCTTCGTCGTCTCGTTCTTCGTTCTTTCGTCTTCGTTCTTCTTTTACGGATAAGATTTACGGAAAATAAATCTAATCTAACCACGGTTTTCTCGTGGTGAAAAACAAAACCAACAAAAACAAAGCGAGCCACGATGAGCGACGGATCAAAAATTAATTAAGCGCCGTAATAATCAGCGTGAATTAATCCAGCGAGCCAAGATCTCGAACACGGCTCGATACCAATTGATGGGAAAACCATGTTTAGCCACCGCCGAGGATCTATCTTGGATATTTAATTCACCATACATTGATTATATTCTAGCATCGTCTAATTAATTAATTGCAACACGTAGGGGTTTTCGTGTTTACCTTTGGATCTATCGGGTTGAGCGGAATGAGCGGATCGAGACTCGTGCTTTGACCTTACGGACTGTATCCGGTTACCCAATCTCCAGCGCCGAGTGAGGACGATCTATGGAGAATGCTTGGAAAATCACCCAATACTCTCTCTCAATTCTCGAAAATTTCCTCACAATAAAGCTATGTGATTCTCGAAAATTTGCTAGCAAATAATGAGCATTAACCTAGACTTTATCTCTTACCTTATATTTATAATGCACTACCTTAATCCCATAAGGAAAGGATCTATGCATATCCCATAAATATAATAATATCCTTGTGGGATGAAGAGAATCAAATCCTTTCCTTATACACTTAGGAGGCACCGATTTTCCTTAGCTAAAGGGCCTGGATGGGCCAGCCCATGGATCAAATGCAAGGAATAAAGATGGGCCTCAAATAAAATAATTATCTTATGTTGATCGAACATAAATTAATTTATAAACATTTATTCATGCCACTAGAGAATAAATCTTGACTTACCCTTTATTGCCAAGGTGAGTCGGGCTTGCACTTAGACATTCTGAATCCCGTATTTAAGATATCGAGCGTCCATTAATTATTTATAGCATTACGATTGCTTAAAATAATTAATATCTTTAATTCCTAAGTAGTACCACTCAACCTTATTATTGTACTTGAGCTAACTCAACTGCGCAGGTTTAGTACAATAAACCTTTGAGCTCCTTAAGGGGCGTCATCATCCTAGCGGATACGGTGACTCGTCTGAGATAACTAGCATGACATACAAGCCCGCCACCACCCAAGATGCGGAGAATATTGGGTTAGAACATATAACCCTCACCCATAACAAGTCAAAGTGATGGTGGGTAACTCATACTCACCTAATACCTTATTGAGATTTAGATCATCGTAAGTCACCGAGATCTAGGTTCTTCACTACGGTCGGATAGAAGAACTCATCTCATCGTGATCCTTCAATACGTCGAGACGCGTACGGCATAGACAAGCAACCAAGTCAAGTCACTTCTTATCTATACGAGCTTTATACCGACAACTCGTCCTCAAGTTGTCTCGGTGTGAAACTTTTATATCTCATTAAGCTTGACCAATCATACGGACTTCGTGATCTTCTACACTTTGTATGATCTAACTTATATATGAGATAAGGGACACGGATATATGCAATCAAGTATTCAATTCAGATAGGAGATTGTAATAGTAGTAACAGGAAACATTGTATACAAGCTCAACCAAAACTGCTTTCAATATACAAATCCAACATAAACCTCATTTCTCACATTGAAAAAGGGTCCCTTTCGAGGAGGAGAAAGAAGACGATAATTAAGTACTAGTGACGTAGGAACTTTAAGTTCCCAAGGTGGGCTTTCTTACCTAAACCCTTTGTGGGCTTTCTTATCAAAACCATTTACGAGCTTTCTTGGAAAATCATTTACTTTACTGTTTTTCTGCAAAATGATAAAGTACGATATTGTCTGCCAAAAATGTTTTATGTTTTGTATATGTCCATTCGGGTTGCACAGGGCGCTTGAGGAAAAGTATTACAATTGGATCCTAATTTGGAGGTGAAGGGGAATCACGGCTTAGGGTTGTGTACACTTCAACTTCTGAATCGCCGGTTGCGATCAGTTGTTTCAACCTCTGAATCGTCGGTTGCGATCAGTCGTGCGTCCGGGTGAAGGGAGGCCTCCCTTCTGGCGCGTTAATCCATATGCCAACTTGGAATATACGTTGTGATGAGAAAATGCACGGCGGCGATGTTTTGAGAAAATGAAAATGTATTTAGTAAGCCTGAGGCCTTTTCAAACAAAACCCGTATGTCTTTACTATGGTGAGAACATTAAAATATTTCGAAAGTAAAATGTTTTCGACTATGTGTCCACCGAGTGCATTATTTGTACTCACCGCATATTGTTTTAAATGTGCGGGTTGAGCGAATGATGGAGCAGGCGCGGAGTTGAGCGAACATTTTGTCAAGACATATGATGTATTTTTGGTTCGCCTTGAGAATGCATCTTCACATGCATGTCTCACACGTATTTCATTGTCGACCTCTTGAGACTCATTATCTTTTGTTACTATGTAAAAGTTACAGATGGTTGAACCCTTGAAACCTTCTATATATATATATTTGCTATTTTGCTCCATCGTGATTCTCGTTTCTATTTGAAACATCTATATTTCTTCATAGATGAAATGAGTTGAAACCCTTATTCTATTCATATTCACTTAACCCGAATCCGAGTCACGGTCCGGTAAGGTTTAGCCAAACCGGGCTGTGACACAGTCTGCTTGGTGCGACAGTTAGTCATATTCTGACTCATTTATCTCTTTCAATGATAAGTCTCAGTCCCTGATATTTAGGCTTCAATCTTCCAATGTCAGTCTTTGACTATACTTCAGCAGCTCTTGTTCATCAACATCTTTATACTTCCGTTAGTCTTTAGTACACGATCCTTGAGTTCAGCTTTTATCAGATGAGTTGATACTAATACTTCTATCAGTATGATTAGTTTCAGTATTGCTTGAACTTATTTAGTCTTGAGCATGTTCCAGCTGGTAGTTCTACTGCTGAAACCTGTAATAAAAACGCATAACTCTAAAACAAGTCAACGACATTAGTTCGACAACGAGCAATCATGAGAGGTTTTGGGATATAATCAAAACACAGATTAAGATAGACTTATTTCCAATAGTTAGAATTTTCCCAACACTCGCTTAACCACCATAGCCGCCGCGAGAATAACGACATTTATGCGCCTGTAGCCATTGTCTTTCTCCTTCTCTCACCAAACAATAGCACGAGGCCATCACACCCATCACCTCTACCTCGGCCCAATTGCAACACGATGCCCCATCTCACGGCCTTTTTCCACTTCGGTCGAATGACCGACAACTAAAAGCCACCACATCGCCCTCTCCTCTTTCTTTGGTTAACGTCATCGTCATGGTAATGGAAACAACGCCGTTGACGTTATCGCTATCGCTTGATCTGCTCCATCCTCTCTCAAATGCCCGAGCGTCCAAAGTCGTGGCTCGCCGCTTGATTTTGCTTTTTCTACACCACCGTCGTTGTTGCCCGCCATCTCCACCGCCATTAGCCATTAGCCTCCGACGTCCACTCTTTTCCGGGAACAACCTATGGTACTCAAACTAATTTTGATAAGGATATTTTGAAATTTTGATTTTGAATTATAGAATGATTAAATAATCAACCAAGTTTGAGGTGGTTAGTTATAATCGATTGAATGATAAGGTGTAGGTTGAATAATCTATCGATGGATCATATAAACCAAGCGTATGATTAACCCCGATTATTAATCCACCTAATCATTCAAACCAAACACCCCACTATGTATTAGTTACTCGACTTTATTTACCTTGTAACCGTTGTATTAGTGCCGTACATAATATTCATTATCATTTCTATTATAAAATTACATAATGACTACTATATATGATTTACTATTATAAAAGTATTTACGTAATTTTACTATTTTGGTATATACTTATTACAATTTATAAAGATTGTTTAGTAATTTTACAATATACATGTGTGTGAATTATTAGTTTGGCATAAAATAAGAATTTATTCGTAGCTATTCTTTTCAAATTGTGATAAAATTATCTATTCTAATAATTGGATTGTTGTTATATGCATTTTGAAAATTTTCATAACTACCTATAGAAATGACTAATAATAATGATCTTTCAAAGTACACACCGCGACAATCCAATAATTGAATATGAGATGAAACTAATTGTGGAATAGATTAGTATAACTCATCGAATTTGTAATGAAAATCACTTTATGTTATAATTTATAAATATTAGCATTTGACAATTTATTAGAAGAAGTGTTGAGGGACGAATAAAATTATAATAGAAAAAAAGTCAAAGATTGTTTGCAAGAAACTAATAAAACTTAAACTACACATATATTTACAAAGATAATAAAAAAAATATCTAAATAGGAAAAATAAGACTAATTTAAATTAAATATTTTTCAAAAATATAAAACATATTAGAAATAAAACTCGAAGTATAAATTTGAAACTATTCAATCTATGAAATCCGTTTAGAATGTGCGCGTGTGTTTCAAATTTGATTATAAAATGATTTTACTATTCACATTAGATATCAATTTAGTGTAGTAATATCCTCTATTTATCCGAATTAATAAGGTCTTATATTTAGATATAAAAATAGTTTCAATCATCTAGACTCATCTAGAATATATATATGGAATATAAGACCTTATTAATTCGGATAAATAGAGGATATTACTACACTAAATTGATATCTAATGTGAATAGTAAAATCATTTTATATGTATATATATATATATGTATATTTTTTAAACTTGATTAAAAAATTATTTTACCACTCGTTCTCGTACCAATTCCGTATTATACTATTCGTTCATTATCCGAATTAAAATAAAAATATTTTCGACCACTGGACCCGTCTAAAATATTTATACATATGTACTCATCTCAAATCAATTTAAAATGATTTTATTATCAATACCTATTTCAAACTCATATAATGATATTTATAATTATACGAACCCATATAAAATTATAAATATAAATAGTTACAATTATCATAAAACTCTTTTCGAGATAATGACTCATTTCTTGTAAAGTGAGATAGTTTTTTGTCGTGCTAGAATTGATAACCCTTTGCTTCGGGCAATAGTATGTACTCGAGTTGAAGCCCACCAATACCCGGACATTAATTTCTCACGAGTTACCTTCTCCGGTTATATAATATTCTCTTTTATTATGGAAATACTTGAATTTATATATATATTGTAATACCCGTATTGTGAAAGAGATTATGTAATACCCAATTTCGGGCTTAAAATTTCAAAATTTAAGAAGGAACGAGACGATAGAAATGATTATGAAAGTGAGCGTCGAGAATCGCCGATTTCGATTAAATCGAAATTTCCTTTAGAAATTCAAATGAAATAATTTTAAATATAAATAGATATGATTTTAAGTATATTTGGGATATTATTTACACTAAGAAAGAAAGAAATATTTTTCCTTATTATTTGATTATTTTGAAAATCATGATTTATAAGGATTAATTTATGATTTATTTTATGATCACTTGATTTTATGTGATGAGTTGTCATGATTACCTTATAAAATAAGATAAGAT
This sequence comes from Salvia rosmarinus, assembly GCA_036937905.1. NCBI lineage: Eukaryota > Viridiplantae > Streptophyta > Magnoliopsida > Lamiales > Lamiaceae > Salvia > Salvia rosmarinus. Next base: position 47,990,606 of record CM072813.1, read on the forward strand.
AATTATTTTATATATATTAATGAGTGATTTTCAAATTAAGGGGATATATGTGATAAGGTTTGAAAATGAAATTTTTAGGATAAGATATGCTATGATATTGTATTATATGATAAGATAAGGATATGACTAGATGATGACTAAGCTTAGGATAATGATTATCTCATTAAAATGTGTAGCAAAGTGATAAGCATCATGAAGGATAAGATTTGTTTCTAGAAACTATATAGTTTTGAAAATTGTGATTTTATGTAATAAATTTAGCAAATAATTTAATTAATTATTTAAGCATTAGTATTGGATAAATATCATGAAATATAGATCAATCTTATCATCTAGAATCTATATAAATTTCGAAATTTATGATTATAGGGCAAGATAGGAATTTTGGAAAATTAATTCCTAAGAAACCCTAATTTTAGAAAAATTAGGAAATAGCTTGAAATATTCAAAATTTATTTTATGACATAATATCATTATATTTATGTAATTCATCATGAAAATAATATTAGTTATGAAAAGAATGAAAGTTTAATAATTTATCCTTAATTTTGAATTGTTTGCCGATAACTTTACTAAAGTATATGAAATTGATCTTAATTAATTTTCTTATGATATAATTTATTATCTAAGATCAATATTATGTCACATAGATATTAATTGAAGAAAAATAAAATATTTGGCATATAATATATATAGTGACCGAAAATATGAATAAATTGGTATATTATGAGATAAATATCATGCTATAATTAATGTAAGGATAAGATTGTGATCTTATCACATTATGAGTGTAAAGTAGAGTTAGAATCCAATTTGATCAAGTAACCTAAGTCTTGTCTCTAAATGGCGAAAATTTGCTAAACATATATTATAAAATTGTAATTTAATTATCTTAGGACAAGTGTGATGCAAGTTGTATGAATGATTGATGAACCTATTAAAGATAAGATATGATAAGGATTATGATAAGATTTGATAAAGATAAGGATAAGATTTTCAACAAGTGGACATTAGATATTTTACATAAATAATAAAAAATAGTAACCTAAGTCTATAAATAGCTCATGAATGCCTTCATTTTCTTCATCCCACACCAAGTTTCAAAAATTATAAGAGAAAAGAGAGTGTTCTCCAATCCTTTCAAACCGAGCATAGAACAAATAAGCGTTCACGATCGATTCTAATCCGACTAAGAGGTTAGATTTCTTACAAGCTTTGTATAAACGTTAGAATTTATGTTATAAGCTTAGTGTGTTCATATGATTTTCGAAAATTACATAACTAATGCTAATATGTTTAGATATTATGTTTATATGATGTTATTAAGCATATAGTATAATTATATCATAAAATTAAGCATGCTATTAAATTTAAAATTTGGACCGAAAATATAGGAAGGACATATGCTGATGATTTTGATTTTTAATTGTTAATTTAAGCATGAAATAATAATCTAGGGTATTAAATATGCTTATATGAATTTATGTAGAATTTTTGGAAAACTTTGGTACCTAAGTTCATGAATTTCGAAAATTATAATATAAGATATGATATTGAGATATGATCCATATTTAAGTGTTATCATATCATATTGATGATATAGATTCATAATATATAGTTGTGTGAATTTATTGAAATTTATAAATATTTATTGGACCTAAGTCAAAGTTTCGAAATATGACTTAGGTAAATAAAATTCAATAGTTCATAATAAATAACAATTATGTTATAGTAAGCATAGTTAAGGATGATTAAGTATTATGTGAATTTATTAGAATTTTTAAAAATTGTTTACTTGGTGAAAAAAGAAAACCGAAAACCATATAGTATAATTCTAAGGTGTATGATTTCATTTGACCAAAGTAATTACATAATATGATCTAAAATGATGTTTTAGACATAGTATGATTTTATGGGAATTTTTAGATCAAGAATTACACATGAAATGATAAGAATTTCATAAATAATTAAAAAAAGTCAAAATGTTGACCAAAGTCAAAATTGTTGACTTTTCGTTGACTTGGTCAAAATTGTTGACCAAAAACGTTGACCAGGTCAACGGGCACACAATTCAATATCGTGATCCATGTGACGTGTCTGATGCTACTTACGTTACGTAAGTACATTAAAGCGAACATTATATACTAAAAGGTAGAATATCTCTTATAAATTAAGAAAATTCATAATCGACATTAATTGATTAGGAAAGTCAAAATAAGTCGGCGTTCTAATTCGACGCATAGAGCGTTATAGACTATGTTCGTCTCTATCGAGCGATTTGAACAAAGGAATGAAAGGAAGGATAGTGCGTCGTTGGTTCGGATCGAAGAATCTTACATGACATGATGATATCTAAAATTTCGTTTCTTACATTGATAAGGTTTGACTCGGAGGAAAGGAGAAAGCGAAGTAAAACCACAAGTGACCTAAGAACTTTAAGTTCTCGGGGTGGGCTTCTTACAAAACTTTTATGAGCTTTTGAAAAATGTTTCTTGTTATTACTTTCTTGTTTTTACGCAAATGATAAAGTACGATATTATGCGCCAAAATGTTTTATGTTTTGTATATGTCCATTCGGGTTGCACAGGGCAACAGAAAAGTATTACAATTCGGATCTAATTTGGAGGTGAAGGGAATCACGGCTTAGGGTTGTGTACGACACCGAACAGAGTTACGGTCGGTTGTTTGACCTACGAACCGTTCGCGGTCGATCGTGCGTCCGGGTGAAGGAGGCCTCCTCCGTGCGTTAATCCATATGCCGACTTGGAATATCGTTGAAAGAAAATGTACACATGACGACTTTGAGAAAGTAATGAAAATGTATTTAGTAAGCCTGATGCCTTTTTCAAACAAAACCGCGTGTCTTCTTGTGAAGTAGGCATCACAATATTTCGTAAAGTAAAATGTTTTCGGCAATGTGTCCATTGAGTGCAACTTTTGTACTCAGCCCTGCATGTTTGTTTTTAAATGTGCAGGATTGAGCTGATGATGGAACAGAGCGGGAGTTGAGCGGAAACTTTTTGTCAAGACATATGAAGTATTTATTGGTTCACCTTGAGAATGCATCTTCACATGCATGTCTTACACGTATTTCCGCTGTCAAACTCTTGAGATTCTGTTATCTTTTGTTATTATGTTAAGCTTTGCGAAAGCTATTGTTCTGTTGAAACTAGATCTGAACCATCTTATATATATATATAAGCTATTTTGATCCATCGTGATTCTCGTCTCTGTTTGAAACATCTATATTTCTTCATAGATGAAATGAGTTGAAAACCTTATTCTTGTCATATTCACTTAACCCGAACCCGAGTCGCGGTCCGGTAAGGTTGAGCCGAACCGGGCTGTGACAGAGTGGTATCAGAGTAGGTCGTTTGCTTTGAACCAAAAATATTCTTTCTATCCAAAGTCTGGCTTGAATCACTAGACTTTTTATGAAGTAGTCATCACCGCTCAACGCTCCTGTTCATCACGCTCAACCGGCAAAGAAAAGTAGTCTGACAATAAAGGTATGTTTTAAAAGCTTTAAGAAAGTTACGTACAGTTCTGAGGAAGTATTTATGAAAAATGTTTTTAAAGTGGACATGCCGTTAAGAAAGAAAGTATACAGCTTTGAATTTTGATAATTCATTGACGTAAAGGCAAACAAGTGGTTTGTCTAAAGAAATTTAAGCTCATACCCGATTGGTATGTGATCATTTTGTTATGTAAAGCTTATACCCAAGGGGTATATGAGTAGTGATGATAGATATATATATAGAATTATATGTCAGTAAAGTATGTTGAAATTGTTTTGAGTTTCAAAAAGAACGTAGATGAACTCTAAGTCTCATGAAGAACTTAGATCGAACGAAATCATAAGAAATTCTCTTCTATGTATAATGTAGTGTTTGATAAAAACGCGAGTTTTAGAACCTAGAAAGCGTATTTAGAGCTCGATTTGTGACATGAGTTGAAATGCTACGTAAAGGAATGGAAGCTTCAATGAACAAATGTCACTTGTGACATTGGACCTGATCTCTTCACTTGAGGTTCTATGCGATGAAATCATTTGTTGTTTACGTAAATTAATTTAGAGTGATAAATGAACTTGGGAATTAGAAAGAAAAGTGATAAGTGTTTACGAGACTATGCAAAAGGACGTTCATAAAACTTTGTGTTTTAAAAGCTTAGTTCATGAAAAGTATGATATGTTGTTGTCCCATGAACCATAATGAGATTATGTGCTAAGTACGATTTAGAAATTGGCGTTTGTTATATTTAAAACATTAAGAATGCCTCCCAGAAGAGAATTGGGACGTAGGAGAAGAGAGGCAACTCCAGAACCAGAAATCCAACAACCACCACCGCCTCGTAAGATAGAGGCACTATTTCTCAAACAAAACCCGCCCACATTTAATGGGACTGGAACTCCCAGTGAAGCTGAACTATGGGTAAGGTCGATAGAACGGATCTTCAATTTCCTGCATTGTACAGATCAGGAAAGAATTTCTTGTGTTACCTTTCAACTAACGGGATCAGCAGACTTCTGGTGGGAAACCAGAAGGAAAATAATGACCGAAGAACAGATGGAGGAATTCACTTGGGAAGATTTTAAGATGGTACTATATGACAAGTATATTCCCAAGAGTTATAGAAAAAGCAGGAAAGCAATTCTACTGGTCTCAAACAAGGGATAAGTCGGTATGAGAATATGATCGTATATTACATGACATGTCAAGTTTGCCCAAAATATGGTGGATCTTGAGGAAAGAATGGTCGACAAGTTTAGATCACGGACTACGGCCCGAGATTAGAATATCTCTTGCCGGTCATGGAGCAATGACCTATCTTTGAAGCTCTAGGGCGAGCTTTGGACATAGAAGAGGCATTGCCGTAAAGTAAGCCGACTTTAGCCCAAGAGGACAAGTGGCAAAAGGAAATGGGAAGAATTCGTAACAAGAGTAATCATTACAACCCGGTGAAAAGAGGCCATGGACGAGCAATCAAAGGCCCAATGGACCCGAGGACAAGGCAAGGACGTCCAATGACCTTTGGGCAAGGCAGAAATGACCAGCGACAACTGACAAGCCCTCAATGCCCACGATGCCGTAAGTATCACTCTGGCACTTGTCTAGCTGGGCGTTTTAACTGCTTTAGGTGTGGACAACAAGGGCATTTTGCCAACAATCGCCCACAACAAGAACAAATAGATAAGCCCAACCCGCCACGACAAGCCCAACCGCAACTGAGGGGAGTGCAACAGCCACGACAAGCAAGGGCTTATGCTCTCAACCAACAACCCGAAAATGACCAAAACAACCCGACAGGTACGAATACGTTTTCGACATACTTATGATTATATATTATTGCTATGGAAATTTCAAAGACCACGATATTATCTGCGAATATTTTAGAACTTAGCATGAAGCGAGATGAAGGAATACGAATCTTCTTCGTCGAGGAAGGAGATCTGACGTTAGCATAAGTTAAGCAAACTTAGATTTGAACATAGGATTCACCATCTATAAGAATTGATAGATGAGTAGATCGCATGAAAGTTAAGAACGTCTGACGGATAAATGGGTGCGAGGTACCAGCGTTGGAATTGAGAATTGATATGAGAAGGATTCGAGAAGCGTTGTGAGAATACATAAATTTCGAGGGCGAAATTTCTTTAAGGGGTAGAATGTAATACCCAATTTACGGGCTTAAAAATTTCAAAATTTAAGAAGGAGCGATGCGATAGAAATGATTATGAAAGTGAGCGTCGGGAATCGCCGATTTCGATTAAATCGAAATTTCCTTTAGAAATTCAAATGAAATAATTTTAAATATAAATAGATATGATTTTAAGTATATTTGGGATATTATTTACACTAAGAAAGAGAAAGAAATATTTTTCCTTATTATTTGATTATTTTCGAAAATCATGATTTATAAGGATTAATTTATGATTTATTTTATGATCACTTGATTTTATGTGATGAGTTGTCATGATTACCTTATAAAATAAGATAAGATAATTATTTTATATATATTAATGAGTGATTTTCGAAATTAAGGGGATATATGTGATAAGGTTTGAAAATGAAATTTTTAGGATAAGATATGCTATGATATTGTATTATATGATAAGATAAGGATATGACTAGATGATGACTAAGCTTAGGATAATGATTATCTCATTAAAATGTGTAGCAAAGTGATAAGCATCATGAAGGATAAGATTTGTTTCTAGAAACTATATAGTTTTCGAAAATTGTGATTTTATGTAATAAATTTAGCAAATAATTTAATTAATTATTTAAGCATTAGTATTGGATAAATATCATGAAATATAGATCAATCTTATCATCTAGAATCTATATAAATTTCGAAATTTATGATTATAGGGCAAGATAGGAATTTTGGAAAATTAATTCCTAAGAAACCCTAATTTTCGAAAAATTAGGGAAATAGCTTGGAAATATTCCAAAAATTTATTTTATGACATAATATCATTATATTTATGTAATTCATCATGAAAATAATATTAGTTATGAAAAGAATGAAAGTTTAATAATTTATCCTTAATTTTGAATTGTTTGCCGATAACTTTACTAAAGTATATGAAATTGATCTTAATTAATTTTCTTATGATATAATTTATTATCTAAGATCAATATTATGTCACATAGATATTAATTGAAGAAAAATAAAATATTTGGCATATAATATATATAGTGACCGAAAATATGAATAAATTGGTATATTATGAGATAAATATCATGCTATAATTAATGTAAGGATAAGATTGTGATCTTATCACATTATGAGTGTAAAGTAGAGTTAGAATCCAATTTGATCAAGTAACCTAAGTCTTGTCTCCTAAATGGCGAAAATTTGCTAAACATATATTATAAAATTGTAATTTAATTATCTTAGGACAAGTGTGATGCAAGTTGTATGAATGATTGATGAACCTATTAAAAGATAAGATATGATAAGGATTATGATAAGATTTGATAAAGATAAGGATAAGATTTTCAACAAGTGGACATTAGATATTTTTACATAAATAATAAAAAATAGTAACCTAAGTCTATAAATAGCTCATGAATGCCTTCATTTTCTTCATCCCACACCAAGTTTCAAAATTATAAGAGAAAAGAGAGTGTTCTCCAATCCTTTCAAACCCGAGCATAGAACAAATAAGCGTTAGCGATCGATTCTAATCCGACTAAGAGGTTAGATTTCTTACAAGCTTTGTATAAGCGTTAAATTTATGTTATAAGCTTAGTGTGTTCATATGATTTTCGAAAATTACATAACTAATGCTAATATGTTTAGATATTATGTTTATATGATGTTATTAAGCATATAGTATAATTATATCATAAAATTAAGCATGCTATTAAATTTAAAATTTGGACCGAAAATATAGGAAGGACATATCTTGATGATTTTGATTTTAATTGTTAATTTAAGCATGAAATAATAATCTAGGGTATTAAATATGCTTATATGAATTTATGTAGAATTTTGGAAAACTTTGGTACCTAAGTTCATGAATTTGAAAATTATAATATAAGATATGATATTGAGATATGATCCATATTTAAGTGTTATCATATCATATTGATGATATAGATTCATAATATATAGTTGTGTGAATTTATTGAAATTTATAAATATTTATTGGACCTAAGTCAAAGTTTCGAAATATGACTTAGGTAAATAAAATTCAATAGTTCATAATAAATAACAATTATGTTATAGTAAGCATAGTTAAGGATGATTAAGTATTATGTGAATTTATTAGAATTTTTAAAATTGTTTACTTGGTGAAAAAAAAACCGAAAACCATATAGTATAATTCTAAGGTGTATGATTTCATTTGACTAAAGTAATTACATAATATGATCTAAAATGATGTTTTAGACATAGTATGATTTTATGGGAATTTTAGATCAAGAATTACACATGAAATGATAAGAATTTCATAAATAATTAAAAAGTCAAATGTTGACCAAAGTCAAAATTGTTGACTTTTCGTTGACAGTCAAAATTGTTGACCAAAACGTTGACCGGGTCAACGGCACACAATTCAATAATCGTGATCCATGTGACGAATCTGATGCTACTTACGTTACGTAAGTACATTAAAGCGAACATTATATACTAAAGGTAGAATATCTCTTATAAATTAAGAAAATTCATAATCGACATTAATTGATTAGGAAAGTCAAAATAAGTCCGTTAGCTAATTTGGCACGATAGAGCGTTATAGACTATGTTCGTCTCATCGAGCGATTTGAACAAAGGAATGAAAGGAAGGATAGTACGTCGTTGGTTCGGATCGAAGAATCTTACGTGACATGATGATATGCTAAAATTTCGTTTCTTACATTGATAAGGTTTGACTCGGAGGAAAGGAGAAAAGCGAAGTAAAACCTAAGTGACCTAAGAACTTTAAGTTCTCGAGGTGGGCTTTCTTACAAAACTTTTATGAGCTTTTTGAAAAATGTTTTATTGTTATTACTTTCTTGTTTTACGCAAATGATAAAGTACGATATTATGCGCCAAAAATGTTTTATGTTTTGTATATGTCCATTCGGGTTGCCTGGGGCAACAGGAAAGTATTATTAATTCGGATCCTAAGTGGAGGTGAAGGGAATCGGCTTAGGGTTGTGTACGCTTGACACGAACCGAGTTACGGTCAGTTGTTTCAGCCTCTGAACCGTTCGCGGTCAGTCGTGCGTCCGGGTGAAGGGAGGCCTCCCTCCCGGCGCGTTAATCCATATGCCGACTTGGAATATACGTTGAAAGAAAATGTCTGCGCAGACGACTTTGAGAAAGTAATGAAAATGTATTTAGTAAGCACAAGGCCTTTTTCAAACAAAACCCTTGTGTCTTACTGTGAAGTAGGCAGCACAATATTTCGTAAAGTAAAATGTTTTCGGCAATGTGTCCACTGAGTGCAACTTTTGTACTCAGCCCTGCATGTTTGTTTTTAAATGTGCGATTGGTGATGATGGAGCAGGCGGGAGTTGGCGGAAACTTTTGTCGAGACATATGAAGTATTTATTGGTTCACCTTGAGAATGCATCTTCACATGCATGTCTTACACGTATTTCCGCTGTCAAACTCTTGAGATTCTGTTATCTTTTGTTATTATGTTAAGCTTTGCGAAAGCTATTGTTCTGTTGAAACTAGATCTGAACCATCTTATATATATATATAAGCTATTTTGATCCATCGTGATTCTCGTCTCTGTTTGAAACATCTATATTTCTTCATAGATGAAATGAGTTGAAAACCTTATTCTTGTCATATTCACTTAACTTGAACCGAGTCGCGGTCCGTAAGTTCGAGCCGAACCGGCCGTGACAGAGTGGTATCGTAGTAGGTCGTTGCTTTGAACCAAAATATTCTTTCTATCCAAAGTCCGCTTGAATCACTAGACTTTTATGAAGTAGTCATCACCGCCTCACGCCTCCATTCATCACGCTCAACCGCAAAGAAAAGTAGTCGACAATAAAGGTATGTTTTAAAGCTTTAAGAAAGTTACGATGCAGTTAGGAAGTATTTATGAAAAATGTTTTTAAAGTGGACATGCGTTAAGAAAGAAAGTATCTGACTTTGAATTTTGATAATTCATTGGCGTAAAGGCAAACAAGTGGTTTGTCTAAAGAAATTTAAGCTCATACCCGATTGGTATGTGATCATTTTGTTATGTAAAGCTTATACCCAAGGGTATATGAGTAGTGATGATAGATATATATATAGAATTATATGTCAGTAAAGTATGTTGAAATTGTTTTGAGTTTCAAAAAGAACGTAGATGAACTCTAAGTCTCATGAAGAACTTAGATCGAACGAAATCATAAGAAATTCTCTTCTATGTATAATGTAGTGTTTGATAAAGCGAGAGTTTTAGAACCTAGAAACGTATTTAGAGCTCGATTTGTGACGCAAGTTGAAATGCTACGTAAAGGAATGGAAGCTTCAATGAACAAATGTCACTTGTGACATTGGACACAGTCTCTTCACTTGAGGTTCTATGCGATGAAATCAGCTGTTGTTTACGTAAATTAATTTAGAGTGATAAATGAACTTGGGAATTAGAAAGAAAAGTGATAAGTGTTTACGAGACTATGCAAAAGGACGTTCATAAAACTTTGTGTTTTAAGAAGCTTAGTTCCTTGAAAAGTATGATATGTTGTTGTCCCATGAACCATAATGAGATTATGTGCTAAATACGATTTAGAAATTAGCGTTTGTTATATTTAAAACATTAAGAATGCCTCCCAGAAGAGAATTGGGACGTAGGAGAAGAGAGGCAACTCCAGAACCAGAAATCAACAACCACCACCGCCTCGTAAGATAGAGGCACTATTTCTCAAACAAAACCCGCCCACATTTAATGGGACTGGAACTCCCAGTGAAGCTGAACTATGGGTAAGGTCGATAGAACGGATCTTCAATTTCCTGCATTGTACAGATCAGGAAAGAATTTCTTGTGTTACCTTTCAACTAACGGATCGTGAGACTTACGGTGGGAAACCAGAAGGAAAATAATGACCGAAGAACAGATGGAGGAATTCACTTGGGAAGATTTTAAGATGGTACTATATGACAAGTATATTCCCAAGAGTTATAGAAAGAAACAGGAAAACGAATTCTACAGTCTCAAACCGATTAAGATTAGCTCCTGATTAAGAGTTTTATAAGAAGGGCATTGCATGCTTAAGAAAGAATTGTTTAAGTTATAAGCTTTTACGTTAAGCTTCGAGTTGAGAAGATCGAATTAAGGCAGATTTGAGATAGAAACCGAGATAAGATTCTTAGATCTTATTTAGAATAAGAAGACCTAGATTCCAAGGGTCTTGAGATGATAGATACATGCTCAATGAAGTCTTGATTTCAGAAAATTGAGAATTTTAAAATCTATGTTTTTTGTGACGTCGGCGTTTGCCGATTAAGCTCGAATTAAGAGCAGAATATTTAAAATGATTTTCGGATTCAAGAATATATTTTTATATTTATATTTTGATGATTATGATTTATTATTGAGTTCAAAAGCAGAGATTCAAGTAGAGATTATTTTATCGATAATTAGTTTGATTCTTGCTATAAAAATGTTATGCTTTATTTTACAATATTTATATTTAATTTATAAAGAAAAGTGATTATTTAGCTATTAAAGAAAAGAAAAGAAAGTTTTCTAGAAGTGGTGAATAATCACTTGTAGTAGCCCGAAAATTTTATAGTAATTATTAAAGCTTAATTAGATATAATTAAGGCTTATAAGTTATTTAAGCCCTAAAATTTATAAAATTCAATATATGAAATATTAATCGGCATGAATCAAATTAATTTAAGATTTGAGCATATGAGATTGGAAAATGTAGAGATTTATTAGAAATGAATTTATGTGTGAAAAATGGGAATTATGTGTTTATTAATGTATGTGTGCATGAAAATGCTATTAATTAGAAATTATGCTATGAAATGCATTAATTATTTTTGCATGTTATTTTCTTATGAAATGAGATAAAATATTATTTAAGATATTAAATGTCTTGAATAAATTTGTTTTAGTAATAATTAGTGATAAAAGAATTACTTGGTGTAATTTTGAAATTTAGGAAGCAATTAAATAATTAGTTGAATTTTGATATATGAAATGATTTAAATTATACTATATGAATCTAAATTAGATTATGAAAATAAGTTGTATTATACTTTATAAATTATCAAAGATAGAATCCTATTAATTTAATTAACATAAAGCATGGAATTTAACAAAATTTGAGGTGCAAATAAAGGTTATCGAAATTAGTGAATAATTATCTTGAAATTTTAAATACATGTACATTAAATTTAAATTAAGCTTCTAGAATTTTATACATGGAATAAATCATCTTCAACCTCCCAAAACCCCTCATTTTCGCACCTCCCACACCAACACACACAAAATTTTTATTTTCAATTTTAATCCATAATCAAGGGTAGAACTAAGGGATAATCACTCTTAGCAAGGATCAAGCAGAGAAAACCGGGAAGTAAAGAACGAGGAAACAAACTTGTTGGAGTGAACGTCATAAGGTGGGTAATGCGTTACAAATTATTTTGAAGCAAAACTTATGATATTTTATGGGCTTGTTTTATTATGAAAGTATTTTAGTCACCACATGATGAGTATGTTGAAAATGAATGTTTTACCACATTGTGGGTATAACGGCACAATTACCTATCTACGGTAGGAAATTGTTATATCTTGTCTGCAGGTAGATGGTCGTGAGCCTGCCCATGTAGGCGGCCATGGCATCGGGAAGGAGCCTACTTCCTTTACCGAGCAGACGTAGATAGGGTATGACCTTAGTTGTGATCCTTGGGACCAACTCGGGTATGTGATACGGTATGTTTAAAAATGTAAGTGTGGTGATATGCTACTGAAAGATCCTTATGAAACATTTATTCAAATTGTTTTCTAAAGTCTTATTTGAAAGGAATTTTCTAAGTTTTGAATGTTATGTTGGCTATTACCCACTGAGTACCTTCTAGTACTCACACCCAATAAGTGTTTTATGTTGCAGGTTGAGCATGGAAGAGGCGTAGCCTGAGACTGAGCGGAATAGTTATTTTGTTTCTCTTACTGCGAACTATTGTGGTTGAGTGTCATGTCTTCATACATGACAATCATTAGTCTTCATTGTTAACCTTAAAGCGTGAAACCGTACTTTTATAAACCTTGTAAATATTTCAAAAGTTTCTATGTATGTATTCCGAGGTTAGGTTCTCGTTAGTGAATATTCTTTGTTGTTGAAAATTTTCTGAGTGCAGGTTGGCTTACCCCATTTACAAACGTTATATTGTCCGTTTGTTTTGAAAACTTATTCTCTAAATCACTCTTTTATTGAAAGATTATCGTAAATTAAACCAGTCACGACTTGATTATTTAGTTAAATAAGTAATTAAATAGTCGGGTCGTGACAGAGTGGTATCAGAGCATTTGTTCGCTTTGATCCTGTGAATTTTCTTTCCTTGAGCCAATTTTTTTTTTGTAAACCTTTGAGTCATTGGATTAAGCTCAGTGTCCAGCCTATCTCTTCAGCTCAACCAGGTAAAGTAAGATGAGAATGTTATGCATATGTGAATGAAATGTGATTATGATGAATTTTATGATGTAGTATGTATGTGGTTCCTCTTGAAGAAATTATGTTGGTTCTAACTGGTATAGAAGTTATATTTGATTATAGGATGGTAAGGACCAAATCTACCGCTCGAAAGAATGTTGCTTATAGACCGTTGGGCTTAGGAGATATCAACAAATTTTACGCGCTACGAATGAGACCAGAACAGGGCATGCAGTTCTTCCTTCATCATTACAAGGTCATGTGGCGATCGGTTCTGAAGTGTGGAGTGACCGAGCTTGACGGGTTACTTCAACTGGTGGCAGCTTTGCCTCCTGACTGGAGGGGATGGGCATCCGAAATAGCTTTCGATTATGTGCATCCGGACATGGAGTGTAGAATTACAGGTAATCTTAAGAAGTTCATAAGAATTCTTAAAGACTAATATAGGACGGGGGAAAATCCTCCACTCCTTCCTTACCGTCCCTTTGACTACTTTATCCCTACTGTTCATCAAATCTTGTCAGATATATTAGATCCACAAAGCCAAGATATTAAACCTGTATCTCATGAGCTTGTTAAAGCTAGTCCTAAATATGAGTATTGCGATGATGATGATACTCTGTTTCCTCTCGAACCTCAGTGGACTTTGGATGATCTAGATTTATTTGATCAACCATTTGCACTGAAAACCCCTTCACCACCCTATTCTCCTCTTCCTGAAATTCCATCGATAATGTCTTCCACTGAGGTAGAACATGAGTTTAATCAGCAATCGTCTGTTGGCACTTCTAGCTTACAACCTTTATCTGTTAATGAAATGCCTTCGTTGGCGGACCCATCCTTTCTCTTGCCGGTTAAATCTGCTAATCCAGCTGCTGATCACACTCACGCTCCTGAAGAAGAAGAGGATCCTAAAGAGAATGCAGATAGTTGAAGGAAAGTAGTTTTAACTAAGTAAGATAGTAGGTGAGCTACCGACTATAAATATGAAACTAACCTGTGTGTAAAAGTCCTCAATAAGGCAATTTTTTTGTAAATTATAAACTGTTTTGTTATCCTTGATGTGATTAAATGGTTATGCTTCTACCTTTTGTTGATGATTATATCTTGTTGCATGTTAAAATCCCTTTCCTTTGTTTGATATTTTATTAACTGTTGTGGAAATAATAAATTTCTTTTGAAGTGAAATGCCTCCTCGAAGACGAAATCAGAACATGGAAGAAAGAGCAAGTCAAATCACTCCTCAAAACCTTCCTGAACAAAACCTTTATGATCGTGAACCCTCTCCCCGAACAGAAAAATAGCCGAACTTTTTCTTCGTCAGAACCCACCTAACTTCACAGGGTGGTAGTCCCTGAAGCGAGTAAGAATGGGTGCAGTTGTGGAGAATTTTAAGTTTTGGAATGCGGTGATCAAGAATGCTTGTTGTGTATAAACTTTCTTATGAAAGGACCATGATTTACGGTGGGAGGCAAAGCAGAAAACTCTCACTCCGTAACAAATGGCGAACTTCACTGGGGAGCAGTTTAAAGAAGGCTGACGCCAAGTTTATTCCACGGCTATAGGAAAGAAGGAAATTGAATTCATGAATTTGAAGCAAGGAAATAGAAGCGTGGTGAGTACGATCGGGAATTCTGCACATTATCCCGATATGCACCTTACAAGGTAGAAACAGATGAAAAGATGGCTGAGATGTTCCGCTCCGGATTGAGATCTGAAATCCGGATTATTTTAGCTGCTCAACCACCCATGTCTTACGCCGAAACTCTTAACCGCACGTTAGACATGGAAATGGAGATACAAGCAGAGAAGAATACTACTGAAGTCAAATCTTGGTGTACCACAAGGAACTGTACCATCAAGATCCTCCCAAATGGAACAAAGATATAAAGGAAAAAGAAAGTGGGAGACGCGAGGAAATCCAAACAAAAGGCCGTTTCAGAGGCAGGGACCCACGGCGCCGAGATCATTCCGACCGCCGACCACTGGACAACCACTCTTTTCTCCGAATCAGATAAGACCACCCATGTGTCCCCAGTGCAACCGTCCACATTTCGGTTTATGTAGAAGCGGTAGCAACACTTGTTATTCGTGTGGGCAATTTGGCCATTTTGCTTCTGCCTGTCCGTACAGACAGAATGTGGCTGGAAGAGGAGATAGAGCGAAATCTTATCGACCTGTTCAAACGGTGAAAGCAATGACCGGGTATTCACAACCACCTCGTTATCAACTCCCTCCACCACAAGTGACTACAATCCCAGAAGCTTCAACTCCGCAGGCATCATCCCAATCTCTACAAATTCAACCTCAACACCAACAGGCGTATGCACTGAAACAGAAACAACCAGAAAAGAGTACGGGAAATTTGACAGGTATGGCCCAGTTAAAAGGTATACCTGTTATAGTTTTGTTTGATACGGGAGCATCGCATTCTTTCATATCTACTGCATGTGTAGATAATCTTGAACTTTCCGTAGAACAAACTGAAATAAGTTTTAAAGTGATGACTCCCGTAGGAGGGGCGACGGTAGTTGATCAGATATGTCCTAACTTAGAGTTTGAGTTAGGATCACTAAAACTAAAAGCTGAGTCATTACGTCTCCTATGCATGTGGGATGTAGATATTATCTTGGGAATGGATTGGTTAACGAAGAATTTCACAACGATTCATTGTGAACAATGAGAAATCGCATTTCAACCACCAGGAACAGAACCCACTTGCTTTTATGGGATCGATGAGAGAAAAAGAAGGGTGCCTGTAATATCAGCCTTACAGGCAGAAAGATTGTTAAGGTGTAACGACAATAGTGCTTATCTCGTATGTCTAAGCAAGGAAAACAAGAAGGATAGAAAGATTGACGATGTGCTAGTTGTAAGAGAATATTCAGACGTATTCCCAGAAAAGTTACCCGGTGTTCCTCCAGATCGACAATTGGATTTTGTGATCGATCTAAAACCAGGGTCAGCACCAATCTCCAAAGCGCCGTATCGAATGGCTCCGAAGGAGCTGCAAGAGCTGAAAGTTCAATTACAAGAACTTTTAGACTTAGGATTTATTCGACCAAGCGCATCACCCTGGGGAGCGCCAGTATTGTTTGTCAAAAAGAAGGACGACACCTTAAGGATGTGTATCGATTATCGAGAATTAAACAAGGTGACATTGAAGAACAAATATCCGCTTCCTCGAATTGATGATTTATTCGACCAATTGAAAGGAGCAAGGGTATTTTCGAAAATCGATCTAAGATCGGGTTACCATCAAGTGAAGATAAAACCCGAAGATACACGAACACCGCTTTTAGGACCCGATACGGACACTACGAATTTTTAGTGATGCCGTTTGGAGTGACCAATGCTCCATTTGTGTTCATGGACCTTATGAATTGTGTATTCCATGAATATCTCGATAAATTTGCACAAGCACGAGCTCGTCTTCTCTTGTGAACTCGACATCGCTCACGAGCTCAACCTCTTACGAGCTCGACCTCGTGACTTCGCTTTACTTCGCTTACGAGTCCGACCTCGCTTATGAGTCCGACCTCGCTTACGAGTCCGGCTTCGGTCATGAGTTCGACTACGGTTACGAGAGCTCGGCTTTAGATTCGAGCTCGACTTTGGTCAGTTCTCTCTTCTGGAGCTCGGCTTTGAGACTTTGCTCCAGCATCGTTCATTCTTTCGCTATTCCTCGCCCTTTCAAAGTCAAGCTCGCTCACGAGTTCGGCACGAGTTTGGCCGCCTTAGAGACTTGCGTCGGCTTTTACGCGCCGCTACACACCGCTACATGCCATAGATTGATTAATTAATGCTAAAAATGTACCTAAAACCCCATAAAAGCACCTGACTCAATCCTACACGCACACACACGAAAACATAACAAAAACATACAAAACAAAATCAAACATGCGAACAAAACACAACACTCAAGGCTATGATCATCAAAAAGGGTCACATAATAACTCTTTTACAAGAGTTATCACACCCCCAAACTTAGTTCATTAGTCGTCCCCGAGTGATGCTCTGCCACACAACAACATAAAAACACACACCAAACCAAGAAGCGATGTTCATCATGCTTCGATGACAGCTGAGATGATAGCCTGATCAACTAAAGATGTTGCTTTCCGTCACGATTTTTCAGAGAGAATGAATCATTCAGTCCTTCTCGTTGCAAGTCTGGTCAATCACCTCATATTGCAAGGATGTCGCGCTACAAATATCAATAGATATAAAACACATTAGCAACTACATGAATCTTCCCATGACTTAGTTCTTCTTAATATGACCATATTTTGATTATCAAGTGCACAAATGTCTCCACAAATTCACTTCAGTCAACCCCCTCTCCACTAACACGAGTGTCATCAATATTGGATAAGTAGGTCTTTAAAAGCTTGTAATGTTAGGCTTGGGTGATGGTAGGATTGTTTGGGACTTTGTAGCTCAAAACACATTTCTCTGTTTAAACTTGCCTTATAAATACCTTTCTTCTTTCCTCTGTATAGGTGACCCTTCTTCTTCCTTGTTTTCTCTCCTTTTGATATCTGGTGAGGCTCAAAACTTCTCCATCTTTTCTCTTTTTTTCTTTTTATATGCTACTATAGCGTAAATAACCCACATTTTGCACAAACTTCACCCTCAAGAGGTTACTCTCCACCCCAAACTTAGAATGCAACATTGTCCCCAACGTTGGAATCTTGTAACAAAATGGGGATGAAGTACTTTTAAGTCATTCTTGAGACAAAACACGGCAAAGGCCATATTCAAGATAAAGGCAAGCCACAAGTAAACATGCCGGGTGAAGGGTAAACATGGATAACATATATATATGGGGTGTACAGGAGAATATTTAGCGGTGCACAAAAGAAAAGGTCAGAAGCTCAAAAGGGACCCTAAGGAAATCATGATATAAAGGTAGGCTAAGAAAGGCACAATCAATCCAAAATGGCCTACATCCTATCCATATTGACACACTTATGTATATTGTCTCAAGGGGATTCCAAACCAAATAGGAAAGGCGGGCACTCATACAAAATGTAAGCCATTAAGGGATACCAATGCAATGGTCAATCCCGATAGGAACTAATATGCTAATACCCAAAATATTAGAGGCACACCCCACAAAATAAGGATCAATTCCGGATAAACAATGAGGCGAGACAAAGATCACAATGTAAAACAACAAGACTCTAACATCATAAAGCCATCCACTGCCAATCAGGCATCATCATCATCGGTCAAAACAAGCGAAAAAATATGCTTCACACGGACAAAACAGAACAAGACAAAACACTGAACACAAGACAAAGCAATGCTCAAAGAAGGCTCAAGCAAGGCATAACCCAACACGAAACACAAGACACAAACGCCAAGACAAAACACCAACAAAGTTGAGTTGAAAACCGCGCCTAGCTCACGATCGGGCGGACCGAGGGAGTAGGAGAGGCGGGGGTGGGTGGAGCGGCGGCGGTGAAATAACATCGGCGCAGGAGAGCGGTTAGCTCGGCATCATGAGACCTTTGAAGCAATTCTCGGGCGGCGCTATCAACATCCTCTTGGCCTTCTCCCGCCGCATCTTCTTCGGAAGGACTTGATGTGATCGATCTTTGGGAGCGCCCTCGAGTGGAACGGCGGTGAGCTGGACCACGGCGGTGGCAGAAGGATTTGACTTGGATGGCTGAACCTGACTAGGGCCCGTCTCTTTCTTCATCTCTGCTCTTGTGTCATCATCATAATCCGATGGCAAAGGCCAAGCCTGGAATAGCCGGTGTGGGAATTCAGGGAAGGCCGACATTTGTACCGTAGATAACGATATCATATTACTTTCAATACGCAATCCTGCTTACGACAATACACCCAATAATGCTTAAGATCGTCTTCAAGCGCAGCAGATCGAAGCATGAGGACTTTGATCTGCATGCAGAGGAACTTCTGCATATCTAGAACAGTGGGCTCAGAGGGGGTCGGCATTGGAGGGGATGGACTAGCCTGCGCGACGTGCAAAGATGGGTCTTCAGTCGGACCATGACGATGAGTCAAGGTCTTGATATTGATAAAAGCTTTCTCAGCGAGGCGATCTTCATCATCCCCGAAAGGAACCCCGGCCTGTATGCACAGTTGCATAATCAACGAGGGAAAGAACAAACGGCCTTTCTTCCTTTTGCGGCACTCATCCACCTCGCGCCAAATTTGGGCACCCACATTGACTTTCCTTCTGGTAAAAATGCACAGGAGCAGCAACATACGCTCCTCCAAAACAGTGGTATCATGGGTGATGGGCAAAATACAGCTTTTAATGAAGTGAAGCCACACATGAGCCTCCAATCGTAATGACGCGGCTTTTATGGAGCGACACCCCTGTGTGGAAAAAGCCCACTCTGTGCCTTCTACGGCCGTCGGTCGCCGCCTCTTCTAGATCATCAACCGAATGAGCCCTCTTCATGGCTGGGAAGGCATCATCCACATCATTCTTCAAGTTATAAAATCATTAATGGTTTCCGGAGAAAACCACCAACTTACCCTCACCACACCGATAAACCCTCCTTATTCGGCAGAGGAGTGATGTTCGCGTAGAATTCTTTGACTAGAGACGTAATGGGTGGGGGTCGAATTGCTGCAAAAGACGCCCAACCATTGAGGGATATCAACTCCACCACAAAAACTGGAGTTTCTTTAGATTTCTGGAAACCCTTTTCATCCATAATTGCCTTAATTTGGCGCTTAAATCCTCAAACCCACCATGGGCTCGAATTTGAATGGCATCGATTGACCGACCTGCCCGTTGACGAGGGCTTGTCCACCGCGCCTCTTGACTTGAATAGTCTCGGGCTCGGCTTCCTCCGACAACTCGCTTTACCTTTATCGCCTCGACTATTTTTCTCTTAGATGAAGAAGGCCCAACAACCTGCGGAGAAACCGGTGAAACTTCAGGTGACATCTCGACGTCCGAAATGATAAAGGGCGTATCAGCGTCATTGCTTGGAATAGACAATGGTATTGCTTGCGACCCGACTGCCATCGAGTCTCCACATGATAACTAAACTTGGAGGAAAAGGTGAAGGAGATAAATAAATTCTAAAATCAAAGCGAGCTTGAGAGAATGGAAGGCGGACGTGGGAAGTGAGGGCAAACTCGCAGGAAGATGGGGAAATAAGAGAAGCAGTGGGCGTGGGGTGGAAAGCGAAAAAGGGCACGATCTTTTAAACAAAAGTCAACCCAGTTTATCCCGCCCTTTTTACCAAAATAGCAAGCTGATGTTTCGCCTTTTTCTCCACCCTCTGCAAGTCCAATGCTGGAACAAAAATTAGCATAATGCTCAGAGTTTTTGCCCAGAGGTATACATGTACCACACCTGCAATCCAAAATTCAACATATCAGTTTAAAATAAAACCCTCATCCTTCTTAACAATGCTAAGGCAATTTATTATCAACACAAAAAACAAAGAGACAAAAGAGAATAAAACAAATATGTACAAACAAAACACTAGGGTTGCCAGGCGCCTGATCGCCATGGCAACCCATGTTACCCGTGGTCAGGCGTCTTTCAAAGGTGTTGAGGTCTTCTCGTGATCGACCTCGCCACCACAATAATGCTTGACACGCTGTCCATTGACTTGAAATTCATGACCCGACGTTCCTTCTTGTAATGTTATAGCACCATGGGGCGCTACTCGGAGAATTATGAAAGGACCCGACCATCGTGATTTCAGCTTACCCGGGAATAACCTCAGTCTTGAATTGAACAACAACACCTGCTGACCCGCAAGAACTCTCGGCGCAATATGTTGTTATCATGCCATCTCTTTGTTTTCTCCTTGTATAATTTTGCATTCTCATAAGCAAACCACCGGAATTCATCCATTTCACTTAATTCAACAAACGAGTCTCTCCAGCAGCCTTATGCTCAAAATTCAGTTTCTTTATTGCCCAATAGGCTCGATGCTCAAGTTCCAGTGGGAGATGATAAGCTTTCCCATAGACCAACCAGTAAGGTGACATCCCTAAGGGTGTTTTGAAAGCTGTTCTGTAGGCCCACACTGCATTATCCAATCTTATGGACCAATCCTTGCGTCCTGGGTTCACCACCTTCTCCAAGATACCTTTTATTTCTCTATTGGAGAGTTCCGCTTGGCCATTTGTTTGCGAATGATATGCAGTAGCAATCTTGTGGCGAATGTTATACTTAGCAAGGATAGCACTCATAGCCTTGTTGAAGAAATGTGTGCCTTCATCACTAATGATCGCGCGAGGAGTACCAAACCGTGTGAAGATGTTCTTTTGCAAGAACTTGATTACAACCTTCGCGTCATTTGTGGTACTCGCCACGGCTTCCACCCATTTAGATACGTAATCAACCGCCACCAGGATGTAGAGGTTACCAAATGAGGGTGGGAAAGGACCCATAAAATCGAGGCCCCACACGTCAAAGAGTTCAATTTCTAGAATAAAGTTCATTGGCATCTCATTCCGAGAAGATATATTTCCAACTCTTTGACATCGATCACATTTTTGCACAAAAGCATGGGCATCTTTAAACAAGGTCGGCCAAAAATAACCTGATTGAAGTACCTTAGCCGCCGTTCTTTGTCCCGCAAAATGACCACCATATGGAGTGGCATGACATCCCTCTAGAATTGATTCCACTTCTTCATGCGGAACGCAGCGCCTCATCAACCCGTCAGCACGACTTATATAAGAATGGTTCATCCCAAAAGTAATGTTTGACCTCGGCAAAGAACCTTTTCTTCTGATGTGATGAGAATTCAGGATGCAGCACTCCACAGACCAGGAAGTTGACAAAGTCCGCATACCAAGGTGTACTACTGTGATGCATGCTCATCAATTGCTCATCGGGCAGCGTCTGAACGGACATGAGTCTTGTCACCCTCGGTGTCGGCATTCGAGATAAATGATCGCCTACTTGATTTTCTGTTCCTTCATCTCTCGATTTCGGATCAAATTCTTGCGAGAGCAAGATCCACGGATTAGCCGTGGCTTTGCATCTTTCTTAGCGACAAGATACCTGATGGCTGCGTGATCAGTATAGACTATCACTTTTGACCCTACGAGGTAGGCTCTAAACTTTTCACATGCGAATACCACAGCAAGCAGCTCTTTCTCTGTTGTGGTGTAATTGATTTGGGCCTCCACCAGCGTCTTGCTTGCATAATAGATGGAATGGAATACCTTCTCCTTTCGTTGACCCAGTACGGCCCCTACAATGAAGTCACTTGTGTCACACATCACTTCGAAAGGCAATGCCCAGTTCGGACCAATAATTACGGGGGCTGTCACTAGAGCACGTTTCAACACCTCAAATGCCTTCAAACATTCAGGAGTAAACTCAAAGTGGCGATTTTGCTCAAAGAAGGCACATGACTTAGCAATTTTTGAAAAATCTTTTATGAACCGCCTACAAAATCCTGCATGCCCCAAGAAACTCCGCACACCTTTTACAATAGTGGGTGGCGGAAGTTTGTCTATCACTTCGATCTTTGCTCGATCCACTTCGATCCCTTCCTTGGATATGTGGTGGCCTAGCACGATGCCCTCTTACACCATGAAGTGGCATTTTTCCCAATTTAAAACCAAGTGCGTTTCCTCACAACGCTCCAGGACCTTTCCCAAGTTACTCAGGCATACCCCAAAAGTATCTCCAAATACGGTGAAATCATCCATGTAGATTTCTCCGACTTCTCCACCATATCCGAAAATATGGCCATCATGCAACATTTGGAGCGTCGCAAAGGGCATTACAGAGTCAAAATGCATTCTTCTAAAAGCAAAAGTGCCATAGGGACGGTGAAGGTGGTTTTGTGTTGATCATCGGTGCAATGGCAATTTGGTGATAGCGAATACCCATCTAGGAAGCAGAAAAACTCCTTACCGGCGAGTTTGTCAAGCATTTCATCCATGAATGGCGAGAGAAAATGGTCTTTCACGGTAGCCGTGTTCAATTTTCTGTAATCCACACTAACACGCCATCCGTTATCACCCGAGTTGGAATCGAGTTCACGCGATCATTAGAAATCACCGTAACCTCACCTTTCTTAGGAGCATCGAGCAGGCTTACCCAAGAACTATCCGAGATCGGATAAATGATTCCGACATCCACCGTTTAATAACTTCCTTCTTCAACACCTCTTTCATTCTTTGGATTAAAGGCGACGCCGGTGCTCTATGGAAGTCTTTGTGGCAATGTTCCGGCAATATCTTATGCATGCACGAGAAGGGCTGATCCTTTGATATCGACAATTGACCATCCAATAGCTCTCTTGTATTTCCGCAACACACCGTAAGAAGGATTCTTCTTTGTCGTGCTCGAGTAGTGAAATGATTCTTTGGAAGAGTGTTTCCCTCGCCCAAATAAGCATATTTCAGATGGTTTGGCAAGGTTTTCAGACTTAACGTTGGAGGTTCATCAATTGAAGGCTTGGATACCTGGACGGTACGATCTGCAAGCCCCAATGACTTTGGGGCACGGCTAGTACGAGGTGTAACTGGGCACTTCTCGATAGAGGGATGCTTAGGAAACCACCTACTTTTCTCTAACTCCATGAGGTTGGCATGTTCCTTATCACTGTCTTCGGACTGCGAAGAGTGATCTCGCATTGTATCCGCGATGACCTGCTCCAAAACTTGGATTACCGAGCATTCTTCCACTTAGTCAGGATACTTCATAGCATTGAACACATTGAATGTAACCTTTTGATCATTCACCCTCATTGTGAGTTCGCCCTTTTGAACATCAATCAGAGTCCTTCCAATTGCAAGGAAAGGTCGTCCCAAAATGATAGGCACCTCGTGATGCGCTTCATAATCCAAAATGATGAAATCTGCGGGAAAAATAAGCGTATCCACTTTTACTAGCACATCTTCAATTTTTCATACGGATGAGCCATAGATTGGTCCGCCAATTGCAAGGTCCATTGTTGTGGGCCTAGCTTCTCCTATCGAGCTTTTGAATATTGAGGCGGCATCAAATTTATACTTACTCCCGGATCACATAGAGCACGACCGACGCCGTCTCCAATTGAGCATGGAATTATAAAGCTCCACGGATCTTTCAACTTGGGTGGGATTTTGCTCTTTAACATGAATACTCGCTTGCTCTCGGTCGATTGCCTTTGCTTCGAACTCACCCAAACGTCTCTTTTTGGTTAGGATGTCTTTCAAGAACTTCACATAATTCCGCATCTGTTCCAAAGCTTCACCAATGGAATGTTAATATGCATTTGCTTTAAGACATATAGAATCTTGAAACTAAGTATCTTGTTGCTTTTTTCAACCTCTCGGGAAAGGAGGTGGTGGACAATATACCACCCGTCCAGTAAACTTTGGCAAAGGATTTGTTGATGAGCTCCTCGGCATTCTGAGGTTGCTTGATCTTCCATTTCGACACTTTGTTTTAGTTTTGACGACTCCGCCTTCTCTTCTTGGTTCGAGAACTCGTTTCATGCATTTGCTTTCCACTCGTGGCGTGTGAGCCTCGACATGTTCCTTGCCTTTTCGTGGGTTTTCGGTGTCACTGGCGGATTACCAAGTGGTCGATTCCTCATCTCGTTGGCTAATTGTCCGATCTGGACCTCCAAATTCCTTAGAAGTGGGACCGCCCTCAGACATTCTTGCATCCGCTTCGCCATATACTCCTTCATCAAAGTTTGATAGATTTGGGCGTGTAGTGGCTGTTCTTCTTCGGTTGGAAATTTTGATGGTATGTATTTTCTCAAAATTTCCACCACCACTTGTTACGGACCTTGGCCCCCACGAGAAATTAGGATGTTGTCGCCATCCCGATTGTATGTTTGTGAATAAGGATTATTCCTCCGCCATTCGATTTCCGTGTAGCACACCGAATTCGGGTTTGATGGGCAACTATCAAAAGTATGCCCTTCCCCACAACATACCTTGGTGTATAAAATTTTATTTCAAGCATCCAATGACATATTAATGCTTTAGGACTTTGATTATATGCTCTATGATTTTTTTAGAATTTTTGAAAAACATATGCTCAATATTTGATTATTACCGTGAGCTTATGAATATGTATGTTGGTGTATGATTTTTATTTTGAACATCCAATGGTGTATTAATGCTTTAATGTATTAAAAATGTGATGTATGATTTTATTGGAATTTTTGGAGATCAAATGCTATATTAAATCAAATAATACCGTGAGCTACCATACTCTTGAAGGTGATGATTTAATTAGTTTTGATAAATGTTATGATGTATTATTGTTATACTATAATATATAAGCATAGTGAATAATTGTTATAATTTTTGGAAATCAAATACCTATTTAAATCAAAAAAATCGAGAACACCTATGTGCATAAGGTGATGATTTAATTGGTTTTTGATGATTAAATAATGTTATATTATTTTACTATAGTATATAATCATAGTATATAATTGTTGAAATTTTGAAACAAATTGCCTATGGAAATCGAAAGCGAGAGCTTACAAGCTCATATGGTGACGATTTCAATTGGTTTAGTTAATATTATGATATTACAATGTTATAATATAATGTTTAATCATGTTATGATTTAATTAGAATTTTGGGAATTATTTGATAATTGTTTGGTATTTATTCGAAATTACAGTGAATAATGTGAGTTTATTCATGAATGAATGGTTATGATGGACTATAAGTTATATTTGTGATATATATTGATATTGGGATATTATACTAAGTGTATATCAATTTCGGGAATTTTAGGATAATTGTTCCATATTTAATGGAATTACCGTAGCATATATATATATATATATATATATATATATATATATATATATATATATGTTAATAAATGACAAACAATATCATATGAATGTTACTAATTCATATTCTGGACCATAGTGTATAATAATACACTATATTAATTTAGAAAAAAAATTGAAAATCATTTGGTAAATTTATATAATTACCGAGAATATTTCGATTATTTATTAGGATTTTAAATCCTTATTAATTCAGTTTATAAATAAAATATATGTCTAATAATTATTTTAGACATACTCGAATTTTGTAAAATTTCATAAACATAAATTACTATGTTCGAGACAAACGTTTATTTAATAACGTTTTAAATCGAAAATACTGGCGTTTTAATTACACAAAGGATTAATAAATGCGAAATTATTTATAAGTCCTTTGATTTACGTGATAAATCGAGAAATAGGACTTTACGAGTTTTAATCGATCGAAATTGATTTATAAAATAAAATGGTAAAAATTACTATTTGAAAGTCAAAATTGTTGACTTTGTTGACCGATGTTGACTTCGTTGACTTTTAAAGTCAAGCGTGCGATTATCGTTCGATAAATACGTCAATACGGCGTAAGATGTACTAATTGAGTATAATACCTCATTAGTAAGAAAAGATTTCACAAAAGGAATCCTTATATCGAGAAGCGTGTTTATCGTTGAGCGTTAAGCGGAAAGGTTAAACCGAAATAGTTAAACGTATGTAATACCCCGAGAAATTTAAAACTTCGATTATTAATTTCTTTAACTAAATCGAGATTTGAATTTAGAACGATTATTAAATTTTATAATCGTTGACGTTTCGATTTTACTTTCGAACGAGAAAATTTAAACAAATGTCGGAAAGCGAATACGCTTATGAATCGAGTTAGATATTTTATATGGGATAAATGATCTAGTCAAACCACATCATTTTTATTCCTTAGAATATTCCACCTTTTTTCCTATATAATCATTCTCCCAACCTTATCTTTTCATCTCAAAGAACCCTATGGAAAATTTTATTTATCAACACCCATTTTCCTCAACTGTCGAGGGTAAGTTATTTCAATACTTATAATTCATCTATTTTATTTTTCATCATCGCAACATATCTTGTTTCGGATCTTGCTCCAAAAAATTCAACAAACCAATCGTAATAACAAGCAAAATTCCTCAACAAGGTTCTCCTTCTACTTTATCCATCTCTGTAATTGCAAATTTCTTATGTTTAGAAGTAATAAACTTGTTCTACAAACCATACGAACACATGAAATCGAATTTTATATAGGTAACACTCTCTGCTCAAATTCATATAAATGTAGTAAACACAAAACATAGAATCTAGGCACGTGTTACTCAGTGTTGGGACCGAGCCACTTGAGGCTCGGCCATTAACCAACCAGCGACGGATCTAAGTACGGTGACCAGCGAAGGCAGCGCGATGGCGTCTTGACCGAAATCGACGACGGCGACGGCGGATCCGAGAGAGAGAGGTCTCAAAGAGAGCGGCTGGGTCATAGAAATGTTAGGTTTTAGTTTAAATGTTGTTGTAAATGGGCCTTATTTTAAGTGGGTAGAAATGGGTATTGGGCCTTTAAAAAAATGAAGGCGTAATGGACGGATGGATAAATTGTTCTTTGGGCGATTTCAATTCATTTGGGACAAGCGAAATGGGCGAATTAAAATGGTGATGGTCGATCTTGTTTTCCTACCTCGATTTGCGGTGGGCGAAAATTAAATGAAAGATAGGCCTTTAGAATTAATTGCTATGGGCTTTTAATTAAATAAAAGATGGACTCTTGAATTGAATTTAAAGTGGGCTTAGACTTATTTTAAATATTGGGCTAAGTATATAAATGGATAATGGACTTGAATTAATTACTTCTAGAATCCATTAAATTAAATTAAGGATTGAATCAATTCCATATTATTCAAATATGAGGTTTAATTCTAATAATTAAATTTTGGAGATTAATTCTTAATTAACTTAATAATAATCTAAATATAAAATATTTAGAGTGAGTTAATTAAATTCATGGGATTGAATAATGTCTAATTTTTAGAAATTGAATAACATAATTAATTAATTATGTTAAAGAATAATTTGAGAATTATTCTTTTTAAGTGATTTACTTACATAATGAGATAGACCTTATGTATTTTGTTACAAAGGTGTGATGAGAAATAAATCATAATTAGTGGATATCTAAGATTAATTGAATTAATTTGATTGATTAATCAAATATTATTGGACTTTTAGATTGATCCATTTAATTAATATTTAATTATGTATTTACTTAATTAAATTCGAGATTTAATTAAGTAATGAGTTGATTATGTCAAGTAGATGCTTGGGGAAATATTATTTAATCAACTTTAATTTATAGAACGCTTGTTAGGAGGCGATTGATTTATAAGAAACCTTTATTGATTGTGTACCATAGATATGGGATTCTCTGATAGAATATGTGGGACATGTGAGACGAGAAGAGCGTCGAGGAAATGTTAGTAACGAATAAGGATTGAAACTCGAAAGCGTTGATACGCGTTAACAAGCGAAGAATATTAGTTATGAACTTAAGATTCATAAACTATCACGAACGCAGTGGAGAAACATCGATGGAAGGGAAGAATGCAGCGTCAAGTATCATCTATCGTTATGGCGAGACCAATCGAATAGGCGAAATATGAATATTAATTAAGTCATATCGATGGCGAGAATCCTAAAACCCAAAGACTTAAAAGATATCGGTGTCGAATCTTAATGATACTTCTCGAAAAAGCGAATAACATACTAAATCTTATTTCTTGTGTTGACAAGGTCCGGCGTGGACGTAAACGAAACAACAGAGGATCGCTAGCGGTATTCAAGAAGGACAATTCTTGAGGTGGGCTTTTCTTGAAACAAAATGATTATGCATAACTCAAGCATGATTTACAAAAGCTTTATGAAATATTATCGCGAGGCTGTTATCGATCGCCAAATATTTATGTTTTGTTGTGTCCATATCTCGAGGTTGGTTTGTCCAAATGTGGGACGAGAATTGATTGGTATATCGATGTGGTATGTGAATGAGTTGGTCCACCAACGTTAAAAAGGGTAAGGATCGGATCCGACTTAGTTGAGGACTAACTTGGATTGTGTACACGTGTGTTGTGTGTTAAGGTTAGCTACCTCGACGGTCATGGCGACTATGTGTAGGTGGCCACCCATAGTCTTGTGAATGAAGGAACGTATGATTGATGAATGAATTACGGATATGGAACAACGTGGATGAAATAGTCCGGCCGGATACTTTTGGAAAATGATAAAATATTTAATAGGCATGAGTCTTTTCAACTAAAATCCTCATGTGCTATTGTGGGCGATTCAATAACTTTTATGAAGAAAATGTTTTTGAACGAGTCCATCGAGTACTTTTGTACTTAGCCACGCATATTCGTTTTGATGTGCGGGTTGAGCAAAGATTGATGATGGGTGCGAGGTGGTACAAAGTGGTAGTGGTTTTGTTGCTTTAATTGAAAGGATTTCTAGAACCTTGAGCATGCATCATCATATGTATGTTCACACGTTTATTCTTCGCTAAACTCGATGTTTTGTTGGTATCATTGATTATGACCGCTATCATATCGTATTGAAGCGGAGGTCGTGCCTGTTCCTTGAAGTCTTGCCTCGATTGGGTTAGACTTGAACATAGAACCTTTTGGCAAGTCTTTACGTGACTTGAGTTTGTCACGATCAACAGTATCCCTTTTAGTCTACGATTTATTCACAATTGATTGGTTAATCGTATTGGTTTAAATTATATATATCATTGCATTTGTCATACCGGTGACGATCCATGTAATCCGTGCTTTCTTTAAAAGTCGGGTCGTCATTAAAGTGGTATCGAGCAATTGTTAAGCTCGAACTCTAGAAAGCCCTTCCTCGAATCATAAGTTGAAAGTAGAGTCTTGAAACTGTTGGTATTTGACTTCCTTTCATTGAATTCTAAATTGAAAGTTGAGACTAAAATTAATTGTGTTTGACTACCACTACACTCCACTCCATCATCGTCCTGCTCAACGAGGAAGAAGGTAACTATTTCAACCGAAAGTTGTTTTGAAATGATGAAAGTTTATGAAGTGTGAAATGGACTTACAAAAGTCGCATTGTGTTGAAAGTTGAAATATGTTGAAAAGAGAAAGGTCTCAAAATTTCAAATGGAGTTGTTGTTTCCAATGATTTTGGAAAAATGAATGATTGACATTGAAAATTATTTTCAAAATAAGCGATTGTTAAGTTGAAGAAAAAGTTGAAAACTCATGAGATTGATAAAGTAATGATATGAGAATATCATTGATTGCATATATGTTATGAGTTGTGTTTACTCCTATATGTAAAACATCTAGAGGCATAATATAAATGAGTATGTTTCCATGAGAACATAGACTCTTAAGACGCATGATCCATTTTTGCCGAACTTAGTATGAGAACATAAGGTGCCCCGATTGAGCGGAATACTAAGGAAGAGCGAGAACATCGAATTATAAGAATCTCAATCGAGCAGTTTGATGATGAGAATGCAACAACTCTACGATGTGAGCGATTGTTTAGCGGAGGTTCGCCCGCACGAGTCCCAACCTCTCTACGTGAAGAAATTTCGAACACTATACATGCTATTTCTATCGTGGCGATAACGAAGAATCAAAGCATAACGTTAAGAAAGTATGTATAAAAAAAAAATTAATTTTGAGTATTGCGGGAACGCATATGATCGAATGTTATGATTCGAATAGAAATAAAGGTTTCATAACTCAATGAGAAATGGTGACCACTTAGCCTTTACCTGAAGGCTAGACATTGAATGTCTGTTCTATCTTAAGAGACCATACAGTCTCTTTCCGCATACCAAATTCTGAAAATAGTTTCATAAGAACTTAGGAATATAGGATATAAGATTGTGGTTTGAACGATTTTTCGACTAGGAGTCCTTTATCCTGTAGAGCCACCCCCAAGAAAGTTGTATATTCCTACAGATGTATCGAGGAGACGACGCCGGTAAGTTCTTAACTCACTTCGTGCGTCACTAGGCTATTGTACATGGATGTGGTACATCATTCTACGACGGCGTACTCGATCGGTTACAGAGGCGCCACCCGATTAGCGGGGGTGTACATGAGATCATCGAATACATATATCGTCGTCGAGAGCTTCGATTCGTTCCATCAACCACACGAACTACGTATTCATGGTATACGGAGTTGTAACTTATGACCGTATCTCCCCGAGCGAGAATACACATGGCATGATGAAAATCCAGTGGCTCCACAGGAGATGCCTCGTTTAGCATCTAATGGACTGCATTCTTACCGGTTGTGGCGGGGAACATATTCGAGGTGGAACTTCGCCCTTGACAACTCACTTTTCGGTCCTACCACCGGTAGGATTCCATCCCGTCATTGCTCGCCTGGATCATCGTTGTCGATCGGTCCATGCCAAGACTCACATCTACCTACGGTGTTTCCTCGGTTCAATGACCACCCGTGCGGACACATGTCCCACGATCTGTAGAGATTTCTGAATCACGTGGCCTAACCGTATGCGTTGTGAGAGAAACTTGTGCCATCTTGCCGTTTCTCAAATTCGGCCGATGCCTATAAGGAGATCATGGTTGAGGTCCACCGAGACCTAATTGCTATGGAAGAAGCTAGAATTATTTGAATTCGAGAAACCGTGAGTCCACATTCAATGATGAGGTCAAAAAGAAGTAGGACCCAGAGGAGGATCCTGAGAAGGACCTGCCTGCTGATAATGAGATGGAGAAAATTGATAGTACCCATACTCCCAGTTCTGACTCCAACACGATGAGCCCTATTTACACCCCGAATGATTATGGATCTAGTTATTAAGACTAGATAGTGTTTTGTTCATATACTTTTTTATATCTTGTGATGCATGCGGAAATGATGAGTCATTCTGACATGAACCTATATTTTGATGACTTCGGTAGCGTTTATATTTTGTACGCACCGTGACTAGGTACGGGGAGTGATATTGATATTAGCTTTTGGAGCATCATACTCCGTACCTGGCCCCATTTTGTAAATCTCAAAAACGCTGATGAAAGTCCTCGTAGAGGCATTTATTTTGATATAATGATAGCTCATTAAGAGCCACTGATTTTGATTTCGTATTATATGATGTTCGACGATGTGCTAGACTTACACGTTGGATTATATATACATATCGCGCTAAGATATGTATGATCCTGATGGATGATATAAGAAGATATTTGATTGCGTATATTTAAGAATGATAGAATACTGTCGAGAAGGAAAACCGCGATGTAACGCTAAAAGAGAGGACACCCCTCTACCACCACTACCGGCAATAAGGATTGAGGAGCTATTCCTTAGACAGAATCTGCCAATTTTCAACGGGATTGAGAATCTCGCGGATACGGAACTATGGATTCACACGTTAGAACGAATCTTCGAATTCCTTCACTGCACCTATCAAGAACGCTTGTCATGCGTTGCTTTGCAAATGATTAGTGCCACTGACTTCTGGTGAGAGACTAAAAGAAAGATCTTATATGGATAGGAACTAGAAGCTTACACAGGAAGAGTTCGAGGAGGAAGTGTACGAGAAGTACATTCTAAGAGCTACGTAGTAAGATGAAAGAACACGAGTTCTACAATTTACGATAAGGAAAGACCACGGTCACGAGTTACGATCGTGCATCCTGCGAGATGTCGCGGTATGTGCCTCAGTTGTTTGACACTGACGAGAAGAGAGGCGAGAAGTTCGAAGAGACTCCGTGATACGATCCTCGTCAATCAGTTGGAAATTGACGCGAATGCGTAACCTAGAATCAAATGTGAAAACGAAGAGCTCTTGAAAAGAATAAAACTCATTAATATATTTGAAATCAAAGCTTAATATTTCGTGAGTTTACAAGCTTCTATATAGGCTGAAAATTTAACTGCTTTGCTCGAGCTCTTGTGATTGGTTTACTGGGAACCCGAACCAAGTCGGGAATCAACGAACTTTAGGTTGCATCACTCTATCATGAGATCGAGTGTCACTAATCGGTCATGGAAATCTGATCTATCGTGAGGCCCTTAATAGAGCATTGGACATTGAGAATGCCCCTGCCGAGGATAAGATTGTCATTTGACGACCACCGAATCACCAAGGAGATCGTGGAAGAGAAAGTGGGAAGGACCCACCAAGGTCAAAGATCAAATGTTGGCGGGGCCGACACGAGGCCATGACAAGTGAGTAATGTACCATCTAGGCACGAATAAGACAATGAGCGCACCATAGTACCCGCGCTAGCGAGAGGAAACTAAATATTCGTGAAACTCCCGTATGCCCTAAATGCCATAGGAGTCACAAAGAGTCTACATGTTCACAATGATGAATGTTTCAAATGTGTCCGAAGGGGTCACTACTCCGAGAACTGTCCAGGATACGCCAATGAGAGAATGACCATCCCGATTAACCGAATCGAGTCCGACAAATCCAGCTATCCAAGCTCAACTGTTCCGACAACAAACCCGGTCCGGTACTTCCACCAAATCAATAACCATATCGACCACGACAACAATGACAACAACAATGGCGACAACCACAACAACGATCGCCATCTCCAACAACAACAACAGAAGAAGAATCAAAGAAGAACAACGACAACACCATCATCAACAACAAAGAATCGCCCAAACAAACTGGGACCTACGCCAACCGGAAAGAAATTCCGCGGGGCCGCCAAGGAACCAAGGAAACTTGGCGGTATGGAATACTTCTCCAAATTTCTGTTACCCTCTTTTTGATCTTGGCGCGTCCTTTTATTGTTGAAGCATCGTTGAGAACTTAGGATTTGATCCTAAACACGCTGAACAAATCATGAGAAATTCTTCTCGGTGGGAGGAATAAGACGGTAACCCACACATGCTTGAACCTAGAACTTGGACTAGGTTTACTTACGTCATGACAGATAATCTTCACGTCATACCTATGACGGATGTGGACATAATCCTAGAAATGGATTGGTTAACCGAATATAATGATACTATCCCTGAAATGAAAGTAAGATTTCTTTCCAACATCTCGGAAAGAAACCTATAAACTTTCACGGGATCAGCATGGGAAGAAGAGTCCCAATCAAATCCGCTATAAGCGAGAACATTGCTGAACAGGACAGATGACCACATCTACCTTGTCTATCTCGAGGAGGAAGACCAGAATAAGAGAAGGATAAAAGGCGTTTCGATTGTGAGAGAATATTCCAATGATTTTCCAGATGAACTACCTGGATTACCGCCGACTCGACAGATGGAGTCCACAATCGATCTCAAACCGTGTTACGCCTCAGATCGAAAGCCCCATACGGATGACACCAAGGGAACTTGAGGTGGAGATCCAACTACAAGAACCCTTGGAGTTAAGTTTCATTAGACCCGAAGTATCTCCATGGGGAGCACACTGTCCTTTTGTGAAGAAAAGGATAGATTGAGAATGTCGATAGACTATTGAGAGTTAAACAAGATAACTCTAAAGAATAAGTATCCTTGCCCGAATTGACGATCTGTTTGATCGACAAGGAGCATGAGTCTTTTGAAGATGGACTTAAAGTCGGGATACCATCAACTAAGGATTTGACAGAAGATGTACCTAAATGGCTTTCGCATACAAGGTAAGGTCATTTGAATTCATCGTTATGCCCTTTGGACGTATAAATACCGACGGTATTTATGGATATCATGAATAGGGTATTTCACCCATACTTAGACAAGTTTGTCTTAGTATTCATAGGCGATATCCTAATATACTCGAATAACCAAGACCACGAAGAGCACTTGAGGACTGTGCTGCAAACATTGAGGCAAGAGCAACTCTTCGCCAAGTTTAGCAAGTGTGAATTTTGGTTAGGCGAAGTGACATTCTTAGGTCACATCGTGCCCGCCGAGGGAATCAAAGTAGACCCCTCAAAAAAAAAAATCGTCTACAGTTCGAGAATGGGAATTTCAAAGAAACCGAATGAAATTCGGAACTTCTTAGGATTTGTCGGCTACTATCAAAAATTTATCGAAGGATTTTCAACGATAACCCGACTCATGACCCAATTGTTGAGAAAATGAATCAAGTACACTTGGACCGCCGAGCGTGAGACTAGTTTCCGAGATTGAAGAAGTTGCGACAATAGCTTTTATCTTGCGACCAAGCATATAAAGAATACACGACCTACACCAACGTTTCAAAGAATGGGTTAGGATGTGTTCTGATGCAAGAAGGCAAAGATATTGCCTAAGCTCCAAGGCGATTCGCTCACACGAGTTAAACTATCCCACGCACGATCCGGAATTAGTAGCGGTCGTACATGCCTAAAGATTTGGAGACACCATCTCTATGGAATTAGATGTAAGATGTATCTTGACCATAAAAGCTCAAGTATTTCTTCAAGTAGAAAGATCTTAACATAAGGCAACGAAGATGGTTAGAAGCGTAAAAGATTACGATTGTGATATCGATTACCACCCGTGCAATGCTAATGATGTAGCAAATGCCTTGAGTCGCAAATATCATCCAGCTGGGATGCCTCCTCACCATGAGGAGATGCTTATAAATGAATTTAGGAGGATGAACATCGAAATTTTAAAGTCGCTTTCGAGACGATAGAAGGTTGTATTGCAACGTTGATTGCAATCCCAGATTTAAGAGCTCGAATATTGGAAGCTCAGAAGAAGAGCAATAAGTTGGAGGAAGTACGAGCCAAAATCAAGAATAATGACCACAAGAATTTTTAAATAGCAACATATGATGTTTTGCTATATGATGGGAGAGTGTGTATTTTCTAAAAGGCGAAGGGCTTAAGAGTGAGATCTTGAGAAAAGCCATGAGACGCCTTATACTACACACCCCAAAAGCACCAAAATATATCGAGATTTTAAAGAGAAAATTTTGGTGGGGTGGAATAAACGAGCCGTAGCTTCATTCAGAAACGTTGTTTCGACGTGTCAACGAGTGAAAACATTTCACCAACGGCCGCACGGAATCCTACAACCGCTGGACATACCGTAATAGAAATGGAAAGATATAGCCATTGATTTTATTACCTGCTACCGGATCACTAAAAGAAAATCGCCAATGGATTGTCATCGATCGTTTGACCAAGAGTGGTATTTTACTGATTCTAATAATATATGGATCGTATATTAATACAAGCGCACGCTCGAGAAATCATAAGGTTGCAAGGAGTTCTAAAGACTATCACATCTGATAAAGATTAAAAATTTACATCCAGATTCTGGATAAGTATAAACAGAGAATTGAGAACTCAATTGCATTTCAGTATCGCGTTTCACCCACAAACGGATAGACAATCTGAGAGGACCATTCAAACGCTTGAAGACATGTTGAGGACTGTTGTCCTGGATAGAGGATGAAATTGGAACAAGTGTTACTACTTGTGGAATTCTCGTGTAACCACAGTTATCAAGCAACTAGTGGAATGACCGCATTTAAACGCTTTATGGAAGGAATGTCGATCACCACTTTACTCGGATAAAGCGGGAGAAAGAAGAATATTAAGACCTGACTCTATAGGAGAAATGATTGAGATTGTATGACAGATCCGCCAACGGATCAAAGAAACCTAAGATCGATCAAAGTCGTACGTCGACAAACGTCGCGTAGAGTTATATTTTGATATGGGAAATAAAGTTTTCTCGAAGATTTTCCTGTTAAAAGGGAATCATGAAATTAAAAAAAAAAAAAAAGAAAAAAGAAAAGAAAAGCTAGGACCACATTTCGTAGGACCCTATGGAATATTGGAAAGGATATGACCAACAACGTACAGATTGGCATTGCCGTCAAGTTTGGGAACGTGCATAATATGTTCAACGTTTCACAACTCAGAAAGTACATACATGACCCCAACCATGTGATATCACCGATATAAATTGTCCTCGATGACGATATGAGTTATGTAGAAATGTCTACGGAAATTTTGGACCGACATATCCAAAAACAAAAGAACAAGGAAATCTCATTGGTGAAAGTTCTATGAAAAGTATAGACAAGAAGAAGCAAATTGAGAATGAGAATCTGTTATGAATGAGAAATACCCCGATCTTTTACATGATTAGCAAATTTCGGGACGAAATTTATTTTTAAGGAGGATGGTATGTAATACCCCGAGAAATTTAAAACTTCGATTATTAATTTCTTTAACTAAATCGAGATTTGAATTTAGAACGATTATTAAATTTTATAATCGTTGACGTTTCGATTTTACTTTCGAACGAGAAAATTTAAACAAATGTCGGAAAACGAATACAGTTATGAATCGAGTTAGATATTTTTATATGGGATAAATGATCTAGTCAAACCACATCATTTTTATTCCTTAGAATATTCCACCTTTTTTTCCTATATAATCATTCTCCCAACCTTATCTTTTCATCTCAAAGAACCCTATGGAAAATTTTATTTATACAACACCCATTTTCCTCAACTGTCAAGGGTAAGTTATTTCAATACTTATAATTCATCTATTTTTATTTTTTCATCACTGCAACATATCTTGTTTCCAGATCTTGCTCCAAAAAAATTCAACAAACCAATCCAGAATAACAAGCAAAATTCCTCAACAAGGTTCTCCTTCTACTTTATCCATCTACTGTAATTGCAAATTTCTTATGTTTAGAAGTAATAAACTTGTTCTACAAACCATACACGAACACATGAAATCAGAATTTTATATAGGTAACACTCTCTGCTCAAATTCATATAAATGTAGTAAACACAAAACATAGAATCTAGGCCTGTGTTCTGTAGTGTTAGGACCGAGCCACTTGAGGCTCGGCCATTAACCAACGGCGACAGATCTAGTACGGCTGACCAACGAAGACGGCGCGATGACGTGCTGACCGGAATCGACGACGGCGATGGCAGATCCGTGAGAGAGAGAGAGGTCTCAAAAGAGGGGGGGGAGACGGCTAGGTCATAGAAATGTTAGGTTTTAGTTTAAATGTTGTTGTAAATGGGCCTTATTTTAAGTGGGCCGAGAAATGGGTATTGGGCCTTTAAAAAAAATGAAGACGTAATGGACCAGATGGATAAATTGTTCTTTGGGCCGATTTCAATTCATTTGGGACAAACGAAAATGGGCCGAATTAAAATGGTGATGGGCTGATACTGTTTTCCTACCTCAATTTGCAGTGGGCCGAAAATTAAATGAAAGATAGGCCTTTAGAATTAATTGCTATGGGCTTTTAATTAAATAAAAGATGGACTCTTGAATTGAATTTAAAGTGGGCTTAGACTTATTTTAAATATTGGGCTAAGTATATAAATGGATAATGGACTTGAATTAATTACTTCTAGAATCCATTAAATTAAATTAAGGATTGAATCAATTCCATATTATTCAAATATGAGGTTTAATTCTAATAATTAAATTTTGAGATTAATTTTAATTAACTTAATAATAATCTAAATATAAAATATTTAGAGTGAGTTAATTAAATTCATGGGATTGAATAATGTCTAATTTTTAGAAATTGAATAACATAATTAATTAATTATGTTAAAGAATAATTTGAGAATTATTCTTTTTAAGTGATTTACTTATATAATGAGATAGACCTTATGTATTTTGTTACAAAGGTGTGATGAGAAATAAATCATAATTAGTGGATATCTAAGATTAATTGAATTAATTTGATTGATTAATCAAATATTATCGACTTTAGATTGATCCATTTAATTAATATTTAATTATGTATTTACTTAATTAAATTCGAGATTTAATTAAGTAATGAGTTGATTATGTCAAGTAGATGCTTGGGGAAATATTATTTAATCAACTTTAATTTATAGAACGCTTGTTAGGAGGCGATTGATTTATAAGAAACCTTTATTGATTGTGTACCATAGATATGGGATTCTCTGATAGAATATGTGGGACATGTGAGACGAGAAGAACGTCGAGGAAATGTTAGTAACGAATAAGGGATTGAAACTCGAAAACGTTGATACGCGTTAACAAACGAAGAATATTAGTTATGAACTTAAGATTCATAAACTATACGAAACGAAGTGGAGAAACATCGATGGAAGGGAAGAATGCAACGTCGAAGTATCATCT
This sequence comes from Salvia rosmarinus, assembly GCA_036937905.1. Classification (NCBI taxonomy): domain Eukaryota; kingdom Viridiplantae; phylum Streptophyta; class Magnoliopsida; order Lamiales; family Lamiaceae; genus Salvia; species Salvia rosmarinus. Next base: position 48,029,599 of record CM072813.1, read on the forward strand.
ATCGTTATGACGAGACCAATCGAATAGACGAAATATGAATATTAATTAAGTCATATCGATGACGAGAATCCTAAAACCCAAAGACTTAAAAGATATCGAGCTGTCGAATCTTAATGATACTTCTCGAAAGAAGCGAATAACATACTAAATCTTATTTCTTGTGTTGACAAGGTCCGGTGTGGACGAAACGAAAACAACAGAGGATCGCTAGCGGTATTCCAAGAAGGACAATTCTTGAGGTGGGCTTTTCTTGAAACAAAATGATTATGCATAACTCAAAGCATGATTTACAAAAGCTTTATGAAATATTATCGCAGAGGCGTTATCGATCGCCAAATATTTATGTTTTGTTGTGTCCATATCTCGAGGTTGGTTTGTCCAAATGTGGGACGAGAATTGATTGGTATATCCAATGTGGTATGTGAATGAGTTGGTCCACCAACGTTAAAAAAGGGTAAGGATCGGATCCGACTTAGTTGAGGACTAACTTGGATTGTGTACACGTGTGACTGTGTGTTAAGGTTAGCTACCTCGATCGGTCATGGCGACTATGTGTAGGTGGCCACCTCCATAGTGCGCGAATGAAGGAACGTATGATTGATGAATGAATTACCAGATATGGAACAACGTGGATGAAATAGTCCGGCCGGATACTTTTGGAAAATGATAAAATATTTAATAGGCATGAGTCTTTTCAACTAAAATCCTCATGTGCTATTGTGGGCAGTTCAATAACTTTTATGAAGAAAATGTTTTCGGCAACGAGTCCACTGAGTACTTTTGTACTTAGCCCTGCATATTCGTTTTTGATGTGCAGGTTGAGCAAGGATTGATGATGGGTGCGAGGTGGTACAAAGTGGTAGTGGTTTTGTTGCTTTAATTGAAAGGATTTCTAGAACCTTGAGCATGCATCATCATATGTATGTTCACACGTTTATTTGCCGCTAAACTCGATGTTTTGTTGGTATCATTGATTATGACCGCTATCATATCGATTGAACCTGGAGGTCGTACTGTTCCTTGAAGTGCATACGATTGGGTTAGACTTGAACATAGAACCTTTTGGCAAGTCTTTACGTGACTTGAGTTTGTACCGATACACGTATCCCTTTTAGTCTACGATTTATTCACAATTGATTGGTTAATCGTATTGGTTTAAATTATATATATCCATTGCATTTGTCATACGGTGGCGATCCATGTAATCCGTACTTTCTTTAAAAGTCGAATTCGTCACAACGTATCTCGAGGCGAGAACAATTCAATTGAATAACGTATTTGAAAGCGTATTGAATTCATTGAGAATTCGGTTTACATCGATATAAGATATCGAAGTTTATCTTAGACTTTGAAAGTCTCGAGAGACTTGAGCGACGTACTAAAACCTCGCTTTTAAGTAAGGTGTGGGCGCAAACGCAGCGATCGGATCTTGGCGATGCAAACAAACCTAGGACTCGGTTCTGACGAACCATAGTCCGTGGGCTTACTTTTCAAACAATCGTGACTTTCTTGTTATTCCAAAATGAGTTTATTTACAATGCTTATTCTACAACTGTTGACAAATGTTCTTGCATTACACCGCCAAAATATTACATTTTGTGTATGGATCTATCTGTTATGCGGGTAGGGTTGTGGCGATGGTTGGAACTATATTATGACAAAGTTATGTCATTTGTTGGGTCGCACCAACCTTTTATTAATGTCGGGTCCTGTGCCGGATGATAAATGCCTGGCTAGGATTGGCGTGAAGGTTGGAACTATATGCTATGTTAACATATGCTTGTGAGAGTGACTGTGTGCTGTACGGGATTACGGCCGGTCACGGCGTCGTAGAAGGGAGGCCTCCCTCTCGACGTTTGATCTTTGATATTGTTATGAATTGTGACTATGGGATACGGATCATACACACCAAGAAAAATGCTTGGCCAAGCGACTTTTACGAACTGAAAATGTTTTAGTAAGCACAAGGCATTTCATTAAAAACCCTTGTGACTTACCTTGATATTGGCAGCGTAATTCAAATATTATCAAATGTTTTCGGCATGAGACCACTGAGTGCAATTTCTTGTACTTAGCCCTGCATGTTTGTTTTTAAATGTGCAGGTTGAGCTCTGATGGTGATGATGGAGGATGTGTTGAGGAGTCCAGTGTCCTTGATTGTTTATTTAGATTTTGGTTTTCACCTTGAATACATATCATCACATATGTATTCACACACTTTTCGCTGCTAAACTCTGAACTCTTTTACATTATGTCATGAACTATTGAGGTCCATCAGATCATGGTAAGTCTTTGGATCTGATGGGCTAAGCCTTTTGAATTATTGGGTTATCACCTTATTTTATAATCGATATGTATCTCTATCTTAGTGCATTTATCTATAATACTATTCCTAGTATTAGTCACCCTCTAGTCAAGGCTACATCCGGAGTGGGGCGTGACACTAAACTATTTACTCATGGATATTCTGTTATTTTGATAGTGGTGTTTCTATTATAAGAAATGACGAAGTTATACGTGTCGACACTTTATATAATTCGCTTTATACTATTTACGCAAAACATAATACCTATAACTATGTTGCATCTTCTTCAAACCCTAGAAAGAGAAAGTTTTCTTAGAAATGACACCACATTTCTCCGGCATCTTAGATTAGGTCACATCAATCTAAATAGGATCCAAAGGCGGCTAAGAATGGAGCGTTGGGTAATCTCACGTTACTCCATTCCGGTCTGCGAATCTGTATAGAAGGTAAGATGTCGACGGACCCTTCAAAGCGAAGGGTTATAGAGCCAAAGAAATGTTAGAGTTAGTCCATTCGACCGTGTGGACCGATGTCCACACAAGCTCGTGGAGGGTGCAGTATTTTGTCACTTTCATCGACGATTACTCAAGGTATGGATACTTATACCGCTTCACCGCAAGTCTCGAATGCTTTGAGAAATTCAAAGAGTTTAAGGCGGAAGTGGAGACGAAGCTTGGTAAGAGTATCAAGTCATCATGTGCGATCGCGGTGGCGAATACCTCAAGAACGAGTTCATGGACTATCTAGTGAAGTATGGGATTACCTCCCGGTGCACTTCACCGGCACACCATAGCAAAATGGTGTGTCGGGCGAAGAAATAAGACTCTTTTGGAAATGGTTAGAACAATGATGAGTTATGCAACATCGCTTATTTCGTTACGGGGGTATGCCTTAGAAACGGCGGCATACTTGCTAAACGGTACCATCAAGTCGGTCGAAAAGACCCCTTCGAGTTGTGGTTTGGGCGAAGCCCGGTTTAAGCCACATAAGGATATGGGCGATCAAACACACGTCTTTGAACAAGAAGGCGACAAGTTGGGGCTAGATCCGACGCAAGGTCGTTTATGGATATCCTAGAGGGCGAAGGTGGTTTATTCTATAGTCCTAAGGATCAAGGTCATTATTAGCACTAATGCCCGATTCTTAGAAGAGGATTATATGAAGAATCATAAGTCCAAAGTTGAAATCATTCTTCAAGAATTAGAAGATGATCGTATTCCGCCACCGATTATGCCAAAGGTGCGAGATGTCGAGTCTAGTGGGAGGATCGACACGGATACTTCAAGAAATTGAAGTGGGTTGAGTTCCTTTGGAGATACTGACCGCACAAGTGGTACCTACCCGACAAGTTGTGCAAGATAGAGAACCACAAGTTTCGCACCCACCGTTGTCATAGTGCCCGAGAACCTCGTCGTGAGTGGGAGGGTTGTTCGTCAACCCGAGCGATTTATGTTCGTGGGAGAATCTTGGATTTAGTCCCGTGAAGCGAGCGAGCAATAATCGACCCATGGACATACAAGGAGGCGATACAAGACATTGATGCAAGATCATGGCACACCGCTATGGACTTAGAAATGTAGTCCATAACGCTATGGATGTATATGAAAAGACACATCTACGGATGGCAAGGAAGCCGTAGGCGATAAGTGGATATACAAAGGAAGAGATTCGATGGAGAGGTTTCGCTTTTAAAGCCGTGCTTGTGTGGCGTACACTCGATTGAGGGCATCGATTTCGATGAGACCTTTTCACCGTAGCAATGCTCAAGTCCATCGTAATTCTTACGTCTATAGCAGCCCACTTGAACCTAGAGGTTTGGCAAATGGATGTTAAAACCGCTTTGTAAACGGTTACCTTGAGGAAGGTAGAGACATCTATATGCAAAGAACTTGAAGGTTATGTGGTAAAGGTGAAGATCATCTAGTATGGAAGCTTAAGAAGTCCATTTATAGACTTAGCAGCCTCCCGATCATGGAACTTACGCTTTGACGAGGTGGTAAAGTCCTATGGATTTACCCAGGTTGCCTAGCGAGAGTTGTGTGATCGGTTAGATGTCAACGGTAATGTGGTATTTCTTGCACTTTACGTAGATGACATTCTTCTATTTGGCAACAATGTGAAGTTGTTATCAGACGTAAAGAGTTGGTAATCCGATCAGTTTCAAATGAAGGACTAAGGAGATGCAGCGTACATTCTTGGGATCAAGGTTTACCGAGATCGCAAGAGAAAATGTTGAGCTTACCTCGGGCGCCTTACATTGATACCGTGATTACTGCTTTAGCACGCAGACCGCCTAGAAAGGATTGCTACCTTCGAGACATGGCGTTCCTTTATCTAAGGAAGCGATCACCCATGACCGCAAAGGAGATAGAGGAAATGAGATAAGTTCCTCACGCTTCGCCGTAGGAAGTCTCATGTATGCAATGCTATGCACGAGGCCCGATATCTCGTGTGCGATGAGCATAGTAGCTAGATATCGCCTAACCTCGACAAGCACATTGATTGCAAGAAGCATATACTCAAGCACCGAAAAGGACTCGAGATTATAGGCTGGTTTACCATGCGAGATAGTCTAATGCCTTTGGGTTATTGAGACTCGGTTTCAAGTGACCGTGATAAGAATAAGTCTACCTCGGACTATGTGTTTATCTTGGGAGGTGGAGCCGTATCTGGCGGAGTGAAAAGCGGCGATGCATTGCGGACTCTACCATGGAAGCTCAGTATGTAGCCGCTCGAGGTCGCTAAGAAGGGTCAGATGGTTCAAGAACCACCTCATGGATCTAGGTGTGGTACCGGTTTGCCCAAGAGTATCTTAGTTTCATTGTGATAACTCGGTGCGATGGCAAACTCGAAGGAACCACAGATTCACAAGGCGACCAAACACATAGAGAGAAAGTACCATGTCATACGAGAAATCGTTAGGCGAGGGGACGTCTTGATTGCAAAGATTGATCTGACGGATAACCTAGCGGATCCATTCACGAAAGCCTGCCGCAATAAGTCTACGTCGGGCACGTTAGAGGACTTGAATTGCGCTAGATGGCACCCACTAAAGCCTGCCGCAATAAGTCTACGTCGGGAACGTTAGAGGACTTGAATTGCGCTAGATGGCACCCACTTAGAAAGGAAACTTTTGTATAAGTGGGAGAAGCAAAGTGATGGTTTTGTGGTTTTGTTTGTAATAGCTAGTAGAGAGACACATTGTATACTAAAAGTTTGCTTTAGTATAAGTGGGAGATTGTTGGATTTGTATACTGAAAGCAGTTTTGGTTGAGCTTGTATACAATGTTTCCTGTTACCACTATTACAATCTCCTATGTGAATTGAATACTTGATTGCATATATATGTGTCCCCTTATCTCATATATAAAAGTTAGATCATACAATGTGTAGAAGATCACGTAAGTCCTGTATGATTGGTCGAAGCTTAATGAGATATAAAAGTTTCACGGTGAGACAACTTGAGGACGAGTTGTCGGTATAGTCTAAAGATAGATAAGAAGTGACTTGACTTAGTTGCTTGTCTATCTTTGATGCGTCTTTGACGTATTGAAGGATCACGATGAGACGAGTTCTTCTATCCGGACCGTAGTGAAGAACCCAGATCTCGGTGACTTCACGATGATCTAAATCTCGATAAGGTATTAGATGAGTATGAGTTCTTGACCATCACTTTGACTTGTTATGGGTGAGGTTATATGTTCTAACCCAATATTCTCCGCATCTTGGGTGGTGGCGGTGCTTGATGTCATGCTAGTTATCTCAGATCAGTCACCGTATCCGTTAAGGATGATGACGCCCCTTAAGGAGCTCAAAGGTTTATTGTACTAAACCCCGCAGTTGAGTTAGCTCAAGTACAATAATAAGGTTGAGTGGTACTACTTAAGGAATTAAAGATATTAATTATTTTAAGCAATGAGAATGCTATAAATAATTAATGGACGCTCGATATCTTAAATAAAGGGATTCGTAATGTCTAAGTGCAAGCCGACTCAACTTCGGTAATAAAGGGTAAGTCAAGATTTATTCTCTAGTGGCATGAATAAATGTTTATAAATTAATTTATGTTAAATTTGAACATAAGATAATTAATTTATTTGAGGCTCATCTTTATTCCTTGCATTTGATCTCCTGGCCGCCCATCCAGCCCGTGAGCTCAAGAAAATCGTCCATCATCATGCTCTTATGGAAAGGATTTGATTCTCTTTATCCTATAAGGATATTATTATATTTATGGGATATGCATAGATCCTTTCCATATAGGATTATGGTAATAATCCTTTCCATATAGGATTATGGTAATTTCCATATGGGGTTATGGTAATTTCCATAAAGGATTATGGTAATTTCCATATGGGATTATGGTAATTTCCTTATGGGATTAAGGTAGTGCATTATAAATATAAGGTAAGAGATAGATTCAGTGTGAATCCTCATAATTCATCATCAAATTTTCGTCCATCCCATAGTAATGTTGGGAGGATTTTCGAGAATTTTAAGCGCATTGGGTGATTTTCCGAAGCATTCTCCATAGATCGTCCTCACTCGGCGTTGGAGATTGGGTAACCGGGATACAGTCCAGAAGGTCAAAGCACGAGTCTCGATCCATTCCGCCTCGGCTGCATTCAAAGGTAAACACGAGAAAACCCCAAAGTGTTGCAATTAATTATATAGGTGCATGCTAGGAATATAATCAATATATGGTGAATTAAACATCCAAGATAGATCATCGGGAGAGGGCTAAACCTAGTTTTCCCTCGGTCTCCGGTCCTTTGAGAGCTCGGTGATGAAGTAAATGGGAAGTTGTCGTCCGAGCTCATCTCGAACCGAGACTGGCCGATGGCATCATCCGAGACGGCTAGATATAAGGAAAGGAGTTCGCTCTCCTTTGGGGCGGACAGCGTGGGCAGGTCGGCGAGGTACTCCTTTAGTTGTGCAAAGGCGGTATGATGCTCTTCCTCCCAGGCGAAGTCCGGGGCTCTCCTCAAGATTTTGAAGAAAGGAAGTTGTTTCTCGGCAGCTCGAGATAGGAACCTACTGAGGGCGGCTAAGCATCCGGTGAGTTTGTGGATTTCACGCATTGTTTTTGGCACTTGCATGTCAAGTATCGTTTTCACCTTAGTGGGATTAGCCTTCAACCCTTCTTGAGAAACCCAGCATCCCAAGAATTTCCCCGTCTTTACCATGAACGTGCACTTTTGAGGGTTGAGCTTGAGGTTGACTGACTTGATGAGCTGGAGGATAGTTCTGAGATTCTCGGCACAACTTTCCATCTTTTTGCTTTTGACCACGATGTCAACAACGTAGACCTCGATGATCTTTCCTATGTGGTCTTTGAATATTGCGCCCACTATTCGTTGGTAGGTAGCTCCGACGTTTTTCAATCCAAAAGGCATTTTTCGGTTTGCAAAGACACTGAAGTCAGTGATGAATGCCGTTTTTGGAGCATCTTCCTTGCTCATCAAGACTTGGTGGTATCCCTTATATGGATCCAGGAAACTAAAGATCTCATGGCCCACCAATGCCTCCACCTTTTATCAATATCGGGAGGGTAGCGATCCTTTGGGCGGTGTTTATTCAGTCGGTATAGTCGACACACATGCGCCACCCTCCTAGCTTTGAACTATGACAGATTAGCCATCGGGTTGGGTATTTAACCTCGAGCAGGATCTTGGCTTCACAGAGTTGGGTCACTCGTCCCTTATCACCTTCTTGCGCTCGCCGCAAATGCCCTTTTCTTTGTCGAACCTGGTTTGGTAGCCGGATCGATGTTGAGTCGATGAGTGATGAGCTCGGTGACACTCCTTTCATGTCGAGTGGTGACCACGCGAACACGCCCCGTATTCCTCGGAAGTTGCATAACATGTTGTCGAATGTCGGTGGAACCACAGGTCGACCTTGACGACCTTGGAGGATCGCCATCATATAATTGGAGGTCGTCCACGATCATCCCGGGTGACAACTTCGGGAGGGTTCAGAATTTTGGGCCTGAGGTAAAGCCTCATCTTGGGCTGAGATCCTCAGGCATTCTTTCGCCACTGCTTGATCACCCTGGATACTCAATACTCCAGCCGGGGTGGGTATCTTGATGGTGAGGTGGTAGACCGAGCAGACGGCCTTGGTGGCATAGAGCCAATCTCTTCCGAGGATGATGTTATACGGAGAGGGAGCCTTGACCAGGAAGAATTGTATGGCTTTGGTAACCGACCTGGGAGTACGTCCTACGGTGACCGGAAGGGTGATGATGCCTTCTGGTTGTATCGTCTCCTAAGTGAAGCTCCGTAGTTTAGATGGTGCTGGATGAATTTGAATCCCGCCGACCTCGAGTTTGTCTAAGAACTCTGGAAGATGATGCTGACAGAGGTACCGATGTCGATGTAGCATCTTGATGGGGCATGATCTTGGGTACTGGGTCATCGTTGGAAAACACGATGCTCTCATCGTTCCGAAGTCGTTTGTTTTTTGGCTCCTCGGGGATCGGTCTCCGAGCTTCGGTTTTTAATGACGACCTCGTCGTACCTATAGGTAGTACGGTGATGGCGTAGACTTGCTCCATCGCATTGGGACCGTCGTCCTCATCATCGTCAGGGTGCATCGTCTTCGAGGTCGGCCCACAATTGTTGCCACCTCCGTTCTTTCCTCTGCGCTTCTTGTTTCCCGACTCGCTCGTGGTGCGGTCGAGGTATTTCTTAAGCACCCCTTTTTTAACGAGCTCGTCTATTTCCGAGCCCAAACTTCTGCATTCGTCGGTATTGTGACCATACCCCTGGTGGTAGTCGTAATACTTGTCCTTCGACTTTTTCTTGGATCCTCCTTTCATGGGAGGTGGTTTTGGGAAGAGCTCGGTGTGGAATTCGAATATCTCCGCCCTTGACTTGAGCGAGACTATGGGAGTTGTTGCGAGATTTGGTCGAGATCCCAATCTAGACTCCATTGGGCCTTTTGATCCCGTCAAGGCACTTCGACAATCGGTGCCCTTCCCGATCATCCGGCCTCTTCTTCTCGGTTTTCGCTGCGTCCCATGTCTCTCTTTACGATTCGACTCGCCCCTTCGACGTAGTTATCCACCAAGGTCCGAGGCTACTACTGTCTTGGTTTCTCCCGGTGATCTCTTTGTTTAGTGCGCCGGTCGGATCCCATTTTGAATCGTTGATGATGTAGAGGTCGTTGCTCTCATCGATCTTAAGGATTCCTTGATGAACCTTGAGATGAAGTTGGACATCATCTTGTCTCGCCCTTGGCGGATGGTGGCGGTCGGATGAAGGTTGCCGAGGTGGCATCTTTTGATAAAGCGCCACTGAATTGATCCATGAGATCTTTGAAGCTATGTATGCTATTACGGGGTAGTGAGGTGAACCAACGACGGGCGTTGGAGACCAGCACCTCGGGAAGATTTTGCACATGTGGAAATCTTCCATCCCCGATTGCCATGTTTGTAGTATAGGCAAAAGGAAATGGGGATCTCCTGAGACCGTCATAGGCGGCGATGTTGGGTGCCGATATCGCCGCGGCGTGGGTGTATCCGAGATTTTCCTTGAGAAAGGGAGATGATCCGTCCATGCGGCCGAATCCCGGAGTTCATTGCCATCCTCTCGGGAGGGGTGGGAGACCGATAGCGGCGTCTATCGTCTCTTTGATGAAGGGATCGACTCCGCCTTTCCTCTCTTTGGCCCCGTTCGGCCTCGCGGACGTGTCTTGGCAAATGACTTCGGTAGTTGTACTGAGGTGACCGACTTTGTGGATGTCGCCGGGGTGAATGGTTATGGGCGATCGCCGAGGTGATCGACTTGGGCATTATGCGAGGTGATCGTTCTCGCCATATCGCGAAGTGAACGCCTCGGCTATCTCGCCGAGGTGAACATCCATGGTCATTTCGAGAGGTGAGCAACCTCGGGCGCCGTGATTGCCAAACCGGCGTTCTTGAGGTTCCCGCCCGCTTGCCCTTTCGCTCAAAAAGCTTTGAAATTGGCCCATGTGGGCATTGAGGTCTGACACGGCTCTGCCGAGGACCACATGAGATTCGTGAGTCGCTTGTTCACCAGCGTTGAGGTCGGCTTCTCCTTCTCCGATAGGGCAACTGTCCTGAGGGTGTATAGGTAGGTTCTCTATGTAACCCTCAGGCGTGTTGTTGCTATCGGCAGCAGCGACTTCTTTTCCCCGGCGCTGTGTGATAGCTTGGTCGGGGTCTTGGATCGTCTGTTGCGGCACCACCGCGGCGCTAATATTTGCACGAGTCCTCGCCATTGATTTTATGAGAAAACGAAGCTTTTTGTAGATGTTTCCCACAGACGGCGCCAATGATAAATCTTGTGTGTGAGTTTGTGAAAACGATAAAGAACACAAGAGGTTTTTACGTGGTTCGATCAAGGAAAAGATCTATGTCCACGGAGTTATGATTCCTCAATACTTTCACTATATGCGATTACAATGAATGTATCTAAAAGCTCGAGTATTCAATAGTTGCTAACCCTTCTACCTTCAATCTAACCTCTATTTATACATGTTGTGGATCACTACAGATTACTATGGATCCCTTGCCTTGTGTGATCCGATCTCTGAAGATAGACTCGATCCTTGAATATCTCCTTCCATATCTGATAGGATATGGTTGATCTTGAATAGGGTTTAGGTGTTGGGCTTTGGGCCAAACCGTATAGGCCGAAATAGCTAGGCCAGACCCAGTTCATGTGGACCCGCTATTGAGCTTGAGCGGTTAGGCCATATCCCATCAGGATCCATCGAAAATGAGAACATATCCACTTGGAAGTCGCGAAAAGATAGATGGTATCAGATGCCTCTCTTGTGAAAATGTCCAAAATAGACGAGAGAGCAACATGTGTATCGCAATAAACAACACACCCAGATTTAGGTGCAATCATTTTGTGTTCTAGATTTAACAGATACAAGAATTAATGCTCACTTTTTAAACTGGTTGAAACATACACTACAGGACAGGCAAGATATGCTAACAACCTTTATTCCAAGTGTACATCAAAATCACACTATTTCATTATCGATTTCTGTCGTGAGATTAATATTTATTGTATCTCATACTTCATATTATGATTATAGTAGGAAGTGTGATTTATCTAATACTTCATATCATGATTATAGTAGGAACTTTGATTATACGATACTATTGGTAATTAATACTCCCTCCGTCCACTAAATTCGTGCATTTAATTCCGTTTTGGCCAATCCACGAAAAATGTCCACTTTTCTTTTCTGGAAACATCAACTTTATATTTTTACCATAAATATATCTACTTATTTACAAAAAAACCGTCTATGACCCACATTTTTACATTCAATATCCATTAATATATTCATTTATTATCCCCATGACACATCATTTTATATTCACTTACTTTACACTTATTACAATTTATTAAAACCCGTGTCACCAAAATCAATGAACGATTTTGGAGGACGGAGGGAGTACTTCTGACACGCTCTTTTTATCTTTGAACATCATATATGAGATAAATATAGTGTATATATGAGATAAAAATAGTATATAGAACATTTATACACTCAATTTACAACAAATTAGTCATGATATTATATATTTTCTACATACATATTGTACATATGCAGTATATATATATATGATTGGATTTACGTAGTACTCGATCCTTATATAGTATGTAGTACTCAATCTAAATCACATATTTTGAACATGTGGCCGCAACACAAGCTGACACGTGGCAACTTCTTTTCCTTTTTAATTTTCGCAAAGAGCAAAATGGGAAGAAAGTAAATCAGCCTTCTTCTTCTTCTCATTGGCGGCAGTAGTAGCGGACGGCGACGGTGGAGGCACCGCCGGATAGCAGCAGCAACATATATACGGACAACAATAAACAACAAATTTTGAAAGAAAGAAAAAGAAGTAAAAAAAAATTGAAAACAAAATTGATGTATTTTGAAAAAAAAAAAAAAAAGATAAATTTGATAGATGATTGAAGAATCGAGAGAGATTGTGGCTATAACGGTGGTTCACGATGAAATTCGTCAGTAATCGGAGCAAGAGACTACGGAATTGATGAAGAAGGGTGGATGGGAGATTTGTTGTCGAAAACCATAAAACTGCATTTAACAAAATATAAAACTGCATGTCGGCACGAAACATAAACATATATTTAACAAAACACATTCATGCATTTAACAAAACGTAAAAATACATTGTTGGCAAACGGGCGATAAGGAACGCACGAGCGCACACCGAGGCGACGCGCGAACACAAGCCCGCACGCTTCTAACCTACATGAATTATTCTGTTCAACTGCATGCATTTTTATGTTCATTTAAATGCATAAGTCAGTTCAACTAAATGCATGGTTTGTTTTTCGCAATCACATAACAAATCAAATTACTAATCTACCTTTACTATAGCGAAATCAGTGAAATTAAGCTTAAAAATCCAAAAAAATCTCCATCATAGGATCAATGAGATGAGTGGATGAGATTGAACATTACATATTACCTCAGACTCAGGTACTATTTGATCTCTCTCTCTCTATATATATAATTTTTTTAATAAAATGATAATTTTAGCATTTTATTTATTTATTAAACTGTGACTTGTTTATATTTCTTTTGTGGTTTTCATGGCACTTCACTCGAATGTATCTAGGATTTGGAGTTGCACCACTATTACTATCTCTTTTAATATTTTTTCAAACAAATAAATAAATTTAAAGATCGTATCACGATGAATTCGAATCCGAAACCAAAAGTTTCGAGTATTAACTACTTTACCATTGAACCAATACACGCACACCTCTTTTAATATTCTGTTAATGACTTTTCAAGGATTAGTTGCATGCTTGAGCAAATGCTGCAAATCCATTGAATTGAATTTACGTATCCATAATTATATCGGCCAGACTGTTGTCTCAGACATGAAAGTTTGTGATGTTTCTTTTTAGATGCCAATTCACAGACGTAATAAGGGCGCAATCGTTTCCGACCCTCTATCCCAATATTTACGTGTTCCACCTATAGCAAATTATTGAATTCATTATTTTTATCATATTTATTAGAAAAAATAATACTATTATGGTATTATAATAAAACTGAGTTAATATTTATTGCCAAAAACTAAAACTTTAACAATTTTATATCAAAAGATTTGAAATATGAAAATAAATATTAGAGGTGGTAATACTGTACCGATCGAGGATCCTACCCAATTGAGACCGAAACTAGATACCCGATCCCGATATGTGTTTCTAACCTAATACCTGATCGGATACACAACCTCGAGTATTAGGGTATTCGAAATACATGACTTTTTTTTTTGAAATTACTGTAATAGAGATTATATATTTTGCATCAAAACCATAACCAAATTGTAACTATGAATCTAATTTAATCATCTATGATTTTCAGCACCAATTCAGATCATATTTTAGCACTAATTAAATAATTTTATCAACATTCGCAGCAACAATTAGATTAAGATGTGGTCTGCACTGTAACTTATACAACGCCCCACCCCCCCAAAAAAAATAAAAACTGAAAGAAGAGAAGTTCCATTCTGGAATCTGCATTCAGTCAAGTAATTTTAAAATCGAGGCACCTGAAAAATTCATTTTGAATTGATTTAGGTTTGTAGAGACTGAAAATTGGATTTGGAGCTGTAGTTTGCAGAGTATGGACTACTGAAAAATGAAAAGCGAGGCACAGACACCTGAAAATTGGGGCTAGCTGTTGGTTGCCGGCCTGCTTGGAGCAGGAGACGACTTCGACGGGGTGTGGTACGGAGTTGGGGTTGGGGCATTACAGGCGGCGCCGCAGACTGAGGTGAAGAGGGCGGAGGAACGAGGGCGGCGGGGTGAGCGGCGAAGAGAGCCAGAGAGAGAGGTGCGAGCGATCGAGAGAGGAAACAGGTCCGCAGGAGAGATTAAAACTAGAATATAGAAATTCTAAAATTAAATCTATATATTTTTTGGTAATTATTAATATATTTCAATATATCTAAATATAGAAAATTAGTATAAAGTTAATAGTTATCGGGTATTTGAATAAACCTAATATACAATATCATCCTTAATTTTCTATACGCGATAACGACCCGATTATCTAATTATCAAATAATTGAATACCCGATACACGATTGGATACATACTAGGTCGGGTAATAGCCAATACCACTATAGTATAGTTTGGCAATAATGACTAAACCAAGGTCATCGTAAAATTGTCGCCCTTAACAAAGGAATAGCGACAGGCTTATGACGATGAAAACATCATTCGTCAATCTGTCGCAGTTCCATTGTAAATTTAGAAGAACTTTGAATAGGGACGTTTCTCTTGTGAAAGAGTTGGGTTTGAATATTATATACTGATATTGGCAAAATATCAACCGACCCTTTACCTAACCAAGCCTCAAATAAATGCCCAGGTCCCGAGGTCAAGCAGACTTGTCAATGATGTGAGGAGTGAAAATGGATCAGATTAAAGTATGTCTCAATAGGAGTTCTTGAACACAAACAGATTGTAAATCGAAGCTCGACTGATGAAAATGGAAAAGCAAAAAATTCGCGCATGCAGTAGCTGAAGGAGCCGTGATCGCGACACGCGTCAATGAAAAATCTCCCGCAGCCGCGAACACGCTGATGGGATATCTGAATTTACCCGTGCTCCCGAAGATCTATCTTGGATGTTAAATTCATCATACATTGATTATATTTCTAGCATGCTCTTATATAATTAATTGCAACAAATAGAGTTTTCTCATATTTATCTACGAATTTCTGACAAATTTGATCAATGACTAACTCTAGCTTTGATCTTCTGGACTGTGTCCCAAATATCTGATCTCCAATATTGAGTGAGAGCAATTTATGGAGAACACCATATTTTCAGTCCACACCTTATTTCCGAAAATCACAATGCGTGTGAGGATGCTACTGATTTTCTCCTACCATGTATTTATAGTGTTTTTCCTAAAATGCGAATGTGATAGGACTCTGACACATTTAATAAATAAATTAATCATCTTCTTCCTTGAATATAATTCATTTTTAGAATAATTATCTCTTAATATCTTTTGATACAAGATAATATTTACTTAGAGTATACGATTTATTAAATAAATAATATAATAATCAGAACACAGTTTCATGGGACTGCATGAGGTAGTTGAAAATTCTATGGTTAATAGGTCTTAATAGGCTAGCCCAATGATCGAATACAAAGAATAAAGATAGATCTAAACTAAATTAATTATTTTGTATTCATCCCAGAATATAAATTAATTCATAAACATTTATTTATTCCAATGGAGAATAAATGCCGACTTATCCATTTATTACCGAAATTGAGTCGAGCTTATATTTAGACTGACGAATCTTCATATTTAAGATATCACACACACATTAATTATTTATTTCACTGACAGTTTAAAATAATTAATTTGTTTAATTCTTTAAGTAGTAACACTCGATCTTATTATTATACTTGAGATAACTCAACCTGAAGGGTATAATACAATAAATCTTTTGAGCTCCTTAAAGGGACATCATCATTCGAAACAGATATAGTGACTTGATAAATGTAATCAATATGATATACAAGCACCGCCACCATCAAAGATTTGGAGAATATTAAGTTATCACATGTAACCCTAACCCATAACAAGTCAAAGTTATGGTCAATAACTCATACTCATTGAAACCTTATCGAGATTTAGATCAACGTAAAGTCACTGAGATTAGATTCTTCACGACGATCAGATAAAAGAACTCATCTCACTGTGATCCATCAATACGTCAATACGTACCAATATAGACAAACAACCAAGCCAAGTTAATTCATAACTATATTACAGCTTATACCAACAACTCGTCCTCAAGTTATCTCTGTTGTGATCATTTTTATATTTCAACTAGCTTGACCAATCATACAGACTTCTGTGATCTTCTATACATTGTATAATCCAACTTTTATATGATATAATGAGATAACATATGCAATCAAGTAAATAATTCAAATAAGAGATAAAAATAGTGATAACAAAAAATATTATATACAAATTCAATTATTCTGCTTTCAGTATATAAATCTAACATATACACTATTCTGCTTTTAATAGATAAATCCAACATATGCGAATCCACATATGACCAATCAGCAGACGAATAGAGGTCGAATTTGAAGAAGCCCAACAACGGTCAGCAAGGCCAAATCCAGGGACCGTTGCATAGGACTATAAATTTTTGGAATTTCATGGATTTTCCGTTTTCCCCATCTTTTTTTTTTTTAATCTCGATGAATCTAGCTACGTGAGTGTGCGAGATTTATATGAAGCAATAAAGAACACCTGTGCTTTTACGTGGTTCGATCGTTAATGAGATCTACGCCCACGGAGGAATGATTCCTCAATACTTTCACTAGAGCTTTGCATGCAGAGTATTGTTTACAAGCCTTTGTATTCAAGAAATTGCTAACCCTTCTAACATCGCTTTTCCTTCTATTTATACACTTGACTGTCCCTCGGCGCGCCGACCTCTCCATTGGTCGTGGCGTGACTCTTCTCTGGCGTGCCCTCCATTGGCCGGAGCAGGACCCTCGCCTTCAAGCGCCACGTGGAGGTGGCGCCCGACCTGGTTCATCTTCCCATTGGCGGAGGGTGGCGGTTCGGGGCTAGCGTTTGGGCAATGATTAGGCTCAACCGCGTGGGCTCGCTATCAACGTTAGGCCCCACTCGTTTGGGCTCGTTAGTGGGCCCACCGGTTGGGCCATATCCCATCATAGCCCCCGAATAGCCGAGGCACATGCGGGCGAGGTGGAGTGAAGACAGGTTGCGAGGTGAGGTGTGGCTTGGCCGAGTTGTTTCTTGGATGTGAAGGTCTTCGTGCCGATCCGAGTTGGGTTGTTTATTGTGCGCCGCCGGAGAAAGATGTGGCACCGATGGAAGTCAAGTCCGACTCGATAACGCCTCTGCGCTGGTTATGCCGAGTGCGGTCAGTAGTGGTATTATTCTGTGGTGGCTCGGTGTTCGACCGAGCGACCGTCCTTTTCGGGGATGCCGTGGTGTGTCTCGGGCCGCGCAGACTCTGCGGCCTGGTTGGCCGAGGTCCGATCTGGTGGGACGAGGTCCGATTTGGTTGGACGAGGTCCGATCTGGTGTCTGACAGGGCGCGGAGGTCCGGCGTGGATTTCTTGACATTTGTGGGACGACGGGCGACGACGAGGCGCCGCCATCTAGAGGACGCCGGGTCCGTATGATGATTGCTAGGTCGATCGGGCGGCCCGCCCTATCTCGGCGACGCCGACGCGCCAGGCGGTAGTTGGGCGCTCGAATAGCGTGCGCGCGTGTAACGCACATCCAATCACGTGTAGGCACGTGTTGAATTTGAAACGGCAATTTGCAGGCGCCCCTAGTCTTATAAATAGGCGAAAAAGAGGCAACTGTTCACTTTCTTCTTCTTCGACGCTTAACAATTCTGAGAGAGAATTTGTGAGAGATTTTCCGAGTTTGACAACAAGTAGCTGTTTACTCGCCTAAAAAGTAAGTATGTCTTCTTCCTCTGTTTCTGAGTACGCCCTCGCCCCTGTTTCCGGGTCCGCCCGATCATCTCCCGCGGGAGTTTCTGGTTCGAACCGCTCATCCTCCCTCCCTGATAGTGAAATCGAGGTTAGGGATTATTCCTGCTATACCTTGTCGGGTAGGTGTAGGAAGATTAGCGCTAGGGTTCCAGCAATATCATCTGCGTGGGATGGGGTTAATGTGAGGGACGCCGATCGCCTGTGATTTTTGACGATGTAATAAGAGTAGGAGGAATGTCACATTCGGCCGACGCTGGTGGTGTGTTCGCACCCATCCGACAGAGCGCTAGCCCTCAGGAGGATTCATAACTATGTATATAGACGCCTTTAGGGCGGTCTTGGGTTCCGTTAGCCCCATCTTTTGAGCCTCCAGAGTATTTCCAATCCCCATCTCGCCAATTCACCCGAACTCCATTAGGTCGGTAGTTGAGATGGGGTTAGCTTGTTATCATGTAGTCGAGGAGTTCTCCTTCGAGCTCTTGATGCGATTCTTTAGCGTCAAGTACTCGAGAGGGTCAGTACTATCTTCGCCTCGGCACCGCTTAGGGTAGTCAACCCCGAAGGTGTCGGGTGGCAAAAGAAGTTTTTCTTTTGAGGGTCGATGGGCATCCGATCTACGGTTGGGGGATGGGTAAGGTGACGGATATAAAGCTTAAGCCCTCGGCCGGGTAGAGGAACAACAACACGCCGGTGAAGTTTCTATAGAATTCACCGAGGACAACCTTAATGATGCCGGGCCGAGTGTGCATGTGTCGCAGTTCGGGACGGGTCCGAGTGGGTGAGGGCACCTCTCTCCTTCTTATAGGTTCGACCTCTGTTTGACTAACGCGATTTTCTTCTCAGAATGCGGTGAAGCTTAAGCACACAAAGGAGCGAAGCAACGGCCTCGTCTCGACTGCGCCACCGGGCGATGTGAGCCTTCTAAAAAGAGGCGAAGGTGTCCGGGCCCACCGAGCCGTGGTGGTGGAACACCTCCGATCCGCTGAAGGGTCCGCAACCGATCTCAAGCTCGGGCCTTGAGGTGGAGGCTCGTGCCCATGATGCGCGCGAGGTACCGATCTCCTGCGATCTTCTGCCCTTGTCTAGTCATTTTTTTTTTTTTTGCTATTAATCGCTTGACGGTGATCGCCTTGATCGCGAGCGAGATGCGCCGCATGGCCGATGTTGTTGCGTCCCGGCACGAGGAGCTGGAGAGAAAGCTGGCCGCGGCGGAGTCCTCGCTGGCTGGTGCGAGGAGGGAAGTGGAGGTTGCCAGGGCGGCTGCTGAGGCCGCCACAAGGGAGAAGGACCGTGCCGTGCGGGAGGCCCGCGCCGAGGTGGAGTGCGCTCGGGAGGAGGTGGCCGAGGCGGAGAAGAGGGCGGCAGATCGGACGAGTGCTTTGCTGGCGGAGCAAGGGCCCATGCTGAAGGCCTTCGCCAGCAAACTTATCGAGTCGGAGTCCTTCTCCGCCTTTATCTCCGACCTGGCCGCCGTGATGAGGCCGCAGGTGATATCTACCCACCTGGAGGGGTTGGCGGCCACGATGCCAGATTTTGACAAGGCGAAGCATGGCTGGGCTGAGATTGATCAGAGGGCGGTGAACTTGGAGTATGCCCGGGTGCTTGCCGATGCAGCCGCCTTCCCCGTGGTGGAGGCCTTAGCCTCCCCACGCCGCTCGACGGCCGAGGCCGTGTCCCAATGCCAGGTGGATGAAGATCCAGAGCTTCAGGAGCTCGCCCAGTGCGGCTCGGCCGAGGAGGAGGAGCCGAGCTCGGCTCGAGTCGACCCACAGCCGACGCAGCAGAGCGGAGGAAGGAGCGGGGGGGCGGGGCCGGCGAGTCCGGAGAGAGGGCCGAGGTTAGTGGGCCGATTGTAATAGGTTGAACCGCCGGGGTCGATAGGACCCTGAGCCCTTGTAATAAATCCTTTCGTATGCAATAAAAGAATGTTTATCACTTTCTGAGACTTGTGTTGTCTTTTTATTTATAGCATTCTGCATCTCAATACTTGGGACTCGACCATGAATTGTTGGCTGTCGAAAGGGTCCGAGGTGCCCTGGCCGAGAAGGACGAGGAGGTGCAATTTTGGAGGAGTCGGTCTGCCGAGCTGACCCAAGTTTTGGCCGCCATGGATGCGAGCTCGGTGTCTTCTTCCGAACTGAAGAAGAAGTTGACCGAGGCTGATCGGGAGGTGGCCCGCCTCCTGGCCGAGAACGAAGTCCAGGGGGCGGACATATCTGCCGACGCTATCCACGGACGTTTGATGCAGTGCGAGGAACAGCTTGAATTGACTGCGGAGAAGCTCGCTTGGTTGTCGGAGGAGCATGCAGAGTACGAGAGGGCAGTCCGCCGCGCTGGTGGGACTACCATATCCGAAGCCGACGACCGAGTCCAGAGCTTGCTGGCGGAGGGCATGGTGCTGAGGGATGAGGAAGGGCCCAACAGCAAGAAGTTCAAAGCCTGCGTCAACTCCGTGGTGAAGTTTATGGAGATGTACGACATCGTCCGAAAACGTCGCATGCCCCGGCGAGGTGGCGAGGCAAGAGCTGGCTCACGACCCGATCATAGAAGAACCACGGAGGAGGGCGGATACTCCGATCATGCCGTAGGCCGAGGTTGATGGGTCCAAAGAGGGGCGATTATCCGGGGATCCTCGGGAGCGGGCGCACCGAGGACTTGTGTCGGCGGGAGAGCTTGCAGGGGGCGAGGTCGCACACACGGCCCGTGTCCGGGTCGGGGGTCGGGGTGTGACTCGGTGCGCCCCCGCCCGGGATGCCCGTGATTTGTGCTTCGCCACGGAGTGTCCTCGAGCGGTGAAGGTGACCCCGAGTCGACAAGCCCGTCCGGCTGCTCCGAGCCCGCGCTTAGCGCCGGGAGCAGGCCGTGGTGATTCCGGCCTCATCGACTGGGTCGAAGGCACCGAGTTCGTCCCCGGCATACACCGCCGACCTGGAGACTTCGTAGAGAACTGGTGCAGCTTCAGCGAGTCTTGGCGAGGCGGAGCCCGGGAGCCCGAATGAGGTCGTGTATAGTATAGGACCTTGTATGTAGATATAAATGTATTTAGACTGTTTCAAGTGTACGTTTTCCCTTTGAGAGGTACAAACATAGCTTAGACTTCGTTTTGGTCATAAATGTATTTATATCAGATACAACGATTTTCCCAAATAAAGGGGTAGAAACGAGCTCAAGCACGGTTGTCTCAGATATGGCTTGGTACTTTGTTTGTAGTCGTTAATGCATTTAGACTTTGTACCGAGTGCATATCTTCCCAAATAAAGGGGTATGAGGTGGCGTAGATCGGTCCGATGTCGCTGCATGTAGACGCCCAACTTAATGGGTAATCTGTATGCTTTGCATGTAGACGCCCAACTTAATGGGTAATCAGATGCTTTGCATGTAGACGCCCAACTTAATGGGTAGTCTCAGTATGCTTACCCTACTTAGTGGGATTTTCATCTTCGTAGGCGCCCCCTGTGAAGGTTTAGCGTGGTATATCCGAATGGATGTTCACATAGATGTAAGACGAACGAAGTGAAATACTCATTAGAAAAACAGATGTTTTATTAAACAAGTAAACAAAGATCGCACATCACCAAAACAATAGGAGGGCTAACATGTCGCCGATCTAAAATCAAAGCTATGTAAAATACCTCCTTAGATGAGTTATGTGCCGTGTTCGGGAATAAGTGCCCGGACAGTGGGCGAGCTTATAGGCCCTTTGCCGAGGTCCTCGTGAACGCGGTAGGTCCTTCCCATGTCGGATCAAGCTTGTTAAGACGCCGGCTCGGCTTGCTTCATTATTCCGCAGACGAGGTCGCCCACCGGAGTGTGGAGGCCTTTACTCTTTGTTGTAGTAGCGACCGGCTCTTGTACTTGGCTTCGCTTATGGGCGAGCTCGCTTCTCCTCGAGGGCGCCAAGGTTGGCCCGCAGTCTTCCTCGCCCGGCCTGGTTGAAGTGGAGAGCGAGGCTTGGCGCTACCGATCTCGGCAGTATGATGGCCTCGGCATCAGACCGGGCTAAAGGGGTCTCCCCGCGCCGTCTGAGGTGTGGTCCCAGAGACCGAGAGGACTTGAGGGAGATTTTCACCCCGCCGCCTTAGCTCGATCGGCCTCTTCTTCAATCCTTGTACGATCGTGCGGTTCGTCACCCGGTCCGACCATTTGCTTGCGGGTGTGCGATCAAGTGAAGCGTTGATCGATGTGAAGCTCTTCGCACCACTCCTGAAGTTTTGTCGATTTAATTGAGTGCCGCTGTCCGAGACCAGATGTGCGGTATGCAAGCGCGCACTATATTTCTCCACACAAAGGTTTGAATCCTTCGCCGTGATGCTCGAAAGTGGCTCGGCCTCGACCCATTTTGTGAAGTAGTCTATGGCCACGACTAAATATCGGAGTCGACCGGTGCTCGGCCGAACGGGCCAACAATGTCGATCCCCACCGCATGAAAGGCCACGACTCGCAGTCGCTCAAACCGTCTCGAGGCGCCTTGACCGTGGAGTGGATCCGCACTTTGGGCACTTCTCGACGAGCTCGGCCGATCTTGCACGAGGGTGGGCCAAGAGTATCCCAACCTCGCCTTCTTTGAAAGTGCTCACACCGATGTGGCTTCCACAACCACCGGTGTATTTCGCTGAGCACATAGTCGGCTTCTTCCGCCCGAGGCATCTCGTGAGGGTTGAAGGTAAGACTTCCCAGAGAACGCCTCATGCATGAGATACTTCGACTTTGCCATCATCTTTTGGCTTCGAGCCGATCCAAGGTAGTGCGCCGTGTTCCGTGTAGCCTTCGTGGAGACATCCACCGGCTCTATCTCGGTGATGATGCCGACGTGGGACTCGCTTATGCTTCGAACGGATCTCTCCACCGGTGGACTTGTTGATGACGCAGCTAGCTTGCCGAGGACGCCACCGGCTGTTTTCCTCGGGATTCGTGGATGTCAAGTATCCGAACGAGGTCAACATCTCTTTGCCTTGTCGAGGTATTGTTTCATTCGGTCCTCCTCGGCCTCAGATTTGCTTAACACCGGTTCACGACGACCGAATCGCCAAGATTTGGATCTCACCCACCTCAGCCTTAGCGAGGCGGAGTCCGGAGATTAGGGCCTCATACTCCACCTCGTTGTTGGTGGTGGGAAGGTAAACCGAGTGCGAGGTGACTTCCCGCATATCCGGGCCGAGGAGGAGGATGCCCGCTCCGCCGCCTGCTTTGCACGAGGCTCCGCCCACGACATCCGCCAACAACTATCCGGTGGATGAGGGTCCCGCCTCCGCGGGTGGGATGACCGAGGTGAGGCGTTAGAGGAGCTAATCTTAGCGGTCCGACCGAGCTCAAGAACTCGCTTCTACCAGAAATCGGCGAGCTTGCCCTTTATGGCCGGTCCAGGGAGTACGAGATATCGTGCTCGCCAAGCCCGTGGCCCACTGGCTATTCGTCCCGATGACTCGTGTTTTGATAAGACTTGCCTCAGGGCGGTCGGTCAAGACTGGATGAGTGAGCCTGAAAGTAGGGTCGAGCTGCCGCTAGCATTCACCGCTGCAGCATACTTTTCAAGGCCGCACTTGTCTCCGGTCCTTGAGTGCTCGGCCGATGAAGTAAATAGGAAGGCTGCCGTCCGACCTCGCCCCGCACCAAGATCAAGACCGATTGCCTCGTCCGAGGCTGCAAGCACAAGGAGAGGAGCCTCTTTTTGGGCGGTCAAGGTAGCAGGTCGGCGAGGTACTCCTGAGTGTGTGAAGGCGAGGTGGTGCTCTTCCGCCATGCGAAGTCCGGGCCCTCCTCAAGATTTTAAAGAATGGGAGCCGCTTCTCGCAGCCCGGAGAGGAACTCATGAGGCGGCTAGGCACCCGTAAGTTTGTGGACCTCGCGAATGGTTTTGGCACTCAGATTCGAGCACCGCCTTTACCTTGGTGGGTTCGCCTTCAAGCCTTCGAACCCAAGACCCCAAGAATTTCCGCTTTTACCATGAACGCATTTTGGGGTTAAGTTTGAGGTTCACGACCGAGCAGCTGGAGGATGGTGCCGAGGTCGCCGCGCAGCTCTCCGCTTTCGACTTTGACTACTATGTCGCCGACGAGACCTCGACGATCTCCCGATGTGGTCTTTGAATGTTGCATCCACCATCCTCGGTAAGTAGCCCGGCGTTCTTGAGGCCGAATGGCATCTTTCGCACGCAAAGACGCCAAGTCGGTGATGAATGCATCTTTGGTGCATCCTAGGGCTCATCAGATTTGGTGGTACCCTCAGATAGATCCGTGAAACCGAACATCTCGTGTCCCACCAAAGCCTCCACCTTCTTGTCAATATCGTGAGGGTAGCAATCTTTGGGCAAGGCTTGTTGAGGTCGGTATAATCGACGCACATGCGCCACCTCCGCCGACTTCGGACCACGATCGATTAGCCATCCGTGTCGGGTATTCGACCGAACAAGATCTTCGCCTTCGAAGTTGAGTCACCTCGTCCCTAACGACCGGCCGCGCCCGCCGTGAATATCCTTTTCTTCTCACGGACCGCTTGGTGGCCGGTCGATGTCGAGGCGATGAGTTATGAGCTCGGGCGACACCCCGGTCATATCGAAGGGACCAAGCAAACACGCCCCTATATTCTTTCGTGGTCGTTTGACGTGTCGCAGACGTCCGCCGCCCCGGTGCCGACTGGACGACCTCGAGGATCGCCGTCAGATAGTTGGAGGTCCTCGGTCAGTCATCCCGGTGTCGGCCCCGGGGCCCGTAATTGCTATGCCCGGGCGAGGCCGATCCCGAGTTGAGAGCCGAGGCATTCTTTTGCTTGCCGCTTGGTCCCTCGACGCCGAGCACTCCCACCGGGTGGGAATCTTTACTGGAGGTGGTAGACCAACAGACGGCCTTGGTGGCGATACCAATCTCTCCCGAGGATAATGTTGTACGGAGAGGGAGCCGGACCAGAAGAATCGATGGCCTTGGTGACCGACACGGGAGCCCGCCCCACGGTGACCGGAAGGGTAATGACCCCTCGGGCCGGACCGCTTGAGTGAAGCTCCGTAGGCGGGAGGGCGCGGAAGCACCAATGCCTCCGACTCAAGCTTATCCGCATACTCGAAGATGATGTCGACGGAGGCCCCAATGTCGATATAGACCGGTGGACGTTTTGTTGCCCACCGCACTGTATGGTGATGGCGCCCGTGCGGCATGATCTTGGGCACGGGTCCTCCTTGGAGAACGTTATGTTCTCGCCATCCCGAGTCGCTTGTTCTTCGGCTCTTCCGGCCGGCCTCAGGCTGCCGTTTAAGGGACGACTGTCGTCCCGAGGCGTCCGCAACAACATAGACCGCCCATGGCGCTGGGACCTTCGCCTCGTCGCCTTCGGGTTGGGTCGCCACTGGGTCGGCCCGCAGCTGTTGCCGCCCATTCCTTCTCGCTTCGCTTCTTGACCAGCTCGTCCGAGGTATTTTTTGAGGGCTCCACCTTGACGAGCTCGCCGATCCGTGAGCCTGTGTCTGCAGCCCCTCGGCATCGTGACCATACCCTTGGTGATAGTCGCAATACTGCCATGGACCTCTTCGATCCCCTTTCATAGGGGCAAGCTTGGGAAGAGCTCGGCGTGGAGCTCGAATATTTCGCCTTGATTTGAGCAGGGAGGCGCCCGCCCGGCGGGTTGGGCCGAGGTCCGAGCTCGACCCGCCGGCCTCTTTTGATTCGTCGAAGGTGCTCCCGCGTCCGCGCCGACTTGATCGTCCGGCTTTTTTCTCTGACCGCCGTCCCGGATCTCCGCTTCTTCCGATCCGACTGCCTCCTCGACGAAATTATCCACCAGTTCCAAAGCTTACTCGCCGCCTTTGGTTTCTCCCCGGTGATTTTTTGTTCGCCACCGGCCGGATCCCGCTGAACGCTGATGATGTAGAGATCGCTTTGCCGCCGATTTTGAGCGACTCTTGATGAACCTCGAGACTAAATTTGACATCGTCTGCCCCGCCTGGCGGATTGTGAGCAGGTCGAGGAGAGGCTCGCTGGGGTGGCATCTTCCGATAGAAGCGCCACTGAATCGATCCATGAGGTCCCGGAACAAATGGATGTTGCTCATGAGCGAGGTGAACCAACGCCGCGTTGGAGATCAAGACTCGGGAAGATTTTGCACATGTGAAAATCTTCCATTCCTTGATTCGCCATGTTGGTGGTGTAGGCGAAAAGGAAGTCGGAGGGTCTCCGAGGCCATCGAGGCCGCTATGTTGGGTGCCGGTGCATCACTGGGGCGGGGCGTGTCTAGAATCTCCCCGAGAAAGGGAGATGATTCTCCGCATCGGCCGAACCCCGGAGATCGCTGCCGCCTCTTTCTCGGAGGGTGGGGGATCGATAGCGACGCCCATCGCCCCTCGAGGGGAGTTCGACCGCCTTTCTTCCCTTCGCTCGACTCTCTCCGGTCGGCATGACGAGGTGGAGAGCGGCTGCGCCGAATGGCGGGGGGCGACGTTGGTGGCGGCTCGGCCGCGTGAGCGGCTCCCTGAACGAGGTCGGCGGCTCGGCCGCGGTGAGCGGCCCGCGTCGGGCGCGATGCGCTCTCCGCTATCACGCCGAAGGTGAGCGCCGATCAAGCCAGATGGTGAGCGGCCTCGGGAGGCGTGGTGTTCAGTCCGGGGCCCTAGAGGACCCGCCTGCTGGTCCTCCGTTGAGGAAGCTTTGAATTGGCCGAGATTAGCGTGGAGGAACTCGCCACGGCTCGGCCGAGGACCTCGTGGGACGAATGAGTTGTTTGCTCGTCCTCGCTGAGGTCGACATCTTCCCCACGCTGGGGAGGCGGTCCCGGGATGTATGGAGACATTTTCCATGTGGCCTCGTGAGTGTGACCGCCGTGGCGTCTCGCGATCTCTTTCCGTGACGCCGAGCGACCACCGGTCGCCCTCCGCGGTTGTTGCCGGCGTTGTTGCCGGCGCTGACGGCGGTTGTGCGTGTTCTCGCCATTTAGTCGTAGAGGGAATGAAGCTTTTTGTCCGAAGGTTCCCACAGACGCGCCAATGATGAATCTAGCTACGTGAGTGTGCGAGATTTATATGAAGCAATAAAGAACACCTGTGCTTTTACGTGGTTCGATCGTTAATGAGATCTACGCCCACGGAGGAATGATTCCTCAATACTTTCACTAGAGCTTTTCGCATGCAGAGTATTGTTTATGCCTTTGTATTCAAGAAATTGCTAACCCTTCTAACATCGTTTTCCTTCTATTTATACAGCCGACTGTCCCTCGGCGCGCCCGACCTCCATTGGTCGTGGCGCGACTCTTCCTCCGGGCGTGCCTCCATTGGCGGGAGGGGACCTCTCGCTCGCGCCACGTGGAGGGTGGCGCCGACCTGGTTCATCTTCCCATCATGAGGTGGCGGTTCTGGGGCTGCGTTTTGGGCAATGATTAGGCTCAACCGCTGGGCTCGCTATCAACGTTAGGCCCAGCTGCTTGGGCTCGTTAGTGGGCCCAGTCGGTTGGGCCATATCCCATCAATCTCCATTAGAACTAATATATGTTATAATAGTATCGTTGAACCGTATCCCATTACTATTAAATTATTTTTAGATTCAATAAATTTTTTCCCCACATACTTGATCAAATGTGTACTTTTGAATTATCCATCTTTTTTCCATACACAATTTCTTAGAATTTTAGCTTTAGTTTTTTATTTACAGTTCAAGTAGAGATCATGGACTTCAAGGATTAAAGTATTTCATCGTGATTATCAAACACTAGTTTTATTTACTCATTTATTCAATTAATATATTTTTTATTTTTATTTTTTTCTTTTAATTATCTTGGCTAAATTTCTAGTTGATCATAGGGTTTGTATAACTTGTCAAGATCTTTCTGATTTTGGTGCTTATTTAATGTTGAAATAATTGGCCATAACTAATTACTTCATTAAAATTAAGTGAGTGAGTAATTTAAGAATGCACAATATAATTAATCTTAATGTTGGCAATTTAATTTAGGGTAGTGCTAAACGTACATAATATGTACGTACATATGCCTTTCACTTTTTTTAACTCGATTCGTTATTTATGGTAATAAGATCATTACTAAATAACCCTTAATCTATTTTGGGACAATTATATTATGAGATTATGTTCTATTTCTTTTCATTTTTTACTCAAATAATTTTGGAAACAAATTATTCCTAAAAATAGTTTATGTAATGTCAAGAATGCACTTTGGAGGTGGAACTCATGCCGACATTTTGTCACCGCAAGCGCAAGATGAGTCATGGAAATTCATTAAAATCCACAGATAGCATAAAGGACTATAAGCACACAAGAGATCGTCCTATCACCGTGGAAGGATCACCGTGAGAAAAGGACTCGGGCATATGCTACAAGCATCATCAAGCTCATCCCGAATCCCTCACGATGAAAGTCGAGGTCGATGCAATGTGATTCTCATCCTTCTTAACCTCATCCATTCCTGGAATCTAGAACAAAAAGCATAAATATATTAAAAATCATGAAAAAACCCCATTGACATATTTATTCAAGTGAGCAAACTGATTTGGAAATGAGCTATGTAATAGGGGAATCGGACATCAGAAAACAAAGATACCATTAAATGCATCAAACATATATCAAAGATAAAGCTTAATGGAACAATCACCCCAAAACCGAGAAAACTTATCGCTAATAACGAAACATACACAATTAAGCAGAGAGAGAATAATAACGCCGATGTACCATTCACGCAAGCAGACGAACCTCATAATTTTGAGAGATTGAAGAAAATTAAGAAGAGCGAAAAAAATAGGGTGCGATAAAGGAGAATATTTAACCATTGTATTTATGCAATTATGCTGAACTGATGGTAATCAATTGACCATATAAATCTATGGAGTGGCTCATCGTGAATGATGATAAAATCTATATGGGGATGAAATGATACATGTTAACGAATGAAAGATTTGGAAATCCTTTCCTTAATTATCATTATGGGTAATTAAGTAAATTACAAATTAATTAAAATATAACTAATCTCTTAATTCCTGAAAATGTGTAAAATGACAAAAATGTCTAATTATGTACGTACATATTATGCATGTTTAGCATTTTCCTTTAATTTATGCTAATCAACGAGGAAGAATGCAAAATACTAGTAGGAATAATCTTTGTGAATCTTTTGGAGTGAGTATGTTTTCTTGAGATATAGTTGAGATTGAATTTATGCTAATTAACGGTCACAAGACTTATCTAAAGTGATTATTTATGTAGTCTTCTACATGATTTAAATTAAATATTGATAATTAGATTAATAGGTTAATTACATGATTTAGATTGATATATTTCCAAGGGTCCAATTCTTCATTATCTGTTATCGAATTTTGTTTTCTACGTTTACTATTTTCTGTCTAGCTAGTTAATAAATAATACATCTTAATAACCTCGTTTAGCCCGAATAATAATAAAATGTTTGTATTTAATTACTTATTGTGTATTCAATATTCAATCCATGTAGATATAATATTTGACTTGCTAATTTGCTACAATTACACCTTTTAATTGCAATATTATATTGCTAGAAAATTAGTGATTCGAAATCAATATATATAACTACCAAAATTTCCGTTTCCGTCATTAATACCACAATTTCTTGTAATGTACCTGTTATCATTATACCAAATTATACCTAATCAATATACATCTAATCGAGAAGAATTCCAAATTATTGCACCATGATTACCCTTAACGAAAATATATAAGTTCATAAATGAAATTGAACCATTTTATTGTTAATGGAATCGTAATCAAGAGACGTGTAAAGGAGAAATTTGGTAAGAAGGGAATCGAATTAAGGTTTTAATCATCAATTACACTTATGCCCTCAACCCAAGGACTCTTCTAACGAATTTTCGTGCAGAAATGTGTGTGTGGTGACTCGGCATTTATGAGATTGTTGAGTGAAGCTTATCAACTTGCTACTTGTAACTACGACACACTAAATTTTCTACTGCAATATTAATTTCAGTTTTGGGCAGCCATATATTGACATTCTGCTTGAATATGATCAAAATTCAAACAAAAGAGTGATTTCGCTCACGTGACACAATGTGATAATCCAAATTTAAAAGCGACTGCTTAAATTAAATTACAAGTGATTAGTCAGAGAATGATCAGTCACGATCCGAAACACGTAGAATAAGAGAGAAGATTTTTTTTGGATTAATAAATTTTTAAAGATCGATGATATGGATTCGATTTGGTGTTTTTAGTTTAAGATATTGACTATTTTACCATTAAATCAATATAGCCCAACTTTTGAAAAAGAACAATACAAGATTATTTACCAATTTTTTAGGAAATTTACTGACATACCCCTATTGCAGTGTATAAACTTGATGAAACTAATATTCATGTATTTTATTTTGTGATGACCACTTTTTCATATCCCACACTGGACTGTCTCTGATCTATTTTATTTAAATCCTTTAACTTCTCATCATATCTCAATTTATATTTTACTTTATCACTATATGTAGGTCGATATTGCAGCTATGATAAGTTTATATGTAGGTCGATATTGCAGCTATGATAAGTTTATTAGCGGAACAAAAAATAGATATCTCAATATTTTTTAATTAAAACTTTGCTAGTGCTAGATAGCTAGAATCATCCACTACTTTTGGAGTACGATTAACTGTTTTTTTAGTTCTCTAACTACATAAATAATTCAATCCTTATAAAAGGTTGCTCCCTTAAAATAAACTTTGTAACCTCTTTTTTTGATCTCTTTCGAATACGGCAATAACATGTGTCTAGCATGTTTTTTTGTGGGCCTCTAATTATTCAAAGTAACTTTTTCCTCATTACTTACCCAAGACCAATAATAATAATAATAATAAAAAAACTCGTTCATTTTCTATAGATGATGAAGTGCCTGTAAAAAAAACTATGAAATGGTAGACTCATAAATCGTGATATCAAATTTGGGTAACGATGCTGAATTGTTAATATAGTTGTCAAATAATAAGGTTAGCGATCTTTTCGTATTTGCAGCAACAATTTCGTATTAAGAAATGGTAGACTCATAAATCGTGATATCAAATTTGGGTAACGATGCTGAATTGTTAATATAGTTGTCAAATAATAAGGTTAGCGATCTTTTCGTATTTGCAGCAACAATTTCGTATTAATTTCGTATCGTATGATCATGTCGTGATAGAATTTGTACAATATGTTAAAATCAATATATGGCACAAAATATTATTGGATTTCTCTTAATCGACAAAATTCATGCATAATGAGAGAGATGGATGGTATCCTAGAAAAATGTTAATACGCGATGAATAACCAATGAATATTTTTGTAAACTATTACGCAGCTAAATTGCATATTTTCTTTTTTTGGGTCAATTTAATACAGAAATTTAAAAGTTTCATTATAGTGAACTCGAACCTGAGACCTTTGGCCTCAGATATTAATCACTCTATCATTAAACCAACAAACATCTACAAATTTAAATTGCGTATTTTCCGTTGAGCCATAGAGATAGAGAGCTAAGAGGGAATAATTACAAAAGCAATAATTATATAAAGAGAGTAATCACACTAGAAGAAACATCTAAATTTTAACCGCAACAAATCCAAATAGTAGTTAATCCAACGGGAACTTCACCGCGTATCATCACCATCTGTTGGAATTTCTTAAAACAAGCTGCAGTATCATAATATCAAAATTTTATTTCAGACCAATGTATTTTGTCCATTTCATATAAGTATTATTACATTTGTTAATGTGAAATTTGTTTAAGGCAGCCAGGGTTTAAAACGCAAATAATCTCAATAATATATAATGATTAGAAAATAATAAATCAAATCACAGTCTAATATGGTGGCTCGATGGATTGACATAACATTACCAAAGCAACTGTACCGAACACATTAATTCGTGTTCACAATGGATAGGAGAACATTTATTTATAGTTTGATATTCTATTATTTGAAGTGTCTCATTATAGTCTCGTTGGCGCCCGTAAGTGCAAACACACGTCCTACACACACACTCGTTATATATCATAGCTGTTTCATGGGAAGTCCAGTTAAATTTTGGACTATTATGGAGTGTTTACTTTGAGTGATAGGATGTATATATAAAAATAATTCAAACTAATTTACCGTTCACTTTGATGGATTGATAATTGATTGATCCATTTAGAACTTGCTTGACCATTTTATTCTTTAGATAATCAATCATATGTTTTATCAATCTATCATATCATGAAAAGTAAACGTCCTCTTAAAGGTATCGTAGTATCATGGAAGTGAGGGGATCTTAAATTTGTTGATGGACCAAAATTGAAATACAGAAAAAATATGTATATTTGGTTATAATGTCAATTAGGGTTCATCAATCCCAAATAGAATTATTAATCCTCAATTACTATAATTTATTTATTTAGTGCACCGTACATTCGAATACATCGAAATGTGCCTCAATAAAAATCACACACAAATATTAGGTGATTGAATTTTGTCAAGCTTGAAAAATATCCATACAACTATAAGCTCGAGTTCGACTCAATTACATTCTAATAACTTTCAAGTAACTTAACTCTAACTCAAACTCAACTTATGAACTAATTTAAAGCCTATCCAAATAGCTTGCAACCTATTCCTCACATACTTCCTGTTGACCAGCCTAAGTATGAGTGTCGTCCAAACTACCAAGTGTGAATTCTCGACAAAGATCGTTATATGAGCCTTTCCTTTTGTCTTTGCACGATTTTTAGCCATATGATAGGTTGTGCGAATCTAAGTTGCAGAAAAAAAAATCACCAGATTTGGCTCACACTAAATTATGTAAATGAATATATTATATATATTTCATATGAAAAATATTCACATCGCAGCTAATTTCATGATTACAATTGTGTTTAAGAGTTTGCATTTATTATAGAAAATGCAAGATAAGCTTCCTTAATTATCGAAAATATATTAATAAAAAATGAGTCCAATTAACAATCGTTCCGACTATCGGATAAGATGGCGTGCAATCGCAATCAATAGACATAAATCAAGAATTTTTGGTAAGAAACAGAGCAATATTGAATCAAGGTTTTCAACCGTACGTATGCATTACATTGCCGTTAAGACAAGGGCTTCTTTACTTGGTCCTTATCGAATCTCTCATGCACAAACTAGTGTCTGTATTTTGTGAGAAGGTAAGCAGCATTTATGAGAGTGAAACATATGATTATTGGCTTGTGCAAGAACATAGCTATCTGGTGCAATGGCTGCTTAATTTAAATTCACACAAATTTCTGGATTTTAGCTGAAATCGAGAATGGTCAGTCATTCAAGTTTCCTCAAGTTTAAAAACCTATAATTAGGTTAAATCTAAGACATTCAAGATTCCTCCAGAAATAAGTATCTTATTATAGAAAAATATATTTAATGAAATCCATTATTGTCTTATGACAAATATGACAAATGAGTGCCTTGGGATTTAGGTAACCACTTATTTATTGCAGCGGTGAGATTAACTCCGCCGGGACCGTTTCAGTTTCTTTCATACATATGTGTGCGCTACTGTTTCATTTCCTTCCAACAATTACTTCTAAATTTTAATGTTATATATACAATGTTATATATATCATGTTAGAGGTGGTCTCCTCTACGGACGTCTGCATGTGCAGTCATTCATACTTTTCTTCAATACAAATGATATTATCTAATTATCGGGTGAAAAAATAAATGATATTTTTCTTTAATGTAAATAATATTCTTTTAAGAACAAATCATACTTTTATCTGTCGGCAATGTACAAAATGACGTACAAGAATTTTTGTATAGTTCTTTAAGAATTATGTATAACCGAATTCCACATCGGCATTCGGTATTTAGGTTTACACTGAAAAACATGATCGAAAACAAGCTCGGTGATAGGATACGGCCCAACTACCAGGCCCAAGCATCGTGCCCAATACAAGTAACCACGACATCAAGCTCGGCCCGACAAGTTCGCCCATGAAGACCCTAAAGTCGGTGGGAACGCAGAAAGCTCAACCATATCTAAAAATCCTAATTCAAGAGGGATAGGATCTCGAATCCTAGTTAGAGAAGACTTCGGATTCGAGATCAGGTCAATACATTGTGTATAAATAGAGGCTAGATTAGACGACATAGATCATTCACTCTCTTTGTAATCACTTCTTATACTCTCAACACATACAAGCTCTCTTGCCCGTGGGACGAGATCTTATTCACGATCGAACCACGTAAATCTTTAGTGTTCTTGCGCATTTATTTCCTTACGAAATTAAGATCGATCATCGCGCCGTCTGGGAAACGAAATATTGTGTTTCGATCAACCACCGTTGTGGAAATAATCATGACCGGTACACCGAAGTTATGCATCCAGACCGTCGCGGCAACAACAACGCGACGGCGAAAGGGAACGCCGAGCTCAACTCTGGAAGAGCCCAATCGGAGAAGAAACCCCGAGGGCATATCCAAAGTCTCGACGAGCACGGACACCCCGCCTGCAGGAGGCAGTTACCATAGCGAAGGCAATCGTAGCAATAATCCGGGGAACCTCCGGCTCATAAGTAAACCTCGACGACGTCGTCGGGATTTCTCGAGAAAAATAAGGAGAGCTTTCTCCGGTTCCTCGGTCAAGCACGTGGTCGGCCACGCCCGAAGAACGGAACATCAAGCCTCATCTAGATACGAGGCATCACAACGGAGGTCGGGGCCCAAACCGACCGCGCGAGCGAACGAGCAACGCGAGAGGACGTCGTGATCACCGCGGCCGCCTCGATCGCGTGAATCCATCCAGCGAACTCCGCCCGATCTCCGTGGGACGAGCAGCAGAAAAGGCATCAGGTCGCCAAGTCGGTCCAAGTCACCTAAACGAGTTCGATCGCCGAACTCCGCCCCGCCTCCGAGGACGGCCGATGGATACGGAAGATTGCCACCCGCTCTCAAATAGAATACTCAACACTTCTCTCCCGGATAAGTACGGGTACCAAGCATCGCCCCACGACGGGTCGAGGGACCCACGTAACTTCCTCTCGCAGCTCCAATACAACATGATCAACCAACGCCTCACCGGTCCATATGTGTAAACTCTTCCCGAGTTACTCGTCGACAACGCCCGCAGTGGTTCGACAGCCTACCTACGGAAGCATCGGCCCTATCGCGACCGATGGTCGCTTCCACCAAGGTTCTTCCAAAGGCGGAATCAAAACGCCATCGGCACATCTCCTCACCATAAGGCAAAGCCATAACGAGTCCATCGACTTCATGACAAGGTTTAACAAGGAGTGTTTGAAGGTCAAGACGTGAACGACCTGTTAGTCATCTCGCCTTCCAAACGGCATCTTGCGGGGCCTTATACTGAGAGATCGTCAGCACGAACCCCGATCGCAATGTAGCCGTGGGCGATAGCCAACCGGTTCGCCAAAGCGGACGGCCGACAAGAGAAAGCGCAAGCATAAGCGGGACCCTCGGAAAAGGAAGAAGAGACGAAGGAAGGAAGATCGGAACCAAGGCCGCCAAGCGCCTTGGGATGATTACATCGCCCGATAAAGTCAAGGCTCGGTCCGCTGCGCCTCGGAACGACCTCAATACACCCCGTTGACGGCCGAGAGCGTAAATCTATGCACTCCATATGAACTGTTCGGAAGCCTCGACCGATGATGGAGAGGAAGAGGTGCCGACCTATGGATAAATCACCGCTCATTCCATGATGATTACGGCACGACATCAAGAGTGCAAAGAGCTCATGGGTGAAATAGAGATGCTAGTTCGTGACGGATCCGAAGAAATACTGAGGATGCAGTCGCCAAGCCGACCAAAGTCAAAAGACTAAAAAGGAGAGGAAGAGGGAAATGTGCCCCAAAAAACAAAGCGCAAAGACCGACGAAGAAGGAGATGACGAGCCCCAATATGACGGGTGGTCTCACTATTACGGGCCCCGTGAGTCACGAAGTCCTCCACAAGGCCGATGCCCAAGTCCTAGAACCGCGAACCTACCAATAAGAGGTTCGAAAGGACGAGGCGATCACCTTCTCCGAGGGCGACCCGTACTGCAAGATCACCCACGGGATCGTTGGTGATCCGGTAGTAGTCGCAAATAAATTGGTAAAAGCGTTTACATCGACAATGGCGGGTCGGTGAGCATCCTCTTCAAGGATTGCTTTGACAAGCTAGGAGAGAAGCACACCTCGCCGCACGTGCACGCATGCCACTCCAAGCTTCGTCCGGGAAGAGACGCCCCGAAGGAATAATCGAGCTACCGTCACGGTGGGAAAGCACCAACGACCTCGACCAGGTGGTGCGGTTCTTGCCGTAGTGAAGGCCAACTCGCCGTATAACATCATACTAGGGCGAGATTGGCTGCTTATTGTAAGCGCGATGCTCAGCGTACCACCCGACGATAAAAATACCCACCACGAGGGGAGCGGCCGTGATCCGAGGCGATCGAAAGCAAGCGAGGTGTATGCAAGTTGCCTTACGGTGCGGGACCTCGGTCCAACACCCACGTGCATAGCAATTAAAGAAACCCAAGAGTTGGAGTCAGGAAGTACATCGCCACTCCCCGGCGGTCGGTGGAAGAGGTCGCATTGTACAAAGATGAGTCATTGAAGGTCGCCCGTGTTGGTTTCACCACGACACCGAAGTGAAGGATCGATCATCCAACTCCTAAGGGAATTCGGGACGTGTTAGCTTGGTCTCCTCGACATGATCGAGTCTCGCCAGTATCATCACCACCGCTCAACATCGACCGAACATAAAGCCGATTCGGATGTAGCAAAGAATCTTCGCAATTTAACGGAACCAAGTCATTCATGACGAGGTGAACCACTATTAAAAGCACGCATCTGCTCGAGGTCAAATATCCACCGGATAGCCAACCCGGTGATGGTGAAGAAAGGAGGAGGGATGGCGAATGTATCGACTACACCGACCTCAACAAGCATTGCCAAAGGATTGCTATCCCTTCCCAACATTGACAAGAAGGTCGACGTTGGTCGGATCTGAAGTCTTGATTTCTTGGACTTATACAGGGTATCACCAAGTCACGATGGACGACGAAGACGCAGCCAAGACAGCCTTCATTACCGACTTGAGGTCTTCGTGATATAAAAGATGCCATTCGGCCTTAAAATGCAGGGCTACCTATCAAAGGATGGTGGACAAAATATTTCAGCCCTACATAGGTCGGAATGTGGAGGTATCGTGAGACGACATCGTCGTCAAAAGCAAGGAAGAAGCCGATGTGTAGCCGACCCGGATCGCCCTCTCCTTCTTCGAAAATCAACCTAAAGTGAATCCCGTAAATGCACATTTGCAATCCGTCCGAAAGTTCTTAGGGTGTTGGGTTTCACAAGAAGGGCTAAAAGCAAACCGACCAAGGTCCAAACCATTTTGGAAATGAAGATGCGAAGACCATCCATGAGCGACACAAGTCGACGGTGCATAGCGCGACTAAGCCGCTTTCTTTCAAAAGTCGCGGATAAGCAGCTACCCTTCTTCAAGATACTCAAAAGCCCGAAATTCTCATGGGATGAGGTGCATAGGTCCGCCGAAGACCTCGAGAGCTACCTCATTGAGCTCCCACTCTATCCGCCCGAAAGAGGGAGAGGTCCTTTTCTCTACCTCGCCGCCGGACGAATCCATAAGTGCGGTCACAGTGCGAGAAGAAGGACGTCGGCTCGGTGTATTTCATCACCGAGCACTAAAGGCCGGAAACGAGGTATCACCTGGAGAAGCTTGCCTTAGCATTGGTAAATGCCGCGAGGAGACTACGTCCGCATTTCCATGCACATCGCATCTGAGTCCTCACCGATTACCCACTTCGCAAGTATTGACGAAGCCCAAGCATCGTGGAAAATCGCGAAATGGGCAATCGAGCTGGGCGAGCACGATATATCATACGCCCCGCCGAGCCATCAAAGGTCAAGCCTAGCGGATTTCCTTGCCGAGGCTAACCGCCGAAAACGAAGCCCACCGAGTCCGTGTCGGCGATGCCAAAGCCGAACCCGTGGTTGAAACACCG
This sequence comes from Salvia rosmarinus, assembly GCA_036937905.1. NCBI lineage: Eukaryota > Viridiplantae > Streptophyta > Magnoliopsida > Lamiales > Lamiaceae > Salvia > Salvia rosmarinus. The sequence goes on from CM072813.1 coordinate 48,067,434, forward strand.
AGTCTTGCCGGCAACTCTACGCTGACGGGCTTCGGGAAAACAGCGTGGAGCGGTATCTTACTCCTAGGCCGGACAACTAAGAGATCGCCTACTCATTTGGTTCACATTCACAAATCGAACAACAAAATGGAGTACGAGGCGATCGCGGGACTTCGCCTCGCTCAAAGTCTCTGACACGAGCCGCAAGTTCACAGCGATTCTCAAGTCGTCGTAAGCCAAATGTTGGGAAAATACGAGGCAAAAAGTGACAGAATGAAGAAGTATCTTGAAAAAGCAAAAAGTCTGCAACGGACTTTCTCACACTTCCAGATAGTTCGCATCCCGAGGGAGCAAAATAGCCGAGTGGCATCTTAGTAAATTGGCCTCGTCATCAACGAGCCCGCCAAGATGAGGAAGTTCAAAGCAGAGCATAAACGATGCGAAGATGGGCCGAGGTCGGCGTAGTCTCGGATGAAGAACCCAATTGGATGACTCCCATTCGAGAGTACTTGGAGAAGGCGAACGCTCCACGACAAGTTTGGAGGCTAGGAGGATCTGAACAAATCTGCGATATACAATTGAGCGGGGAGTCTATCTGTAAAGTCATATCTCCAACTCTCTTAAGGTGCTTGGGGCGAACCGAGCTAATTACGTTCTCACGAGAAATACACGAAGGTTCGTGCGGAAGCACATCGGTCCCCGAGCCTTGTCAAAGAAAGTCATGCGATGGGGATACTATTCACAACAATGTTCCAAGACTCAATGGACCTCGTAAAAAGTGTCCAAGTGTCAAATCCATGGGAATGTACCAAGGCTACCCTGCACCGACCTCACCTCCGCATGCAGCCCTTGGCCGTTCATGCAATGGGGATCGACATTGTGGGCCCCTTTTGTAAAGCACCGTGACAGCTCCAATTTTTAATTGTTGCGATCGACTACTTCACGAAGTGGGTGGAAGTCGAGCCCTGGCGAAAATCACAAGCAAGAACGCCTCAACTTCGTATGGAAGAACATAGTGTCGCTTGGCATCCCCATATCCTCCTTTCGGATAACGAACACAATTCACGGATAAGACATTCAAAGATTGGTGTCAAGAGCTTGGATCCAACAAAATTTCACCTCGGTGGCCCATCCTCAAGCAAATGGTCGACCGAAGTTACCAACAGACCATCGTAAAGGGTCTAAAACTCGTCTCGACCGAGCTAAAGGCCTCGGGTGGAAAATTTACCACGTGTCTTATGGTCGCATCAACAACGCCGGACCTCGAGCGGAGAAACACCATACGGTTTGGTGTATGGAACCAAGCGATGATCCTCGCAGAGATCGAGATGCGAGTCCTCGCACCATTGACTTCTCCGCCGAAGCAAATGGGGAAAATCTACGAGCTGATCTAGACTTACTCGAAGAAAAGAGACCTCGCCACATCGAGGAAGCTCGACAAGCAACAAGTAGCTCGGTATTACAACCGGTAGCGTTAAAACCCGACAATTCCAAGTGGGCGACCTCGTACTCGAAATAATGAAGTCAAGAAGCCCGCAGCTCGGCAAGTTGGAGGCCACATGGGAAGGACCTTACCGGGTCGACGAAGTCCTCGGCAAAGGGGCCTATAAGCTCGCTCAATTGTCCGGTGAGCAATTACCCAACGATGGCACATCATCCATCGAAGAAATATTATGCATAAGTGTCAAGGGTCGGGTCTTGTTCGGTCATATTTTAAAGTCTGTTTAGAGTCCGAGTCTTATTTGGTGGTCGCGTATCTTTTATCAATAAAATATTTATTTTTCTGAGTTCTACTTGTCACTAATGCATAATTAATCTTCACATTATTTTTCCTCTCACGGAGGACAAATTCCCTCGACGGAGGTCGATTACATTCGTTTCATACGAATGTAAATCTAAGCGCTGCATGCCTACATACGAGATCGACTACCTTCGTTTTATTTCAAGCGTTCTCTCTATGTAGATGAAGGGACCACCCTCCCGATGACCTCGACAAAAACAGAACCATTCCTACATACGAGATCGGACTACCTTCGTTTATTTGAGCGTTCTCTCTATGTGAGACGAGGGGACCACCCTCCGATGACCTCGCAAAAATGAGAACCATTCCTACATACGAGATCGACTACCGCCGTTTATTTCAAGCGTTCTCTATGTGAGCGAGGGGACCACCCTCCGTCGACCTCGCAAAAAACAGAACCATTCCTACATACGAGATCGACTACCTTCGTTTATTTGAGCGTTCTCTCTATGTGAGCGAAGGAGACCACCCTCCCGGCGACCTCGCAAAAACAGAACCCCACCTTCGTGCGAGCGATTTCTTTCAAGCGAATTTCTACGAGGACGAACTACTTCGATATTACTCTTGTTCAAATACAAAGTCAACAAGAAACCATTCTCATTAAATAAAAGATGTACAAGTTACATTTTACGAGGGACAGAGCGGATCGGGAAAAGTCGAGCCAATCCCTAGAAAAATCGGAATTCATCACTCATCTATGCTAATCCTACCTCTACCTCGTCCTCGGTCTATATTACGGGCCCGGCCGGTGCGACCTCGGTCACTGGCGATGCGAGCTCTGCGAGCCCGGCCTCGACCACTTGATGGCGCCCGGTCTCGACTTTGGAGGGTCCACGACGTTCAAAGGCAATAGCACGCCTCTCTTTGCGGGCCACTCCGGATCGTCATAATTTGGTTCATTTATTCTAGGCGAAGCTCCGTGCAGAAGAAGAGGCCTCTGCATCCCGTCAAGTATTTAAATCGAGTTGTGGTTGTCGGCGATGACGATTTTGTATATGCTCCCGAGCCTTTTTAATTCAGCGCATCGCTCGGTGAATTGCTAGGAGGTGCGACCATATTCGCTACTGTACTTGAACAACGGCGCGACCTCGACAACCTCGCTTCAACTTCCGGATCGTCATCCCACCATTTCGTGGATAACCTCCTCGTACTCGGCATGCTCCTCGGCTATAACCTTGGCCTCTCCTTGGCGACTCGAACGCCTCTCCAATTCAAAAGGCGAGCTCGGAGCTCGTCCTGCCTCTCCGAGCGGCTCTATGTTGACATCGGACTCACCAGACGTGGCCGAGCTGCCTTTATACGGAGGAGTTCGACCTCTTTCAACTCAAGAGCCCGCGATAGGTCTTCGATTCGGTTCAACCAAGGAGAAGCATCAAGCATTTCAGGAGACAACTGAATAAAAAAAAAAAAGAGATAAGTTTCTTAACATAAACTTGTCATTTTATTAACATGCCCTTAGGCAAAAATTAATGTACATTTACATTCAAAAAAAAAAAGGTGAAAAAGATGGGGGGATCAACTGACCCCTCCAGAAGCTTCGACCACATCCGCCGCCTCCGAAGCCTCGATAGCCGCAGCCTCTTCCGCCCTATTTCCGCCCGTCTGACTTGGCCTCTTGGGAACCACCGAGTCTCGACGCCACTGAAGCATCACCGCACCCCGACCCCTTTGCATAATCGGATAGTAAAGCTTCGGTCAGGGGATCCCGATCCACGGGACAGGCGCGAACGGACTCCGCGGACAAAAGAACCGAGGAGGAGGCAAGGTTCTGCAGCACGGGAAGCTCCTTCAGGCCGCGGACGATCACATCAAAATAGGCCCGTCTCAGGACATTGTCCTCGGTCTCCTCGTACCCATACTTGGCTTTGTCCAGTGCAGGTAGTCTCGGCGACATCTTCGATTGCATCCGAGACGCGCGCTTATTAAGCACTTCGCCGGCGTCGAGACCATCCCGAGAAGCTTCGCCGACATGAGCGACCTCTCGCAAAGGCACGGCGTCTCTCCCGCGAGCTCGCCATGTCCGCCTCCCGACGGCGAATCATTCCACCCGCCTTCATCAAGGCAACCTCGGACTTCGCCGCCTCGGCCCGCCTCCTCCGCCACACCGCCTCGCCGACTGCCCCGCCGCCGCCTCAATGGCGTCGTGATCAGCCGCTCGGTTGACGAGGTCCGGACCTAGCCTCGGCCTCGAAATTTCTTTAGTAAGGAGGTATTCTCCGCCTCCACCTCCCGGCATACCGGCCACCCGTCAACCGTAACGGCGCCTTCAAGTAATCCGATATAAGATCGATACTTTTGACACCTCGGCCGCCACGTCCTCGATCCCCTATACATTATATACATCAGGTCAGAAAATACAGTTTTTATACTACAACACAAAGTATAAGGACAGGTACAAAACCTCGGGAAAGAGGCAGGCACGACTTGGAACCAACGATCTAGCTTTTCGGCCTCGGCGACAGCAGGGACTCGGGATTACATCCTTCCGCCTCTTCAAGCGCTTGAGTGGCTGCGGCGAAGGGGATCTCGAAGGCCCCACAGTCATTTCGGGCATGTCCTCGAAGTCCTTCAAGGTCGGAGACCTCGGCTCGGCCACAGAGATCGGTTCGGCCACAGAGATCGGCTCCTTCCTTTTCTTCTTTCTTTCCCTCAGAAGGTTCACTACCAAGAAATACATAGGTCAGCATCAACAGGATAATCATGCAATAAAGAAAAAAAAAAAGAAGTAGGGCCTCACCTTCACCGACTCCACCTGGAGGTAGGATCATAAGTGGCTAAGCCCGCGGCGCAAGCTCGGCCTCGAGAAGACCTCGTCAACAAGGCCAATTTTGTCCAGCAGCCCTCCAGTCACGAAGCCCTTGTCGACAAACACATCGGCGATCTTATCAGATCGCCATGGGAACTCCATATGTCCCTCAAACCGACAGAAGAAGAACTTCTTCTGTCAGTTGGAGATCTTCGACTTAATCTTTGCTTTGAATTTCCTACGGGGTGATAGATAATACCACCCCGAGCCGCCCTTCAGTTGCAAAAAGCGAAGGACCAGCCCCAAGGTCAAAGGAAAATTATGCCTATAGGCATAGACACCTAGGGCAGTCATATGCCGGAATGAGTTCGGCGAGAGTTGGGCAAGAGATATGCCAAACATCTCTTGGAACTCAACGTATACGTAAGGGAAAGGAAGACGAAGACCAGCCTTGAGGTCGCCTTCGACACTGTAATAAAACCATCCGGAGGGGCACAAGCCCTATCCTCCGGACGGGGGGCAACGAACTCAATACTAGAGGGAATACTATATTGAAAACATATATCCCTAATATCAGAAATACCTAGGATTGAAGAAAAAGAAGACACTTTGCCGCAATCCCCCACTGAGGGGAATCGCAGACTACACTCAGAAAGAGGCATATGAATACGGTAAAAGCAGTAGAGACACTAAATCGACGGGAAAGCAGACACGATTTGGCCGCCAAAGCGACTCGTTATGAGAAGAAGTAGCCATTACTTACTTTTGTTTATCGATGAAGAAGACAAGAAGCTTGATCGTCGATGGCGCAGAATAATTGTTTCGCAAGGCGAGAGTTTTTGAAATTGGAGAAATGTAGAAAGCAAAGTGATAAGAGATATTGCGTATCAAGGAAGACATTCCCCTAATATGCACTTTATCGGGAATCCAAACGCTGCCAATTAATGCGCATTAAATGCGTATCCCGCGTCCAATACTCAGCAACGGCAGAAAATCCCATCTTCGTCCTCGGCTTAACACCTCGTCAGGTGAAGCCAATCAGAAGACCTCGGCATAACACCTCGTCGGATGAAGCCAGTCAGAAGACCTCGGCTTAACGCCCGTCGGTGAAGCGGTCGAGAAGACCTCGGCATAACGCCTCGTCGGTGAAGCGATCGGAAGGACTCGCTTAACGCCGTCGGTGAAGCGGTCAGCGAGCCTCGACGCAACCGTTAGGTGAAGCGGTCATAAGACCTCGGCATAACGCCTGTTGCAGAAGCAAGGACACCCGCCAGAGATACACACAAAAAATCAAGACCTCGGCAGACGCTCTGCGAGCACAAAGATACGATCTCTGACGTCGGAAGCATTGACACACAAGGTCGGACAATGAAAAGAATGTCAAGGATCGTCCAAACCCCGCCGTCACAACAACCCCAATCCGGCATGACCTCGTTTTGCGTCTTTTGGGGGGTTGTGATAGATACTGCCCAACTACCGTGCCCAAGCATCGTGCCCAATACAAGTAACCACGACATCAAGCTCGGCCTGGACAAGTTCGCCCATGAAGACCCTAAAGTCGGTGGGAACGCAGAAGCTCGGCCATATCTAAAAAATCCTAATTCGAAGAGGATAGGATCTCGAATCCTAGTTAGAAGACTTGGATTCGAGATCTAGGTCAATACATTGTGTATAAATAGAGGCTAGATTAGGCGACATAGAGATTCATTCTCTTTGTAATCACTTCTTATACTCTCAATACACATACAAGCTCTCTCTTGCCCGTGGACGTAGATCTTATTCACGATCGAACCACGTAAATCTTTGGTGTTCTTGCATTTATTTCCCTTACGAAATTAAGATCGATCACTCGGTTTCTCTTTAGAAGTAGTCTATTGATGGAATGAGTATTCTTGAAATAAACCTTTGTTGGAAAAGTGTACAGAAGTACAACTTGCCGGGCGTATTACAACTTAAAACAGAAATGTAGAAGGAGATCAAACTAACAATGAACTAAACTGTATTGTAAAAACAAATGAAACAAAAAAAACCCGTAGAATGATGCCGAGTCGAGGAGGCCTCTTTCCGTAAGACGAGATACGCCCCGGAAGTGCTCTCGGTTCTGGCGTATCGTCCCCAAAGATAAAACGGCAGCGTCTCGTGGGTGGCAGCACCGCAAACCAACGAGCTCCGGCGAACTGGAACGAGGCGAGGACAGAGCTTAGACACGAGCTATGTATGCAGAGAGTGCTTTGCAATGCTGGAATGCAGATTGGTAGTAGGTGGCTTATGCTGGGGAGACATGTCCTATTTATAGGCGTCGTCCCCCTCATGGGGAGCATGCTGGAGTCAACACCCGCATTGATGTCGGGTGTTACGAAGTTATATCCCCCATTGAGTACAGAGGGGTTACGAGGCGGTTTCTGGAGACAACGTGGGAGTTACACCCACGTTTCCCGTAGAGCCATCATGTCGGAACGTTACCGATAGTTACGACGAATCTGGACAACGCGTGTGTTCCGGTTCATTGGATGTATCCGGACGTCTCTTCAAGTGCACAGCAGGCCCAACGGATTGGGCCACACGAGTTGGGCCTCAGACCAACTCCATCTTTGGGCTCGATCAAACATTGATCCAAAATATACGGGCAATGGGCCACGGAACCAGGCCCAAAGACCACCTAAAGACCAATTGCCAAGATCCAAGGACCAGGACCACGGACCCGGAACCGAATCGGGCCGGGTGCGGGCGACGGCATCGGGCGGCGGCGGCTGGCGGGCGGCGGCGGCGGCGGCGCGTGTGGGCTTTCCACCCATCACTTGTGCATATAATTATACTAAGTGTTCAATGAACCACTTATATAGAAAATTAATGAAGATATATTAATCAATGTGGGATAATGATTAATTAATCCATGCTTATCCCCTTAAGCACATAACTCTATGTTTAAGTGACCAACTTTGATCCACTATTTCTCACTTAACGGAAATTGGATTTGAGAATGTGAATACACCACGATCATCTACTCGAAACGTAGATCGATCCTATGCCGTTTAATTTCACAAAATCAAACGTTACGTCACTCAAAATCTTAGTCAAAGTAGCTTCCTGGAAACTTGACCACATATAATATATATATACACGATTTCCAACAATCATCCACATGAGTGGAAATAGCCATATACATGTATGTAGACACAGTTCAGTCCTCAAGAGATGTTAAAATATTTGGATAGGTGGTTTATGGACTTGAACCTTCCATAGTTAGTACCATCGAGTACACAGGCGGATTAGTGGACACGATGCCTTGAACTATTCCCCCACAACGTGCACTGAGACAATGGTATTAACACTTTAACACCTCAACCTCATCCGTTCTCACGTTTGATTCCATTTCGGCCATGGACATCCACTTTGGATTCATAAGTGTTTTGTTTGAAGCGGCCCCACTTCGCACTTACATAGGTGATTCTTTACCGAGTATCTTGCCATACTCAACCTTCTCGAGGTATCTTAGGAATCATTAAGAGTCAAAGACTCAACCTCACCACTAGGCAAGTTTTCAAATACTCGTTTGCTTTCTAGGGAACAGACTAACTTGAGTGTTTACACACGAACTCCTATAGCTTAGTTCTCCCATTGAACCAAGTTCTTGGGATCTCTAGTTATCATGGTTGGGTTACCACTATGATTGTTCTTAAGATGTGGATTTTAATCCCATTCCCTCTAGCAACTTGATCATTTGATCCCGGTTCAACCCTTTGGTTAACGGATTTGCCAAATTATATATTGACTTGACATAGTCAACTGAGATAACCCCACTTGAGATCAAATGCCTCACGGTATTATGTCGCCGACGTATATGTCGAGACTTACCATTATACAAACCACTTTTCGCCCTTCCAATAGCCGCTTGGCTATCACAGTGAATCATCACCGGTGGCACAGGTTTAGACCAAAATGGAATATCTTCCAAAAAATTACGGAGCCACTCGGCTTCCTCACCAGCTTTATCTAAAGCTATGAATTCTGATTTCATGGTGGATCGGGCTATACACGTCTGTTTCGTGGATCTCCAAGAAATAGCACCTCCCGCAATCGTGAACACGTACCCACTTGTAGAAAGTTAATCTTTTGTGTCAGATATTCAATTGGCATCACAGTACCCTTCAAGTACCGGGGGATATCTCGTGAAATGCAGCCCATGATTTTGAGTATACTTCAAGTACCTCAAAACTCTCACTAGAGCCTTCCAATGCTCCTTGCTTGGATTGCTCGTGTAACGACTCAATTTATTCACGGCGCAAGCTATGTCAGGTCGGGTATAATTTGTAAGATACATCAAACACCCGATGACCTTAGCATAGTCTTCTTGCCCGACAGGTTCACCCCGATTCTTACTCAAGTGAACATTGAGCTCCAATGGGCTCTTAGCAGGTAAACTATCAAACGCGTTGAATTTCTTAAGCACTTTCTCGACGTAGTGAGATTGTGTCAAGACAATTCCGTCTGATCTTCTTAGAATCTTGATTCCAAGAATCACATCAGCTAATCCCATGTCCTTTATGTAAATTTCTATTTAACATGCGCTTTGTGTCATTAATGACTTGAGTATTGCTACCCATGATCAACATGTCATCTATCTACTGATACACACTATAACATAACCATTATCGGTGTTCTTAACGTAGACACATTTATCACACTCGTTGATCTTGAAACCATTTGCCAACATTACATTGTCAAATTTCAAGTGCCATTGCAACGGCGCTTATTTCAAACCATATAGAGACTTCACGAAGTTTGCATACCTTGCCTCTTGACTGTGTACTACAAACCCTTGGGTTGCTCTATATATACCCCATCCTCGAGGTCACCATTCAAAATGCGCCTTAACGCTCATTTGATGAATCTCAAGATTGTGCAAAGCGAGAATTGCGAGAAGCACCCTAATAGACGTAATCCTCGTCACAGGTGAATAGGTATCGAAGAAATCGTATCCCTATCTTTGTTTAAACTATTTGACAACCAAACGGGCCTTATACTTTTCAATTGATCCATCTGCCTTATACTTTCTTTTAAGGATCCATTTGCATCCTAAAGGCTTACAACCTTCCGCCAAATCAACCAGCACCCAAGTGTGGTTTTACAGAATGGAATCAATCTCACTTTGAACAGTATCTCGCCAGAGCATCCCGTCTTGCCGAGCATAGGCTACTTTGATCGAAGTTGGTTCTTCGTCCAACATGAACGCAATATAGTCAGGACAAAAATCCTTTGCGCTCGACTTCATCGCCACGTCTCGGTTCCTATCCCTCTGGATCAGACCTTGATCGCTTATGCGATATCGGTTCTTCCTCCAAAGTTTTAGAACTCGAAGCTTCACCATTAGTTCTATTGCTAGAACTGGCTTCACTTTTATCCTTGTCTTTACAAGGATAAAGACTTTCAAAGAATATATCATTCCTTGACTCAATCATCATCCCCACAGTCATATCCGATACCTCTGACCTGTGGATCAGAAAACGATAGGCGCTGTTGTTCAGTGCATACCCAATAAAGATACAATCGACTGTTTTAGATCCAATTGTAACTTGTTTAAGAAGAGGCACCTCAACCTTCGCTAAACACCCCCACACTTTGAGATATTTGTATGATGGCTTTCTTCCTTTTCACAACTCGTAAGGAGTGACATCCTTACTCTTAAGTGGAATCTTGTTCAGTATGTAGTTGGTGTCAAAGCGATTTTCCCCCACAAGTTCTGGGCAACCTCGAACTAATCAACAAAGCATTCATCATCTTCTTAAGTGTTCGATTTTTACGCTCAAGAACGCCATTAGACCGAGGTGAATAAGGGCGTCGTTTGATGTATTATACCACTTTCGTTGCATAATGCCTCAAGCAGAGCTATATATTCTCCCCCTATCACTTGAGCAGCCTTAATTCGACAACTTAGTTGATTCTCGGCTCGTTCTTGAAGTTTTTAAAAGCTTCAATAGACTGCCTTTACTTCTTAGAAGGTAAAGATAACAATATCTTGTCATACCATCAATAAACGTGATGAAGTACTTTTACCACCTCTAGTTTGTACAAAATCACACACATCGGTGTGAATAAGTTCTAGAGGCTTAGTGTCTGCTCACCGAATGAAACGGTAACTTAGCTATTTCGCTTCCACACAAACCTCACATTTCGTTTGTGTATTAACTTCATTTAACTTTAGTAAATCTAAATTTACTAATCTTTTTATTGCATTTAGATTAACATGTCCTAATCTACAATGCCATAAATCAGAGCACTCAGTCAAGTAAAAGGAAGTAGATACATTTTCATTCATCATAATTTTGGGTACACGGCGCACAACCATTACATTTAATTTGAAAAGACCCCCAGTAAGATAACCCCTACCAAGGAACTTCTCAAACTTAGTCAAGAGAAACTTGTCCGACTCAAAAACTAGTTTAAACCCCTTGTTAACTAGAATTGAGCCCGACACTAAATTCTTGCGAATGTCCGGGACATGCAGCACATCCTTCAACGTGATCTCAATGTCGGACGACATCTTAAGCACCACATCACCAACTCCGGCAACCTCGGACGAAGCTTGGTTCCCCATGTTGAGCTTCCTCCCCTCAACAGGCTTGTAGGTGGAGAAACGCATCTTTTCGGCGCAGACGTGCGCGGTTGCGCCAATGTCGATGAACCATCCATCTTGATTCTCGACGTGGTTGATTTCTTCGGTCACCACAGCAGCCAAGTCATCCTTGTCCCATTTGTCGAAGTCCTTCTCGACAACATTGGCAACTTGCTTAGCTTTCTTCTTCTTAGGCTGACGGCAGTCCTTCATCGTGTGGCCATGCTTGCCACAATTGTAACAGTCCCCGTCAAACTTACGGGCAACCACCTTCCCTTTGCCTTTGTCATTGACATTGGGATGAACACGTTTGTTGGAGGGACCGCCTCTCCAACAAAGTTAGCCTTCGATCGAGCAAGCCTTTCGCTTTTAGATCTTGCTTCACGCCGGACTCAATGCGCTAGTTTGACGATCAAGTCTTCAAGCGTCATATCCTTTCGCTTGTGCTTAAGGTAGACCTTGAAGTCTCTCCACCCGGGGGATAGCTTCTCAATCACTGTAGCGACGACAAAGCCGTATGAAACAGTGTGCCCTTCGGCTTGAACCTCATGTACAATGAGTTGAAACTCTTGCACTTGGTCCATGATCGGTCGAGAATCGACCATCTTGTAGTCCAAATATTTGGCTACAATGAACTTCTTTGTACCTGCATCATCACTACGGTACTTCTTTTCTAACGCATCCCACATACATTTGGATGTCGTTATAACAACATAAACACTATACAAGCTATCTTCTAAACTACCAAGTATAAAATTTTCACAAAGATAGTCGCCAGTGCGCCAGTTGTCATATGCTGCTCGGACGTGAAAGTCCATCACTTCAGCCCTCGGAACGGCGAGCTCATCTTCCACCAAGAAGTTGGCGAAGCCCAACGTCGTGAGGTAGAATAACATCTTCTGTTGCCATCTCTTGAAGTCGGATCCTCCAAACTTTGGCGGCTTCTCGACGGGCGGCATCATCCTTGCGGTATGAACAGGCGCCGAGATCGATCCATAACCGGATCCACCAACACCACTTGAAGTGTGCTGGAACATGGAACTCGAATGAGAACCACCAGTGTTAGATCCCATGGATCCAACAGTCGATCCACTGAAAAGTACAGTCGTCGAACCAATGGAACCACTAAAAGTGGAACCAATTGTTGAACCACTAAAAGTGGAACCAATTGTTGAACCACTAAAAGTGGAACCAACAGTCGACCCAAAGGGTCCAATGGTTGACCCCGAAGGCATCAAACCAAACATGGCCGTAGCCATTGTGCCAGAATTGGCAGCAGCGGCGGAAGCGGAGTCGGTGGCAGGAACAGTCGACATCTCCAAGCAAAGGTTTAAGTTTTGAAAGTTTTAAGTTAATTAAAAGTCTCAATTCCTTCGTGGCAAGTATTATCTCGTCTTGCGATTGTTTGAAAAGTGTACAGAACAGTACAACTTGCCGCGCGTATTACAACTTAAAACAGAAATGTAGAAGGAGATCAAACTAACAAAACTAAACTGTATTGTAAAAACAAATGAAACAAAAAAAAACCATAGAATGATGCCGAGTCGAGGAGGCCTCTTTCCGTAAGATGAGATACGCCCCGATAGTGCTCTCGGTTCGACGTATCGTCCCCAAAGATAAAGCAGCGCCTCGGTGGGTGGCGACACCATGCACCAACGAGCTCGGCGAACTCGAACGAGGCCGTGACGAGCTTGGACACGAGCTATGTATGCAAAGAGTGCTTTGGAATGCTGGAATGCAGATTGGCAGTAGGTGGCTTATGCTCGGGAGACATGTCCTATTTATAGGCGTCGCCCCTCATGGGGAGCATCTTTGGAGTCAACACCGCATTGATATCGGGTGTTACGAGGTTATGTCCCCCATTGAGTGCAGAGGGGTTACGCGGCGGTTTCTGGAGACAACGTAAGAGTTACACCCACGTTTCCCGCAGAACCATCATGTCGGAACGTTACAAGCGATTCTGACGAATCTGGATAATGCGTGCGTCGGGTTCATTGGACGATTGGGCGTCTCTTCAAGTGCACAGCAGCCCAACAGATTGGGCCACACGAGTTGGGCCTCGGACCAACTCCATCTTTGGGCTCGATCAAACATTGATCCAAAATATACGGGCAATGGGCCACGGAACCAGACCCACGAACAAGCCCAAAGACCACCCAAAGACCAATTGTCAAGATCCAGGACCGAGGACCACCCGGGCCGGGCGGGCGGGCGGCGGCGGCGGCGGCGGAAAGGAAGGCGCGTGGGCTTTCCAAACCCATCACTTGTGCACATAATTATACTAAGTGTTCAATGAACCACTTATATAGACAATTAATCAAGGTACATTAATCAATGTGGGATAAGGATTAATTAATCCATGCTTATCCCCTTAAGCACATAACTCCATGTTTAAGTGACCAACTTTGATCCACTAGTTCTCACTCACCGGAAATCGGATTTGAGAATGTGAATACACCACGATCATCTACTCGAAACGTAGATCGATTCTATGCCATTTAATTTCACAAAATCAAACGTTACGTCACTCAAAATCTTGGTCAAAGTAGCTTCCTGGAAACTTGACCACATATAATATAGTGGAAATTCATATATATAGCCATCCAAGTTAAGGAATGTCAAATTATAGCCACCAACATAAAAATATCAAATTATAGCCAACTTACTGGCCCTATTGGTGATAATAGTCCCAATAGGGTCGTAAGTTGGCTATAATTTGACATTCCTTAACTTGGATGGCTATATAAAAACTTTTCTCTATATATATATATATATATATATATATATATATATATATATATATATACACGATTTACAACAACCTTTTTAATAAAATATATAATACCTAATTTTGCAAATATAATTAGCTACAGATTTTACCCACATTATCTTGCTCGATATTTGGATATATGTTTGGTTAGTTATTATAGATGATGCTTCCTTTTCTGCTACAAGATTCGAAGTTTATTTCAAGATTGAACTGAATTGCTAATTTCAAGATTCGAAGTTTATTTCAAGATGATGCTTCCATATATGGGTAATGAAATATTTGTTTAAAGGTAACAAATAATAATTAAAGCTTATTCATCATAAAAATAAAGAAGAAAGAAAAAAGAACACTCTCTTTCGAAAATTATAAACTAAATCAAGCTCATTCGGAAGTCAGAAATTTTTAACCAATACTATTAGAGTTGGTTTCCCGTGTGAATGTCCGTATATGCAGGCAATGATACTTTTTTTCAGTATAAAAGATATTTTTCTTCAATAAATATGATAATTTCGAAATACAATATAAAAACAAATGATATTTTTCGTCAATGTAAATGATAATTTTGTTAAGAATAAATTATACTTTTATCCGTGGATCGATGTACATGAGTTTTTATGATACTATTATAATTCTGGCATGATTTCTACTTGTTCAAAATTGTCAATCTAAAAACTTAAATTAAATCGAATGAAACAAATTGTAATTTGACAAATATAGAAATAGGATATGTACGAAATAATCATAAAATTCTAAATGGCCTCATCTTTGGGCCCATTTGGAAGGGAAGCATTAGAAACTTCAACTCTCGAATATAATTATTTCTTATATCAATATTAAACAAGTTTTATAGTCTTTTATGGTAACATAATTAGCTCCTGACCTTATGAAAGGTAATTTTGATATTTTAATTCGTATTGTATTTTAATTTTGAGATTTACATTACTCATAAGTTTGTGATCAGCACCAGGCACATAAGTGTTACATATTATTGGAATTATATATAGCTTCAAAACCAAGATGCAAATAAGCCATCCACATGTCTTTGAAGAACATACTTGTTAACTCAAGGTCTGAAACTATTACATTCATTTCTACCAGTGTGTTCACCCAAAGATAATTAATATATAGTCCCAATTAGCCACACACACACACAACACACACAAATCACAAAGGATCAGATAAGTTGGGTTTCTTTTCTTTTTGTTGAAAGAAAATAATTAGGGTTGGCCATTTTTAGCATAGGTTGGCTGCTTGGGCTGTTGAGGGTTATCAAGGCCCATTTCTAAGTTCCCATCGATTGTAGGTTTCTTCACATCATCTTTGTTCTTCCGGTAGATGCCATACAAAATCAATTGCATTGCTCCCAAAAAACATCCAAATCCATTAGGAATCTGCAATATAATTATATATTAGATCATGCTAACTAAAACAAATGCTTCATATTTATTATTAGAGATGTCAAAACTGGCCCAATCTGATTTGGACTGGGCTGGCCCATAGAGGGGGCAAGTCGGCCTGGATAATTGGGCTACACCATCTTGCCATAGAATTTATGAATAACTTAGTTTCAGGTTTGATAGGGTGACAAAAAAATTTAGCCCTATCAAACCCGATTTTGTTGATCGCCCCGTGGGCTCGGGGTGGGCCTACCCTTGCACACAGTGTAAGGAAGTATACTTTTCAACAAATGATAATTGTTTCACATATAACATAGAATTATAAAAATAAAATAAAAATAAAAATTGATGGGTGGCAAAAGAATATTTACTCACATAGAGAAATTTATCGTTGCCAATGAGTCCATAAATAAACCAGGAAGTGCCACATAGGAAGACAAACAGTGACAAGAGAAATGGCATATACTCCACGCTCTTGGTTTTGATCACCATTCTCTATTCCCAAATCAAATCCATTCAATTACGAAAATGGAGATTAAATTATATGGAAAAATTAGTGGAAAATCAATCAAGAGAGATCTTACCATAACTGAGAGAGGAGAAGCATACATTATGATGGAGAATATTGTGGCAGCAAAACCACAAAATAACTGCCTCTTTTTCTCCTGTTTGAGGGCAAAAATGGAAACCAAAGCGACAGTGGAAAATATAGCAAGAATGCCAAAGAGAAGAGCCATGATTCTGCCCTTCTCCTTCTTAGGCGCAAATACAAGAAAAATCAGCACATAGACAGACTCGATCACCACTCCAGTGCCATTTATTGCAGAAACTAAGTAATTGTTTGGTGAAATGAAAGGCAAACCATACCTGCATTTGAATTATCAATATAATATAATTAATAATATATAAAGAAAAAAGTTGGAAATTAATGAAAGTATTAAGGGGTTAGGAGCATTCATGTACATACATAATTCATTAAGTCAGGTTACTAAACTCATGTATTTTTAGGATGTAAGTCAGAAATTAAAATCTTGACAACGCCATTAATATCTTGTCTCTTTTACTAAAAAGGGGAATTTAGAGAAAATTATTTCGCAGGATATGCAATTTTATTATTTTTGGAATTGCCACTCCGTGATTCATTAATTTTCGTTTTGTTTGCGAGTATCCTGTGTTAAATAACAATGTGACAATTTCTATAAAATAACATAAATAATCAATAATTTGTTAAAATTGGGATAAGATGGATAATTCAATAATTATAAGGATTGATATATTTCCAGCCATAGTTAAAAAGCTAAAACAGAAATGGAACAATTAATAATCTGGAGAAATAAAAGTTACCAAGCAGCAAGCAAACAGTTGAGCAACGTCATAACATATGGTACGCCTGAGAATTGCTCAGTTGATCTGTTCATGATGATCCTCTTGAAAGTAACCCTTCATTTATATTTCCCAAAATTAGCAGAAATTAATATTCCAAACATTAAATAAATAGTAGAAAAAATGCAAAAAAAAAAAGTGCAGTTTTTGCTCACGATGGAGAGAGAAACAAAAACAAACCAGTCGCATTTCCTAAAACAAAAAACGAAATTGATCAAACCAATGCTGTTAGAAACTGCAGAGCAGCAAAGAAGAGAAATTCAAGTAAATTTTTTGAAGAAGAAATCAAACATACCGAGAACTCCAAACACCAAATGCAAAGCTTTGCCTTGACTCATACTTAATGATGTTTTCCGAGGAATTAATGCAACAATATAATATATCACAAGAATTTTGCAGAATATATATAATTAATGATAATGGATTGCAATAATAGATGAGAGAGGTGATGATGAAATGGGGATGAGTGGTGATATATATAGAGCCAAATAAATTAATTCAAATAACTTTTTTGTTTGCGGTTAATGAAACAGATTACGTCCTTATCCACACCGGCCATAAAAGCTCTCCTCTGCCTGAGACTTCTCTCTCTAAATCTTCCTTTCTCACTCTATATGTATTATTTTGCGTACGTGTCATGCATGTCTGTTACTGTGTATTTTTTTGTGTGTATGCCTGAAAATCTGAATGACTGCTGCTACTGACTAATGTTGAATTTCTGGTGAGAATTAATAGCATGTGGTCTTGGTTTGGCCTATTTGGAAAACCATGCATAAGTTTTGTAAATGCTATATTTTAATACATCTCACAACTTCATTTAATTCAACTGGTTTTTTATTTTTAGATCCAATGCAGTTTTTGCATGGATAAGGTGTAGTGTGTTTTACGGGTAGATTTGATGCTACTGCTCCCCGATAAGGAATCCAATGATTTGCCATAATTTACTATATGTCGTCATTATGAAGAAGGATGCAATGCAATTTTTTTTCCTAAAAGTTGTATATAATAGTGAAGATAAATTGAACATGATGTTGACATATTGTAATATGATCATACATATAAAAATAAAAGTATAAAACGTTATTTGTGTTGGGAGTTATAAATGAAAAGAAAATGAATATTACACCAAATAAACACATGAGTGCTATACTAAAATGTCATAGAGTGCCATTGAGATTTTTCTTTGGTTTGCATCTTATGTTTCATGCATTAATTTTACGTGAAAAATAACCTTGATATATGATAAATCTAGTATATGTTAGTATGCAAGATTTATGTAAAGCAGTAAAGAACACCAAGGCTTTTACGTGGTTCGATCGTTAATGAGATCTACGTCCACGGAGGAGTGATTCCTCAATGCTTTCACTATGGTTTGATTACAGTGAGTATAGCTAAAAGCTCTTAGTATTCAAGAAGTTGCTAACCCTTCTACCTTCGATCTAACTCCTATTTATACATATCTGAGGACCCTCAAGGCGGAACCGATCCTCCCATGTAGGGACTCTTAGCCTTACGTGTGTGGGGGACATTCCTCTTGTCCATAGGGCACTGTTAGCCTTCCGCAGTAGGGACGCCTAGCCTTTACGTGCAGGTGGCGCTGATTAGGGTTTGGGGCTGATTAGGGTTTGAAGGTGGGCCTTGGAAGCTTAAGCGTGGGCGCTACTAATGTCGAGCCCGGCTCGTTTGGGCTGTCGGTGGGCACGTGTGGTTGGGCCATATCCCATCATAGCCCACGAATAGTCGGGAACAGCCATGCCGGGGTGAAGTGAAGAATCTGGCGTTGCGGTAGGATGTTGCTCGGTGATCTTGTTCTCGAAGGTTTCTTGATCTCTTTGGTGTCGATTTGGTCGGTTCGCTTGGATTCGACCGAGGTAGAGCGGTTTGGCGTTACGGGCATTCGTCGCTTGTTGGGGATCGGTGGAGTCGCCGTCGCTTGACAAAGATGTCTTTGCAAAAGGAGGTCAAGTCCGGCACGGATAGCGACCCTGTGCGGGTTTCATCGAGGTCCGATCCGGGCGGCACCGCTCTTACGGAGGATGCCGAGGTCCGACACGAGGCGGATCCGGATAGAGATATCATCTTGGATGATACGAGGTCCGTCTGGTGACACCGCCTCACGGGGATGCCGAGGTGTGGCCATAGCGGCGCCGACTTACGGAGGATGCCGAGGTCCGAGCTGGATGGGGATGTTCTTGTAGGGGGCGATGTCCGTTGGTAGGACGCCGAGGTCCGAGCTGAGGTGCCACCTTCTTGGATGTGGAAGCGGACGAGGTCCGAGGTCCGAGCCATATGAGGTCAACGTAATCATCACACGATCAGACTGGCGGTCTATCTTACCGTAGAGTACGTCATACGCGCCAGGCGGCAGTTGGGCGCTCGAACCGCGTCTTGCGCGTCGACTCCACATCAATCGCGGGTGAACACGTGTGAAAGTTGAAACGGCAGTTTTAGGCGCCACTTGCCCCATAAATAGGCCCAAATAAGGCAACTGTTCACTTTCTTCTTCCACACTTTGCATCAGAGATTATACTTTTCGAAAATTTTCCAACTTTTTCTGAACTTGTTGAAGGAGCCAAACATCTCATCGAAAAGTAAGTATGTATTCTTCATATTCTCCTTCTCGTTACGAAAATTCGGTTACGCCTCGGGTTACGGCGTTTGTCCTCAATATAAAGGACTATATGTGCTATAACCGCTGGGTAGGTCCATAGGACTTAGTCTAGGGTCCCGCGGTATCATCGGTATGGGACGGACTTAGGGTTGGCGTGGCGAGGTCGAGGTTGACCTTTGGAGGAGCTTTTGAGATAACGAAGAATACCGTATTCGGAGGAGGCGTGGTGGTGCGCCGCGATCGGATGATAGGCGATGGCCCTCAGGAGGATTTATTCTTGTGTATGTAGATAGCTTAATAGCGGCCTTAGGTTTCCTTTGGCCCCAATTTTCGTTAGCTTTCAAGAATACTTTCGGATCCCCATATGTCGGTGACCTCGAATTCCATTAGGTCGGTGGTGGGGCTAGGGCTGTCCTGCTATGGCGTTGGGGAGGAGTTTTCCTTCGAGGTCTTGATGCGCTTTTTTAGCGTCAAGGCCATCGGAGGGGTGTATTATCTATCTCCTCGGCAGAAGCTTAAGATAGCGGCTCCCTCGAAGGTGTCCCATTGGCGAATAGGTACTTCTCCCTGCGGGGTGAGGGCATCCGAGGTATGAGTGGGGCCTCGATGCGATGAAGGGCGTGAAAATCAAGCCCACAGGCCCCATGGAGAAGATCTTTGAGCGACCTTGGCGAGATAATATCCATTGATTTCACCGAGGATGACTGAACAACGCCGGCTAGCGTTTATAGGTCGAGCTCCTGGGCACAGGTCGGATCGGGGTGAGGGCACCCCCACTATCCTTATTTCTTTGTGCTTCTGTATTCATTTGCTTATCAACTCCTTATCTTGTTTTGCAGTGAAGCTCGACTCCTAGAAGAAGGCGGTGGATGCGGTCGAGGCGACCCCCGCAAAGTTGTCGAGCTCGCGGCCAAGAAAGAAGGCGAGGCGGGCCGAGCCGGTCAAGGCACCCATGGTGGTGGCGGGCAAGGCACTCGAGGTGGAGGCGGGCAAGGTGCCCGAGGTGGTGGACGACTTCAGCTTGTTGGTGACGGCACCTCAGCCGAGGGCGGACACTCGTACCCGGATACCGTACGAGGCGCCGACTTCCAGCTCCCCCATATCCTTCCCCAAGGTATAGGTCTCTTCTATATTTCTTGATGTTTCCTTCGTGATACATTCCTGACCATGTTGAATTTCAGGATGTCACTTCAGTGATGGGGGAGCTGCACCACATTGCGGGGTATATTGCCGAGGGCGTCTCTCGGTATGAGGCATCGGAGAGGGAGCGGGCTGCTGTCGAGGCCGCAAGGATCGCTGCCGAGGCCGCGCTCGCTGCTGCAAGGGCAGACGTCGAAGCCGAGAGGGCCGCGGCCGAGGCTGCAAAGAAGGCCGCCGAGACCGCCGAGACCGCCCTCAAGAAGAAGGCATGGGCCTTGGAGATGGCTCGGGCCGAGCTCGAGGAGTCGCGAGAGGAGGCGACTGAGGTGAAGAGGAAGATGGTCGAGGAGAGGAGTGCCTTGCTGGAGGGTCAAGGGCCGATGTTAAGGGCCTTCACCAGCAGACTCATCGAATCGGAGACCTTCTCCTCCTTTATCTCCGACCTGGCCGCCGTACTCCGGACGAAGGTGGTGTCGGACCACCTGGAGGGGTTGGCGGCCCAGATGCACGATTCGACAAAGTCGAACATGGGTGGGTCGAGGTCGCCCCAGACGATGAACAAGAACTATGCCGGTGATTGCGGGTGGGTCTTTCCCATCGGAGGCTCTCGCGTCCGGCTCGTCCCCTCGGCGGCGGAGGCCGTTGCCCGGTCAAGGAGGATGAAGATCACGGACTCAGGAGCTTCTTGTCGGTCTTGGCGCGGAGGAGGAGGAGGAGGAGCCGAGCTGGGCTTCCTTAGAAGGGGCCTGCTGCAACAGCAAGTGCAAGTGGAGGCCGGTGAGCCGGCATGGGGCTGGTCGGTGGACCTAATGTAATAGGCTAATTTGCCGGGTCGATAGGACCACGAGCATAAACATTCCACTTTTTTGAGTAATAAAATTTATCACTTTACGAAGCGTGTGTTGTCTCTTTATTTATAGCATTCGCATCTCAATACCTTGGACTTGATCATGAATTCTCGACCAAGTGAAAGAGGTCCGAGGTGTCTTGGCTGAGAAGGACGACGAGGTGTCGTTTTGGAGTGGCCGATCTGCCGAAGTGACCCAGGTTTTGGTCAGTATGGATGTCAGCTCGGCATCGTCCGTCGACTTGAAGAAGAAGTTGCAAGAGGCCGATCGAGAAGTGGCCCGCCTCACGGGTGAGAACGAGGCTCTAAAGCTAAGGATCGCACAGCTCGAAGTCCAGGGGGCGGACTTATCTGCCGATGTGATCCAATGACTCCTGATACAATGTGAGGGCGGCTCGGTGACGGCGGAGAAGCTAGCTCGGATCTCGGAGGAACGCAGAGTATGAGAAGGTAATCTACCGATCTGGTGGAACTACCATATCGAGTCGGCGGCCGAGTTCGAGCTTCTTGGCGAGGCATGGTCTTGAGGGATGAGGAGGGCCTAACGAGAAAAAGTTTAAAGCGCCTCGACTCCATCATGAAGTACATGCGGATGTGCGAGATGGTTAAGAAGCGGCGCATGCCCCAGCCCATGGTGAGTCTGACGGGCTCAGCGGTCGATAATAGAAGAACCCGAAGAGGAGGCGGCTCGCGATCACGCCAGTGCTCGGTGATGGGTCGGTGAGAGGAGCATTGAGGCGGTCTCGGTAGGTCGGGCGCCCGGGACATCAGTCGGCGTGGAGGCGGCGGTCGGGCGGGCGGTCGTGATCCCGGCGGCGTCGGGCTCAGGGGCGAGGTGTGACCTCGGGTGTGAAATGCCCCTCGGGTGGAACCCGTCTGTGCGGGCTCGAGTGCACCGGGAGGCGGGCCGGGGTGGTGCCGACCTCATTGATTGGGTGGAGGCACCGAGTTCGTTCGGGTATTCATCGCCGGCCGGAGATTTTATTGAGCTGGTACAACCGGTGAGTCCGTGGCGGAGCTCGGAAGCCGAATGAGTTTGTATATAGCTTAGGACTTTGTATGTAGTCGTAAATGTATTTAGACTCGTTTCGAAGTGTATATTTTCCCCCTTGAGAGGTACAAACATAGCTTAGGACTTCGTTTTGGTCGTAAATGTATTTAGACTGTATACAGAAGTGTATATCTTCCCAAATAAAGGGACATAATTTGACGAGATCCGATCTGGATGTCTTTTGCATGTAGATACTTCAACTTAATGAGTGATCTGTATGCTTGCATGTAGACGTTCAATTTAATGAGTTGCCTGTTGTTTGGTATGATTTTGTGTTGATTCTAGGTATTGTTTTACGTGTCATTTTCTATGGTTTGTCCTATTTATGCCGTTGGTTTGATTAAGATTTATCAATTCGGACTTACTTCGTTCGTTTCGGTGTTTTGTAGGAAAACGACAGAAAATAGGATAAATTCGATCTGCCAAGGATCAGATATAATTGAAGAGCATCTTGACAGGAGTTCATAGGCGCAAGCGGATCGCAAATCGGAGTTCGGACGCGAGAGAACGGAGCCAACATCAAGTCGCGCGCGTGCGTGCGCGAGCGCCAGCGCGTCCGCGCGCGCCGCCGCCCGCCGCCCGCGCGCCCGTGCCCAAGTCTCGATCACCCAGCCAGCGCTAACCGAGCATGCATTCATGAATTTTACTCGCGTTCAACAAGAGCGCTTCGCTTCGCCCGCCTCGTCACGCCAGCGCCGCCAGCGCCTTGCTTGGCGCCGCGGCGCCCGCTTCGCCCGTTCCGCCTCGCCTCGCGCCATGCGCCCAGCCTTCGCCAGGCGGCGCTCACTCGGCAGCCGCTCATTCTCCACCGGCTCATTCATCCGCTGCTCCAGCCGCCTCCGTCCGTATTGGGACTCCAGCGCCTTGCCAGCGCCACCGCTGCCCGCCCTTCCGTATTTGTAAAGCCTGGGGCCGCCAGCGCTCCGCATACCGCCCGGCGCAGCACACCACCGGCGCTCACCCGGCGTTCACTCGGCGCTCGCCCAGCGCACAAGCCCAGCACGCGTTGCCTCCTCCGGCGCTCAGCATGAGCGCCCGCTCCAGTCCAGCTCACCCGTCCAGCGTTGAGTCTCCACCGGCGTTCATCCTTCTCCAGAAACCTTTCCTGAACCGGCGTGCACAGAACCGGCGTTCACTTTGAAGTCAGAACGTTTTCTGAACCTGCGCTCATTATGAACCGGCGCTCACTTTTAATTAATATATATATGCGCGTTTAGGTTTTAGTTCGTGGGTCCGCATTTTTGTTCTGAGTTTTGGTTTTTCTCCAGCCGTGGCGCGGCTCTCCATCAGCCTTCCTTCCAGATTTCTTCAGACAACAACATCCAGATAATAGTTAGATTTAATTCATGTTCTCTTGTTCATCGTTGAATAATCTTGATTTCAATTTATGCTTTGGATTATCAGTTCTTTCAGAATCAATTTCATATAGTTTTGTTTGATGGTTTCTGTGGGATTCAATTTCATAAGTGACAATGGATTGTTCTCGTGTTTCTATCAATTTACATTGCTATGATTTCTTGCTTTCGATTATTCTGTTCTTGTTGGATGATTGTGATCATGGTTCATTTACAAGTAGACTTAGATTAGGGCTTGACGAACCCTAAGAATATGTTTACTCTTGCTTTGTTTATCGCTTTCAATTTATCGCTTTCAAAGTTCAACTAGGAATTGACAACCCACGGTTTAGATTTATCGCTTTATTAGTTTAGCTCGGGATTGACAACCCTAGCTTAGGATGTTGTTTAATTCTCCGTATTTCAATTCTGCATGTTCCAAACCCTTGTTGGCATTAGAATGTTTGGGTTTTAATCGCTTTACGTATGACATGAACAATCGCCTACATTAAGTTTTCCTTGAGAGGCGACTCGTGTTAACTTACCACGCTACGATTACCTAAATGCGATTGCGAGTGAATTTGAGTGTGTTTTAGCTCGATCACTGTATGCCTTGCACTTAGGCGTTCAATTTAATGAGTAATCGTGAGTGCGGTTGCGCTTAGTGAGTACCCTACTTAGTGGGTTTTCATCTTCGTAGGCGCCCCTTGTGAAGGTTTAAATGTGGTATATCTAAATAGATGTTCACATATGTATGTCTGATGAGTGGAATACTTATTCGAGAAAAACAAGTGTTTTATTGAAAAGTAAATAACATCGCACTTGACAAAAGCAACAAGAGGAGTAATCATGATCTTGATCCGAAATCGAAGCTATGTAAAGTACCTCCTTAGATGAGTGATATGCCGGGTTCGGGGATAAGTGCACGGATAGGTGAGCTAGCTTGTAGGCCCTTTGCCGAGGTCCTCGTGAGCGGTATGGACCTTCCATGTCGGATCTAGCTTGTTAAGGCGCTCGGCTCTCTTGGCTTCATTATTAGGAGGGCGAGGTCGCCTACTTGGGTGTGGAGGCTTTGACCCTTTTGTTGTAGTATCGTGCGACTGGCCTTGTGCTTGGCTTCGTTTATGAAGGCGAGTTTGCGTTTTCCTCGAGAGCATCAAGGTTGTACGCGGTCTTCCTCGTTCGATCTGGTCGAAGTGAAGAGTGCGCGGGCTTGGTGCGCGATCTCGGCCGTATGGCGGCCTCGGTCCGTAGACCAAGCGAAGGGGTTTCTCGTGCGAAGTCCGAGGTGTGGATTCGTAGGACCGAGAGGACTTGGGGAGATTTTAGCCCAATCACCCTTAGCTCGGTCTAGCCTCTTCTTGATCCTTGTACAATCGTGCGGTTCGTCACCTCGGTGCGACCATTAAACTTGCGGGTGTGCGACCGAGGTGTGGCGTTCTCGATGCGGAGCTCTTCACACCATTCCTTGAAATTTTTGTCGACGAGGCTGGGTGCCGTTGTCGAGATCAAATGTGCGGTATGCGAGCGGCGGACTATGTTCTTCCACACGAAGGTGCGGATCTTCCCGCTCGTGAGGCTCGAAAGTGGCTCGGCCTCGACCCGTTTGTGAAGTAATCTCGACTACGACTAAGTATCGAAGGCGACACGGTGCTCGGTCAAGCGGACCAGCGATGTCGATTCCCAGCTGCATGAAGGCCACGGGCTCGGGTGCTCGGATCGATGCAGGGTAGCTTCTTGTTGTGAGGTGGCGGCGCCGGGCACTTTTGCGAGCTCGGCGAATCTTGAATGAGGTAGGCGGTAATATCGACCTCGGCGTCTTCTTTGATAGAGCTCGCGACCGATGTGGCTTCCGCAAGATCTCTGTGAATCTCATTGAGCACATAGTCGGCTTCTTACGGCGAGGCACCTCGGGAGGGTTGAAGGTAAGACTTCGGTGAAGCGCCTCATGTATGGGTGCTTCAGGATTTCTCCATCATCTTTTGGCTTGAGCCGATCTTGAGGTAGTCGCCGTCTTCCGGTGAGCCTTTATGGGAGACATCGATTCGGCTCTGCCGGTGATGATGCCGATGTGGGACTCCGTGATGCTTATGGAGTGAACTTCCTCCACTGGTGGATTTGTTGACGACACAGCTAACTTACTGAGGATATCAGCTCGGCAGTTTTCTCCTCGCGGGATACGATGAATACTGAAGTACCTGAATGAGGTCAGCATCTCCTTAGCCTTCTCAAGGTATTGCTTCATTCGGTCCTCCTTGGCCTCGTATTTGCCTAACACCTAGTTCACCACGATCTGGGAATCTCCAAAGAACTGGATCTTGTCCACTTTCAATTCCTTAGCGAGGCGGAGTCCTGAGATTAGCGCCTCGTACTCCACCTCGTTGTTTGTGGTGGGAAGGTGAACCGAAGTGCATAGGTCACCTCTTGTTTGTTTGGGCCGAGGAGGAGGATGCCCTGCTCCGCTGCCCGTTTTGCATGAGGCTCCGTCCACGTACATCTACCAGCAATCATCAGGCGGATTAAGGGTGGATTCTTCCGCTGTGGGGGCGGGCGTTGGGGCGACCTCGCTGGTAGAGCCGATCTCGGTGGTTGGCCTCCACCGGGAAGTCGTGAGCTTGCCCTTTATGGCGGCACAGGGGAGTCACGAGATATCGTGCTCGTCGAGCTCAGTGCCCACAGCTATACATCCGGATGATTACGGCTTTGACAAGACTTGTCTCAAAGGTAAGTTGGTTAGTACACAGACGGAATGGGCTTGGAAGTAGGGTCGGGCGTCGCTTGGCGTTCACCAAGGCAGTGCTACCTTTCGAGGTGGTATACCTTGTCTTGGTCCTTTGAGAGCTCGTGATGAAGTAGATGGGGAGTTGTCGTCGACCTCATCCGGACCAATACATGCTGATTGCCTCGTCGGGCGGCCAATACAAAGAGAGGCTGGCCTTCTTTCGGGCGGTCGGGGTGGGCGGTCGGCGAGATACTCTTTCGGCTACATGAAGGCGACTGGTGTTCCTCTGCCAGGCGAAGTCCGGAGCTCTCCTTAAGATCTTGAAGAAGGAAAGGCGCTTCTCGGCGGCCGAGATAAGAATCTGCTGAGGGCGGCTAGACACCCAGTGAGTTTGTGGATCTCCCGGATGGTCTTCGGCACTTGCATGTCAAGCACTGTTTTCACCTTAGTGGGATTTGCCTTCAGGCCTTCTTGAGAAACCCAGCATCCCAGGAATTTTCCCGTCCTCACCATGAATGTACACTTCAGGGGGTTGAGCTTGAGGTTGGCCGACCTGAGGAGCTGAAGGATAGTTCTGAGGTCGTCGGCGCAGCTCTCCGTTTTTTGACTCTTGACCACGATGTCGTCGACGTAGACCTCGACGATCTGCCCAATGTGATCTTTGAATATGGCGTCCACCATTCTTTGATAGGTAGCCCCAGCGTTTTTCAGGCCGAAGGGCATCTTTCGGTATGCAAAGACACCGAAGTCGATGATGAATCTTTGTCTTTGGGGCGTCCTCCGGTCTCATTAGGATTTGGTGGTACCCTTTGTATAGATCTAGGAAGCTGAAGGTCTCATGGCCCACCAGTGCTTCCACCTTCTTGTCGATGTCGGGGAGGGGGTAGCAATCTTTCGGGCAGTGTTTGTTGAGGTCGGTGTAGTGGACACACATGCGCCATCCCTCTCGGCTTCGAACCATGGTTGGATTAGCCATCCGGTCGGGTACTGACTTGAACAAGATCTTGGCCTTACGGGTTGAGTCACCGTATCTTATGACCTGATTGCGCCGCAAACACCCTCTTCTTCTGCCGAACTGGTTTTGTAGCTGGGTCAATGTTGAGGCGATGAGTTATGAGCTTGGGTGACACTCCGGTCATGTCGAGTGGGGACCACGCGAACACGTCCCTGTATTCCCTCAGAAGCTGCATGACACTCTACCGAATATCAGTTGGGCCCTAGACGCCAACCTTGACAACTTTGGAGGGGTCGTCGTCGTATAGATGGAGGTCTTCGGTCAGGTCGTCCCGAGGTGGCAGTCTCTGAGGATTCTGTAATTGCTATGCCTGGGGCAAGGCTACATCTTGGGTTGAGACTCGTAGGCACTCTTTAGCTGCCGTTTGGTCACCCTGGATGCTTAGCACTCCCACCGGGGTGGGTATCTTGATGGTGAGGTGATATACCGAGCAGATGGCCTTGGTGGCATAGAGCCAGTCTCTCCCCAGGATGATGTTGTACGGAGAAGGAGCTCGGACGAGAAAAAATTGAATGGCCTTGGTGACCGACCTGGGAGCACGTCCTACGATAACCGGAAGGGTAATGACGCCCTCGGGTTGAACCGCCTCCTGAGTGAAACTCCGTGGCGGGAGGGGCGGGATGTATTTGAATTCCTCCGACCTCAAGTTTATCGAGGCAGCTACGGAAGATATCTTGACGGAGGCACCGATGGCAATGTAGACCCGGTGGACGTTCTTGCTGCCCACCACGTCTTGTATCGTGATGGCGTCTTGGTGGGGCATGATTTTGGCACGGGTCGTCTTTGGAGAACACGATGTCCTCGCCCGCCCGGAGTCGCTTCTTGACTCCTCGGGGCGGACTCGAGCTTCATTTTTAATGACGACCTCGTCGTTCCTCTGAGCAACCGGTAATGGCATAGACCTGCTCCATAGCGTTGGGACTTTCGTCCTCGTCATCTTAGGGTTGGGTCGCCGTCAAGGTCGGCCCGCAGTTGTTGCCACCGTTATTTTTCCCTGCTGACTTGCCCCCGCCCGGCTCGGCCGAGGTATTTTTTGAGGGCTCGTCCCTTAACGAGCTCGTCAATCTGCGAGCCCAGGTTTTTGCAATCCTCGGTATCGTGACCATACCCCCGGTGATAGTCACAATACTCCTCTATGGACCTCTTCTTGGATCCTACTTTCATAGGAGGGGGCTTTGGGAAGAGCTCGGCGTGAAGCTCGAATATCTCCGCTCTCGATTTGAGCAGATGAGGTGCTTTACCGCCAGGGACTGGCCGAGGTCCGAGCCTGGACTCCAGAGGGCCCTTCCTGATTCTCTTGAAGCCACTTCGGCGTTCAGCGCCTCGACCTCGGTCATCCGGCTTCTTTCTTTCAGTCCTCTGCTCGTCCCAGGTCTCCCTATTCTTTCGGTCTGATTCGTCTCCTTTGACGAAGTTGTCAACCAAGGTCCAAAGGCGACTAGCCGTCTCCGGCTTCTCACGGGTGATCTCCTTGTTCGGTCGTCGGATCGGATCCGTTCTTGAGCAGCGTTGATGATATAGAGATCGTTGCTCTCATCGATTTTGAGAGACTCCTTGATGAACCTCGAAGCGAAGTTCGACATCGTCTCGTCCGCCCTTGGCGGATTGTGAGCAGTCGGATGAAGGCTGCTGGGGTGGCATTTTACGATAAGCGCCATAAAGCGATCCATGAGATCACAGGCGGTGTATACTATTTTGGCGGGCGAGGTGAACCGGCGTCGGGCGTTGGAGATCGGCACCTCGGGAAGATCTTGCACATATAAATCTTCCATTCCTTGATTCGCCATGTTAGTGGTGTGGCGAAAAGGAAGTCGGAGGGTCCCAAGGCCATCGTGGCGGCGATGTTGGGTGCCCTATACCGGCGGGGCAAGGCGTGTCGAATCTCTCGGAGAAAGGAGATGATTCTTCCGCTCGGTCGAACCCGGGAGATCGTTGCCATCTCCATGGAGGGTGGGAGACCGATAACGGCGTCTATCGTCTCTCCAGGGGAGTTCGCTCGCCTTTCTTCTCTCTGTTTTGCTCGGCTCTCGGTTGGCATGGCGAGGTGGAGAGTGGCTCGCGAATGGCGCGGGCGAATGGTGGTGGTGGCTCGGCGCGGTGATCGGCTTCGGATGTCGGGGTCTTGTGCACGTTCTCGGCTATCACGCCGAGGTGAGCATTGGTTGTTTCGGAGGAACGACCTCGGTGCCCGTGGTAGCAGTTCGGGGGCTCTTGAGGGCCGCTCCTTTGTCCTCTTGTTGAGAAGCTTTGGAATTAGCCGAGGTTGGCGTTGAGGAATCGGTCCTGGCTCGGCCAAGGGCCTTGTGGGACGAACAAGCGTCTGTTCGTCCTCGTTGAGTCGGCATCTTCCCTTCATGAGGCGGCGATCCCGAGGTGTATGGAAACGTTTTCCATGTGGCCCTCGGTGTGTGGCCGCTGTGGCATCCGCAATCTCCTTCCGTGGCGGTGGTGACCACCAGTGCGTCCTCGGCCACGGTTGTTGCCAACCGACATCGACGGCGGTTGGGCGTGTCCTTGCCATTAATTTGTAGAAAAACGAAGCTTTTTTGTTCGTAGTTTCCCACAGACAGCGCCAATGATAAATCTAGTATATGTTAGTATGCAAGATTTATGTAAAGCAGTAAAGAACACCAAGGCTTTTACATGGTTCGATCGTTAATGAGATCTACATCCACGGAGGAGTGATTCCTCAATGCTTTCACTATGGTTTGATTACAGTGAGTATAGCTAAAAGCTCTTAGTATTCAAGAAGTTGCTAACCCTTCTACCTTCGATCTAACTCCTATTTATACATATCTGAGGACCCTCAAGGCGGGAACTGATCCCTCCCATGTAGGGACTCTTAGCCTTCTGTGTGTAGGGACTGTTCCTCTTGTCCATAGGGCCTGTTAGCCTTCCGCCTGTAGGGACGCCTAGCCTTCTGTGCAAGGTGGCGCCTGATTAGGGTTTGGGGGCTGATTAGGGTTTGAAGGCTGGGCCTTGGGCTTAACCGCGTGGGCCGCTACTAATGTCAGGCCCAGCTCGTTTGGGCCTGTCAGTGGGCCTGTGTGGTTGGGCCATATCCCATCAATATACATTAATTACACGTCAGTGTATACAAATATTATGGGAACAAAATAATAATATTTGCAAAAAAAGCAAAAAAGAATCGTATTAGTAAAAGAGGAGAGCGTGAGCCGAATCACATCCACAAGAATTTGTAATAGTTCATTCAATGAATGCCAAATTGTGGATATATGATAGAAATTTTGCCAAATCCAAAAAATATTATCTTAAAAAGGAATAAACCTAAACAATCACGTTAATTTATCAGCGTAGCAAAATATGTCTACGGTTAATCTGATTTAAGCGAGGCATTCTCGAACTCCCTATATATATAACTAGTGTATAACCCGTCGAATTTCGACGGGAAATAGTTTTATATTATAATTTATAAATATTGTATTTTGACAATTCAATGAAAGAAGTAATAGAAGCAAATAAAATCATAATAGAAAAAAAAATCAAAGATGGTGTTTAGTAGATTTTTCCCACTTCCTTTATCTGCAAGAAACTAATAGAAATTAAACTACACGAATTTTTAGAATGATAATAATAAAAATATTGTTCTAAATATAAAATGTTAAGTTTAATTTAAATTAAATATTTCTCTAAAATATAAAAATATTAGAAATAAAACTCAATGTATAAATTTGAAATTATTCAAACTATGAAATTCGTTTAGAATATTTGCGTGTTTAAAAGTTGATTGCAAATTAATTTTACTATTCACATTAGACATTAGTTCAATATAGTAATACCCTATAGATACTCGAATTAATAAGGTCAAAATTTATATATAAAAATATTTTCAGCCATCTTGACTCATCCAGAATATATGTACATGTAACTGTCTCAAATCCTATTAAAAAGTGACTATAAACAAGATTAGAAATTAAACTCAAAGTATATATACAATTGATGAAATTCATTTAAATATATATATATAAGAATATTTTTAAACATGATTTAAAATTATTTTACCACTCGTTCTCGTACCAATCTCATATTATGCTACATGGTCATTATCTGAATTAAATATATTATATATTTAGATATAAAAATATTTTCAACCATCTGGATCCGTCTAAAATATATACATATATCCATCTCAAATTCGATTAAAAAGTGACTTTACTACAAATTCTCGTTTCAAACTCGTATAATAGTACTCATAATTATTCGAACCCACTTGAAATTATAAATATAAGTTGTTACAATAATTGGTACTACTCGTACATTTATTAGTCTTATAAAGTTGTACCTGCTAATTACTCGGATTTAAGAGGTCATGCAATATATATAGGAGTGGATCAAATAAGAACTCTAAATTTTGAGAACTAAGAACTAAGAACTAATGTGGTCGATCCATTTTTATAATCTAACGATCATGATTAATTATAAATCTTTTATTATCCTCAGATTTTAACAATAACCGTTTAACCCTATAATTAAGGGATTTTATATATTCATTTACGTAATTTTTCTCATATGCACAATCACTACGATTACATACACGATAGCGTAAATTTCATGAACATAACAATTAATTAGAATGTGATAGCATGTACAGAAACTACGATTACATGCATAACAACATGAATTACACGAACAACGAATAATTGAATATGAAATATTCAAATAGCGAAAATTTAGGGATTTGACTTTTTTCATTAAATAATCATAAATCGTCAATCTTATTCAATATAACGATAGTCATTGGTTCTTATTAAGAGATAGTTCCATCTATAACCAATCCTTATATATATATCAACCAACCTGGACTAATCTATGATGTATATATAATCCCAATCCGATAAAAATGACTATAAAAATAGAAATTAAATTCAAAGTTAGATACTTATAAATCATACTCATTTCATCCTCAATTTTTTTCGTATTCTTTTATTTTTGTATGTCTTCCAAATTTGTTCTTTTCCCATTTATGGAAACAGTCCACAAAATATATCAAGAGGTCATGCACATATATATATATATATATATATATAAATCAACCAACTGGACTCTTCTATAATGTGTATATCGTCTCAAATCCGATAAATAATGACTATAAAAATAGAAATTAAATTCAAAGTAAGATAATTATAAATTATACTCATACATCCTCAATTTGTTCATGTGTTTTCATTTTGATCGTCTCCCAAATTTGTTCTTTTCCATTTATAGAAATCGAGTCTACAAAATACTATTTACTTATTATCTTCAACAACATAATTTATTTATATTTTTACCATCCATGATCCACCATTATCCTATTTATTATCCTCAACAACAATACTTATTTAAATAATTTACCATCTATGGTCTACCACTAATTAATTTTAACACTACACTAATGTGAGACCCTTACTTTACTCCACTCACAAAACACTCAATAATTTTTATTAAAATTTGCACAAAAGACTTCCAAGAATATATTTTGGGGACAAAGAGAGTGAAATACATGAAATCAAGATAGAATGTATATGTCACATACTCGATTAAAGAGTAATTTTATAACCCGTTCTCGTACCAGTCTCGTATAGTAATAGCCATTAATTATCCGAATTAAAGAGTTCGTATATTTATTATTAAATATTTTTTCATCCAACTGAATCTATAATGTATATACATGCATACATCCCAAGTTCGATTAAAAAGTTACTATACTGCTCGTTCTTGTCTCAAACTCGTATAGTTATACTCATAATTACTCAAACCCATTTAAAGTTGTAAATATAAGTTATAATAATGAGTACTCACTCCATCTTGCCGAACTTGGCCCATTTTTTTTTGTCTCATTCAACTTGGCTCATTTTTTTTAAGAAATAATTATCTCATCAAAAGTAAGGCTTTATACCCTTAATCTAAATAATTGTGTAGAAAAGAAATAAATCAAGTTCGACGGAATGAATGGATTATTATTCATCCATCTATCAACCACGTATAATATACCTATAGAATAACATGAATTAAAGATGACATATATTTAGGCACCTAGACACGTCTAGAATGTATATAGACTTGCCCATCACAAAACCGATTAATAAGTGATTTACCAGTCGGTTCTCATCTTAAAGCTCGTATAGTGATACTTGTCATTATCTAAACCCATTTAAATTTATAAACATAAGTTGTTACAATAATTAGATACTCCAATCTAGATCGTGTAGTTAAAAGATTGAAAGAAATGACATATATGTCATCTTTAATTAAAAGAGTGATAAGAATGTATCAAGTTAGTCTATTTAATACAATGTTTGACAATATTGTGGAGACTTCAACTTAATCAATCGATTTGTTTTTTTTTGTTTTGGCATAATTAAAAATTATAACTGCACTAAAATATTATTAACTTTGAACTTTGTTTTGAAATTCTACTTATTGCATTTGAACATTATTAATTGGGATCTCCTAACAAAATTTTCTGGCTCTACTATTGATTATATCTTTGTAAAATATTTCACATGCAATTATATCACTATTTATATCTCAAAATATATTAATATGTATATATATTGACCATATTGTGGAGAGTTCAATCTAATCAATCGATTTTTTTATTGTTGTGACATAATTAAAAAATATGATTGCACTAAAATATTATTAACTTCGAACTTTGTTTTGAAATTCTACTTAGTGCATTTGAATATTATTATTTGGGATCTCCTAAAAAAATATTTCACATGCAATTATATCACTATTTATATCTCAAAATATATTAATATGTATATATATTGATAGCTATATATATAACGATACGAAAAATAAGACTATGATTTTTTTATACAATCGCATATACATGCAATTAAATTACACTCAATGTATAGTTAAGTAACTAAAATAGATTGGGTAATTCATTTTGGCATCCCTTTAAAAAAATACTTGTTAGCAACTACCGTTTTGTATCTATTTCTATTCTAATTAACAATATAATTATAATTGTACACAAAACTATGGAAACTTGAATAAATATGCTTCCATACAATACAAGTGCATATAGAAAATGGTAAGTTAGAATTTTAATGCATTCATATTTATAATTAAGGTATGCATTAAATATTGATGATTGGAAATAAAATTTAGAATTAAGGATACATAAAATGGAGAATTTAGATAATTAGAAATCCAAGATTTTTGTGATGCAACATAGGATTGTGGATGAATGTGGTGCTTTGAATGCGTATCAAAATATATAATTAATAGATAATATTGATGTATCATTTAAAGCAAATATAAACTTTATATATATGTAGTTAATGTTGGTAATTATATACACCTCACTAATGTTAGTAATATAACATATTGATAAAAAGCTTAAGAAGGAAGTACTGTAGTCTTAGTTTTATAGTATTTTTCCTACGGTTATCAAACTCCAAGCGCCGAGAACAAAAGATCATCATATTGCTGTCAATTTCTTAAAAGCATTCGATTAAGCGAAACAACCAAATGCAAAACATTAGTTGTTTTCATACCCAAATGAGAATTATATATTTATCTTCATAGAGAATGAAAATATTTACCAGAGAACAACTCATCCAACAAAAGCAGAAAAACAGAGAAACATGTATAATGCGTTGTTACTTAATTACTAATACCTGCTATTACTTGCCTAGAGGACATTATGGGATCTCATTGTTGTTGACAACATAATACTTGCTCGTCGCAAAAAAAAAATTACTACATCTGATCCTTTGGCTTCCTGTAATTAAATCATTGATTTTTTTTTTCTGAGATCGTTGTCGGTTACTTTCTTTGCATGAATCAGGATCGACATTTCAGCTCTCTCAAATCTATAGATTTGTACATATAAATTAATTTGGCAGATGTTAGAGAGGGATGACGAAGAAATCGTGGCAATGACTGCGTGGATAGTCGTTTGTCGCAAATTTCTATAGCAAGAGATGACGAAAAATTCTCCAATGAATATCATAATATCTCACGAATATTGAATGGGCGAGGTAGAGCAATGGAGTAATCGAGACTACTATGGTGTATTTGATCGGATCAGGATGCGCTTCACATTCTTTGCATAGGAAATGTTTACGCTATATGGATTTTGTTAGGATGAGTGGTTTTAAGCTTAGGGTTTGCAAATAATAAGGAACAATTCCGATAATTCCTCAAATTGATTTAATATATGCATTGATAGTTTTCAGTTTTTTGGCCCAAAATCCTCATAATCAATTGAATTAATGTAGTCGATTATAAAATCTAGTCAACACAAAGATTAGATTTTAAAAAGGATTACAAGATATATGAGAGATAAAATGTAGAATTTAGATAAAAAAGAATAGAAAAATGTGGAGGTGCCATGTAGGATAGAGAATGATTGTGGATTAAGGAATCCGTAACGGAATATATAATTAATAGATATCACAAAAACTTCCGTAGATGAGCAAAAGTATCATTTGTTATAAAAAAAAGTATCATTTACATTAAAGAAAAATATCATTTACATTGAATGAAAATATCAAATATCATTTACCCTGAAGAAAATGTTGCAAAAAACACAAACCACAAACACGACAGAAAATAAAGAAACCGAGAATTGTTTACCCAGTTCGTCTGGGGGCGATGCCAAGCCAGAGATTTCACTATGATTTTTGGATACATATTACAGGGAGAAAAGACTATTAAATAGACAATAATCAAACTCTAACCCTAAACCCATTAGGGTTCTACATGGACCAAAAAACATGGGCCCAAAAAGTTAGATCACCGAGATCGGGCTTGATTTTACAGTCCATTCACGCTCCATACTCCAATAATCACCCACTTTGAGACTAATTCCCAAGTAATCATATCTTCTTGCTTCTTCTTCCGTATCCGCTTAGCATCGTCTAGTCTCATCTTCATGCTTCAAGGCCAATTGAAGATATGCATAGCTTCAATTTCTCTAAGGTTACCACCTTAATGAACATGTCTGATGTATTTTCACTTCCAAGGATCTTCATTAGCCATAAGATCTTCTTCTCCAACAGGTGACAAAGAAGATCTTGTAATAGCAACAATGGTCAGCATGACATCTTTGGTACCCAATCTCCATCGTGAAACTATTGAACTTCATGTACCACTGCTTCGGAGCTTGTTTTAAACCATATAAGCTCTTCTTCAACTTGCAAACAAGTCCTTCCTTCCCTTTAACAGCCCACTAATCTTAAGGACGGATTAACAGAGACTATCACTTTGAACGGAATTTACGAATATCAAAGGTAATTCAATATAGGATTTTGGGGCATATGACAAGCAAACTTTAAAGACTTAAAACCATTTGAGATTAACCACACATAATTTACATATAAGACTGGTCCATCATATCTAAAAAAATTCAATTGATCTGAAGGTAATAAGCTTCAACTCAAAATATAACTTAGTGTTCTTTGCAGCGGAAAACATGAGAAGTGCACATGTGACGATATGTACTCAAGGTTCTACTTATCAGCGACAAAAGATCCAACTGCTCAACACTGCTCCACCCATCTCTAGCTCAATCTGCACATTTAAAAACAAACATGCAGGGCTGAGTACATGAATGCACTCAGTGGACTTATGCCAAAAACATTTTTCATTGAATTACACTGCCCCATCAATAAGACACAAGGGTTTTATTTGAAAGGACTTGTGCTTACTAAAACATTTTCATCATTTCTCAAGAGATCGCTTGGCCAAGCATTTTCTCTTTGTATGTATGATCCATATTCTTTCATTTCTCATATATCATCATATATCATTATCTCACATCACTCTCACGCCATAGAAGGTGGCCCCCTTCTACGGACGCTGTGATTGGCCGAGAATTGTCCTTTCGGCACACAGTCATCTCTAGTGTACACGTTAATCCAGGCTAGGAATTATCCCTCTAGCACAGGATCCGAAATCGATTTTCTCATAAGTTGGGAGCGACCCAACAACTCATTATCATTCATTGTTGGCGAACCAACAACTTTCATTATCATTCAGATAGGATCCATACATAAAACATAAACACTTTGGGCAGGTAATTGAATAACATCTCATTATCACTTTCTCATCAGAAAGCTTTGTAAATAAATAGTTTCATTTCGAAGAAAGCATAATAAATAAAGCATTTGCCATTTTTGAAGAGTAAAGCCCACCTGATACGTATGCTTTTCAATAAAGTTCCTTCCTAACGTCAACGATCACGTCGCGTTCCACCTTTAAGTAAGAAACTAATTTAGTACGTCGGTCACGTTTTTTGAAAACGTCCAAGTCTAAGACATTCGATATCCTTCTAACATACTTCATATCCTTTAACCCATTTAGTACGTCTTACACATCTTAATGAATCCATTCAATGAAATCCATATATCTTCTAGACGTACCATATAACCATGTTCATACATTAACGTATTTCATACGTTTATACTCTAGTCAAGTCATTTGACTTTCAAAATCATATATTTCACAACGTTCACATATATAACTATTAATTTATATATATATACTTGATTTTCAATCGATTTTTAATCACGTTCTCATAAATCTCGATTTTTCACGATAATCAACAATCATACTTCGACAACATACATACGTATGATCTAACTTGATCATAACATTTCACTTTTCAATCCTCACGTCACATGACAACATGTTTCGATATAAACATAACATACCTCATTTTAAAAATCACATAAATTTATAGTATGTCTAAAACATATTTTTAGAACACATTAGGTGATTATACATGGTAAAATAATTTTAGAACTTTTAATTCCTTACTCCATGGCTTTCGGCCCTTTTGTTTCATTTTTCATCACTTGCTCATAAATTTTCATAAATTCACGTATCATACTATATTATCATAGGATAAATAATATGTAATCATATTATCCATAGGAAAATTGTACATCACCTAATTTCACTATATAATTTTCGGTCATTTATGAAAATCGTAATATCCATGAGAATTAGATGCCCAATTACGGTATTTAAAACCCGTAAATTAGAAATTCGCTGAGATGATTCAATCCATAAGATATCGAATAATGATTTCGATTATTTACGAAGGAATGAATTCCTATTTTATATTCACGGAGAATTGTGAATTAAGAAATAAAAGTATATGAAGTATATCGACAGTATTATTTTAACGTCGATCACGTATCGATAGTTAAAATTCATGATATTTTCTAAGCAATTAAGCTTAGAATTAAATTCCATTATTAATGGAATAATGTAATAAAGTGATGACGACCATTTTGAGATGAGTCGATAATGAGCGTTTTGCAGCGTTTTCAAGCGTTAACGTTTTGAGATGAAGCAGCGTTTTAATCGATCAAGAAATTATAGGAATTAATTTCCTATGATTGGTATATGTAATTACAGTATGATTTAGCATTAAATCAATGCTAGATCATCAAGATTCGATAGTTACCAATTTTTCAAGCGTTCGAAAACCCTAATTTTCGAACTCGATTTTGTCGCATAAAATGATGCCATTAATTTATCCTATGATATTATTTATCATCTAAACTATATGTCATAACATATATCAATGTTTGGCATGGAAAATAAAATTTGGACCCTTTGGCATAGTGTAATAGCCGAGAGCTATATACACATATATACTAAGCAC
This sequence comes from Salvia rosmarinus, assembly GCA_036937905.1. Lineage (NCBI taxonomy): Eukaryota > Viridiplantae > Streptophyta > Magnoliopsida > Lamiales > Lamiaceae > Salvia > Salvia rosmarinus. Next base: position 48,106,481 of record CM072813.1, read on the forward strand.
TTATTTGTTGATTTATCTATTACATGTATCTAAGTGACATTGGATTAATTATATCCTAACTACACTATTAAAATCTGATATATATATATACATATATATATGTAATTTTCGTGCATGTGTGTGGTGTGTAGGTAGAAGTGTGTGTAGGTGTCAACTACATGTTTTAAGGGTGACAATTGTCACCCATAAGCACCCCACACACATCCCATACCTCTCTCACCCCCCCAAAATCAGATTTCATTCATCTTCTTCCCCCATTTTCGTCCATCCCCCTCCAAGAACAGCTCCAAGAACAGCTCCAAGATCAGCCACTCCACCATTCAAAAAAAGTGGACATAAGCTCCTAGCTCAAGATGAACAGCCGTCCACTTCCTCTTCATCCTCTCGATTTCGTGGCTAAGGTAGATACCATCTCCTTAGATCCTAGGGATGATCAAGATATACACATGCATGTTCATCAATATGCTTGAATGTGTTGGGTCTATGCTTGAAAGTGATTGCATGTTGATTTAATAGGTAGATTCAATACTTTTGATCATTGCATGTTGATTTCCTGGACGAACAGCAACTTCACGAATTTATTTGACTAAGTTTCAGTGGTCCGATGATTTTGAATTTTTGATATGTTGAAATTATATGTGTCTATTATTCCTCTGTAAAATTTCAAGTCCATCCAACTTGATTTGCTATTTTAATTGTATTTATCAAAAACACTGCACAAATCTGCGAAATCGCCGTGTTTATCACCCATAGTGCGTGGCTTTCGTTTTAAGTTTGGCTAATGATAAAACTCTAAAATTTGTCAGAAACATAATTCAGCATGTCTAGAAGATTCCTGTAAATTTTCAGAATTTTCTAAAAATCTTTACTATTTATTCCAGATTTTTCAAGATAACTGCACAAAATTGTCACGGGAGTGATAGCTTGTGGTAAAATATTTTTATCTCCCAATCTATTGTGAATCATTGAGTGAGGATTTTTCTGAATTAAACTAGACTTAAGTGGCTTTTCAATATGATTGGTTGAATTTCCAGATTCATTATAATGAACTCACGGTGAATTTTTGAAGTTGATACATTACAGTAAGTTGTTTTGGACAAACTGCCTTAGTAAATTTTTCATATAATAGGCTGTTCGAGTATGACTTTTACGTGAGGTGTTCAAGCCATTTGTAGTCCGATTTGGACTTGGGTTTCTTCATAAGAAATGTTCCTCACCATGTCTAGTTATGATCTGGAAAGTTTGATCCCAAAGCAAGTTTTATAGGTATACCTTTCATCGACCCAAAGTCACCAACTGGAAACTGTCCATTTCCAACTAGTCAACTTTGGACTTATGTATTTCTCGATGCGTTAGATATTTTCCAGTGTGGTCTTCATGACATATGTAGTACTTGTTACAAGGTTTCTAAATTGGTAGCCTGCAGCCATTTTGGTATTGTGAGTCAAAGTTCTGAGCCTCGCTAAACCCTCGTCGTTAAGCTAAAATTGGAAATTCTGAAAAACATTCTAAGTATAGAAGTCAGTTTGAGTTGCCCACTTTGAGACCCTATATCTTCAGAACCACGACTCTTTTTGAATTTAATTCCTTCTTAGAACTTGTAGTACATGTTTAGAGGTTTCCAGAATGTATCTTTGTGCGACCATACGTATTCTCGAATCGAGAGTTATGGATCGTCAAAGTCGTCACTTGGGTTGTTTCAAGCTGTTTTGCTGAAATTAAAACACTTGAAATTTGACTAAGTGTTGAAACCCCTATGTGAAGTATGCCTTATGTGACTAACATGCTATTAACCGATGCATTCATTATGTTATGTCGCAAGTGCGATAGAGCATTATAAGATATACAATTATAATAAAACATCATGATACGATATTTTCACGGCATACCTTAACGTGAAATATTTGACTAAGTCTTCCACATGGTCGATTGAGTGTATATCATACCATGATATACACTAAAATAGAAATATGGGTTCTAAGACCCAATGGATTTTCGACTCCAAAACCTCGAGGCGAGAATAGATAGGCTAAAGCTAGGACTTACAGTCAAGAAATGGGATTAAGGCGATCTATAGTCGGTGGGCTTTACTCTACTCAAGAATAAAATGCTTCGAAATATTTATTTACGATGCTTATTTCAACTGTTGTTAAATGTTTACAAGATTACCTGCCAAAAATGTTTATGTTTTGTGTATGTATCCTATCCATGAGATTGATATGAATGACATGAATGATATGAATGTGTTGGGTCACTCCCAACTTATGAATGAAATCGATATCGGATCCTCTTGGAAGGCTTATACAGCTAGGAGTAGCGTGTACAGCGATGGTGATTGCGTCTTTGTAAGGACAATTCACGGCCGGTCACGGGGTCGTAGAGGGAGGCCTCCCTCACGACTTTCGACTATGATGATATGATGAAATGATGATAAGGGATACGGAACATACACACCAAGAAAAATGCCTGGCCAGGCGGTGATTTTATGAACTGATAAAATGTTTTAGTAAGCACAAGGCACTTTCACTAAAACCCTTGTGTCTTACCATGATGTGGCAGTGTAATCTAAAAATGATAAAATGTTTTTGGCATGAGTCCACTGAGTGCATTCTTGTACTCAGCCCTGCATGTTTGTTTTTAAATGTGCAGGTTGAGCAGATGATGGATGGAGCAGTGTTGAGCAATAGGAATGTTGTCACTGAAATGTTTATACCTTGATAGTACATCGTCATATGTACATATCACATGCTTTCCGCTGCTAGAACTTAAATTATGTAATATAGTCCAAGAACATAAATGACATATGTATTCGTTTATTGTTAAAAGAGTCTCCTTGTATTTTTATCCTGTTTAGAGTTATAGTCCCTTTCATCCGTACTTAGGAATGTGTGAGAGTGGTATCGAGCGGTTCGCTCTTTGAACCTAAAATTTCCTTTAAGGTTAAGTCTAGATTGAGTCATTAGACCTCTAGAGATCAGGTGACAATGCTCAACACTCCATCACATCAAGCTCAACCGAAATGGGGTAAATGACTTTTTTCAAAGTTTTGAAAATTAGCCCGCGAGCGAATGTTTATGAAATTATTTTTCTCGATTGTGAAGCGAAAAGTTGAAAGTGAAATAAATTTTTAAGTGAAATGAATGTTATGTGAATTTATTTAAAGTGAAATTTATTTGCAAATGAAATATTATGTTGTGAAGTGAATGATAATTGAAATAATCTTTCAAAAGAAAGCGAAAGCTATGAAAGGTTGAGAATGAATGTTGTGACAAATGATTTGTCAAGAAAGTTATGAAAAGAAGGAAAATATAAGAAAGATGGCGACAATGATATGAGAAAGTTTGTACGATATGCGAAGATGAAATGTTTGAATTCCTGGAATTTAATAAGGGTTCATTATTATGAACAAAGTTATGATTTTTCACGTTTTAAAATGATTGAGATTGGACATTGAATTGTCAAATATGTTATGTTGAATTCTTTAAATTCAACGAAATACGTGCGTACAAATGAGCTACGTAGGAATATTCGAAGTTTTACTTCAATCTCAAAGTTGATTATGATGATGAGCATGCTAGTTCAACAGAACGTAGACTTTTTAAGAAGCATGATCACTTTTTACGAAAGAACATAGAAGTAAGAACTTCCTTCAATTACAAGAACAAGATTAGTGATGGATTTGAGACCTTCATTCCATCTTGAGTGAAGAAAAGTGAAAGATTTATACGAAATTGTTCGACCTCGACATGTACAACCTCGGCTTCGACATCGGCATGTGCGACTGTCGACTTCGAAATCGGCATTTATAACACCGCCTTTGACATATCGACTGGGGTAGTTTGTCTGACCTCGGTGTCGGTAATATTCTGTACTACCTCGGCATCGGTAACGGCATGCACGAACTTGGTGTCGGCATCGTTTATGACCTCGGCGCGAACGCGTGTAAATTTCCCTGCACTGCGCAGTGATTCTGTTTTGACTCGTTCTCGATCGTGTGAACTCCAATTTACGTATGGTTTTCGCCTACGTGCTCCTAATGAACTGTACTTAATTTCTTATGAAGGACCAAATTCCTGATTCCTACTCCAGAATTCATGAGAATCAGTTGAAGTAAGTTCTACGATTTGAAAAGAGTAAGACTGTTATAGTATGATACGAATCCTAGAATGTTACTAAGAAAGTAAGATCTTGATGTACAAGTAGAACCTTGACATACATGAGAACTTTATTGATGACCTATTACGGTATATAAGCTTTCAAATTATATCCATTACCCAATTTACATCATTGAGTTTAACTCATGACCTAGTTCAATTGAAATCATTCGAGTTCTCACTTCTTACTCAAGAAAACTTCCAACTCAAAATTTACAAAGTGTCCTTTTGAACCCAAAGCCTGTGTGTGAGAATATAATTGTGACAGTGCAGCCAGCCCATATGACCAAAGAAATCTCGATGTCGTCATTACGGTCTTGGACCCTAGAGCCCCATTATTGATCGAGGAACATATTGATTCAATCATTGAAAAGATGTTATCTTGATGGATGAGACAGTACCTTTTGTAGGTAATCGTGATAATTTCTCCTTGATTCTTGAAACCATCAAGTATGATAAATGTTGACTTATCACAGTCACCTAAAAGTTTCAGACCAGTAAAGTGATAGACATCAAGAAATTATGATGTAAAGAAAATCTCGATGAGATGAGATATTTATTTTTTCTATGGCACACATGATGTGATGACCCTTGATGGGCTTAACAAAGAATGATAACAGTGAAGTTATACCATCATACGACTGGTATGATAACAAAGTTATGAATAAGATACTCTTTAGCATTGAATGCAAAGAGTAAAAGTAAAGAAAAGTATATGATATCTGTGGGATATTAATTTTCCTTATTATGTCATGACGAGAGCGATTACAACTTATCTTTAAGATAGTTGGATATCCTTGAAACCTCGTTAGTAGGTTGAACATGTTTAAAAGAATAAAGATGCATGTAAAAAAAAAAAAAATATCTTATCAAAGAATATATATATATAAGGAAATGATAGCGTCTCAGACAATAAATCTTTCGCCTTATACCTCAATCAAGGAGATTATGCTTGAGCATAATCGATTCCAAATAATTGAAACTCGGTTGGACGAATGATAATAAGATTTAGAGATCATAATCTTTGAGATGTGTGAATAGCTAGGATATCCCTAGCATGTAAATCAAGTATGGAGGAAATAACTCCGAAGTCAAGACATGGTAATGAGATGCTTAGAAATTAAGTTATGGTGTACGAATGTACTACCCTACCAAACCATATGACAATGATAAGCGGTTCTAGTCACGAAAGTGGGCGAAGTATAGAAAGTAAGATTTCTTTCAAATACCATGCTCATGAAAACAGACAAAAGTCAAAAATAGCAGAAGAAATTACGAGCTATACAATTAGATAGTTCCTAATATGACATAAGTTCAGAAATGTTATGACTTCGATAAGTAAGGTAATTCCTTGGAAGTAAAAAGCGGATTAAAAAAAATGATTCATTATTTTGAAATGAATCTTAATACCCTAAGTTATAATGACACAAAACGCTTGTCTTGTGTAACTTAATAGTTAACAAGCAAGATAGTTCCTATAGATCTTGCAAAGGAAATACATCCAAGAGAACACGGAAAAGATTCACATGGAAGGATCTTAAGGTGGACCTAATTGTAAATCTTACCCCATATTTTGTGACGATCAATAAAGTGAGGTAGTAAGTATCTCGACATGGAAATGAAGAAATCATTGAATGTCGAGAAAATGGTAAAGATATTTGGCGTCAAGGTAAAAGTATAATACATCCCGATGGACAAAGGATTTTATCTTATGCGAAATTGCATGATGAATCAATAAAAGTTTAAGAAGAAATGACTATATCCAAAAGGGATATTACAAACGATGGCGCTAAAGGCGATCAAGGATTTCTCTAGAGAGGAGTTTAAAGTAAGGATATATGAGACATATATTCCTAAGATCGATAAAGTGAAAAGGAATTAAATCATTCATCTTGGATTAGAAATGAATGATAGTGATAGAGACATGACGACCTCTACGATAAGATTTAATTATAAAAATATCAATATCAAAGGATAGGTTGATGTGGACCTAACCACGAATGCTATTAGTAAAAGCATAACGATACTAATACCGAGAAGTATAGGGTGAATGAAATGACAGAGGACCATAGCAAGGAACATATATATCGATGGAAAGGACAAGGACATATGAAATAGATGTTTACTTGAATAAGCGGAAAGACCGTTGACCAAAGCCTATACCTCGATCGAAAACAGAACAAACGAACTAAAAGGCGGGATAGGTGTGAGGAAAGTTTCTCGGAATACACCGTAAGATCTTGTTCGACATAGGTGCTTCGCTTTTGACATCGCACAAGTGTGCGTAGAAGCGATAGAACCTAATTCGAGTAAGCGAATCAAGAAATGAAAATCCCTTACCTATACGAGAATTTTGACCATCATAAGTGTTACTTAAGTTGAAATTGAACCTAGAATCGCCTAAAGTGCTATCGATGATTTGGATCATTATATCTATGTGGAATGTAGATATAATTTTAGAGACAAGTTTCGGAAATGGTGGCATTCATCGATTAGTGACACGGGCCTAGCCTTTTCGTTAGAGGTTCTACAAGACAGAATATCGGTACCCTTTGTTAGCCTATGCGAATATCTTTAAAGCAACATCTGTTGAAGATGTAAAGCGTAAAATGAGTATTAAGATAAGTGTCATGAGTCGTGTCACAAGTAGTCTACAGGTTATATCGTCTTAAGGTGTATAATTCATTAAAAGATCCTTCTTGTTTAGAAATCCCTCCATTGCTTAAATTAAGTCGGTTTATCTAAAAATATCCGTTCTGAGATGACGAAAAGAGAGTTTAACGGTAAGAGTTAACCCCAAGGCCTACAAGGTTATAACTCACACGAGCATATCGGCTCTTTTATTATGAACTAGGCATGGATTCGAGCAGTTTGAAGAAATTTTGCACCTCGGATTGGATGCTCGTAACTATAGAGTGTCGAATGAGGATGGTACCAACGACGTATCTGTCATTTGCCAACATCTTGGCGAATTTTTGCAAAGGAATATCAAGAGAATATTTTCTCCATGATAAAAATTCAAAGCACAGGCGGACTTACGAGATTTGTCAGCGAGCTCAAGTATACATATAATGCGTGGAAGCGACACCTACAGTACTTGTCCTAGTCCTCGGCAAGTTACCTTTGCGGCATAAAGAAATGGTTGTACCACGATATTCCAAATGTCGCCCACGTCCTGTGCCCTCAATGGTACCGGGCGAGAAGGCAAAAGGATAAAATCTTATCGCCTCGAAGATTAAGAGAATTACCACTACCAACCCAACCATACTTTACGATAAAAGTAACACCAACTTATGGTATTGAAGAAGAAGCGGGAGCAGCTGGACCCTGGCTCTACGAAGAGAAAGATCGTCGGATATATGAGGCAAAGCGTGCTTGAGAAAGATAAGTTTCGAGGAGATGCGACTCCGACAAAGGTCACTCAAGACATAGAATCTTAGGATCATATAAGACTTATATGTAGATAATGGTTTATGATGAAAATGATGTGATTATAATATGTAAAATAAGCGTGGTTTGGAAGAGTTTATGAATATGGTGATGAAGTGTCAAAGTTTTGAGTGTAAAAATTTGGACGCCTTATAAGCGATTAGCTCGGTGAGCCGACCCTCGTAAGTAATGTATGAAAAGTCCTCACCGAGGCATTATGATGTAATATTATGTGGTCTTGAAGAATGGTATCCAAATACGGAAATAAATTGTTACGAATAAAATATGGTTACTATGAGATAATAGTTACGTCATTCGGACTAACAATGCACCACCACATTTATGAACCTCAAAATCGAGTGTTCACACATACCTAGATAATTTTATCTCAATCCTCATGGATGATGTTCTTATCTATTCAAAGGACGAGAAGAACATAAAGAAAATCGAAAGGTCATCTTACAAATTTTAAGAGCAGGCAAATTTTGCGAAACGATGTGTGAATTTTGGCTTAAAGAAATATTCCTCGGGCACATAGTGTCTTTAAAGAGAACAATGTAGATCGACAAAGGACAAAACAACTAAAGATGAAAGGCGTCGATGACCTAAAATAAGATCATGAATTTTATAGATTAATTGACTTGTTAGAGAACCATTAAGAACTCTCTAAGGTAACAAGACCAATAAGATAGTTACCCCAAAATAGAGTCACAATTCTCACGGATTAATAAAAGTAAGGCTATGTATTAATATGAGATAAATAATAACTTATGTGTCACGATGACTTAGGCCACATGAGCAAATTTCCCAACTCATGACTTGAAATAGTGATGAATCGATTTAAGAAAAAGGATCGTCGAGAGACAAAGGATGGAGGAAAAGTTAGAAAAGATCCGAGAAAGGGTAGGGCTGAAAGATTTAAGAACTTCCGGTGGCGTCGGACAACGCCTTATTATACGAAGGAAGAATATGCGTTCAGACGACGCAAAACTTCAAAATGAAATAATGATTGAGGCTCACGATACACCCTACACGCTTCACCGAGATAGTACTAAGATGTACAAGACTTGAAAGAAAAGTTTTGGTGGGAAGGCATGAAGCGAGACATAGCTTCTTTAGTAGAACAACTTGTCTTGTTTGCCGTGAGATAAGCGTTACACCAGCGTCCATACGGAAAGTTACTGCCGTTGGAAATACACGAGTGGAAATGGGATGAAATAACGATGGACTTCATTACGAACTTACCCAAATCAAAAAGAGGGAACACCGCTATATTGGTAATTGTTGATAGACTCACCAAGAGTGCTCACTTCCTACCAATCCAAAGTACTTATGGATTTGACAACTTAGCCCGGTTGTATGTAAAAGAGATTATCGACTTCACGGTGCCAAAATCTATTACCTCGATAGTGACGATAGTATAAATACAAAAGTCGCGAGAACATCACTCCTATAACAATAAGTTAAGAACCCTTCACAATTCACAAAAGTTGAAGTTATTAAATCGAGCAAAGAAACTTGGATACGAGGATAGAAAAGATGGCTCGAATCGGTAAAGATTATAATTGTGATAAATAATCACCTAAGGAAGGTTAATGTAGAATCTAATGCCTAAGATATAAAATTAGGTCTAAATCATAGTATGTCCTTATAGAAAAGGAAAACTCATGAGAAAGGTTAAGAAAGCGAGAGCGAAATAGTCGGAAATCGAGGACGACGTAAGTGGTACCTCACAACCAAGGTGAAATATGACTAAAAAGAAAATGAATATGAGAATAGAATACAAATTAAAATAAGGAACGAAGAGCTAAAGGATATTTTAAGGAATACTGGACGGTGTTATATTGTCTAGAGAGAGATATATATATTTCAAGCAATAATAAGCTTAGAAATGAAACCAAGAATGAATTTCACGATCCTTCTCATACCGCCCAACCAAGCATTATTAAGTGACATTGTAAATTATGAGAAAGGTTAGATAGCAAGGGATGAGATAAGATATAACCATATAGTCGAGCAGTGTCTCGGTTACAAATAAGTAAATGCATTGTATCAAAGGCCTTATAAGAGTATAATCTCTAGAACTACGAATGGAAATAGAATGATATAGAAATAGATCTTGTGACAGATTTTACCAAAGTCATAAAGAAGCAACACTGATATATGGGTAATAGTGAAATGACTCGCCAATTATGTTTGACTTTGCCTATTCAGATAACTCGTAGATCCAATAAGTTAACTCAGTTATACAAAAAGGAAATTTTATATTTACAAGGAGTACCAGAACCTATCGCTTCAAATAGAGACACCAAGAGTACCCCTAGATTTTGAACTAACTCATAAAAAGGAGTTAGATACGAGATTGAGCCTTAACATATATGACCACTCATAGGTAGAAGGACAATCAAAAGGACAGTATGAATGTTTAAGGATACGATAGAACAAATGATAAACCAAGGTATCGGTGGGAACTTATTGTACCACTTGTTAAGTTTATGTACGACCGTAGCTGTCAAACAACGATTAATGTAGCCTTATGAGGCGTATTACGAAAAGAAGTATTGACCACCACTTTATTGTAACAAAGTAGGTGAGAAAAGATATAAAGTCTGACGTTGTAAATGAAACGATTAAGATATCTACCAACGAGGCGAGGAATAAGAAAAGCTCGGAGACAGACAAAATCTTACTGTTGATGCGCGTAAACCCGAACTGCATTCTTGAATGCGGAATTAAAGTTTCTTAAGATTTCTCCATCTAGAGGAATTATAAGTTTAGATACAAGAATGTTGAGATCACGTTTTAAAGGACCTTACGAGCTCCTAGCAATGATAGGCCTAGTAGCTTATAGCTTAGTACTTCCACCATATTTGGGGAAAGTGCGAAATGTTTTTCACGTGTCGCGATTAAAGAAATATGAAAATGACCCAATTCTCGTAAACCAACATGATGAAGTGACCTCGACTCGGATGGGTTATGATGAAAATCTACGACTAATTTGATCGTGCGATTCAACGATTAAGCGGCGGTTTGGGTCTTATAATGAAAGTCGATGGAAGAACCATGGACGAAAGAAAAGCACATAGAAAGTTATGATGTTAAGATACCCATACTTTATGAGGTATGCAAATTTGGGACGAAATTTCTTTTAAGGGGTAGGATGTAATATCCATGAGAATTAGATGCTTGATTACGGTATTTAAAACCCGTAAATTAGAAATTATTGAGATGATTCAATCCATAAGATATCGAATAATGATTTCGATTATTTACGAAGGAATGAATTCCTATTTTATATTCACGGAGAATTGTGAATTAAGAAATAAAAGTATATGAAGTATATCGGCAGTATTATTTTAACGTCGATCACGTATCGATAGTTAAAATTCATGATATTTTCTAAGCAATTAAGCTTAGAATTAAATTCCATTATTAATGGAATAATGTAATAAAGTGATGGCGACCATTTTGAGATGAGTCGATAATGAGCGTTTTGCGTTTTCAAGCGTTAACGTTTTGAGATGAAACAGCGTTTTAATCGATCAAGAAATTATAGGAATTAATTTCCTATGATTGGTATATGTAATTACAGTATGATTTAGCATTAAATCAATGCTAGATCATCAAGATTCGATAGTTACCAATTTTTCAAGCGTTAAAACCCTAATTTTCGAACTCGATTTTTGTCGCATAAAATGATGCCATTAATTTATCCTATGATATTATTTATCATCTAAACTATATGTCATACCATATATCAATGTTTGGCATGGAAAATAAAATTTGGACCCTTTGGCATAGTGTAATAGCGAGAGCTATATACACATATATACTAAGCACTTATTTGTTGATTTATCTATTACATGTATCTAAGTGACATTGGATTAATTATATCCTAACTACACTATTAAAATCTGATATATATATACATATATATATGTAATTTTCGTGCATGTGTGTGGTGTGTAGGTAGAAGTGTGTGTAGGTGTCAACTACATGTTTTAAGGGTGACAATTGTCACCCATAAGCACCCCACACACATCCCATACCTCTCTCACCCCCAAAATCAGATTTCATTCATCTTCTTCCCCATTTTCGTCCATCCCCTCCAAGAACAGCTCCAAGAACAGCTCCAAGATCAGCCACTCCACCATTCAAAAAAGTGGACATAAGCTCCTAGCTCAAGATGGACAGCCGTCCACTTCCTCTTCATCCTCTCGATTTCGTGGCTAAGGTAGATACCATCTCCTTAGATCCTAGGGATGATCAAGATATACATGCATGTTCATCAATATGCTTGAATGTGTTGGGTCTATGCTTGAAAGTGATTGCATGTTGACTTAATAGGTAGATTCAATACTTTTGATCATTGCATGTTGATTTCCTGGACGAACAGCAACTTCACGAATTTATTTGACTAAGTTTCAGTGGTCCGATGATTGTGAATTTTTGATATGTTGAAATTATATGTGTCTAGTATTCCTCTGTAAAATTTCAAGTCCATCCAACTTGATTTGCTATTTTAATTGTATTTATCAAAAACACTGCACAAATCTGCGAAATCGCCGTGTTTATCACCCATAGTGCGTGGCTTTCGTTTTAAGTTTGGCTAATGATAAAACTCTAAAATTTGTCAGAAAAATAATTCAGCATGTCTAGAAGATTCCTGTAAATTTTCAGAATTTTCTAAAAATCTTTACTATTTATTCCAGATTTTTCAAGATAACTGCACAAAATTGTCACGGGAGTGATAGCTTGTGGTAAAATATTTTTATCTCCCAATCTATTGTGAATCATTGAGTGAGGATTTTCTGAATTAAACTAGACTTAAGTGGCTTTTCAATATGATTGGTTGAATTTCCAGATTCATTATAATGAACTCACGGTGAATTTTTGAAGTTGATACATTACAGTAAGTTGTTTTGGACAAACTGCCTTAGTAAATTTTTCATATAATAGGCTGTTCGAGTATGACTTTTACGTGAGGTGTTCAAGCCATTTGTAGTCCGATTTGGACTTGGGTTTCTTCATAAGAAATGTTCCTCACCATGTCTAGTTATGATCTGGAAAGTTTGATCCCAAAGCAAGTTTTATAGGTATACCTTTCATCGACCCAAAGTCACCAACTGAAACTGTCCATTTCAACTAGTCAACTTTGGACTTATGTATTTCTCGATCGTTAGATATTTTCCAGTGTGGTCTTCATGACATATGTAGTACTTGTTACAAGGTTTCTAAATTGGTAGCCTGCAGCCATTTTGGTATTGTGAGTCAAAAGTTACGAGCCTCGCTAAACCCCTCGTCGTTAAGCTAAAACTGGAAATTCTGAAAAAACATTCTAAGTATAGAAGTCAGTTTGAGTTGCCCACTTTGAGACCCTATATCTTCAGAACCACGACTCTTTTTGAATTTAATTCCTTCTTAGAACTTGTAGTACATGTTTAGAGGTTTCCAGAATGTATCTTTGTGCGACCATACGTATTCTGAATCGAGAGTTATGGATCGTCAAAGTACGTCACTTGGGTTGTTTCAAGCTGTTTTTGCTGAAATTAAAACACTTGAAATTTGACTAAGTGTTGAAACCCTATGTGAATATGCCTTATGTGACTAACATGCTATTAACCGATGCATTCATTATGTTATGTACATGAGTGCGATAGAGCATTATAAGATGTACAATTATAATAAAACATCATGATACGATATTTTCACGAAGCATACCTTAACGTGAAATATTTGACTAGTCTTCCACGTGGTCGATTGAGTGTATATCATACCATGATATACACTAAAATAGAAATATGGGTTCTAAGACCCAATGGATTTTCCACTCCAAAACCTCGAGGCGAGAATAGATAGGCTAAAGCTAGGACTTACGGTCGAGAAATGGGATTAAGGCGATCTATAGTCGGTGGGCTTTACTCTACTCAAGAATAAAATGCTTACGAAATATTTATTTACGATGCTTATTTCAACTGTTGTTAAATGTTTACAAGATTACACCAAAAATGTTTATGTTTTGTGTATGTATCCTATCCATGAGATTGATATGAATGACATGAATGATATGAATGTGTTGGGTCACTCCCAACTTATGAATGAAATCGATATCGGATCTATCTTGGGAAGAACTTATACAGCTAGGATTAACGTGTACACCGATGGTGATTGCGTCTTTGTAAGGACAATTCACGGCGGTCACGGGGTCGTGAGAGGCCTCCTCACGACTTTCGACTATGATGATATGATGAAATGATGATAAGGGATACGGAACATACACGAGAAAAATGCACGGCGGTGATTTTATGAGCCGATAAAATGTTTTAGTAAGCCTGAGGCACTTTCACTAAAACCCTTGTGTCTTACCATGATGTGGCGATGTAATCTAAAAATGATAAAATGTTTTGGCATGAGTCCACTGAGTGCATTCTTGTACTCGACCTGCATGTTTGTTTTAAATGTGCGAGTTGAGCGAGATGATGGATGGAGCGGTGTTGAGCAATAGGAATGTTGTCTTTGAAATGTTTATACCTTAATAGTACATCGTCATATGTACATATCACATGCTTTCGCTGCTAGAACTTAAATTATGTAATATAGTCCAAGAACATAAATGACATATGTATTACGTTTATTGTTAAAAAGAGTCTCCTTGTATTTTTATCCCTGTTTAGAGTTATAGTCCCTGCATATTTTCGGCATTTTCATTACAAGTGGCCTCCCACTTGTGCAAATTGATAATACACCATATCTTATCCTTAATAATATCTCCTTAACATAATTATTACTATACATCATCAATTGGATTGGAATTAAATTCATTTCACACTTAAGAAACCCTAATTTTCGAAACTTATAGCAATAATGCTATACATTTTATTCTCTTGCTACATATGTCTTATATATAGAGCTATGTGACATATTATAAGTCTTAGATGATAAATTAAATCATAGAAAATAAATAGAACAAATTTTATGTCACAAAACCCTAATTTCGAAACCCTAGTTTTCGAAAATAGGCTCACTCTATTCAATATTTATTCCATAATTTTATAGCATTATTTTAATGATAAATAATGCTCTTATTATAAAATAATCATAGGAATTTAAATATTACAATTCCTTGATCGTTTGGCTAAGTTATCGAATCGTCTCAAACGTTGACGTTCAATACGTCTCAAAACGTCCATAATCAAATCATCTCTAAAAACATCCATAATAATGTTGTAATCACTTTATTCATTCCTTTTGGTAATAAGGAATTTAATTCTAAGCTTCGTCACTTAGAAAATAACATAAAACTAACTATCGAAATTTAATCGACGTTAGAATTATACTTTCGAAGGAATCATATAAACTATATTCCTTAATTCACTAATCATTAGTGAATATGATATAATAATCCTCGTATCATGTATAGTCGAAATCGAGCTTTGATTATTGTTTCAATTATCGAAATAAAACCCTAATTAGCGATTTTTATTATCGCAATTTAGCATTAAAACTTCGGGATATTACATTCTACCCCCCTTAAAAGAAATTTCATCCCGAAATTTGCATACCTTAGATAAGTATGGGGTATCTTCGGATCATAACATTCTCAAGTTTCCACGTGACTTTCTCTTGTTTATGGTCTCTCTATTGGACTTTTACTAACGGTATAACTCGTTTCTTAACCGTTGGATCTTACGATCAAAATAGTCGTAAGTTCTTTTTCATAACTCATATCTTGGTTCAAGAATAACGTTATCATGATGGGTCACGTGTTTTGAATCATACACGTACTTTCTTAACTGTAACACGTGGAAAACATTCTGTACATTCCCCAATCTTGGTGGAAGTACCAATCTATAGGCTACTGGGCCTATCATTTCTAGGATCTCGTAAGGTCCTATAAAACGTGATCTCATCATTCCCTTGTCTCCAAACATTATAATTCCTTTCAATGGAGAAATTTTAAGAAAAACTTTATCTCTGCATTCAAAATGCAGCTCCTATCTACGCATATCAGCGTAAGACTTTTGTTTATCATGAGCTTCTTTTATTCTTTGCCTAGATTGGCAAATATCTTAATCATTTCACTCACAGTATCGGTCTTAAAACTTTCCTCTTACTTTCATTATCACAATAAAGAGGTGATCAACACCCCCTTTCATACAATGCCTCATATGGGCCATATCAATCGTTGCTTGGTAACTATTGTCGTAGGTGAACTTAATAAGTGGCAAAACGTGTTCCCAACTTGCACCTCAATTTTAATACTATTATTCTTAACATATTCTCAAGCGCTGGTCGAACGAGGCTGCATTTCGTTTCATACCTTTCCACCAAGACTTTTCTCGTAAGTCTTGATACATCTTAGTATTGGCTGTATGGACGGTATAAGGAATATCATGAGCTTTACTCATGATTTTATTTCTAAGCTCGGTATTGTTTGGAATACATAATCTTCCTCAAACAATATGGTATTATCAGGCGCTTCTCAAGCCCTTTGGTCCTCATTTTGACCCTCGATCTTTCCAATTTTTCACCTTTCATTTGTTCTCTTATTATTCCCTTACTTAAATTAGATGTCAAAGTGAGTGTAGCAATACAACTCGTAATCGTCTTTGATTTCTTAACTACTTCTATCTTTATTTCCTTCAGACTCTTCAACGAGTTTCCCTTCTCTTGTTAAGAGTCATCCTTATTTGGATTAACTTTTACGATTCAAGGCATCAGATCGATTTCATACTCTTTATTCACTTTGGGAATTACTAGTACTGATGCACTAGTTAACTTTTCTTTAAGCTTTTTTGAATCTTGCCTTGCATTCGTCAGTTCAGGTAAATTTGATTCCTTTTCGGAGTGGCTATATCATTGGCCTTGCTATCATAAAGAATCCTCCAATGAATCTCTGATAGTATCCTAAAAATCCACGATTTCGTTACGTAATGGTTGGCGATTTCCAACCTTGTACTGTTTTTACTTTAGCCGGGTCTACTTTAATTCCTTCTGAAGACACAATGTGTCCAATGAACATTACTTCTTTAAGACAAAATTCACATTTGCTAAACTTGGCAAAATTTGTTCAACCCTTACTGTTTGTAAGACAGTTCTCAAGAGTTCTTTATACTCTTTCTTGCCCTTCGAATAAATGAGAGTATCGTTTATGAAGACTAAGACAATTTGTCTAAGTACGCGTGGAACACTCAATTTTTAAGGTCCATGAATACGGCTGGTGTATTTGTTAGTCCGAACGGCATAACTATAAACTCATAGTGGCCATATCTTGTTCGGAAACCGTTTTGGGTACGTCCTCAGCTTGTACCCTAAGTTGATAATATCCTGATTTAAGATTGGTTTTTGAAAATACTCTCTGCTCCTTTCAACTGATTGAACAAATCTTCTATCCCTGGCAGTGGATATTTAAGCGTCAGTGTATTTAGTTCTTAATAACCAATACACATCCTCAATGAGCCATCTATCTTCCTTACAAACTAGCTGGGTGTTTCCTAAATAGATACACTAGGTCTGATAAAACTTAAATCCTATGACTCTTGAATTTGAAATTTTAGTCTTTCAAGTTCCTTTTTGAGCCATTCAATAGGGTGCTTTCGACACTGGAGCTGATCCTAGTTCTAGGTTGATTGTGAATTCACGCTGCTTGTCAGGGGGTAATCTTGGAAAATTATTGGAAAAGAATGTCTGGAAATTCTCGGACAGCTTCCACATCCTCGATCTCTATTTCCGTTTTTTCTTCATTGTTTTAGATAAACAAGGAATGTTTGACATCCCTTTTTGTTCATCATTCTCCTTGATTGGAGTGTGGATATAATTGGGATTTTCTTCCCCATGTTGATTTCATGGAAACTCGTAGTTTCTTATCCCGAGTTTCTTATCCCGGAAAATGGAGCGAAATTTTCCTCCTTTGCCTTTGGATTTGTGGAATGGTTTCGCTAACCAATCCATCCCTGAGATTATGTCTACATTCCTCATAGGTATTATGTTCACGTTATTTACTAAAGCCTTAAGTGATCCTAGGTTCAATTCTAAGTTCGAGCAAACATGCATGACAATCATAACTCCTCCTATTGGTGAAGAGATTCTCACTTCCTGATTTTCCTATTCCGACTTAAGTTTGAATGTATATCTACGCATGCTTTTGCGATGAAAAAATATGAAACACTCGTATCAAACAAAAGTATCATAGGTACGCTGAGAAGTTTTTCTCATACCTGCCAAATTTCCCTGGTTTTGTTTGTTTTGTCGTCGGTGGTACTGCTGTTGTTGATGCGGCTGCTGTGGCTGATATTGGGGCTGGTTTTGAATAGCCCTAAGTGGTGGGCATTGCCTGGCTGATTTGGCCTCTCCGTTCCTCCCGAGCATACTTCTGGGCAATCATTTGCATAGTGGCCCTTTACACCACATCTAAAGCAAATGCCCATTAGGCACTTTCCTTGGTGCATCTTATGACATTTTGGGTAATAAAGAGTCCTCATTTGCTCTTGTGGCCCTCTCATTGGCGTGGAAAATATAGGTCGGTTCCATCCTTGCCTTTGTGGCGCCATGTTTCCTTGCCATTATTTGCGTTTCCGAAATTCCCTTGGTTATTGTTGTTGTAATTCCCTTCCCACTTCTCTTTCCCTTGTCACTAGTGTTGTGTGATTGAGTTTGTACCGGTTTATCTTCTGGCATTGCTGCTTCAATATCTAAAGCCCGACCGAGAGCTTCAGTATACATCAATTCACCGTGACTAGCAAGAGACATTCTTATCTCATGCCTTAGACTAGATCTAAATTTTTCTGACATTTTCATGTCAGTGCTTACTTGATCAGGAGCATATCTAGACATATCGCAAAAGATGCGATCGTACTCTGTCACGGACATTCGTTCTTGCTTCAGATTGAAGAACTCGTTCTCATTTTTCTTCCTATAACTTTTAGGGATGTATTTTTCATACATCTTTCTTTTGAAATCTTCCCAAGTAAAATAGTCCATTTGTTCTGGCGTCATGGTTTTCTTTCTGGCTTCCCACCAGAAATCCGCAGGTCCGATAAGTTGGAAAGTAACACAAGACAGTCGCTCTTGTGTTGTACAGTGGAGGAAATCGAAAATCCTCTCCATAGCTCTTACCCATTGTTCCGCATCATCCGGACTTCCCTTTTCGTTAAATGTAGGCGGATTCTGCCTAAGGAAAAACTCCTCGATCCTACGATCAGGTGGAGGTGGGGGTGGTTGTGGTATAACTTCTTCTTCTTCTTCTTCGGGTTGTGTGACTCTGTCCCTTCCCCTACCTCTTCCTCTACCTCTTTGTTCAGGTTCACGCCTAGGCGGCATTCTGATATTATAAAGACGTAGTTAGCAATTTCACATCGTTTATCGTAATTCATACATAACATCTTTGTACATCCTCATCATAAAACTACTTTAGTAAAACCATTCATCCTTTTCAAACTCATTTGCCGCAAAAGCCCATCTAGGGTCATCATATCGATGTATATCATATGAAAATATATTTCGTTTCATCAAGAACTTCTCTTCATCGTAACTTGATGTTCTGTCTCTTACAGATCTGAAAACTTAGGTGACCAAATAAATCAATCTACATCTTACTCATTGGGTTTAAGGCTTGAAGAAAATTTCATCATGACAACTTAAAAGAAGTACAGTTTTGCAATTCATGATGACAACCTTTAAGGTTTGAATCAATATGCTCCTTGAATTGAATAATTGGGATATAGGGTCCGAAGACCAGAATGATGACTACTGAGATTTCTTTGGTCATATGGGCTGACCAGACCCGTCACAAATACTTCCTCAGTCACACAAGGTTTTGGTTTCAAAGGTCACCGTATAAATTTTTGGTTTATAAACTTCTTTCTAAAAATAGGAAACTCATGTGATTTCTCAATTGGAACTAGATCATAGAGTTAAACTCAATGAAAAATTTGGGTAATGAATGAAATTTGAAACCTCATATAACTTGCACTGGTTATCAACGAAGGTTATCATGTACCCACACATCATAGCTCTTCTTGCACTACTGAGAATCTTACGTTCTAGTAGCATTCTAAGATTCTTGTTACACTGTAGAGTTCTCGTTCTATGTAAATCATAAGATTAATATCAACTGTTTCTTTGATCACATTCTTATTTCGTTTCTAACGAGAAAGTCATAGTCAAGTTGGATTTCCGTCGTACGTGAAACATCCAAACGAAAGACTATACTCAAGTCACTTATCGCATAGTGACATTCATCATCTCAAAATCATCATTCCATTTTTTTGCCATCATCATTTCCATCTTTGCTCTTTGCTTTCTCCTCTTTGTTCTCGTTGTTCTCATTATTCAATTCGAAATTCTCATTTCGATCTCATCTTTGGTTCTCATGATGGACTAAAATTCTCATAGTTCTCTTTCTATGTTCTTTCGCAAAAGGGATCATGCGTCTTAAACAGTCTTTGTTCTTCTGGGATAACATACTCATTGTCATCAAAACTTGAAATTTCAAAAATTAAACATTTCATAACATAACTTTGTTCACAACAGTAAATCTCATTGAATTCCACGAATTCAAACATTTCACTTTTGACGTATCAATGTCAACACTTTCTCATATAACTTTCCACCTCCTCATTTCTCTTTCCTTTTCATAACTTAAAACATCATATCAATCATCTTTCATCATATCAATCATCTTTCAAAACAACTTTGAGATTTGAAATAAGAATTTCAAATATTCATAACATACTCATCAGTACTCATGTACCTTTTTTGAATTTCAAGAATTCAACATATCATCTTTGACATATCAATGTCCATTTTCATTCACTTTTCACAACTTCCTTTCTCAACCTTTATTCATAACTTTCTTCTCAACAAATTTCCATAACTTTCCTTTCTCTTGAAACATCATTTAAATCCTTTTTCACTTTCAAACTTTTCATTTCAAAACTTTTGAGAAGAAATCATTTACCTCATTCCGGTTGAGCTTGATTTGTGTCACAGCCGCTCTAATCCAAAGGACAGATTAGAGAGAACTGGAGCTTGGAACAGTGAATGCAAAACAATTGATAAAAATAATCAAAAGATTTCAGAAAGATATTTATCGAACTTTAATGGTCAAACCTTATTTACAAGGCAAAAGCAATTCACCCTTATTCATAAGGCAAAAGTCATATACAAATATAAAGGCTACGAGTTCCTTTAACAGTAGGTTCGATAATTGAGACGATACTGTTGTCACAATAACATACAAAATATTCGAGAATATCGTGGAAAGCATGTGAATGCATATATGACGATATGCACCAGGTTCTTTCTTTCAAACATAATAAATACAAAAGGGCCCGACTACTCAACATCTCCGCTCCATCACCATCATCAGCTCAATCTGCACATTTAAAAACAAATATGCAGGGCTGAGTACAAATAATGCACTCAGTGGCTCATGCCAAAATAATTTATCACAGTTTGAATTACTCTGCCCCATCACAGTAACACACGAGGTTTTGATTTGAAATACTCGTGCTTACTAAATATTTTCTGTCATTTTCAATAAATATTGCTTGGCCAAGCATTTTCCACGTATGTATGATCCACATCCACCACAATCAATCATTCAACAATTCCTGCTTATACCAAGAGGAGGCCTCTCTCTCTGAGACGCCGTGACCGGCCGAGCACCCTTTCGGCTACGATCACAAAATAATCGGTGCACAAAATCCGGGCCATCTCGGTACGGGATACGAATTCTCCATCATTCTTGGGGTCTTCGAGAATACAATTCAACATGTCGTAAAGTGGGGCTACCCAACGTTATGCATCAACAATCATGGATTGGATACATCATAAAACATAAACATTTTGGGCGGTAATTAAATAAATCGGTTCATAATTATTTGCTTGCAATAAAGCATCATAAATAAATTATTTGGTAAAATTCTACGGTTTGAGTATAGTTAAGCCCACCTTTACTTTGGAACTTGAATTTCAATGTCGTGCTCTTCTCGCCGTTGCGCGTGAACTTCACGTCCCATCTTTACGCAAAAATGTACGTTTAATGCGTTGGCACTTTTCGAGATTTTCAAAGTTCATTCAACTTTGATAAATAAATTAATAATTGAAGTTTCGATGATTCTTTATCGTCTTAATCGTTGAAGCGATGCGTATATTAATAAAATAATTCTCGTATATCGAGAGGCGTAATATGATCTCGATCTCATTTTAACCTTTTAGGTTAAACAATTAGCGATATAATAACGTTATTGATAAAGTGATTTCAATAATGAAATCTTTTCTCACAATTGAGATATTCTTATAAAAGTGTCGTTTTCACGTATTAGCGTATTTAACGAGCGTATTTAAATGCGTTAATTTGAAAGTCAACCATTTTGACTTTTCTTATTAAATTTTCAATAAAACATATTTTAATCAATATAAATCAATTTTCAATCGATTTCTTTTCATAAAGCTTTAATCTTGATTTTCACGCAAATCGATAAACTTAATTAATATTTTCTTTCAATATTAATCTTTTAATACTTTAAGCATTATTTATGCTTTTAACGTTATTTAATATAACGTTTCGTTGTAAACATAATATTCTATGTTTAATAATTCTCGAAAATTTTTAATATGTCTAAATTAATTTCTAGACATATAATATATTATTTTCTTGATTAAAAAGGATTTAAAATCCTTAATAAAAATCAATATAGCTCACGGTTATGAGCTATAATTTCCAAGCTTGTTATAAAAATTTCTCTAAATTCATATAGTGTATTATTTTACACTATGATCGTTATTATGTATTAATGTTACTATAGAAAAATTTGGAATTCACCTATATCACTATATAGGTCTCGAAAATTCCCAAAATTATCAAATAACTTCCTAAAATTATAATTAAATTATAGAAGGCTCTAACCTTAATTTATAATATAATTATAACCTAAAGTTTAGCATATGAAATTTTTTTATCCCAAGGTATAAAAGTTCAATGGTTTCGGTTCTCACCAACATCACACTAAACATTTTTATAAATTCTAATTAAATTACACTATACTTATATACTATAGTGTAACAATATAACATCTTAACATTACATAATAACACAAATTAAACCATAGAACCAATCACTATGGGTCTCGGCCTTATTGAAATAAAATAGGTACAATTGTTCAAAATTCTAATAAATTCCTATATCACCTAATTAATACCTAGATCAACAATATGCAATAATATCAAGCATATAAAATTATACACCAAGGTTCCATGCTATTACATTTTCGGCAATTTTGGAAATCCAACAAGATGATTTCCAAAAAAATTCTCAAATTGATACCATGCATTCCTACAACACTATAGATCAATAATCCAACCTTAAAACATATCTAACAATTTTGGAGCATCACTAGAATAATTTAAATAAATTGCTAAGCTTAGGAAATAAATAATCTATGCACATATTAACATATGTAACATAATTTCTAAACTTATAACATGCTAACATGATTTATTGCATAAATAATACATGCTAAAAATAATAAATTAAACCGTAGGATTATTGAAAAAGATAGGTTTTATCGAAGCTTGTTCGATATCTAACCTCGTTATCGGTCGATCGGTTGTAGGATGGATTAAACTCAAGCAAATGAGAAGAATTGAAGAAGGAAAAATATTTTGTTTTCTTACTGGGAGTCTACGGCAGAAAGGAAAATGGAATGAGAAAGATAGTGTGAAGTGTGTTTTGTGGTTTAAACCAAATATATATACTTAAGCAAAAATGATAAATGAAACAATCACACACAAAAATCTTGTAGACTCTCGGCTCTCTCTACAATTACAAGACTCAATTGAAATTTTTTTAGTCAAAGTGATTATGTCATGTTTTAAAATATCCCTTACACATTCATTTACTCTTGGTAAGCTTTAATAAAAGTTTTGGGAGAAACAAACTAAATCTTGTTTCATGTAGCAAGTTGCCGTAAGCCTTTGTAGGGGAGAAGAAAAATTTTCAGATTTTTATGTGTTGAATAACACATGTGTATTAGATACACTTCCCCAAACATTAGTGCTATCAAGTATATTAAATCAAGATCCAAATATAAACGGCTCCTATGTAAAAACATTGCCAGTGTATTTTTCTTCTACACCTTTTTTTTCTTGGTAAGTGTGTATTAATACTACACTTAAGAAAATAACACAAATTGGATGATCAAAAATTAAATAATCCTTTGTTTAAAACAATAGGTTATACACGGCACTTTTAATAATTAAATGCCCAAAACTTGATTTTCATGCTATAAGTAGATATATAGCATAATATATATCCTAGATGATAATTTATATCATAGGAAAAATTTATCGGAATTAATCCATAGGTAGAAAACCTAATTCTCGATTTAGGGTTTTCGAGAATCATTAATAATCAAAATATCATTCCCAAATTTTCTAGCATTATTTCAATGCTAAATAACATTCTAATTATATAAAATAATCATAGGAATTTAAATATCATAATTCCTTGATCGTTAGACTTGATTCTCAAGTCGTCTCTAAACGTTAACGTTTGAAACGTCTCAAAACGTTAAATATCGACTCATCTCAAAATGGTCGTAATAAAGCTATAATCACCTTATTAAAATATTCCAATAATAATGGAATTAAATTCTAAGCTTAAAACTTAGAAAATATCACGAGCATTTGATTATCGATCGTAATCGACGTTGAAATTTTCTTGTTGAAATCGTTACACCTTCGTATTTCTCAATTCACATTCATTTGTGAATTGTACTTAGAATTTTATTATTCCAAAAGTTCGAAATCGTTATTCGATAATTTATTAATCAAATTATTATAATAATATTCTAATTCTGAAATTAATATCGTAATTAGGCGTTTAAATAATCGGGTATTACATTCCACCCCTTAAAGAAATTTAGTCCGAAATTTACATACCTCGAAGAGATCGGGTATTTTTCTTTCATTGCATCCTCAAGCTCCCGTGGCTTCCTCTTGTCCATGATGTTTCCACAACACCTTGACTAGTGGAATCGATTTATTTCGCAATTGCTGAACCTTGTGGTCTAGAATAGCCATAGGTTCTTCATTATAGCTCATATCTGGATTGAGGATCACGTCGTCTTGATGGATCACATGCTTGGATCGTACGTACTTTACGAGTTGTGATACGTGAAAAACATTGTGTACGTTTCCCGGACTTGGTGGAAGAGCCAACCTATAGGCGACTGGGCCTATTCTTTCAAGGATTTCATAAGGTCCAATAAAACGGGGTCTTAACTTTCCCCTTACTCCAAACCTTATTATCCCTTTGGATGGAGAGACCTTTAAAAAGACTTTGTCTCCATCCTCGAAATGTAGCTCAGATCTTCGCGTATCAGCGTAAGACTTCTGTCTATCTTGAGCTTCCTTTATTCTTTGCCTAATTTGGCGTCGATCTCAATCATTTCGCTTATAGCGTCGGGCCTAAGATTCTTCTTTCACCCACTTCATCCCAGTAAAGCGGTGATCGGCATTTTCTTCCATATAAGGCTTCATACGGGGCCATATCGATCGTCGCTTGATAGCTATTGTTGTAGGCAAATTCGATGAGAGGTAAAACCTCTTCCCATTTTGCACCTCGATCCAAAACTACAGTTCTCAACATGTCTTCGAGTGTTTGGATCGTCCTTTCCGATTGTCCATCGGTTTGAGGGTGAAAAGCTGTGCTAAAATTTAACTTCGTGCCCAATTCCTTTTGCAAGCTAGTCCAGAATCTTGAAGTAAATTTTGAATCTCTATCAGATGTGATAGTTTTCGGTACTCCATGCAGGCGTACAATTTCCTTTACGTCTGTTGGGCTAGCTTATCGGACCGTGGGTGTCTGAATTAGCGAGAAAATGTGCACATTTGGTGAGTCTGTCCACTACTACCCATATAGCAGTGTTCCCTCTTTTAGACTTTGGTAAACCCGTAACAAAGTCCATAGCTATATCTTCCCATTTCCACTCGGGTATTGCCAAAGGCTGTAGCTTTCCGTAAGGACGTTGGTGTAATGCTTTTACTTGCTGACAAGCAAGACAACGCTCTACAAAAGAGGCTATGTCTCTTTTCATACCTTCCACCGAACTTTTCTTCAAATCTTTGTACATTTTGTCTTGCTGGATGAAATTTGTATAAGGTGTGTCATGAGCTTCACTCATGATTTCATTAGAAGATCGTTGTTGTGCGGGATACACAATCTTCCTTCAAATAATAAAGCATTGTCGGTGCTTCTTGAAAATTTTTGATCCTTCCGTCCTTACCTTGGCACTTGCTTTTCTAACTTTTCCTCCATCCTTTGCCTTGATGATTCTTTTCCTCAAGTCGGGCGTCGATGTGAGTGTGCAATACATCTCGTGATCGTCTCTGGTTGTTCAACCAATTCAATCTTCATCCTTTCAAACTCTTCAATGAGTTTTCTTCATTTGTGAGGAGACATCCCAATTGGTTTTGACTCTTATGACTCGAGGCATCGGCTACAACGTTCGCTTTGCCGGGTGATAGTTTATACCACGGTCGTAGTCTTTTACCAATTCGAGCCATCTTCTTTGTCTCATGTTTAGATCTCTGCTCGAAAAGTATTTTAAACTTTTATGATCGGTAAAGATTTCACATCTTACTCCGTAGAGATGATGTCTCCATATCTTTAAAGCATGCACTACTGCTGCTAGTTCCAGATCATGTGTTGGATAATTTAATTCATACGGTCTCAGTTGTCGAGATGCATAGGCTATCACTTTTCCACTTTGCATTAACACACGGCCTAATCCATTTTGGAAGCATCTGTATAGACCACGTATTCTTTATCCTTACGGGCGCTAATCTGAGGCGATGGTTAACTTTTCCTTGGCGTCCGGAAATTCGCCTCACACTCATCGGTCCATGTGAATTTAATTCCTTTTACGAGTAGTTGGGTTATTGGCCTTGCAATTTTGGAGAATCCTTGATGAATCTCCGATAGTAACCGCTAATCCCGAAACTTCTAATTTCATTTTGTGTCCTCGGCGATTTCCATTCTTTGACCGCTTCTACTTTGGCGGATCAACTTTAATCCCTTGGTGACACAATGTGTCCAAGGAACATTACTTCCTTTAGCAAAATTCACATTTGCTAAATTTAGCAAAAGTTGTTCATTTCTCAAAGTTTGCGATCTTGTCGGAGGTGTTCCTTGTGTTCGTCTTCATCCTTTGAATAGATGAGGATGTCATCTATGAAGAATAAGACAAATTTGTCTAAAATGGGTGGAACACCCTATTCATGAGATCCATGAATCTTGCGGCGCATTGGTCGATCCGAATGGCACAACTATAAATTCATAGTGGCGTATCTCGTTCGGAAGCGATCTTTGATACATCTTGAGCCGCACTTTAAGTTGGTGATAGCGACTTGAGGTCGATTTTGAGAACACGCTAGCTCCTCTTAGTGATCAAACAAGTCATCTATCCTTGGAAGTGGATACTTGTTTTTGGCGTCATTTGTTCGGTTCTCGGTAATCTATACACATCCTCAAGGAACCATCCTTTTCTTAACAAATAACACGGTGCTCCCAAGGCGAAACACTAGGTGCGATAAAACCTAGGTCTAACAGCTCTTGGTTTGAATTTTCAACTCTTCCGGTTCTTTTGGAGCCATTACATGCGGTGCTTTTGACCTTTGGAGCCGATCCGGGTTCCAAGTCGATGGTAAACTCGGTTGTTCATCGGGAGGTAATCTGGTAGATTTTCGGAAAAACATCGAAAATTCTTGTATAATCTCTACATCTTCAACTTTTATCGTTGTTCGATCTTCTCCGTTCAAATAAACAAGAAATGCATGGCATCCTTCTTGTTTATCATACTCTGACCTTGGTAGCGGATATAATCGAATTTTCTTTCCCATCTTGATTAGTAAAGCTTGTAGCTTCTTTTCGGGAAAATGGAATGAAATTTTCCTTTCTTTACGAGGATTGTAGCATGATTTTCAGCCAACCAATCCATTCCCAAAATTATATCTACATCACCCATGGGTATTATGTTTAAGTTATTCGTCGAACCTTAAGTGATCTATGTTCAACTCTAAGTTTGAGCAAGCGTGAGTATGATCATAATCCCTCCTATGGGTGAAGAGATGTTCATATCTGGTTTGCTTTCTCGGATCTAAGTTCGATAGATCTACACATGTTCTTGCTACAAAGAATGTGATGCTCCGTGTCGAACAAAAGTATAGCAGTGCGTTGAGAAGTGTTCCCATACGCGGGTTTCTGGTTTTGTTCATTCTCGCCTCCGGTGCATAGCATATGCTCGGCAGGCATTTGAGGTGGCGTGACGGGCTCTTGTCTTTGTTGATTCTGTTGTGGCTGCTCTTTGTTGGCGTTCTTCTTGATTACGCCGTTGTGGTGGTTGTCGTTGTTGTTCTTTGTTGAAATTTGGCCAGATCGCTCTTAGGGGTTGGGCGTTGCGGGCTGATTCGGCCTTCCACTTGTCCCGTCGTACCCAGGCATTGTTTACGTAATGGCCCTTCATGCCACACTTGAAACAATTTACCAAATGACAAACTCCTTTGTGAAATTTACGGCATTTTGGGCGAGAGTTGTTCTTGCACGATCCGTGGTCCTCTGTCGAGGGTTAAAGGCGGTTTCTTCCATCCACGTCCTTGTGGCGCTACATTCCTTGCCAGGGCGTTTGTTATTGGTATTATCAAAACTTCCTCGATTGTTGTTACCAAAATTTCCTTCCCATTTCTCTTCCCTTTGTCCCTGTGTTCGATGTACGTGTTTGGACTAACTTTCTAAATCGGCATGGTGCCTCTATGTCAAAGCTCGTCGAGAGCTTGATTGTAAGTCGGATCTCCATGGTGGCTAGAGACATTCTTATCTCGATCTCAATCCGGACTTGAATTTTACGCCATCTTCATATCCGTATTCACGATAAGGGCATATCTGGACATATCGCAAAGATGCGATCATAATCATCACGGACATTTTCTCTGTTTGATTATAAAACTCATGTTCCTTTCTCTTCCGATAACTCTTCGGAACATACTTCTCATACAGTTCCCCTTTAAACTCTTCCCAGGTGAATTCATTCATGTGATCCTGCTGTAAAATCTTTCGTCGGGCTTCCCACCAAAAGTCGGCAGGTCCTGTCAGTTGAAAGGTAATACATGATAGTCGTTCCTGCGCTGTGCAGTGAAGAAAATCAAATATCCTTTCCATAGCCCTGATCCATTGCTCGGCATCATCCGGGCTTCCTTTTCCATCAAAGGATGGTGGGTTACGCCTGAAATAATTCCTCGATCCTACGATCGGGTGGAGGTGGTAGTGGTTGGGGTATATTCGCGGGTTACAGTGCAGAATTCTTCCTACGCCTCTACCTCTACCTCTTCCCCTTCCCTACCTCTTTGTGCGGGATCCCGTCTTGGCGGCATTACATTGTTTAAACATACTGATAAAAATTGAAAATCACTTTCACAATTAACATATATAATATCATCATACAATTTCTTTTGTAAAGCTGCTTTAAACCAAGCTATTCATCACAATAATCATTTCTGCCGCAAAAGCCCGCTTCGGGGTTATCTTATATACATCAGAAAATTTGTGCCTCAAAGAGGACTATTTTGTACAACAGTTGATACAAAAGAGATAATGTACAATAGATGGCATCTCAAAAGCTTAACCCGCATCGAACAACATACGGGATTACAAGATAATACAAAAGCTTAACCCGCAACCTACACACATACTGGACTATATACATACGGACTAAAACCTAGCTAAACAGATCAACAGGTGTATCACTCATCATCATACTGATCCTCCTCAGGATCCTCCTCATCGTCTGAATCATCATCGGAGTCGTCATCCGAATCATCGTCCGGGTCGTCCTAATGGCGGCGTACTCTGGACGGTCCTGCTCCGTCATCCCCAACCATAGGAATGTCGCGGATCGGATGAAGTCATCACGATCATCGAGACCCTCATCACGGCCGTGCAGTCGTGCGGCTCGGTGGCGGTCTTGTGTATTTGTCATAGGTGGCAAGATAGGAAGTGGTGGGTGTATGGGGTGTCAATCGATAGTGGAAACTTGGCATCCCCAATGCTGCGGGCGAGATGCCACGGTCACATGAGCGGTCGGTCGCCGCTTCCAAATCTCTCGGAATCACGGGATCAACCACTGAGGAACCTCCAAGTAGAGCCACTCCGGTGACTCGTCACACCATGTATATTCCCTCGGAGGAGTGCGGTCCTCTCGGGGCTACCGTAGATACTAAAGGCGTGGGTCGGATGGCTCACAAATCTCGGTAGATGCGCTGCAGTCGTAGTCACCACCATATCGGTAGATGTAATCTCCCGATATTTCCCGTGCATAGTCTTCCCAGTCAATCGGTAGCCGCATCAGAAGACGCTTCACGCCATCGAAGTCCGTCACTCCATGCTCGTGCGCCTCCCTCCAATGACGCAGGTAGTGCATGAGGAACTCTCCGAGATCATCTCCCCAGCACATCTGATACTCGCGGTACCTATGAATGATCTCTGCAGGGGTGGCACTCGGTCCAAGTCTGCGTCTAGTGGTGTGTCGAGTCCTGGCCATCTGTCACAGACAAACGAGCATAAGACAACTAAATAAGGATAATCGAT
The DNA here is from genome assembly GCA_036937905.1 of Salvia rosmarinus. Lineage (NCBI taxonomy): Eukaryota > Viridiplantae > Streptophyta > Magnoliopsida > Lamiales > Lamiaceae > Salvia > Salvia rosmarinus. The sequence continues at coordinate 48,136,709 of CM072813.1, forward strand.
GCATAGATAAAAATAAACTTAACGCGTCTGCTAAGCAAAAGAATAAACTGGACAGGTCTATAAAGCAGATAAACAATCCAAACACATGTGATAAACAGATAAATGTTATACGGAAATTGTTCTCATATACAACACACGTTGTAGCTTTCCTACCATACTAAGAACATACTGCCTAGCAACATAAACAAAATCTTATCATATAACTAAATTCTAGTTCTATAAAATTATGAGCTAGCTTTTACTGGCTCTCGTGATTTCTGGAGAAAGAAACAGGGGATCTTTCCTTCATAAGAAATATAGTACAGTCCGTTAGAGTGCGTAGGGAAAACCATGCACAAATCGGGTCAAGCGAAGGAAAAGCGGACCAAAATAAAATCACTGCGTGAAGCAGTTCGCCTTTGCCGAGGTGAACTGTCCGGGGTGGACTGTACTGATTCTCGTGAATTTTGGAGAAGGAATCATGGTTTCGATCCATCATAAAAATAAATTAAATTGCGTTAAGAGTGCGTGGCGAAAACCGTTCGCAAATCGAGTCGAGCGAAAAAAACGGACCCAAACAAAACACTGCGCAAAGCAGAAAAATTTTCTGCGCGTTCGCGAAGATCGTAGGCAATGCCGATATCGAGTCGTGCATGCCGTTGCCGAGGCGGACTGCGAGGCCGAGGTGACGAGGTGACTGAGGTCAGCTGGTCTATCGAAATGAATCGCCGAATCTTGAAATAATGGTCGATTACGACAAAGGCGGGCTCGGCGTGTCGAGTCGACTTCGAAGTGGATTTGCCGGAAAATACGGCGTCATGAATTGTCGAGATACAATCTTCAAACTCGAAGTGGATGTCGAGGTTGACACCAATAAACTCGGTCGATGCGGGGTGAATCAATTGAAGTCGCGCAATGCCGAGGCGCATTGGTCGGTACCGAGTCGAGGTAAACTACGGGTTGACTTCAAGCGGTGGAAAGCCTTAGCCTTTCAATTTGAGTTCGATTCTTTTGTTCTCGAAAGAAATGGAGAAGAGTTTGTACATTTGTCCGTCTATGTTCTTTTCAAAGAGGGATCATGCTTCTTATTACGTCTATGTTCCATTCGGGATGACATAGGCATTAATCAAAATCAACATTGAGAAAAGATGAATAAATATTTGCATATGACGAACATATTTCGTTTTAAACATACGCATTTCTTGCGAAAAAAATTTTCATCAATAAATCAATAATTCATGGTTATTTACAACCTTTTTCATTTCATTTGTCGATAATGTTCTATCAACACAAATCATTTGTCGATAATGTTCTATCGACACAAATCATTTGTCGATAATGTTCTATCGACAACAAATCAAATTCATAAATCTCAAACTTTTCTTTTCAAAGATGAGAAAATATTTTACCTTTTTCGGTTGTTTGGATGTGATGGAGTGTTGAGCGTAGTCGGATGATTTCTAGAAGTCAGTGACTCAATCTAAACTTAACTTTTGAAAGAAAGTTTAGGGTTCAAAGAGCAACCGCTCTGATACCACTCTGTCACAGCCGCTCTAATCGAAGGACAGATTAGAAGGCTGGAGCTTGGAGCGGTGAATGCAAAACAATTGATAAAAATAATCAAAGATTTCGAAAGATATTTATCGAACTTTAATGGTCAAACCTTATTTACAAGGCAAAAGCAATTCACCCTTATTCATAAGGCAAAAGTCATATACAAATATAAAGGCTACGAGTTCCTTTAATGATGGGTTCGATAATTGAGACAGATACAATTGTCACAATAACATACAAAATATTAGAATATCGTGGAAAACATGTGAATGCATATATGACGATATGCACCCGAGGTTCTTTCTTTCAAACATAATAAATACAAAAGGCCACGACTACTCAACATCTCCGCTCCATCACCATCATGACTCAATCGCACATTTAAAACAAATATGCGGTGAGTACAAATAATGCACTCGATGGCTCATGCGAAATAATTTATCACGGTTTGAATTACTACGCCCATCACGGTAACACACGAGGTTTTGATTTGAAATACTCGTACTTACTAAATATTTTCGTCATTTTCAATAAATATTGCTTGGCGAGCATTTTCCACGTATGTATGATCCACATCCACCACAATCAATCATTCACAACAATTCCTGCTGTTGGAGGAGGCCTCCTCTCACAGAGACGCCGTGACCGCCGAGCACCCTTTCGGCCTACGATCACAAAATAATCGGTGCACAAAATCCGGGCCATCTCGGCCACGGGATCGAATTCTCCATCATTCTTGGGGTACTTCCAAGAATCTGAATTCAAGCATGTCGTAAAGTGGGGCTACCCAACGTTATGCATCAACAATCATGGATTGGATACATCATAAAACATAAACATTTTGGGCGGGTAATTAAATAAATCGGTTCATAATTATTTGCTTGCAATAAAGCATCATAAATAAATTATTTGGTAAAATTCTATCGGTTTGAGTATAGTAAAGCCCACCTTTACTTTGGAACTTGAATTTCATGTCGTGCTCTTCTCCTCGTTCTTGCGTGAACTTCACGTCCCACCTACGCAAAATGTACGTTTAGTGCGTTGGCACGCTTTCGAGATTTTCAAAGTTCATTCAACTTTGATAAATAAATTAATAATTGAAGTTTCGATGATTCTTTATCGTCTTAATCGTTGAAGCGACGCGTATATTAATAAAATAATTCTCGTATATCGAGAGGCGTAATATGATCTGATCTCATTTTAACCTTTTAGGTTAAACAATTAGCGATATAATAACGTTATTGATAAAGTGATTTCAATAATGAAATCTTTTCTCACAATTGAGATATTCTTATAAAAGTGTCGTTTTCACGTATTAACGTATTTAACGAGCGTATTTAAATGCGTTAATTTGAAAGTCAACCATTTTGACTTTTCTTATTAAATTTTCAATAAAACATATTTTAATCAATATAAATCGATTTTCAATCGATTTCTTTTCATAAAGCTTTAATCTTCGATTTTTCACGCAAATCGATAAACTTAATTAATATTTTCTTTCAATATTAATCTTTTAATACTTTAAGCATTATTTATGCTTTTAACGTTATTTAATATAACGTTTCGTTGTAAACATAATATTCTATGTTTAATAATTCTCGAAAATTTTTAATATGTCTAAATTAATTTCTAGACATATAATATATTATTTTCTTGATTAAAAAGGATTTAAAATCCTTAATAAAAATCAATATAGCTCAAGGTTATGAGCTATAATTTCCAAGCTTGTTATAAAAATTTCTCTAAATTCATATAGTGTATTATTTTAAACTATGATTGTTATTATGTATTAATGTTACTATAGAAAAATTTGGAATTCACCTATATCACTATATAGGTCTCGAAAATTCCCAAAATTATCAAATAACTTCCTAAAATTATAATTAAATTATAGAAGGCTCTAACCTTAATTTATAATATAATTATAACCTAAAGTTTAGCATATGAAATTTTTATCCCAAGGTATAAAAGTTCAATGGTTTGGTTCTCACCAACATCACACTAAACATTTTTATAAATTCTAATTAAATTACACTATACTTATATACTATAGTGTAACAATATAACATCTTAACATTACATAATAACACAAATTAAACCATAGAACCAATCACTATGGGTCTCGGCCTTATTGAAATAAAATAGGTACAATTGTTCAAAAATTCTAATAAATTCCTATATCACCTAATTAATACCTAGATCAACAATATGCAATAATATCAAGCATATAAAATTATACACCAAGGTTCCATGCTATTACATTTTCGGGTTTGGAAATCCAACAAGATGATTTCCAAAAATTCTCAAATTGATACCATGCATTCCTACAACACTATAGATCAATAATCGACCTTAAAACATACCTAGCAATTTTCGAGCATCACTAGAATAATTTAAATAAATTGCTAAGCTTAGGAAATAAATAATCTATGCACATATTAACATATGTAACATAATTTCTAAGCTTATAACATGCTAACATGATTTATTGCATAAATAATACATGCTAAAAATAATAAATTAAACCGTAGGATTATTGAAAAAGATAGGTTTTATCGAAGCTTGTTCGATATCTAACCTCGTTATCGGAGTCGATCGGTTGTAGGATGGATTAAACTCAAGCAAATGAGAAGAATTGAAGAAGGAAAAATATTTTGTTTTCTTACTGGGAGTCTACGGCAGAAAGGAAAATGGAATGAGAAAGATAGTGTGAAGTGTGTTTTGTGGTTTAAACCAAATATATATACTTAAGCAAAAATGATAAATGAAACAATCACACACAAAAATCTTGTAGACTCTCGGCTCTCTCTACAATTACAAGACTCAATTGAAATTTTTTTAGTCAAAGTGATTATGTCATGTTTTAAAATATCCTTACACATTCGTTTACTCTTGGTAGCTTTAATAAAAGTTTTGGGAGAAACAAACTAAATCTTGTTTCATGTAGCAAGTTGCCGTAAGCCCTTGTGGGGAGAAGAAAAATTTTCAGATTTTATGTGTTGAATAACACATGTGTATTAGATACACTTTCCCAAACATTAGTGCTATCAAGTATATTAAATCAAGATCCAAATATAAGCGGCTCCTATGTAAAAACATTGCGGTGTATTTTCTTCTACACCTTTTTTTCTTGGTAAGTGTGTATTAATACTACACTTAAGAAAATAACACAAATTGGATGATCAAAATTAAATAATCCTTTGTTTAAAACAATAGGTTATACGGCACTTTTAATAATTAAATGCCCAAAACTTGATTTTCATGCTATAAGTAGATATATAGCATAATATATATCCTAGATGATAATTTATATCATAGGAAAAATTTATCGGAATTAATCCATAGGTAGAAAACCCTAATTCTCGATTTAGGGTTTTCGAGAATCATTAATAATCAAAAATATCATTCCCAAATTTTCTAGCATTATTTCAATGCTAAATAACATTCTAATTATATAAAATAATCATAGGAATTTAAATATCATAATTCCTTGATCGTTAGACTTGATTCTCAAGTCGTCTCTAAACGTTAATGTTTGAAACGTCTCAAAACGTTAAATATCGACTCATCTCAAAATGGTCGTAATAAAGCTATAATCACCTTATTAAAATATTCCAATAATAATGGAATTAAATTCTAAGCTTAAAAACTTAGAAAATATCACGAGCATTTGATTATCGATACGTGTCGGCGTTGAAATTTCTTGTTGAAATCGTTACACCTTCGTATTTCTCAATTCACATTCATTTGTGAATTGTACTTAGGAATTTATTATTCCAAAAGTTCGAAATCGTTATTCGATAATTTATTAATCAAATTATTATAATAATATTCTAATTTGAAATTAATATCGTAATTAGGCGTTTAAATAATCGGGTATTACATTCCACCCCTTAAAGAAATTTCATCCCGAAATTTACATACCTCGAAGAGATCGGGTATTTTTCTTTCATTAGTCCTCAAGCTCCCGTGGCTTCCTCTTGTCCATGATGTTTCCCGGCAAGCCTTGACTAGTGGAATCGATTTATTCGCAATTCTTGAACCTTGTGGTCTAGAATAGCCATAGGTTCTTCATTATAACTCATATCTGGATTGAGGATCACGTCGTCTTGATGGATCACATGCTTCGGATCGTTACGCATTTTACGAGTTGTGATCGTGAAAAACATTGTGTCGTTTCCCGGACTTGGTGGAAGAGCCAACCTATAGGCGTGGGCCTATTCTTTCAAGGATTTCATAAGGTCCAATAAAACGGGGTCTTAACTTTCCCCTTACTCCAAACTTTATTATCCCTTTGGATGGAGAGACATTTAAAAAGACTTTGTCTCCATCCTCGAAATGTAGCTCAGATCTTGGCGTATCGGTAAAACTTACATCTATCTTGAGCTTCCTTTATTCTTTGCCTAATTTGGCGTCGATCTCAATCATTTCACTTATAGCGTCGGGGCCTAGGATTCTTCTTTCACCTACTTCATCCCAGTAAAGCGGTGATCGGCATTTTCTTCCATATAAGGCTTCATACGGGGCCATATCGAGCGTCGCTTGATAGCTATTGTTGTAGGCAAATTCGATGAGAGGTAAAACCTCTTCCCATTTTGCACCTCGATCCAAAACTACAGTTCTCAACATGTCTTCGAGTGTTTGGATCGTCCTTTCCGATTGTCCATCGGTTTGAGGGTGAAAAGCTGTGCTAAAATTTAACTTCGTGCCCAATTCCTTTTGCAAGCTAGTCCAGAATCTTGAAGTAAATTTTGAATCTCTATCAGATGTGATAGTTTTCGATACTCCATGCAAAGCAATTTCCTTTACGTGCAATTGGGCTAGCTTATCGGACCGTGGGTGTCTGAATTGGCGAAAATGTGCACATTTGGTGAGTCATCCACTACTACCCATATAGCGATGTTCCTCTTTTAGACTTTGGTAAACCCGTAACAAAGTCCATAGCTATATCTTCCCATTTCCACTCGGGTATTGCCAAAGTGTAGCTTTCCGTAAGGGCGTTGGTGTAATGCTTTTACTTGGCGACAAGCAAGACAACTCTACAAAAGAGGCTATGTCTCTTTTCATACCTTCCACGAACTTTTCTTCAAATCTTGGTACATTTTTGTATTGCTGGATGAAATTGTATAAGGTGTGTCATGAGCTTCACTCATGATTTCATTAGAAGATCGTTGTTGTGCGGGATACACAATCTTCCTTCAAATAATAAAGCATTGTCGGTGCTTCTTGAAAATTTTTCATCCTTCCGTCCTTACCTTGGCACTTGCTTTTCTAACTTTTCCTCCATCCTTTGCCTTGATGATTCTTTTCCTCAAGTCGACGTCGATGTGAATGTAGCAATACATCTCGTGATCGTCTCGGTTGTTCAACCAATTCAATCTTCATCCTTTCAAACTCTTCAATGAGTTTTCTTCATTTGTGAGGAGACATCCCAATTGGTTTTGACTCTTACGACTCGAGGCATCGGCTACAACGTTCGCTTTGCCGGGTGATAGTTTATACCACGTCGTAGTCTTTTACCAATTCGAGCCATCTTCTTTGTCTCATGTTTAGATCTCTCGCTCGAAAAGTATTTTAAACTTTTATGATCGGTAAAGATTTCACATCTTACTCGTAGAGATGATGTCTCCATATCTTTAAAGCATGCACTCTGCTGCTAGTTCGGATCATGTGTTGGATAATTTAATTCATGCGGTCTCGGTTGTCGAGATGCATAGGCTATCACTTTTCCACTTTGCATTAACACACAGCCTAATCCATTTTTGGAAGCATCTGTATAGACCACGTATTCTTTATCTCATACGGGCGCTGTCTGAGGCGTGAGTTAACTTTTCCTTGAGCGTCTGGAAATTCGCCTCACACTCATCAGTCCATGTGAATTTAATTCCTTTTCTGAGTAGTTGGGTTATTGGCCTTGCAATTTTGGAGAATCCTTCAATGAATCTCCGATAGTAACCCGCTAATCCCAAGAAACTTCTAATTTCATTTTGTGTCCTCGGCGATTTCCATTCTTGGACTGCTTCTACTTTGGCCGGATCAACTTTAATCCCTTCGGCTGACACAATGTGTCCAAGGAACATTACTTCCTTTAGCCAAAATTCACATTTGCTAAATTTAGCAAAAAGTTGTTCATTCTCAAAGTTTGCAGTACTGTCCGGAGGTGTTCCTTGTGTTCGTCTTCATCCTTTGAATAGATGAGAATGTCATCTATGAAGACTAAGACAAATTTGTCTAAAAATGGGTGGAACACCCTATTCATGAGATCCATGAATACTGCCGGCGCATTGGTCAATCCGAATGGCACAACTATAAATTCATAGTGGCCGTATCTCGTTCGGAAAGCAGTCTTTGATACATCTTCAGGCCGCACTTTAAGTTGGTGATAGCCTGACTTGAGGTCGATTTTGAGAACACGCTAGCTCCTCTTAGGCGATCAAACAAGTCATCTATCCTTGGAAGTGGATACTTGTTTTTGGCGTCATTTTGTTCAGTTCTCGGTAATCTATACACATCCTCAAGGAACCATCCTTTTCTTAACAAATAACACGGTGCTCCCAGGCGAAACACTAGGTGCGATAAAACCTAGGTCAATGACTCTTGGTTTGAATTTTCAACTCTTCCGGTTCTTTTGGAGCCATTACATGCGGTGCTTTTGACCTTGGAGCCGATCCGGGTTCCAAGTCAATGGTAAACTCAGTTGTCTGTCGGGAGGTAATCTGGTAGATTTTGAGAAAAACATCGAAAATTCTTGTACAATCTCTACATCTTCAAGTTTTATCGTTGTTCGATCTTCTCGTTCAAATAAACAAGAAATGCATGGCATCCCTTCTTGTTTATCATACTCTGACCTTGTTGCGGATATAATCGAATTTTCTTTCCCATCTTGATTAGTAAAAGCTTGTAGCTTCTTTTCCGGGAAAATGGAATGAAATTTTCCTTTCTTTACGAGATTGTAGCATGATTTTCAGCCAACCAATCCATTCCCAAAATTATATCTACATCACCCATGGGTATTATGTTTAAGTTATTCGTCGAACCTTAAGTGATCTATGTTCAACTCTAAGTTTGGGCAAGCGTGAGTATGATCATAATCCCTCCTATGGGTGAAGAGATGTTCATATCTGGTTTGCTTTCTCGGATCTAAGTTCCAATAGATCTACACATGTTCTTGCTACAAAGAATGTGATGCTCCGTGTCGAACAAAGTATAGCAGTGCGTTGAGAAGTGTTCCCATACACGCGGGTTTCCTGGTTTTGTTCATTCGCCTCGGTGCGAGCATATGCTCTGGCTTGAGCCGGTGAGGGTGACGGAGTTCTTGTCTTTGTTGATTCTGTTGTGGCTGCTGCTTTGTTGGCGTTCTTTTTGATTCTGCCGTTGTGGTGGTTGTCGTTGTTGTTCTTGTTGAAATTTGGCCAGATCGCTCTTAGGGGTTGGGCGTTGCCGGGCTGATTCGGCCTTCCCCTTGTCCCCGTCGTACCCAGGCATTGTTTACGTAATGGCCCTTCATGCCACACTTGAAACAATTTACCAAATGACAAACTCCTTTGTGAAATTTCGGCATTTTGGGCGAGGAGTTGTTCTTGCACGATCTGTGGTCCTCACATCGAGGTTAAAGGCGGTTTCTTCCATCCACGCCCTTGTGGCGCTACATTCCTGCCAAGGGCGTTTGTTATTGGTATTATCAAAACTTCCTCGATTGTTGTTACCAAAATTTCCTTCCCATTTCTCTTCCTTTGTCCCTGTGTTCGATGTACGTGTTTGGGTGACTTCTCAAATGCAGCATGGTTGCCTCTATGTCCAAAGCTCGTCCGAGAGCTTGATGTAAGTCGATCTCCATGGTGGCTAGAGACATTCTTATCTCGATCTCAATCCGGACTTGAATTTTTCGCCTTCTTCATATCCGTATTCACACGATCGGGGAATATCGGACATATCGCAAAGATGCGATCATAATCATCACGGACATTTTCTCTGTTTGATTATAAAACTCATGTTCCTTTCTCTTCCGATAACTCTTTGAACATACTTCTCATCTGATTCCCCTTTAAACTCTTCCTGTGAATTCATTCATGTGATCCTGTTGTAAAATCTTTCGTCAGAGCTTCCCACCAAAAGTCGGCGAGTCTGTCGATTGAAAGGTAATCTGAGGATAGCCGTTCTGCTACTGTGCGTGAAGAAAATCAAATATCCTTTCCATAGCCCTGATCCATTGCTCGGCATCATCCGGGCTTCCTTTTCCATCAAAGGATGGTGGGTTCTGCCTAAGAAATAATTCCTCGATCCTACGATCGGGTGGAGGTGGTAGTGGTTGGGGTATATTCGCAGGTTCTGGTACAGGAATTCTTCCTCTGCCTCTACCTCTACCTCTTCCCCTTCCCCTACCTCTTTGTGCGGGATCCCGTCTTGGCGGCATTACATTGTTTAAACATCTGATAAAAATTTAAAATCACTTTCACAATTAACATATATAATATCATCATACAATTTCTTTTAAAGCAGCTTTGAACAAAGCTATTCATCACAATAATCATTTCTGCCGCAATAGCCCGCTTCGGGGTTATCTTATATACATCAGAAAATTTGTGCCTCAAAGAGGACTATTTTGTACAACAATTAATACAAAAGAGATAATGTACAATAGATGGCATCTCAAAAGCTTAACCCGCATCGAACAACATACGGGATTACAAGATAATACAAAATACAAAGTTCACTTCCCTTTTCAAAACACAAAAGCAACCTACACACATACTGGACTATATACATACGGAACAAAACCTAGCTAAACAGATCAACAGGTGTATCACTCATCATCATACTGATCCTCCTCAGGATCCTCCTCATCGTCTGAATCGTCATCGGTCATCCGAATCATCGTCCGAGTCGTCCTCACGGCGGCGTACTCTGGACGGTCCTGCTCATTAATCCCCAACCATAGGAATGTCGCGGATCGGACTGAAGTCATCACGATCCGTAAGACACAAGGGTTTTATTTGGAAAGGCATTGTGTTTACTAAAACATTTTCATCAGTTCATAATCATTTGTCTGGCCAGACATATTTCCTTTGTATGTATGATCCGTATCCCTTACTTTCATCATAACATCGTTAATACCGTCGTAGAAGTAGGCCTCCTTCTACGCCGTTGTGACCGGCCGAGAATTGTCCTTTCAGCACACAGTTACCCTTAAGTGTACACGTTAACCCTATCCAGGTATAATCCTTCCGGCATAGGATCCGATATCGATTTCATTCATAAGTTGGTAGCGAACCAACACATTCATCAACATTCATGGATAGGATACATACATAAAACATAAACATTTGGGCAGGTAATTAAATAAAGCATTTCATAATCATTTCTTGAAATAAAGCATCGTAAATAAATCATTTGATAAGCATTTTATCTTCAGTAGTCTTCCCTTAGCGTCAGCAACCGAATCACGTCCCACCTTTACGTAAGTATCTAATTTAGTACGTCGGTCACGTTTTTCGAGAATATCAAAGTTCAATAAACTTTGATAACCTTCTAAAATAATACTTTACCCCTTTCTAACCAACTTAGTACGTCTTTTCATCGAACATAATTATTTGCTATATTTCGTATTTCGATAGAGACGTAATATGACTTATGACCTTATATTGACCATTTAGGTTGACGTCGAACTTATACTTAACGTCTTTTGATTAAATGATTTCAATTATGAAATCGTCTCTTATAAAGAGATATTCATATATTTCTAATCGTTTACACGTATTAGCGTATTTATTCAACGTATACAACATTCCTATTAGACTTATAACGTAACATTGGTCACATACTAACGTATTTCATACGTTTTGACTAAAGTCAACAATTTTGACTTTTAATAACATATAAATTTTGAAAATTCTCATATATGTTCTATAAATCGATTTTCAATCTTTTTCTAATCATAATATCATATGTCTCGATTTTTCACGCTAATCAATAATTATTCTTGATTTTATTTTCAAGTATAACCTAACTTACACATTATATATTATTTTTCACACATTATGTCACATAACATAATGTTTTGACATAAACATAATATTTCTTATTTTAAAGATCTCATAAATTCACAACATGTCTAAAATATATTTTTAGAACATAAAGTGTGATTATACATGATAATAAAATTTTAAAACTTTTTAAACCTTAATCTTAAGGTTTCGGCCTTAATGAATAATTCACATAACCTCTCTCAAAAATTCTTATAAATTCACATAGCATACTATATTAGCATGAGATTAATAATATGTAATAGCATTGATGATATAAAATTTGTACATTACCTAATTCTTCAATATGGTTTTCGGTAATTTCAATATATATACTAAACATTTTTCAAAAATTCTAATTAAATCACACAACACATAATCAACACCATATATCATCACTATAACATAATTTTCATCAATTACCACTCATACATCAATATACCTTAGAAACCCTAAATTTTCGAAACTTGACTTAGGTCCATTTAATTTTCTAAAATTCCAATAAATTCATACAACACTATATTATGAATCTACACCATCAATATGATATAATATCATTCAAACATGAATCATATGTCAACATAACATTATTCTATAATTTTCGTTTTCCAAAAATTTCACATAAAATCATATAAGCATATTTAACACCATAGATCATTATTCCATGCTCAAATCAACAATTAAAAATCATCCTCAACATCATATGATCTTTACCCATTTTCGGTCCTCTCACTAAATTCTCATACATGCATAACTTTGTTCCAAATTCACACTATAAAGTCTTAAACAACATATAAACATATTTAGTGAACAACCATACATCATAGCATATTTTCCAAAATTTTCGACAATAACTAGATATAAGCATAACATGATATTCCATGGATAGATTTCAAAAATTTAAACATGAATAGAAAGCTTAAGAAATTCCTAACCTTTTAATCGGTTTCGATTTTTTGATAACGAACATTTTTCACTCAAGATCGAAGAAAGAAAATTCAAGAACTCACTCTCGTTTTCTCACTCAAGTTCTCGGTCCTCTTTTTTTTTTTGAAGCAAAATGAGATAATAAAAGTGATCTTATCACTTTAATAAAGCTAGACTTCCAACTTGCACAAGAATCTAACTTAAGTTGTAAATAATTTCTAATTTGCCATGCAATAATTTTCGGTCATTTTTATTACAAGAGACAAGATTTAATTAAAACACATGATAATCTCTTATGTCATCCCTTAACACCTAATAAAGATAGTGTCCACTTGTTGCTTCAAATTTCAAAAATAATCCACATAAAATCATAGAAATTCTTGTACAATCCCTTATTATTTTCGGTCATTATGCTTTGTTAGAGACAAGAAATTTATGTAATTACATTATACACTATCATTACACCTTATCACATAATTATTACCCTTTACAACTCATATACACAAGTTGCACAATTAAATCATATTAATTCATATGTTTTCGTCTATTTCATATAATAGGCACATCCACTTGCATTTTAATAATTCAACTCATTTAATAACATACTATATCATATCATACCATATAATAATTAATTGTATGATAAATTTCAAGTTCAACTATCATTATCAAGAACTAATGAAAATTAAATCCTTTGAACACATATATATAAGTTTTCGGTCCTTAATAGAACATAGGACAAAAATTTATTTTTTCATGCTTCAATACATCATCTTATTCCATAATTAATTTATACCAAATTAATTCTCATAATTATCAAAGAATTATGAAAATCACAATTTAATACATTTATATAAGCATTCTCGGCTACTTCATAAAATAGAGAAGAATTTTGTTTGCCTTATACTATGTTCATGCATTATATGTGTCATTATCAAGTATAAGATAAGGTTAATACTTTAGGGGACATATCAATTTGAAAAGTCAAACTTTTACACTTTGAATTTTCAACACATACACATGTATAATTCTTATCATTTTCGGCCACCTTCATTATAGCATGAGACAAAATTTTATTTCACACCTAGCTATGTAACATTTTGTAAGTCCTAGATGATGAATTTAATCATCGAAAAATATTTAGGACCATTTCAAGTCATAAACATAATTTTCGAAATCATAGTTTTCGAAAATTCACTCACATAATTCAATAATTAATCCATAATTCTCTAGCACTATTTCAATGAAAAATCGTGCTCTTATTACATAAAATATTCATAGGAATTTAAATAACATAATTCCATGATCATTTGACTAAGTTCTCTATTCATCTCAAAACGTTAACGTTTGAAACGTCTCAAAACGTTAATAATCGATTCATCTCTAAACTGTTCATAATTAAGTGATATTCACTTTATTCAATCATTTCTTTAATAACGAACCTTAGTTCTAAGCCTCGTCACTTAGAAAAATATCGTATAGCTAACTATCGACATCTAATCGATGTTAGAATTATACTATTGAAGGAATAATGAAATTTATATTCCTTAATTCACTAATCATTAGTGAATACGACATAAGAATTCTTGTATCATAGATAATCGAATTCGATCTTCGATAAATTATTATTTTAATTATCGAGACGAAACCCTAATTTACGATTTTTATTATCGTAATTAAGCTTTAAATCTTCGGGATATTACAAATCTTAAGGACGGATTAGCAGAGACTATCACTTTGAACGGAATTTAAGAATATCAAAGGTAATTCAATATAGGATTTTGGGGCATATGACAAGCAAACTTTCAAGACTTCAAACCATTTGAGATTAACCACACATAATTTACATATAAGACTGGTCCATCAGATCTAAAAAAAATCAACTGATCTGAAGGTAATAAGTTTCAACTCAAAATATAACATAGTGTTCTTTGCAGCGGAAAACATGAGAAGTGCACATGTGACGATGTGTACTCAAGGTTCTACTTATCAGCGACAAAAGATCCGATTGCTCAACACTGCTCCACCCATCTCTAGCTCAATCTGCACATTTAAAAACAAACATGCAGGGCTGAGTACACGAATGCACTCAGTGGACTTATGCCAAAAAATTTTTCATTGAATTACACTTCCCCATCAATAAGACACAAGGGTTTTATTTGAAAGGCATTGTGCTTACTAAAACATTTTCATCATTTCTCAAAAGATCGCTTGGCCAAGCATTTTCTCTTTGTATGTATGATCCATATTCTTTCATTTCTCATATATCATCATATATCATCATCTCACATCACTCTCACGCCATAGAAGGTGGTCCCCTTCTAAGGACACTGTGACCGACCGAGAATTGTCCTTTCGACATACAGTCACCTCTAGTGTACATGTTAATCCAGGCTAGGAATTATCCCTCTAGCACAGGATCTGATATCGATTTTCTCATAAGTTGGGAGCGACCCAACAACTCATTATCATTCATTGTTGGCGAACCAACAACTTTCATTATCATTCAGATAGGATCCATACATAAAACATAAACACTTTGGGCAGGTAATTGAATAACATCTCATCATCACTTTCTCATCAGAAAGCTTTGTAAATAAATACTTTTCATTTCGAAGAAAGCATAATAAATAAAGCATTTGCCATTTTTGAAGAGTAAAGCCCACCTGATACGTATGCTTTTCAATAAAGTTCCTTCCTAACGTCAGCGATCACGTCGCGTTCCACCTTTATGTAAGAAACTAATTTAGTACGTCGGTCACGTTTTTCAAAAATGTCCATGTCTAAGACATTCGATATCCTTCTAACATACTTCGTATCCTTTAACCCATTTAGTACGTCTTACACATCTTAATGAATCCATTCAATGAAATCCATATATCATCGAGACGTACCACATAACCATGTTCATACATTAACGTATTTCATACGTTTATACTCTAGTCAAGTCATTTGACTTTCAAAATCATATATTTCACAACGTTCACATATATAACTATTAATTTATATATATATACTTGATTTTCAATCGATTTCTAATCACGTTCTCACAAGTCTCGATTTTTCACGATAATCAACAATCATACTTCGACAACATACATACATATGATCTAACTTGATCATTACATTTCACTTTTCAATCCTCACGTCACATGACAACATGTTTCGATATAAACATAACATACCTCATTTTAAAAATCACATAAATTCATAGTATGTCTAAAACATATTTTTAGAACACATTAGTGATTATACATGGTAAAATAATTTTAGAACTTTTAATTCCTTACTCCAGGCTTTCGGCCCTTTTGTTTCATTTTTCATAACTTGCTCATAAATTCACGTATCATACTATATTATCATAGGATCAATAATATGTAATCATATTATCCATAGGAAAATTGTACATCACCTAATTTCACTATATAACTTTCGGTCATTTATGAAAATCAAACCAAACATTTTTCAAAAATTTCAATTAAATCACATAACACATAATCATCATCATGTATCATCACTATAACATAATTTCATTATTCACAACTCATACATCTACATACTCTAGGTTCATATTTTTGAAAAGATTACTTAGGTGTAGCATAATTTTTAAAACTTTAATAAATTCATATAACACTATATTATGAATCTACATCATTAATATGCTATAATATCATTTAAATATGAATCATATATCAACATAATATTTCTCAATATTTTTGGTAATTTCAAAATATATATACTAATGTTTTCCAAAATTTCTACATAAAATCACACAAGCTTATTTAATGCCATAGATCATTATTCCATGCTTAAATCAACAATTAAAAATCATTCTCATCAACATATGATACACACAAGGTTTCGGTCATCACACAAAATTTCATAACATGCTTTACTTTGTACTAAATTCATAATATATACGTAGAAACATCATATAAACATAATTTCTAAACAACTTAGTACATGAACATTATTTCCTAAAATTTCATCATAAATAATATAAGCATGTAACATATGATTTCGTGGATGGAATTCAAAATTTTTAACATATATTAGAAGCTCGTAACGTTTCAAATCTTTTAATCAGAGTCGATTATTGGCGGCAACGTTTTTCTACTTAAAATTTGGAAAGGAAAAGGATGAACTCTCTCCTATTTTCTCTCTATGTTTTCGGTTATAAGGTGAGCAAAATGAGAGAAGTGATGACCTTATACATTATATATACTAATGTCCCACTTGTATGATAATTATCACATAAAATCACAATTAATTCACTTGTATTATCCTTGAACATTTCGGTCCACTTGATACTTCAAGACAAAACTTTAATTCTCATCATATTACACTTTATCATGTAATACTCTATCACATAATTAATGTACATCTTATTCCTAAATATCACTTTCAACAAGTTGAGAAATTTTCTATTATTTCATGTGATGTTTCGGTCCTTTTAGGGATGCAAGACAAAATTTATACTTTATCTTATTTCATTACATCATCCTATCCCATATTTATTACCTATCATTTTCATTGTCTATCATTTTCAAAGATTGAAGAAAAATCTTTCACTTTGATCAATATGCATCGGCTATTTCACATAATTGGAATAGGAAATTCATCTTGTCTTATACTATAATTCATGAGTCATATGTGTCTTTATCAAACATAATTCATCATTAATACTTTAGAAAAAATCAATCTTTGAAAAGTAAAACATATATACACTTTGAATTTTACACATTTCACACTTGTTCATACTTGATTTTTCTTGTAATTTTCGGTACTCATTGTGAAGGGAAAGATATTTTCATTATTTTTTACACTAAGAAACAAGGAATAATATGTCATAATCATAGTACAATATCACTATCCTAAGGTTGGAGATTTTCTTTTCTTTCTTCATTTATCCAAAGTTTTCGGCCCCTTTCATGGACAACTCACATCCCACTTGTTTAATTCATAATAAACCCCATCTCATGCATTAATAATGTATCACTATCACAATTATTACTGTTGGACTTAAAAGATCACTAATAAAATCCCTCGCAATCTAACGAGGTCGTTCTAGCGAGCAAGTTAATCCGAGTCGTCTCTCAAGGAAAACTTAACAGGGCGTTACTAAGTTACCACACAAAAACAATTAAATTCCTAAACACTCTAATCACAAAGGGGTTGATTGATCGTCACCTTAAAACAATAGATTACCTAGGCGAGAAATTATTAAACAAAAGAAAGATAAATTAACTACGCGAAAATTAACAAAGCAGATAAATTACCTAGGCAAGAATTAAACCCTAGATTGAAGAACATAGAATCGACACGATAAACCCTAGACATGAATCGAATAGATTAAATAGAAGATAAGATTAATTAAGCAAACATCAAAATTAAACATCACCAAAGCATAGAAATCAATATCAAGAAATACGAGAACAAGAAAGAAACGATAAAGAAATCCCACGAATAGAAACGAACAATAGATTGAAGTCTTCCGGAATAGGAATTCAATAACAATAATCCGTACAATACTCTTGAATCACAATCAAAAGAAATTAAGAACAATACTAGAATTACTTGAAACAATAGGAGAGAATTGTCGTAGGAGGCGTCCGCTAATCCGTAAGAAATAATAATATGAAAAGTGGAAGTAGGGTTTCAGCGTTAAAACACATTTAAAGCGTCGAAAAATAACGCGCATCGTCGGATGTGACCCAGCGGACGGCGCTACCAAAACCAATGCGCGCGCCGCCCGGTAGCCGGACGCAAGGCGGCCGGATTCGTCAACTCTCCTGGGGCGGGGCCGGACACAACGCAACGCCGGACGCACGGAGTCTCGGGATGAATTTCACCGAGCGCTGAGCGGAGGCGACCACGGACGCACAAGTGTCGGGATAATTTCACCGGGACGCGGCGCGGACGCCGGCAGCGCCGGACGCACGGAGTCTCGAGACGATTATGCATTTGCGCGTCCAGCGCCGGACGTGAGCCAAGTGCCGGACGCGGGCGTTCTCGGAATCGCACCTAGCGCCGGACGTAAGCCCAGCACTGGACGAAGGCCTTCACTTGATGCCAGCGACACGATGCGCACCCAGCGCCGGCTACGCCGAGTCCGGCGCTTGGGTGCACTCTTTATGCACGAAACGGTTGAAACGCTATCATTCCCTACACAGAACACAAAAGAAACATGATTCCAATAAAAGATGTTCAATTATAACTAAAAAGGAATCAAATCGTCTAAAACAAAAAGGGAAAAACATAACCAAAAACATGCAAAACAACACCCCCACACTTAACTCTTTGCTTGTCCTCGAGCACATTTTAGTTTCTTGAAAAGAATGGTACACATAGAATCAATACTTCAAATAGAATCAATCACATATTCACATCCTTTCAATGCATCTCAATAATACAATTCTCAATATAATGATCCTCATTCATCAATCCAAACATGTGACTTATCATAGAATAGCTGTGCTTTGACTCAACATGATTTCGGAAATCAATATACAACTCATATGGTTCTCTTTCATATAAGATATCCCAATAATACAAATAAATAAAACATGTGGAACTTGAAACCGATTATAGGACAATAATCGTTAGGTGAAACCTTCAAGTTGTACACCCGAGTATCCTAACGCAGATATCTATACCCATAGCATAGAGTCTCCATTCGAGATACAACACAAGCAAGAGGGGTAGAGCCCCTTATTCGAATTTTTCCACTTATTTCACAACAATGATTTTCTTTTTCTTTTCTTTTCATTACTTTTCTTTTCTTTTCTTTTTTTTATTGAAAAATCATACAAGAAAAGGGTTCCATGTACGAAGTATATGACCACCGATCACACGCATTGTCTAATCACGGCTTCCTAATTATGTCCCACAATTCAAATTGACACCTAAGTTCCATAACACAAAAAACCATATACCAAGACGCAACGAAATTCATATCAAAACACAATTAATTCAACTTAAAGCATAATTCTTCATGCACCATTGATTTCAAGAAAATAAAATCCTCTCTAATCCAAACAAAAGTCAAGAAACGACAAAACACCCAAAGCGAAACTGAAACCCCCACACTTAAAGCAGCAAGGTCCCATTGCGGATAAATATATAAGAGATAGGCGGGCGACTTCCTCGAAAGCGAAGAAAGCGGGCGGCGGGGAATCAAGCACGAAACAAAACCTACAAAAAACAAACAAAAGCAGCAAAACAACGAAAACAAAACGACGCACATAAAAACATAAAAACACATACACTCCAATAGTGAAGAATCACTATTGGTCAGATGGCGGTGGTGGAGGAGGAGCGCCATGAAATGTAGTACAAGCGTTCCACTGAGCCTCAAGAGCAGCCACGCGCTGATTCTGCTCAATCATCTGCGATTATATTCATTCCAATGGTTACGCTCATGCCACCTGGCGATTACATTCGTCAAGACGTTGATTTTGCTGATCAAATAGAGTGTAGATATCTTAACGAAACTCTGTCAAGTGGCTGGCTCACTCCTAAACTGGCCCAACTCTTCACGAATGAAGTTGTATCCTTGCCCTGATGCACCATGCTGCGGAGGGAACTGTGGATGGTTGGGATCTGCGTTGCTCTGAACCGGCTCAGTGACTTCTCTTGCCTCATCACCCTCATCTTCGGAAAGTAGGGTAGTGTCAAAAATGGCCATATCGCCCAAAGGCGCATGAGATGGTCCAGCTTCTGCGGCTTGGGCTTCAGCGATCTGCGCATGCATATATCTCTTCACACAATTCCTCATATCATGAGGTACAAGAGTAGTCTCGTTATATGCAAAAGGGGCGCCTCGAAGCTCACTAAGATCAATCATCTTAGGTCTTATCAAATCTTGCCCAGGAATATGGCGTCCATCGATATTAATAATCCCTAAATGGAGGGCTAGACCAGTAGGAATTTGACACAAGGTCGGCCGACATTTTTTACGTCGTTGAACCAGCTGCAAGTGCTCCCAAATGAAGAATGTCGGTGAGACCTTTGTCTTCTTCTTTGCAAGAAGTGAGCAAGAAGACCTCGGTGATATTAACCTTGTTGGCCTGCTCATTTCCAAAAACATTGAATGCTATAAATTTATGGACCATTTCCAATGCTGAATCCTTGATAAATCCACTTGGCATACCAACAGACGACCAGTTATTAAACCCTGATAATTCCTCCCAAGCCTTTCTGACATTGAATGAAGGGGGTACACCACGTGCACCTGAAGTAGGAAATCCAAACACCCCTTCATAATATGAGGTGTGACAGCATATTCTTATCCCAACAGACGACAGGTCAAAGTATCGGAGTCATCATCAATATTCATTGTACAATAAAACTCAAGCAACAAAGGAGAGAAACCAGGCAAATCCATCATAGCATATTGCATCAATACTAAATTTTTCAAATATTTCTTTACTCTATCCTCAAGTCCTAAACTTTGCATCAATTGCCAATTGAATTGACGCGGATGAGTAATGTCTTGAAATGCAAATCGTCGATAATGTGTACTTTCCACCGGATTATAGATAGGAAACGTGGCTGAGTACATTATGCTGATGTCCTCTATTGGTTCCTCCATAGGAACATCATCGTCTCGAGGATGACGGGAACTAGAGCCGGCTGCATTTTTAGTTCGAACCATGTTGAAATGTGTGTAAGATGGCCCTGAATTTCAGAACGAGGCTGAGCACGGAGCTGGCGAACGTGGTGCGTAGCACTTGAAGATAGCGCCAGACGGAGGAGAGGCGCGCGACGGAAGTCGCGTTGCTGGGGTTTAACGAAGCGCCGGATGGAGCGAAACAGGCGCTGGGGCACGGGCGCGCGGAGCCTAGCCAAACACCGGACGCGGCGAGAGCTGGGCGAGTAGCACGACATTTGGGTCGAAACGTCGGACGGAGCAAGGCGAGCGCTGGGGTGCTGGACGGAGTGAATCGGGTGCTGGGGCGCGGCGCGTGGCGCTGGAGAGGTAGCGTCGGACGGAAAAGATTCTGAGGCGGGCTAGCACCGGAAGGTAGCGCCGGTTGGAAGGATGAAGCGGGCAAAGGGAACGCTGGACGGAGGCGAGAGCAGTGGGCGGAGCGAGGCGTTTGGGCGAAACACCGGACGGAGCGACTAGGCGTAGGGCTGAAACGCTGGACGGGAGCTGAGGCGACGACGCGGAATTGAAGCGGGCGACGGGGAGAAGCTGAGGGAGAGAAGCGGCGCTGCAAGAGAATGAAAGGGATAGTGAGAACCCTAACTCATACGTCTAATATATATATATTAAAACATATATATATATATATATATATATATATATATATATATATATATATATTTAATAACAAAAAGGCCCAACGCCGGTTTCATTGCGTTCGGCGCTGGGTCAATTTCTCTTTCAACAATGTTTCGCACCAGTATTTGGTTTCACCGCGTCCGCCAAGGTGAGCTTTAATGTACTACTCTTCAATTTGTACCCCAACGCCGGTTTGGGTGCGTCCGGCGCCTGGGGTACCTCCCTGGACGAGTTCGCAGCGCCGGTTTGGGTGCATCCAGTGCCTGGGGTACAACCCTGGACGAGTTCGCAGCGTCGGTTTGCTTGAGTCCGCGGTTTGCTTGAGTCCGGCGTTAAAGTGCTTTTCGGCTCGATGTTCCACGCTCATCTCATCCGATCCAAATTCCAATTCTAGATAAAATAACTCCTCATCCTGCACCACATAAAACCACAAAAAGATCAAAACACAAACAAAACAGAAAGAAAACACGAACAAAATATAAAGAAACATGGGTTGCCTCCCACGAAGCGCTTGTTTACTGTCATTAGCTTGACAAAAATAGATCATGACGACTAAGGGTCAGCAATGGAAATAGATTCCACCGTGAAGGAGGTCGGACCCCCTTCTACATAGGGCTTCACACGTTGACCATTGACCTCAAACGATTCCTCTGAACCTTCTTTAGAGAGCACAACCGAACCATACTGCTTCACTTCCTTGATAATGAACGGGCCACTCCAACGAGACTTCAACTTCTCGGGAAAAAGCTTCAGCTGGGAATTGAACAATAAAACCTTCATTCCGGGCTTCAAATCTTTGTGCACAATGTGTTTGTCGTGGATGGCCTTCACATTTTCTTTGTAGATTCGGGCATTGTCATATGCCTCATTACGTAATTCTTCAAGCTCCGAGAGTTGTAACATCCTGCGCTGGGAAGCATCTTGCATCTCCAAAGAAATGGTTTTAACGGCCCACAAGGCCTTGTGCTCAATCTCCAGTGGAAGATGACATGCCTTCCCAAACACCAAACGATAAGGACTCATCCCAAGAATGCTTTTGTATGCGGTGCGGTACGCCCATAGTGCATCGGGTAATTTGGTGGACCAATCCTTTCGAGAAGGTTGGACCATTTTCTCTAAAATCCCCTTGATTTGCCGATTGCTAGTCTCGGCTTGTCCCGATGTCTGTGGGTGGTAAGGCGTCGCCACCTTGTGGTTAATCCCACTCTTATTCATCAACTTCTCGAACAACTTGTTGCAAAAATGCTTTCCCCCATCACTAATGATTGCTTTGGGAAAACCAAACCTGTAAAGTATATTCTCCTGGACAAACTTCAAAACGATATAAGAATTACATGTCCTAGTAGGGATAGCCTCGACCCACTTGGACACGTAGTCAACGGCAAGCAGAATATATTCAAAAGCAAAAAACTTAGGGAAAGGTCCCATAAAATCAATTCCCCACACATCAAAAATTTCTACCACAAGAATATTATTGAGGGGCATCTCATTCCGGGCACCTATAGATCCCGTGCGCTGGCATCGGTCACAAGTATGATAGAATGCTTGTGCGTCCTTGAACAATGATGGCCAGTAGAATCCCGACTGGAGGACCTTGAAAGCAGTCTTTTGTCCACCGAAATGTCCTCCATAATTACCATTGTGGCATCTTTCCAACACTTGGGATTACTCTTCCTCAGGTACACATCGACGGATCACATCCTTCCCGAATTTGAACAGATATGGTTCGTCCCAGAAATATTGCCTGCACAAGGTTAGAAAATGCTTCCTTTCCTGAAAGGTTAGATCAGGTCTCATCTCCCCACAAGCAAGATAATTCACAATGTCAGCGAACCACGGGGAAGATGAGACCGCAAAAGCATTTTCATAAGGAAAATCATTAGCAACAGTCTCACGCAAGAGTCTAACACTTGGGGATTGAAGACGAGACAAATGATCAGCCACACAATTCTCACTCCCTTTCCTATCCTTAATCTCTAAGTCGATTTCTTGAAGGAGAAGAACCCAACGGATCAACCTAGGTTTGGCTTGAGGTTTGGTTAACAAGTACCTTAAAGCTGCATGGTCACTATGGACAATCACTTTAGAACCTATGATATAAGAGCAAATTTTTTCTAAAGTATAAACCACAGCTAATATTTCTTTTTCAATGGTCGTGTAATTTACCTGTGCATGATTCAAGGTAGAACTAGCATAGTAAATTACACGGAGCATCTTATCAACACGTTGACCTAAAACAGCCCCTACAGCATGATTGCTAGCATCACACATGATTTCAAAATGTTCATTCCAGTTCGGGGCTACAACCACGGGGGCACTAGTCAACTTTTCTTTCAAAACAGAGAAAGCATGCATACAATCATGATCAAACACGAAAGGCACATCTTGGGCAAGCAAACGACACAAGGGTTGAGAGATTTTCGAAAATCCTTAATAAACCTACGGTAGAAACCCGCATGCCCTAAGAAACTCCTAATCCCCTTAACGTCAACAGGTGGGGGCAATTTTCCTATAACATCAATCTTAGCCCTATCCACCTCAATCCCTTCATGAGAAACCAAATGCCCAAGCACTATACCACTCTTAACCATGAAATGACTCTTTTCCCAACTCAAAGTTAAATGACTCTCGACACATCTATTAAGCACATGATCAATTTTAGCCAAACAGTCATCAAACGAGGAACCAAAGACAGAAAAGTCATCCATAAATACCTCCATGTAGTCGCCGATCATTTCCGAGAAGATGGACATCATACACCATTGGAAGGTTCCAGGTGCATTGCAAAGGCCGAACGGCATACGGCGGTAAGCAAATGTCCCATGCGGGCTCGTGAACACCGTCTTGGATTGATCCTCCGGAGCTATGGAAACCTGATAATAACCAGATAAGCCGTCAAGAAAACAATAGAAATCGTGACCAGCTAACCTATCAAGCATTTGATCAATGAAGGGTAGAGGGAAGTGATCCTTTTTGGTGGCGGCATTCAGCTTCCGGTAGTCAATGCACATACGCCATCCCGTGGTGGCTCGGATCGGCACCAACTCCACTATATGCACGGGGCTCACCCATTCACTATCGGCGACAGGAAAGATGAGACCTTCGCCTAGGAGTTTGTAGATCTCCTTCTTCACTACTTCAGAGATCACCGGATTCAACCTCCTTTGACCATCTCGCGTCGGACGAGCTCCTTCTTCCAAGGTGATACGTTTTCCCACAAAAACTACCAGGATTGTCGCCGGAGCGACAGTTGGACTTTGCTATTGATCTTGAACCTGGTTCAACACCAATTTCAAAGGCACCATATCGGATGGCTCCTAAGGAGTTACAAGAATTGAAAATTTAATTACAAGAACTTTTGGACTTAGGATTCATTCGATCGAGTGCGTCACCGTGGGGAGTGCCTGTTCTATTTGTTAAAAAGAAAGACGGTACATTACGAATGTGTATCGATTATCGAGAGTTGAATAAGTTGACCTCAAAGAACAAGTATCCGCTTCCTCGGATAGATGATTTGTCTGATCAATTAAGGGGAGTGATTGTATTTTCAAAGATCGACTTAAGATCGGGTTATCATCAAGTGAAGATTAAATCAGAAGATATACCCAAAACTGCATTTCGAACTAGATACCGACACTACGAGTTTGTAGTGATGCCGTTTGGATTGACTAATGCTCCTGCTTTGTTTATGGATCTTATGAATCGTGTCTTCCATGAATATCTCGATAAATTTGTATTGGTGTTTATCGATGATATTTTGATATATTCAACGAGTGAACAAGAGCATGAAATGCATTTAAGAACCGTTCTAGAGAATTTGAGGACCGAGAAGTTATATGCCAAATTCAGTAAATGTGAATTCTGGTTGAAAGAAGTGAATTTCCTTGGGCATATTGTCTCGGCAGAAGGAATTAAAGTTGATCCTACGAAAGTGCAAGCTGTTCAAGAATGGAAATCTCCTACAACTCCAAATGAGATTCAAAGTTTTCTAGGCTTAGCAGGTTATTATAGAAGATTCATCGAAGGATTTTCAAAAATAGCTAGGCCAATGACGCAATTGTTGAAGAAATGAGTAAAATTTCAATGGACTCAGGATTGTGAAGATAGTTTTCAAGAGCTCAAAAATAGATTGACCAACGCTCCTGTCTTAATAGTACCTGATCCATAGAAAGGAAACACTATTTATACCGATGCGTCGAGAAATGGATTAGGATGTGTTCTTATGCAGGATGGGAAAGTGATCGCCTATGCTTCACGACAATTGAGACCCCATGAACTTAATTATCCCACTCATGATTTGGAGTTAGCCGTAGTGGTTCACGCGTTGAAGATATGGAGACATTATTTATATGGATCAAAGTGTGAAATCTTCACTGATCACAAAAGTCTGAAATACTTCTTCGAGCAAAGAGATTTAAATATGCGACAACGAAGGTGGCTGGAGTTAGTCAAAGACTATGATTGTGAAATTAAATACCATCCGGGAAAGGCAAATGTCATTGCTGATGCTTTTAGCAGAAAAAGTCAAGAAAGGTTAGGATTTTTACTAACCGAGAAGGAAGAGTTGTTGAGAGAATTTGAAAGAATAAACTAGAAGTAGTAGTACCACCTGAAACTACTCAAGAAATTGTAGCAGCATTAGTGGTGACACCAGATTTAAGAGCACGAATAATTGAGGCGCAATGACAAGATGCACAAATTGAAAAAGTGTGAGAGAGGATTAGAATTGGAGACTATCAAGGATATTATGAAGCTCGAGATAATGCGATTATGCTAGGTAATAGTATATTCGTACCCAATAATGAAAAGTTGAAAAATGAAATTTTGAGTGAAGCTCACAATGTTCCATATTCGCACCCGGGAGTACGAAAATGTATCAGGATCTCAAGCAAAGATTTGTATGGACGGGAATGAAACAAGAAATAGCAGCATATGTTGAACGATGCTTAGCTTGTCAACAAGTTAAAGCATTGCATCAAAGGCCTTATTGAAAGCTGCAACCTTTGGAAATTCCTGAGTGGAAGTGGTACCACATAGTTATGGATTTCATAACGGGATTACCTAGATCATAAAAGGGAAACACCGTAATCTGGGTAATAGTTGATCGGCTAACAAAGAGTGCTCATTTCATTCCGATTCCGGTGACTTATGGAGCGGATAAATTAGCACAAATTTATGTTCGTGAAATTGTTCGACTACATGGAGTGCCAATCGCGATTACTTCGGACATAGAATCTAAGTTTTCATCCCGATTTTGGACGAGCTTCCAAAAGGAATTGGGTACTCAATTGAACTTCAGCACAGTATTCCACCCACAAACCGATGGCGAGACTGAAAGAACCATACAAACGCTTGAAGACATGATTAGAACCGTGGTGTTAGACAGAGGGGACGAATGGGAACAAGTTCTACCATTGATTGAATTCACCTATAACAACAGTTATCAGGCGACAATAAACATGGCTCCATATGAAGCATTATATGGTAAGAAATGTAGGTCGCCTCTTTATTAGGATGAGGTCGGAGAAAGAAAGGTCCTTGGTCCTGAAGCAGTATAAGAGATGATTCAGGTAGTGCGGCAGATTGAGAAAAGAATGCAAGAAGCTCAAGATAGAAAGAAATCCTACGCGGACAATCGTCAGACGGAGTTAAAGTTTGAAGTAGGAGATAAAGTCTTTCTGAAAGTTTCCCCTACCAGTTCATCGTTTTGGAATTAAAGGGAAACTTAAGCCGCGATTTATCGGACCTTATGAAATATTGGCGAGAATCGGGCCAGTGGCATACAATTTAGTGTTAGCACCTAACTTCGCTAACGTTCATAATGTGTTCCACGTCTCCCAACTCAGGAAGTATGTGTATGATCCTACACACATTCTTCACTATGAGGAAATAGTTCCCGAACCTGATTTGAGCTACGAAGAGAAACCGGATTACATCCTAGATCGAAATGAGCAAAAACTAAGGAATAAGGTTATTAATTTAGTCAAAGTGTAGTGGAGGCACCATGGTATAGAAGAGGTGACTTGGGAACTAGAAGACCAGATGAAAGAAAAATATCAAGAATTATTTTACCAGGTACCAAATTTCGGGGACGAATTTTATTTTAAGGGGAAGGGAATGTAGTAACCCGAAAATCTTTTAGTCTTAATTAGAGCCTAATTAAGTATAATTAGGGGTTTAAAGGTATTTCATTATTAAAAATTTATAAAGAAGTGCATAATAACTTAGAAATCGATAGAAATTCGATTAATTTCTAATCGAAGGATTTGGCTTTAGAAGATGTAGAGATAATTTAGAAATAAGTTTTATTTTGATAAAATAGGAAATATTTGGTTAATATTGTATGTTTGGATGAAGAATTTCATTAAATAGAAAATATGCTAAAGAAATGCATTAATTATTTCTATGTAGGATTTATTTATAAAATGAAATAAAATAATGTTTAAGCTGTTAAATGGCTTAAACAAATTTATTTAATTAATATCTAGTGATAAAGAAAATATTTTCTATGATTTTCGAAATTTTATGAATAAATAGAATAATTATTTGATTATTTGTATTTGAAAGCATTAAAGTTATATTTATATGAATTTAATTCCAATTATGGATTTAATTATTTTGGATCTTTATATTTTATGAGAAAATTGAGTTTTTACTATTAAAGAGTATTAATTGCCAATGTTAGCAATTTTGGAAAAATATTATACAATTTTTTTGAAAATTATGAAAAAAGAAATGAAAATGAATAAAAATTAAATAATGCCATCTATATATACATACTTCTAGAACTAATATTCATATGAATTATCTTCCAAGCTTCTCTTTTCTCTCTTCTCTTTGAAGAAACACACAACACACATACACACAAATTTCTCTTCATATTTAATCCATAAATTAAGTGTGAAATTAAGTGGAAATCATTCCAAAAGAGGTAAATACCTTAATTCATCCAAGTTTTTATGATTAAATTGGAAGTATATGATCTTCTCACATATGTGAATTTTTGAAATTTTCATGCTTTAAGTTAAGGTTGAATTGTTTAATTATTGTTATGTTTATTGATTTCCTATTGTTTATGATGCTTAAATAATATAATCTATGGTTTAAATTCTCGAAATTATGAAGTTGGGAAAATTAAAGGAAGCATGCATAAACCCTAATTTTGCATGTTAAGTATTTGTTATGATTTGATTAAATTGAGTTTAGATATGTGTAATTAAGTTGAAATAAATATGATCTAGTGGAAGAAATTGGAATAAATTCAATGCATGCATAATCTCCCATTTTCAAAAATTATAAGACTTGGATGAACTTTGAGTTCTTGATTTTATTTGATGTATTTGATATGATTTTTGAGATCTAGGATATAAATAATGCTTAAGTTGAATTTATGGAATTTTATGGATTTATATATTGAAAGTTGAAAAATTAAAGTTTATGCTAAGTTGTTGAATTTATGTGATAAGTTTGGTTAAGCATGAGAATGATTATGGATTGATGATCATTGATGATAAATAAGTATGAATGTGAGTTGTTGGAATTAAATTGGTTGTAGATTGAAAAGTTTTTTATGATTTACCTACATATATGGTTGAAGGGCATAGTGTGGTTACAGTGTAAATGTTTGAGTTTGAACTTGTTTTAAGTTCCTAAGTATATATTTATGCACATGGTGATGATTTGGGGAGTTTAGGATGAGTTGGTTGAATTTTGAATGAAATGGCGATTCATTTTATAAAACTTACTCTGCCGAAATTTTGTTAAAATCGGCATATTAATAAAGTGTTTTGAGAATCAAATTAGTGAACTTATAATAAGTGTATAAATGAGATTTATTCACTTGATTGCCTCAAGTTAAAGATTGAAAATGTTGTCCATTAATGAAACTTATAGCATATTATGTAACTTATAAAGATTAAAGTTTATTGAGAATATAAGATGTTAAAGAATGTAATAGTCTAACTTAAGTTTTAGAATTTGGTAAAATCAAGAATAAGATGTAATATGTTCAAGTGAATAATAATGTTACTAAATTCGATAATTATTTTAATTACAAGGATCAAGCAAGGATAAAGGCATCTTAAAGGACCGGAAGGAGGAAATTCTCGAGTAAAGACGAGTAACGACGTGCCAGGTAGGTTTTCTTCTCTTTAATGTGTATTGAATATTAAAAATTTCATTTATATCTTGCGCATTATAATGTAAATAAAATCATGAGATTTATCAAAAATAATATCATGTTATATGTTGAGTATAAGATCGTATCATTTGTTGAGAATAAGATTATGTTATTTGTTGAGTGTAGATTGTGTTGTTGTTGAGTATAAGATTATGTTATTATTGAGATTAAGTTCATATTATCTATCTACGGAAGAATTTTGTTAATGACCGGGAAGTTATAATTTCATAGACCGACAATGATCGGGAAGTTTATAAATATACCGGCAACGATCGGAAAGTTTTATATTATATAGACCGGTCAAGGTATTGAGAAGAAGGCCTACTTCTCATTACCGAACAAACGTAGATAGGGCAGGACTGTGATTGGTAACCTTTGGGTCCAACACAGGAAGATAATATCATTATAGTACAATATTATATTAGCTTGCATTGTTATAACGATATAAAATTTATTGACACTAAAAAGTTATACAGGTGTTATTTAACTTAACTCTTATGTTGAGAAAGTTCGGTAAGTTGTTCAAATTTAATGTTGTCGAAATTCTATTGAGTAATTGTTGGTATTCACGCTATGCATTTTTATTATGCAGGTTGAGCTTGGAGATGACGATCGAAAATGATGCTGAGTTAGGGTTCTTTTTAGTAATTATGAATATGCCCGAGTGCCATGTCCTCATACATGATATTCAGCCATTCTTCCGTTGTCAAACTCATACACTCTGGATGTTAACTTATGACAGTCTCTTTTGTATTTTGAAAGTGTATATGAAACCTTAAATGTTAACTTTGTTTTTTACGTTAGTTGTCAATTAATTTGCTAATCCCGTTTGATTCTTGTAAAGAAGTTAATATGTTCTTCTTTTAATTCAGTCATAGCCTGATTACTTAGTTAATTACTTAATTAAGTAGTCGGGTCGTGAAAGAGTGGTATCAGAGCGGTTGTTCGTTCTGGACCTGTGAATCTTTCTTTCTTGAGTCAACCTTTCCTTATAGACCTTGAGTCTTAGCAGTAGAAAGAATTTGATAGTAGCTCAGCATTCCAAGTCAATCTTTTCAGCTCAACCAGGTAAGATAAGTTATGAATTGTTATGAGAATTGTTGAAAGTCCATGTATGAGAAAAGTTTCATGAGCATGATGTGAATTATGTGATGTGATATATTTGAAAAAGTATCATGAAAGATGAATGTGTTGTAAGAAAAGTGAGAAGTTTTTGTCTAAACAAAAAGGATAGTTATATATATGTATGCACCTTTGGTTAGTATTTAAATTATATTTTTGTTATAGGATGGCAAGAACAAAAACTACTGCACGGAAATGTAATACCCCGAAGTTTTAAAGCTTAATTACGATAATAAAAAAAATCGTAAATTAGGGTTTCGTCTCGATAATCGAAACAATAAATCATCAAAGCTCGATTTCGATTATTTATGATATAATAAATACTTATATCATATTCAATAATGATTAGTGAATCAAGGAATATAGTTTATATAATTCTTTCAGCAGTAATATTTTAACGTCGATTGAATATCGAAAGTTAATATTACGTGAATTTTTCTAAGTGGAGAAGCTTAGAATTACATTTCATTTTTAATTATGAATTAATAAAGTCATTACGACTTTATTACGACCATTTTGAGATGGTTCGATTATTAACGTTTTGAGACGTTTCGAACGTCAACGTTTAGAGACGAATCGAAAATTAAGTCTAATGATCAAGGAATTATAATATTTAAATTCCTATGATTATTTTATATAATAAGAGCATTATTTATCATTAAAATAATGCTAGAGCATTAGGGAATAATTATTGAATAAAATGTACAATTTTCGAAAACCCTAATTTCGAAAATTAGGGTTTTGGCACATAAAATCTTTTAATTATTTTTCTATGATTTAATTCATCATCTAAGATATATATTATGTTATATAACTATAAATTTCAAGGAAAATAAAATGCTTAGCATTTATGCATGAAAATGCCGTGAGTTAGAGTGCAAGTGACGTGAACTTGGTAACAATGGGATTAGATGAAGAAATTTTGCTATCTTTGCATGATGTGTAATTATGTGAATCAAGTGGGATTTAATTACACACAAACCAAGAAAATTAAAGGAATCAAGTTGGGATGAAATGGTTTGTGTCATAGCCGTGTATTGTGGACTTTGAAGGTAAGAAGAAATTTTAAAACTCTTAGGTGATTAAAGGCTTGCATTTGGTATTGTGTAAGATATTTATATATATCTAGTAAAAGACAAATAATGAAACTTATCCTCCTTTGTGTAAATGAGGATGACCGACGTGCAAGTATCAAAAGGAGTAGGATTTTAATTTTTGTTTCATTCAATGTGTAAGAGGCATTTACTTTGGCTAGGTGGTGACATCCTATATTGATGAGTCACAAAGTAATAAAATTTTGTCTTGCTTTGTATGTGAGTGAGAGAACCGAGAGGAGTAGTCAAAGATTGTAAGTGTATTAGTTGTTTTATTCCCTTAAGTGTTTAAGTAATAGATAAATAAAACAAAATCATCCTCTATCACATTTGAGACTGCCGTGGACTTCATAAGGAAAAAGAAGGGAAAAAAAATGTTTTTATTAAAGTAAAATTAACTTTACTAGATATTCTTGTTCACAAGTGGAAATACTATATCACCTCTTTTCTCATCCAATTATTCATATTACCGTGACCATTTGAAGAAAAAAAAAAGAGAGAGAGTTCTCCTTTTCTTTACCAAACCTTTGATATAAATCCTTTGCACTAAAAATCGACGCCGATTAAAAGGTTAGGAATCGAACAAGCTTTATGTATACGTTAAAATTTTCGATTTACAACCGTTAGATTTTAATATATATGCTTATGTTATTAATGATAAAAATATGAGGAAAAAATGTTATAATGTTTAGTGGTTAATTAATAATGTTTAATATGATGTAGTATGATCATATGTTATGATATTAAAGCTTCGATGTTGAGTTTGGTGCAAAGTATAAAATGCTTAAACTTTTCTTAAGTACCGAATTGCTTGAGAAAAGTATGAGTATGATTTTAATTTTTATTGAATGATTTTGGGTTTGAATATGTGATCTTGGATAATAATTAAGCATGTATTTGTTAATTAACAAATTTTAGAAAATATTTGAAATGATTTCAAAGAAAAATCGAGAGCTAAGGTTGATGGGTTTGTGATGTTTGATTTTTGTATGTTAATGTTTTTATATATTATTGGTCCTTGATTAGTATTGAGCATAATTTGATTTTACAAGAATTTTTGGAAATCACATAATAATTATTTTAGGATTACCGAAAATCATTGAAAATCATATGTTAATGTACAAATCATGTTTAAGTGATATCATAACATATTAATGTTGTAGAGCCTAAAGTAGGTGCTACATGAATTTATTAGATTTTTATAAAATGAGTTGTGCAATTGTTGGAAATTTCGAAAGGCCTTAGTATTGGTAGGTTGATGAATAAGTTGTGATTGTTGAATGTTATGTTATATTTATGATATAGAATGATGATTAAGTGTTGTAGAATTTAATGGGAATTTTAGAAAAATGTTTGGTGAATTTTTGAGAAAAATTCGAGAGTTACAAGGTGTAGGAAAATGATGTCCAATTTTCCTATAACTAATGTTAATACATATTATTGATACTATGATAATATAGAGCATTATGTGATTTTATAAAAAAAATTGGAAGAGTTTTGAAAATTGTTTGATAAGGACCGAAGGCTTAAGTGTGAGATTAAGAGTATTAAATTCATTTTATCAAGAAAAATCACATATTATATGCTTAGATTATATTTTAGGCCTACTAAGAATTTATGGGATTTTAGAAACATAGTATACTATGTTTACGGCGAAACGTTATGTTAAATAACATTAGTTGTGGAAAATAATATGTAATATACAAATTAGATCATACTTGAGTAAAGTATTGATCATGTTTTTTTTTATTAACGTGAAAAATCGAGATTTATGATTTTATGATAAGGATCGATTTAGATGAAAATTGGTTAACAAATATGTGAATAATTCGAAAATATGTTAAGAAAAGTCAAAACGTTGACTTAGGTCTAAACGTATGAAATACGTTGAATAAATACACTAATACGTGTAAAACGTATTAAAACTATAAGAATATCTCATTTGTGAGAAAAGATTTCATAATTGAAATCATTTTATTGAAAGACGTTAGTATACGTTCAACATTTAACCAAAAGGGTTAAAATGAGACTGTAGATCATATTACGTCTCTATCGAAGTACGAGAAATATTTAGTTAAGATATGCGATGAAACGACGTACTATTTTAGTTGAAAGATGCGAAGCATTATATTATAAAGTTGTCAAAGTTTATTAAACTTTGAAAATCTCGAAATACGTGGCCGACGTACTTAATTAGCTTCATACATAAAGGTGGGACGCGTAGAAAGAAATAGTTTAGAGAAAGTCTACAGTCCAGGTGAGCTTTACTATACTCAAAATGATAAATACTTATCAAATGATTTATTTACGATGCTTATTTTCAAGAAATGATGAGGAAATGATTATTTAATTACCTGCCCAAAATGTTTATATTTTATGTATGTATCCTGTTCCGACCGAATTGTTCTTTTCAGTCGCTCGCAATAGTACGTGGTCCTTATAGAACGGTAAGGTCGACACAAGTCGAATCTCTCGAAGAAAGCTTAACAGGGATACGGTTTTATGTCAAACACAGAAGCAGAAAAGAAATACTAACGTCCTAACATAAGGGGGGCTGTCACAGAAAGGACGAAAGCAGGAAATAAAATAAAGCAGATAAAACAAATGCACTTGGACAACAAGAGGAATTGACAGATACACGGAATTGGAGACGGTGTTCTAGGGTTCGAATCCATCCTCACAACTAATGAATCAAGGACCGGTACATAATGCATCAAACACCCACGCTTCTCACCCTACGGTCAACACTAACTAATCTCTCGATTACGTCAACGTTAGACTCGAACTTAATGACAGGAGATTTCTCAACCACCCCACCATCAACTACGAAGGATATTTCACTACAAATGCACACAATAGCAAAACCCTATCCACATATATCAATTACCCAACAACAAACCAATCTCTCGATCACTTTCGTTGTCAAACTCATATTTAATATAAATCGGCTCTCGCATATCTTCATAATAAAAAATAAGCACACAATCAACCTACACTATTCTTTCGAACACCATGTATGAAGATCATGAAATAAACAATTTATATGAATAGGAAAATCACAAATCATCAAACCAACAATCACGATTCAAAATAAGAACACTCTAACATGTATTATTCTACAAATCATAATTTATCTCATAGCAGAAATTAATCCAATCCCAATTACATAGACATAATCAAAATCAGAAAAACTTACAACCATTTCATAGATAAATTCGTCTTCCAAATATCCGGAATCGTACAATCCAATTGTTAATCCAAGCACAAAATAATTAAAAGGAAAAGAAAAGGAAAAGAAAAGAAAAAGAAAGCGAAAAGAAATCGCGTGCGTTGAGTCTGATAAGAATGAGAGGGCTCGGGTTTTCAGCGTTAAATTTATATTTATAGCGGCAGAAATTTCCCGCGCAGCGCCGGACGCGTCGCAGTGCCGGACGCGAGGACTTTCTGGAGAGAACAATCACCACACGCCAGCGCCGGACGTAGCGCAGCGCCGGACGCGTCGCGCTTCTGGAAAGACGCCCAGCGCCGGTTTGAGTCCAGCGAGCGCTGAGTGGCAAATGGAGCATGGATGGCAGCGGGCGCTGGGTAAAGCCCAGCGCCGGACGGAGAGTGCCGCTGCGTGAACCAAGCGCCGGACTAATCTTCTGCGCACAGGGGGCAACGCCAGCAGCTTCCCGGTGGGGCAAGGCCACCTGCTTGCCGGCCATGGCGACGCTTGGCGCTGCGGGTGTGCAGCACCGGACGGGAAGGGTGAAACGCCGGACGAAACGTGAGTTGGTGTGGGGCGCTGGGACGTTGGGGCGAGCTCAGCGGGCGTGGAGGAGGTTGAACACATGCTTGGGGAGGGCCTGGACCTGCTGAACGAGCGCTGGGGGCTCTGAAACGCGCGCTGGGCGCTGCCCAGCGCCGGACGCGCTCGCGCGTACGCGTGCGCGTGCGCGACTCCGCGGTTTCGCTCCGTTCTCTCTCGTCCGAACTCCGAATTGCGATCCGTTTGCGCCTATGGACTCCTATCGAGATTCTCTTAAATATACATTAGATCTTGGAAGATAAATTTCATCCTATTTAATGCCATATTTCTACAAAATATCAAAACAAACCAAATAAGTCCAATTCGATCAATACTAATCAAACCAACGACATAAATCGGACAAACTAATGAAAATGATATACAAAAGAATACCAAGATTAAGAAAAAAATTATACTAAACAACTCCTCCACACTTAAACCTTTGCTTGTCCTCAAGCAAACATTATCATCACGACACGAGAAAAGAAATCAAGAAAACACAAATTCAAATAGATAAAACATGACTTCACTTCATTCTAGAAATTCTAAACCAATAAATTTCTCAACATGATAATGAATCAACTATTGATTGAACATGCGGCTTAATCCTAGCAAATCACAATTTTGATCTACATGCATTTAATAATCGAAAAGCCAATTCATATAGATCCTTGCATAATATATCTCATTTTCAACGTAACACACAACTTTCAATACCAAATGTGATGACCCAAGGAGGATTATAGGACAATGTTCATTAAGTTAAACCTTCGAGTTGAAAACCCGAGTATCCTAATGTGGTTTCCCATACTCATCACTTTTGAGCTTCCATTCGAGAAGCAACATAGAGCGAGAGGAGTAGAGCCCCTTATTCCAACCTTAAGCACACTTATTCAACCATCAACAACTTTTTCCAACTCTTTTTTTATATCACAAACTTTTTCATCTTTTCATAATAATTTTTTTTTTCGAGATAAGAAATGCAAAGGGACCATATAAATAGCAACGACAATCAACTACACATATCACTTCATCACAATTTACTTAGGCGTGCCCACGCCTAGATCAATCATCAACAATTATCACGCCAAGTCACGCATCGATGAGAATTACTAGAAATCAGTTCGGACGTGCATACCCAATCAAATCATGCTCACTCAACTCTACTCGTATACTAGACGATAAAGCATACTCAATTCCAAACAAAAGGTATAAAATGGAGGACGACACACCCAAACAAACACAAGTCACATGCAAACACACAAAGACGGCAAGCATGCCTCCACACTTTAGACAAAAGCCATAAAGGTAAAATGTAGAAGTTAACTTCCCTGAAATTGGAAAAGCATGTCAACGCGGTATGGCGGTGACATCGTCCAGTGGCTTGAGTGTTCATACCATGCAACTCGCCTCAATTCTCATCTCACTTATTAAAAACCTGAAAAGAAAAAGAAAAGAAACAAAACAGAAAAACAATAAAACTCGTGGGTTGCCTCCCACGCAGCGCTCGTTTCAATGGCACGAGCTCCACCAATGAAGAACGGACTATCCATAGTCCTTCACCTGCAGGAATACCATCTCAACCAGAGCATCAGTAGTAACAATGTAAGCACAAAGGACAGTCAAGGTAGCAATTAATAAATCAATTAAATTCAAATCAAACATCCTATTCTCCAAAGAAAAGTAAATAACTTCAACTCCAAAAGCATAATACTTTGGAGAATTAGGATGCTGAAAAACTATAGATGCTACCTCAATGCATGTCCTCTCTTCATCCTCTAACTGGTTCGGGAACATATCAAGTTGTTCATGGTTAGTCGCGGTTTGATGAAACTTTGACTCTTTAACTTCCTCTTCACTGATTCTTTCCTCAACTTCATCATCTTCATAGACTATGATTTAAGAAATTTGTTCCAATTGTCTCGGCTTCTCCTCCACACTTTGGTTGTAAACAAATTCTTCCACTTTTTTGGCTGACTGACAGACTTGAGTCTCCAAACGCTCCATAGATGCTTCCAACATCTTGAACCCTTGTTGACTCGTCTGTATGAAAGACGTCAGAGTGTCTTCCAATGTCGGCTTCTTCGGCTGACTCGCCTGAACGAAAGCCTTTAATGATTCCTCCAATGTCGGCTTCACCGGCTGACTCGCCTGAATGAAAGCCTGCAATGACTCCTCCAAAGTCGGCTTCACCGGTTGTTGTTGGAAGAAAAGGTCCTGACTATATGAAGAACTCTGAGGATGCCTCCAGTAGGGATCATAGGCTTGATGCTCACAGCCTGACGGGTATCCCTCAAAATAGTCGAATTGGGCTCCTTCTTCAAAGGAAGAATTTGCCCAATACGACGAGCTTTCCTCCTCTAGGCCTGTATGACCATATTCGTATCGCCGGTAACCCTGCATTAACAGACACCAACTACAAAAACAAGATCACACACACCAGTTGGAGAAAATAGAAACAAAGAAAAAGAAAAAGAAAGAAATAAAAAGAAGAAGCACGTGGGAAGAAACAGAAAAACAAAACAACACAAAACCAAAAGCCTAAAGCCTTCCCCGGCAACGGTGCCAAAATTTGTTCCGACCAAATTGTTCTACTCAGTTGCTCGCAATAGTACGAGGTTCCTATAGCGTGGTAAGGTCGACCCAAGTCGAATCTCTCGAGGAAGACTTAACAGGGCTTATGATATGTTACGATAAAAGCAATAAATCTAAAACCTAAACTTGATTTTGGGGTGATGATTAACTAAGATTAACAGGAAATAAAACACGCAAACGATTCAAACCAAGCTTTCAAGCAGTTCAATAGCACATGGATAATTCAAGAATGTGAGATAGGGCTAGGGTATTAGGGTTCTTCGCCTTGATTAATCGATTATGGCTTGATCAAGAAATCTATCTATTCATGCAATCCTCAAAACTCAATCTAAACACTCGACTTTCGTTCCGTGGATTAAACCTAGGTTATCGAATTTCCCAAATACATACACTATTAGAGTACCCGTTTCCGGTAACCTCTAACCCAATTGATTCCTATGATGCAACGTATCTATCTCTCGATAATACACGAAACATACAAATTAAATGGTGATTAATCACTTAGCAAATTCCTATCATGCACGTATCTATCTCTCGATAATACACGAAACATAAATAATTCAATAGAAATCAATCACTCAACAATAAACCCAAGGATTCAATTGGTATTCTCAATCAAACAAATAATCAATCAATTAATT
Organism: Salvia rosmarinus; assembly: GCA_036937905.1. Classification (NCBI taxonomy): domain Eukaryota; kingdom Viridiplantae; phylum Streptophyta; class Magnoliopsida; order Lamiales; family Lamiaceae; genus Salvia; species Salvia rosmarinus. The sequence goes on from CM072813.1 coordinate 48,175,901, forward strand.
TGAATCACCCAACCCTAGAAGAGGATTAGTTCATGCTCATCTCACGGATCAAACAATTATAATTGATAGAAATCATTATCCAATAATTCAACGAGCGAAAAGTGAATAACAATCCTTACAATTGTAAATGTCGTTGATGAATTTCTCCAATCAATAGTCTTGAATCAAAACAATGTAAGGAAATTACTTGGAATATAGATGAACAATTGCGTGGGAGAACTATTGAAAAAACTGACGTCTGCGAATAAAATAATGTACTGCCTAGGTTTTCAGCGTTAAATCAATATATATAGTCCCGAAATTTCATTCCCAGTGCCGGACGTGACGCAGCGCCGGACGCGAGGAGTTTCTGGAGAGAAAAGTCTCAGCAACCCGGTACGGACTCGCCAAGGTTACGAGACACGCCCAGCGCCGGACGCAAGTGGGGCGCCGGACGGAGGCTGCTGCGAGCAAGGAAAATGGGCTGGGGCCACCAGCGCCAGACGGAGCTGCTTTGCACGAGGGGGAACCGGGCTGGGCTTCCAGCGCCAGACGGGAGAGGCGGCGCGTGGGGTCTTGGGTGTTGGTGGCGCCGGCTGCCATTCTGTGAGGAAATATGTCGGGCGCTCGGGCCGCCGCCGCCGTGTGGCGGCGTGCGGGGCTGGCGGCGCTGGGCGTCGTGTGCGCGCGAGGTGTGGCTGAGGCGTGCGGGGCTGGCGGTCTTGGGCGGCAGCGTGTGCGTGCGGTGCGGGGCGTGCGACGGGGTCGGCGCGCACGCGCGTCTTGCGACTTCGTTGTTTTGGCCCGTTCTCCTTCGTCTGAACTCCGATTTACACACGGTTTTCGCCTACGAACTCCTGTTGAGATGCTCTTCATTATACTTGATCTTTGGCAGATTCAATTCATCCTATTTTATGCCGTTTTTCTACAAAACATCGAAACGAGCGAAGTAAGTCCGAATCAAGAAATATTAATCAAACAAACGGCATAACCAGGATAAACCACTGAAAATGACACACAAAACAATAACAAAAATCAGCACAAATTCATACTAAACAACTCCCCCACACTTATCCATTTGCTTGTCCTCAAGCAAAGTCTATACTAGTAAGAATAGGGAAGATAACTCATGCAACTTCACTCTTAGTCTAATCAATCAAACCTTATTGCTTTCCCCACCTTTGGGTGTTTACGCATTCAAAGATAATATGAAATTAATCTAGACGGCAAATGATTTCCAATAAATAAAAGGGTAATCTCTCGCTCGGACCCAACTCTCCGTTAGGGTGAACTAACTAATGTGGTCACCTTTAGCAACAAGTTTCTTTTAAGCACATAGAATGTTTTAATGATTTTGGAACAATATTGAAAGGCGAACCTCGATGAACTCAAGTTTCCTATCGTGGTTTTCCATGTCCATTTCTCAAATTACGAGAAAGAGGGACAGAATCCCATCCTCCATTTCAACAATCTCATACTCTACTCTTTTTCAAACATTTCCTTTTTTTTTTTTTTCCAATAGATGACACAAGTATATAGGTGACCACAATGTTAACACTCCCCCTAACATTAGCCGGACAAATCACATCAATTCTCCTCTATTCATTTTCTATCAATCACAATCTAGTCAATTCACATTAGCATCGAATCATATATCACCAAAAGTTTCGGAAATTAAAAACAGTTTGACCAATACCACAGAGCTTAGATGCACAAATCAGAATCCTAACTTACTCGCATATACGATACTTGATTCCAAGAAATCAAAATAAGCATAGATGCACATCACCAAGCATACAAATAGATAAGGTACGCACACAAAACTGAATAATCATCCCCCACACTTTAATCGAGCACTGTCCCCAGTGCTCCAAACATTAATAATACAAAAAGGCCATAGAGGATGATACTTCCCTGATAATAGACGAGTGTGCACTGTAGAGTTGGAGCATCACGACTTCACACGGATTACAAAGTCCCATAACTCAAAAATGATAAACGCCGAAACCTACACCACAGAAAACCAAAACAAAAACGAAAACACAAACAAAAGAAAAAAAAAAATAAAACAAGAACAAAACGGAAACAAACGTGGGTTGCCTCCCACGAAGCGCTAGTTTTAACGTCGTGACCGACCATTGATTACTCATTTTGTTGAATTTTATCGGCGAGAAGCTTCGCTCCGACTCTCATTATCCACGCGCCTCGCTGGCGATAACCATATTCAGGAGAATAAGGTGGCGGCTCTTTCCACTTATCCCCGACTTGTACTTCACCCCGATCCTTCTTACACTTAGCACGGGTGTGGGGTGGGTCTTACTCTCAACTTCTTCCTTAGGCATCATTCTCGCAAGACCTTATACTCGTCAGAAGCATCAAGTGCAATAATAGAAAAACATGATGCGATGGTAGAAGCAAGAGAATTATCACTCGTACTACTAGCATGAAATGTTTCCGCTGTTCCAAAAAGCTCAAGCTTATCAATCCTTTAGTGAAATCAATTTGGGTATTTGTTGTAGCCATAAATGGTCTACCTAACAACAACGGATGCCCACTCTCATGTTTTCTAATCTCTTCTCCCATATCAATTACAACAAAATCAACTGAGACTAAGAGGTTACCCATTCTTATTAAAACATCTTCTATCACACCTTTCGGTAACGAATAGTTCCTCGCCTAATTCTAATCGCATGCTAGTTTGTTTTAACTCCCAAGTTTCAATGAGTTAAAGCAGAGAAAAGGACATTAAATTAACCCGTCACCCAAATCAAGCATCCCGATGCGGTTTTCCATTACCAAAAGCAATGTTAAGAGTAAAGCTACGGATCGGTTGCCTTGGTTTAGGTTGGTGCGAGAATGGGCTTCTTCTTCTTCTCGCCTACCACCTTCTTCATATTCCCGTCTCCTTCTTTTCGACTATCGACGGCTCGGAAATGGAGCAGTGGCTCATAAACTCTGAGGTGTTCTTCTTCTACTCCGATCTCTTCATCAGCCTTGCACTTTTCGTTCTTATTTCCATAAGCAGTAACAGCCTTGGCATGCTCCGATTGGCTAGGAAACTTTCCCTTTTGATCTCGTCGTGCTAATTGCTCAACAGTTCAAGCCATCTGTCCCACTTGAGTTGCCAACTGTCTCACTTAAGTCTCCACTCTTTTGATAGATGCCTCCAAGGATTCAAATCTCAAAGTGCTTGCTTGGACAAAAGTATTAAGAGAATCCTCAAGCGATGGTTTATTGGGGACCTCAAGTTGTTGCTGAGGTTGCTGTCTGAACTGGGCACCCTGACTTGATCCCCCTTGATTCTGACTCCAAGAGAAATTAGGGTGATCTCTCCAACCGGGATTGTAAGAATTTGAGTAGGGGTCATGTCTGGGCCTCGACGGATAACCCTGTTGATTTTCTCTTTCGTACCCTTGTTGGAACCCTTGCATAGCATTCACTTGTACTTCTTTATATGCCATCTCACTGGTTCTTTGGCACATGTTAGCTCCATGCCCCGCTTCTCCACATATTCCACAAGTTTCCATCGACATCGCTTGTTGCTGCTGGAATGGAAGTGACTTCTGAGGTTCAGTTGTTCTCAATAGCTGAACTTGACGAGTGAGATCCGCCAGTTGCTGTGTCACTTCATAATTGGGCGTCATCTCTTTTGCTGCTGCAGCAGGTCTTCGTCCTGCACTTCTCCTTTGTGAGTTTGCAGCTAACGTCTCCAGAATCTCGCTAACATCCTCGGCGGTGTAGTTTCCAATGTCTCCTCCAGCCGCATTATCTATCATGTATTGATAGTCCATTGTCAATCCATCATAGAAAAACTGGTTGAGAAGCTCAGCTGGGTAATGGTGATGCGGGCACTGCTGCTGTAATGACTTGAAACGATCCCATGCCTCATGCATAGGTTCTCCAGCCATCTGCTTGAATGTGGCTATCTGAGCCCTCAGCTCTTGTGTCTTCTGGTTCGAGTAGTACTTTCCCATGAACTTGTCATACACGCCTTGCCAACTCGTCAGTGAACCAGGCTGTAGAGACATCAACCATGTCTTGGCTCTATCTTTCAGGGTGTAGGGAAAACACCTCATTCTCAGTGTATCTTCTGTAAGCCCGTTCAGTGGAAAAGTATGAACCACTGCATAGAATTCCCGGATGAAGTTCAAGGCATCCTCGCTAGGCATCCCATAGAATGACGGAAGCAGGTTGAAGTGGATGGGCTTCAACTCATAGTTACGGGCCGGATCCCCGAGGACTATGCATGACGTTGTCACCCCAATGACGGGTCGAGCAAAATCACGCATCCTCGGGTTTCCTTCTTCATGGCCTCCTCCATTTTCTGCCATTTCTTCCGCACGATTCTCTCTTGAGATCTACTCCAAACTCTCGTACTCAACTGTCGCTGCACTTGCCTCACTTTCAGACAAGCTTTCTTCTTCCGAGTTCGAAATATTAAATTCTCCTACCCTGTGAATGTTGTTGAACATTGGTGCCAACTTCCTTTTGAGACTTCGACAACCTAGCATACATAAACACAAGACAAGAAAACGGATTACGCGCACCTGTGGGAAGAATTAACCAAACAAAAATAAAATAAACAAAAATAGAAGATAGGAGGAGAAAATAACACAATCAAAAAAATGCCTAAAGCCTTCCCCGGCAACGGCGCAAAAATTTGTTCCGACCGAATTGTTCTTTTCAGTCGCTCGCAATAGTACGAGGTCCTTATAGAACGGTAAGGTCGACCCAAGTCGAATCTCTCGAGGAAGGCTTAACAGGGCTACGGTTTTATGTCAAACACATAAGCAGAAAAGAAATACTAACGTCCTAACATAAGGGGGGCTGTCACATAAAGGACGAAAGCAGGAAATAAAATAAAGCAGATAAAACAAATGCACTTGGACAACAAGAGGAATTGCGAGATACGGAATTGGAGACGGTGTTCTAGGGTTCGAATCTATCCTCACAACTAATGAATCAAGGACCGGTACACAATGCATCAAACACCCACGCTTCTCACCCTACGGTCAACACTAACTAATCTCTCGATTACGTCAACGTTAGACTCGAACTTAATGACAGGAGATTTCTCAACCACCCCACCATCAACTATGAAGGATATTTCACTACAAATGCACACAATAGCAAAACCCTATCCACATATATCAATTACCCAACAACAAACCAATCTCTCGATCACTTTCGTTGTCAAACTCATATTTAATATAAATCTGCTCTCGCATATCTTCATAATAAAAAATAAGCACACAATCAACCTATACTATTCTTTCGAACACCATGTATGAAGATCATGAAATAAACAATTTATACGAATAGGAAAATCACAAATCATCAACCCAACAATCACGATTCAAAATAAGAACACTCTAACATGTATTATTCTACAAATCATAATTTATCTCATAGCAGAAATTAATCCAATCCCAATTACATAGACATAATCAAAATCAGAAAAACTTACAACCATTTCATAGATAAATTCGTCTTCCAAATATCCGGAATCGTACAATCCAATTGTTAATCCAAGCACAAAATAATTAAAAGGAAAAGAAAAGGAAAAGAAAAGAAAAAGAAAGCGAAAAGAAATCGCGTGTGTTGAGTCTGATAAGAATGAGAGGGCTCGGGTATTCAGCGTTAAATTTATATTTATAGCGGCAGAAATTTCCCGCGCAGCGCCGGATGCGTCGCAGTGCCGGACGCGAGGACTTTCTGGATAGAACAGTCACGACACGCCAGCACCGGACGTAGTGCAGCGCCGGACGTCGCGCTCGGAAAGATGCCGGCGCGGTTTGAGTCAATGAGCCGAGTGGCAAATGGAGCATGGATGGCAGCGGGCGCTGGGTAATGCCCAGCGCCGGACGGAGGATGCCGCTGCGTGACCCAAGCGCCGGACTAATCTTTTGCTTGCTGGGAACGCCAGCAGCTTCCCGGGGGGGGTAACGCCACCTGCTTGCCGGCCATGGCGGCGCTGGCGCGCGGGTGTGCTGCGCCACGGACGGAAGGTGAAACGCCGGACGGAACGTGAGTTGGTGTGGGGCGGGACGTTGGGGCTAGCTCAGCGGCACGGAGGAGGTTGAACGCACGCTTGGGGAGGGCTGGACCTGCTGAGCGAGCGGGGGGGCTGAAACGCTGGCGGCGCCCATCAGCGCGGACGCGCTTCAGCAGCGCTGCGTCAAGCGTGTCGACTCCGCGGTTTCGCTCCGTTCTCTCTCGTCCGAACTCCGAATTGTGATCCGTTTGCGCCTATGGACTCCTATCGAGATGCTCTTCAATATAGGATAGATCTTGGATGATAAATTTCACTTTAATGCCATTTTTTTGCAAAATATCGAAACAAACCAAATAAGTCCAATTCGATCAATACTAATCAAACCAACGACATAAATCGGACAAACTAATGAAAATGATATACAAAAGAATACCAAGATTAAGAACAAAATCATACTAAACATATCCTATCCATGATCGGATGATGAATGTTGTTGGGTCGCTCCCAACTTATGAAATGATTGAATTCGTATCCTTGTTAGTACCCGCAAGGATGATTGAGAATTCGTATCTTGTGCCAGAGTGGCAATGATTTTTGTGCACTATTTGGTGACTATGTGCTGAAAGGGTGCTCGGCCGGTCACGACGTCCGTGGGAGGAGGCCTCCTTCTATGGCGCGAGATGAAATTTATGAGATGAGTTTATGGAAATGTTGTGATGAAAGGAAATGGATATGGATCATACATACAAGGAAAATGCTTGGCCAAGCGATATTTATGGAAAATGACAGAAAATGTTTAGTAAGCACGAGTATTTCAAATAAAACCTCGTGTGTTACTGTGATGGGGCAGTGTGATTTAAAATTGTTAAAATGTTTTGGCATGAGTTCACTGAGTGCATTCTTGTACTCAGCCCTGCATGTTTGTTTTTAAATGTGCAGGTTGAGCAGATGATGGATGGAGGCGTGTTGAGTAGTCGGAACTCCTTTTGATAAAGATATGTTAGAAACCTTGACTACACATCGTCATATGTGTATTCACATGCTTTTCCGCTGCAATAGAACTCTAAGTTAGCTTTTGATGTTGACAGTTGAATACTTTAGATCATTTGAATTCTTATGTTAAGGATCTGTAGGTCTCTCCTCATATGTAAATTATGTGTGTCTTGTATATAATGGTTAAAGCTTCTTAGTTTACTTGAATTTAGTCCCACAATTCTATGATTAATTGTCTTTCACGTTCCTTGATTACTGTTCTAAGTATTAGTCCTCGTTAATCCGTCCTTAGGATTAGAGGGTTGTTACAGGAAAAGTACAACGTTTAGACCAACTGCTAAAGGAAGAAGAGATTGGTTCTATTCCTTTAAAATGGGTGAGCATCAGAACATGGTCCGCTTCCTTAATAAATATATAGAATTATGGGCATTGGTAAAGCAGCACGGTGTGACTGAGCTAGTATGTCACCTCGAAGAAGAACCCCAATCTCTGAAGGTCAAGGGAGTAAAACAACTCCTCAAAATATCCCTGATGCTACATCTCCTCAACCTAATCGAAAAATAGCTGAACTCTTTCTTCGGCAGAACCCGCCAAACGTTACTGGGGCTGGTAGCCCTGCAGAAGCGGAAGAATGGGTGCGAGTGATAGAAAGGATATTCAAATTTTTAGAATGCAGTGATCAAGAATGTCTTCTATGCATATCCTTTTGTTGAAAGGTCCCGCAGATTTCTGGTGGAAAGTGCGACAAAAGACTCTTGCACCTGAACAGCTAGCCAATTTTACTTGGGAGCAATTCAAGGAAGAATTATATGCAAAGTTTATCCCACGAAGCTATCGGAAGCAAAGAGAGATAGAATTCATGAATCTAAAGCAGGGTAACAAGAGTGTAGTGGAGTATGATCGAGAATTTTGTACCTTGTCTCGATATGCACCCTACAAGGTGGAAACTGACAAAAAGATGGCCGAGATGTTCCATTCCGGACTGTGACCAGAAATTAGGGTTATACTGGCTGCTCAACCAGCAATGTCATATGCTGAAACACTAAATCGGGCGTTGGATATGGAAATGGAGATGCAGTCCGAGAAAGCTACCATGGATGCTAATTCCAGTTTACCTCAGAGTCTGGTTCCACCAAAAATTTCTCAAATGGAATAGAAATTCAAAGGCAAACGGAAGTGGGAAGGTAAAGGATTCCCAAATAAGAAACCGTTTTTGAAGCAAGTACCGACTCAGCCGAGGCCGTTTCGGCCACCATTCTCTAGACAATATCAACCTTCTCAGAATGCAGCAAGACCACCAACTTGTCCACAATGCAATCAAGTACACTCAGGCGTTTACAGATTTGGAAGCAATATTTGTTATACTTGTGGACAATTTGGTCATTTTTCATCCACTTGTCCCTATAAACCAAAATTCTCTGGACGTGGTGAACGGCCAAGATCCTCCAGGCCAGTGCAACAGATGAAAGCTATTACTGGATATGCTCAGCAATTCTAGTATCAGTTTCCTCAACCACCTTTGCTACGTAGTCCAGATGCCTCATTTTCACAAATGCAGACTCAATCTTCTCAACCACAATCTCAACATCAGAAAGCATATGCTTTAAAACAGAAACAACCTGAGAAAAGTTCTGGCAATTTGGCGGTATGGCTCGACGAAAGGTGTGCTATCATTGTTCTATTTGATCTTTCGAGCATCGCGTTCCTTTATTTCAAGCGCAAGCATAGACAATCTTGAACTTCCTGTAGAACAAGCTGATATGAGTTTTAAAGTGCTTACCCCTTTAGGTGGGACAACAATAGTTAACTAAGTGTGTCCTAACTTAGAATTTGAGTTAGGGTCACTCAAATTGAGAGCTGAATCGTTACGTCTTTTATGTATGAGAGACGTGGATATTATTTTAGAAATGGATTGGTTAACTAAGAATTTTGCAACAATTCGTTGTGAACAACGAGAAATAGCATTCCAATCGCCAGGGGAAAAATCTACTTGCTTCTACGGAATTGATGAAAGGAAAAGACGAGTTCCCATAATTTCTGCTCTTCAAATAGAGAAATTGATGAAAAGTGAAGGGAATCATGCTTATCTTGTACATTTGAGTGATGGGGGCAAGATAGAAAGGAAAATAGAAGATGTACCGATTGTGCGAGAATGTCAGGACTTTTTCCTAGAAAAACTACCAGGATTGCCGCCGGAGCGACAGTTGGATTTTGCTATTGATCTTGAACCTGGTTCAGCACCAATTTCAAAGGCACCATATCGGATGGCTCCTAAGGAGTTACAAGAATTGAAAATTCAATTACAAGAACTTTTGGACTTAGGATTCATTCGACCGAGTGCGTCACCGTGGAGAGCGCCTGTTCTATTTGTTAAAAAGAAAGACGGTACATTACGAACGTGTATCGATTATCGAGAGTTGAATAAGTTGACCTTCAAGAACAAGTATCCGCTTCCTCGGATAGATGATTTGTTTGATCAATTACGGGGAGCGATTGTATTTTCAAAGATCGACCTAAGATCGGGTTATCATCAAGTGAAGATTAAATCAGAAGATATACCCAAAACTGCATTTCGAACTAGATACCGACACTACAAGTTTGTAGTGATGCCGTTTGGATTGACTAATGCTCCTGCTGTGTTTATGGATCTTATGAATCGTGTCTTCCATGAATATCTCGATAAATTTGTATTGGTGTTTATCGATGATATTTTGATATATTCAAGGAGTGAACAAGAGCATGAAATGCATTTAAGAACCGTTCTAGAGAATTTGAGGACCGAGAAGTTATATGCCAAATTCAGTAAATGTGAATTCTGGTTGAAAGAAGTGAATTTCCTTGGGCATATTGTCTCGGCAGAAGGAATTAAAGTTGATCCTACGAAAGTGCAAGCTGTTCAAGAATGGAAATCTCCTACAACTCCAAATGAGATTCGAAGTTTTCTAGGCTTAGCAGGTTATTATAGAAGATTCATCGAAGGATTTTCAAAAATAGCTAGGCCAATGACGCAATTGTTGAAGAAATGAGTAAAATTTCAATGGACTCAGGATTGTGAAGATAGTTTTCAAGAGCTCAAAAATAGATTGACCAATGCTTCTGTCTTAATAGTACCTGATCCAGAGAAATGATACACTATTTATACCGATGCGTCGAGAAATGGATTAGGATGTGTTCTTATGCAGGATGGGAAAGTGATCTCCTATGCTTCACGACAATTGAGACCCCATGAACTTAATTATCCCACTCATGATTTGGAGTTAGCCGTAATGGTTCACGCGTTGAAGATATGGAGACATTATTTATATGGATCAAAGTGTGAAATCTTCACTGATCACAAAAGTCTGAAATACTTCTTTGAGCAAAGAGATTTAAATATGCGGCAACGAAGGTGGCTGGAGTTAGTCAAAGACTATGATTGGGAAATTAAATACCATCCGGGAAAGGCAAATGTCATTGCTGATGCTTTGAGCAGAAAAAGTCAAGAAAGGTTAGGATTTTTACTAACCGAGAAGGAAGAGTTGTTGAGAGAATTTGAAAGAATAAACTAGAAGTAGTAGTACCACCTGAAACTACTCAAGAAATTATAGCAGCATTAGTGGTGACACCAGATTTAAGAGCACGAATAATTGAGGCGCAACGATAAGATGTACAAATTGAAAAAGTGCGAGAGAGGATTAAAATTGAAGACTATCAAGGATATCATGAAGCTAGAGATAATGCGATTATGCTAGGTAATCATATATTCGTACCCAATAATGAAAAGTTGAAAAATGAAATTTTGAGTGAAGCTCACAATGTTCCATATTCCGCGCACCGGGGAGTACGAAAATGTATCAGGATCTCAAGCAAAGATTTGTATGGACGAGAATGAAACAAGAAATAGCAGCTTATGTTGAACGATGCTTAACTTGTCAACAAGTTAAAGCATTGCATCAAAGGCCTTATGGAAAGCTGCAACCTTTGGAAATTCCTGAGTGGAAGTGGGACCACATAGCTATGGATTTCGTAACGGGATTACCTAGATCAAAAAAGGGAAACACCGTAATCTGGGTAATAGTTGATCGGCTAACAAAGACTGCTCATTTCATTCCGATTCCGGTGACATATGGAGCGGATAAATTAGCACAAATTTATGTTCGTGAAATTGTTCGACTACATGGAGTGCCAATCTCGATTACTTCGGACATAGATTCTAAGTTTTCATCCCGATTTTGGACGAGCTTCCAAAAGGAATTGGGAACTCAATTGAACTTCTGCACATTATTCCACCCACAAACCGACGACCAGACTGAAAGAAACATACAAACGCTTGAAGACATGATTAGAACCGTGGTGTTAGACAGAGGGGACGAATGGGAACAAGTTCTACCATTGATTGAATTCACCTATAACAACAGTTATCAGGCGATAATAAATATGGCTCCATACGAAGCATTATAGGGTAAGAAATGTAGGTCGCCTCTTTATTAGGATGAGGTCGGAGAAAGAAAGGTCCTTGGCCCTGAAGCAGTATAAGAGATGATTCAGGTAGTGCCGCAGATTGAGAAAAGAATGCAAGAAGCTCAAGATAGACAGAAATCCTACACGGACAATCGTCGGACGTAGTTAAATTTTGAAGTAGGAGACAAAGTCTTTCTGAAAGTTTCCCCTACCAAAGGAGTTCATCGTTTTGGAATTAAAGGGAAACTTAAGCCGCGATTTATCGGACCTTATGAAATATTGGCGAGAATCGGGCCAGTGGCATACAAATTAGCGTTACCACCTAACTTCGCTAACATTCATAATGTGTTCCACGTCTCCCAACTCAGGAAGTATGTGTATGATCCTACACTGTCACGCCCCCACTCCGGATAACTCGGACTGGAGGGTGACTAATACTAGGAATAGTATTTTAGGGCAAACAGGCTAAGGTAAAGGTACATATCAAAAGTAATCTAGCATGCTTGACATAATATAAGATGATACCATAACAATTTAAATGGTTTAGGCCATCAGACCCAAAGACTTAACACTGATCTGATGGCCTAAACCATTTAAATTGTTATGGTATCATCTTATATTATGTCAAGCATGCTAGATTACTTTTGATATATACCTTTACCTTAGACTGTTTGCCCTAAAATACTATACCTAGTATTAGTCACCCTCCAACCGAGTTATCCGAGTGTGGGGCTCGATGAGTGGTATCGAGCTGTTGCTCTTTGAAAACCCGAATTCTTTTAAAATCTAATTCTAGATCGAGTCCTTTGGACTTCTAGAAATCACGACTCCTCTCAACACTCCATCACATCGAGCTCAACCGGGAAAAAGGTGGCGATTTCTTTCTCAAACTCATGAAATGAAGAGTTTTGAATGATGAACAAGTTGGAAGGGTTTTTGAAAGAAAATGGAAAGTTTATTCTTGGAAGAATGGTTATGATGTTATGAAGTCTTGATGATGAAATGAAAGTTTAAGCAAGAAAGTTTTTCCAAAAACTTCGATTTGAAATCTATAAGTATTGATGCGAGTGCTCAAGTCTTGAGATGGAAGTACATGGTGGTACTAAGTTGAATGGCCAACACGGAATGGATGAATTCATTTTGATGTACATGTATGAGTTGACTATGATTGTCGTTTTGAAACTTTACTTTTGAATTCCCAAGATAGACTTTACTTTCAAACTCAAAATTTTATCTTCGATGAACGATATGATATCACAAGAAGAACCTAGACTTTAAGGAGCATGCTCACGTATCATGAAAGAACATAGAAGTATGAACTTCTTTTCCTTTACGAGAACAAAAGAACGATATGGAGAATGAAAGTGATGATAGCCACGAACTCAAACGACAAGGGGCAAACGTGAAGGATGAACGAGGACGACATCAACACTTCGACATGAGTGGCCGTCGACATGGGTTATGACGTGGACTTCAACTTCAACTTCAGAATGTTCAGCCTCAACATAAAGACGTGGATGTGGTTGTCGCATTACATCGACGTACGCCTCGAGTTTTATTTTAGCACGATCGCGCAAATTTCCTGCATTGCGCAGTAAATTTGTTTTAGCTAGATCTCTTTCGTTAGGGCTCCGAATTATGCATGGTTTTCACCTGCGTACTCCTAACGCCCTAATCTTCATTTTTTATGAAGAACGGAATCCCTAATTCTCTCTCCAGAATACGCTAGAGTCCGTTGAACTTTAGTTCAAGTGTTTGGTATAAGACAAGGATCTCATAGCATAGCCTATATATTAAGGCATTATTAGATTATATGTATACGTTGGGGTAAGAGTAAGAAGGTAAGTTGTGATATGTGTTGTACCTTATGATGTTGCCTACCTTATAGATTGTTTAGTTTTAACCTAGTTGCTTCTCGTTGTACTTAAGTTATCCTTTCTGCTTTTGAAATGGCGATAGTTTGACTTATGTTAGTTTTGATCGTGACAGATGGAGGGGATGTGATATATTGCTAGGAGGAGGATTGGACCACACCCTACCCCCGAGGAGGTGATGAGTATTTACCGTGCAAGCTGGATGTGCGCTGGAGAGGACTTGGGCGAGTTTCTGGCATATTATCTCCGCCTTTGGAGAGACGCCCGAGCCCATGGCGCGACTGACTATGATGGCATCCAGCGCCTTTTGTCTATACTCCCCTGTACTTGGGAAGATTACGCCCGAGAGATATCGGGGGATTATATATACCGGGCAGTTGGCAGCTACGACCTGATAGGAGATCTGCCCAGATTCGTAAGTCATTTGACTTATGTCTCTGATATTCTGAGCGGCGCCGGGGACCCTATCTCCTCCACGGAGTACACTGGCGGGATGAGTCGCGGATTGGCTATACACCGAGGTCCTGAGGCAGATCGACCCAGTTGTGCCTCCATACCGATTCGACGAGGGCAGGCCTGCTCGCTTGGAGAGGGCAGCACGCCCGAGAGCTTTGGGAGAGCTCGTGTTCCCTCCTCTACCTGTAGGACACCCCGTACGTCCACCGCTAGCACCTCCACCGCCTATGGCCCCACCCGTACCACCAGTCGAGCACTTCCGCTAGACAGCGCGGATGAGGGTAACAGATGCCTCAGATGGTTATAGCCCGATTCGCTATACCTACAGCCCGATCCGCCATGACTACGAGCGATGTTTACGAACTGAAAATGTTTTAGTAAGCACAAGGCATTTCAACTAAAACCCTTGTGACTTACCATGATATTGGCAGTGTAATTAAATTATCAAATGTTTTCGGCATGAGTCCACTGAGTGCATTATTTGTACTTAGCCCTGCATGTTTGTTTTTAAATGTGCAGGTTGAGCTCTGATGATGGTGATGGGGGAAGTGTTGAGGAGTCCGGTGTCCCTGACCGTTTTACTTAGAATTTGTGGTTTCACCTTGAATACATATCTTCATATATGTATTCACACACTTTCCACTGCAATCTTTGAACTCTTTTATGTTATTTATGATGTTATGAACTATTGAGGTCCATCAGATCAGTGTTAAGTCTTTGGGTCTGATGGACTAAACCATTTAAATTGTTATGGTATCATCTTATATTATGTCAAGCATGCTAGATTACTTTTGATATGTACCTTTACCTTAGCCTGTTTGCCCTAAAATACTATTCCTAGTATTAGTCACCCTCCAGTCCGAGTTATCCGGAGTGGGGGCGTGACATACACACATTCTTCACTATGAAGAAATAGTTCCCGAACCTGATTTGAGCTACGAAGAGAAACCGATTACATCCTAGATCGAAAGGAGCAAAAACTAAGGAATAAGGTTATTACTTTAGTCAAAGTGCAGTGGAGGCACCATGGTATAGAAGAGGTGACTTGGGAACTAGAAGACCAGATGAAAGAAAAATATCAAGAATTATTTTACCAGGTACAAAATTTCGGGGACGAATTTCACTTTAAGGGGGAGGGAATGTAGTAACCCGAAAATCATTTAGTCTTAATTAGAGCCTAATTAAGTATAATTAGGTGCTTAAAGGTATTTCATTCTTAAAAATTTATAAAGAAGTGCATAATAACTTAGAAGTCGATAGAAATTCGATTAATTTCTAATCGAAGGATTTGGCTTTAGAAGATGTAGAGATAATTTAGAAATAAGTTTTATTTTGATAAAATAGGAAATATTTGGTTAATATTGTATGTTTGGATGAAGAATTTCATTAAATAGAAAATATGCTAAAGAAATGCATTAATTATTTCTATGTAGGATTTATTTATAAAATGAAATAAAATAATGTTTAAGCTATTAAATGGCTTAAATAAATTTATTTAATTCATATCTAGTGATAAAGAAAATATTTTCTATGATTTTCGAAATTTTATGAATAAATAGTATAATTATTTGATTATTTGTATTTGAAAGCATTAAAGTTATATTTATATGAATTTAATTCCAATAATGGATTTAATTATTTTGGATCTTTATATTAATGAGAAAATTGAGTTTTTACTATTAAAGAATATTAATTGCCAATGTTAGCAATTTTGGAAAAATATTATACAATTTTTTGAAAATTATGAAAAAAGAAATGAAAATGAATAAAAATTAAATAATGCCATCTATATATACATACTTCTAGAACTAATATTCATATGAATTATCTTCCAAGCTTCTCTTTTCTCTCTTCTCTTGGAAGAAACACACAACACACAAATTTCTCTTCATATTTAATCCATAAATTAAGTGTGAAATTAAGTGGAAATCATTCCAAAAGAGGTAAATACCTTAATTCATCCAAGTTTTTATGATTAAATTGGAAGTATATGATCTTCTCACATATGTGAATTTTCGAAAATTTCATGCTTTAAGTTAAGGTTGAATTGTTTAATTATTGTTATGTTTATTGATTTCCTATTGTTTATGATGCTTAAATAATATAATCTATGGTTTAAATTCTTGAAATTATGAAGTTGGGAAAATTAAAGTAAGCATGCATAAACCCTAATTTTGCATGTTAAGTATTTGTTATGATTTGATTAAATTGAGTTTAGATATGTGCAATTAAGTTGAAATAAATATGATCTAGTGGAAGAAATTGGAATAAATTCAATGCATGCATAATCTCCCATTTTCGAAAATTATAAGGCTTGGATGAACTTTGAGTTCTTGATATTATTTGATATATTTGATATGATTTTTGATATCTAGGATATAAATAATGCTTAAGTTGAATTTATGAAATTTTATGGATTTATACATTGAAAGTTGAAAAATTAAAGTTTATGCTAAGTTGAATTTATGTGATAAGTTTAGTTAAGCTTGAGAATGATTATGGATTGATGATCATTGATGATAAATAAGTATGAATGTGAGTTGTTGGAATTAAATTGGTTGTAGATTGAAAAGTTTTTTATGATTTACCTACATATATGGTTGAAGGGCATAGTGTGGTTATAGTGTAAATGTATGAGTTTGAACTTGTTTTAAGTTCCTAAGTATATTTTTATGCACATGGTGATGATTTGGGGAGTTTGGGATGAGTTGGTTGAATTTTGAATTAAATGGCGATTCATTTTATAAAACTTACTCTGCCGAAATTTTGTTAAAATCGGCATATTAATAAAGTGTTTTGAGAATCAACTTAGTGAACTTATAATAAGTGTATAAATGAGATTTATTCACTTGATTGCCTTAAGTTAAGGATTGAAAATGTTGTCCATTAATGAAACTTATAGCATATTATGTAACTTATAAAGATTAAAGTTTATTGAGAACTTAAGATGTTAAAGAATGTAATAGTCTAACTTAAGTTTTAGGATATGAATTTTCCTTATTATGTCATGACGAGAGCGAATACAACTTATCTTTAAGATAGTTGGATGTCCTTGAAACCTCGTTAGTAGGTTGGACATGTTTAAAAAGAATGAAGATGCATACAAGATATTCTTTTCAAAGAATATATATATAAAGAAGTGATAGCATCCCAGAAAATAGATCTTTCGCCTTATACCTCAGTTAATGAGATTATGCTTGAGCATAATCGATTCCGAGTAAATAAAACTTAGTTAAACAAAAGATAATGAGATTGAGGAATCATAATCCTCAAGATTGTGTGAACGACGAGGATAGCCCTAGTATGTGAACTAAGTATGGAGAAATAACTCAAGTCAAGACATGGTAATGAGATGCTTAGAATTAAGTTATGGTGTACGAATGTACTACCTACCAAGCCATATGACAATGATAACGATTCTAGTCACGAAAGTGGGAACCAAGTATAAAGAAAGTAAGATTACTTTCGGATACCATGCTCGAGAAAAGGACAAAAGTCGAAAATAGCGAGAAGAAATTATGAGCTATACAATTAGATAGTTCATGATATGATAAAAGCTTCAGAGATGTTATGACTTCGATAAGTAAGGTAATTCCTTGGAAGTAAAGAAACGGATTAAGAAACAAATTCATTATTTTAAAATAAATCTTAATAACCTAAGTTATAATGACACAAAACGCTTGTCTCGTGTAACTTAATAGTTAACAAGCAAGATAGTTTCTATAGATCTTGCAAAGGAAATACATCCAAGAGAACACAGGAAAAGATTCACATGGAAGGATCTTAAGGTGGACCTAATTGTAAATCTTACCCCCATATTTTTGTGACGATCAATAAAGTGAGGTATTAAGTATCTCTGATATGGAAATTAAGAAATCATTGAATGTCGAGAAAATGGTAAAGATATTTGATGTCAAGATAAAAGTATAATACATCCCCAATGGACAAAAGATTTTAGCTTATGCAAAATTGCATGATAAATCAATAAAGGATTAAGAAGAAATGACGTATATCCAAAAGGGGATATTACAAACGATGGCACTAAATGCCAGTACAAGGATTTCTCTAGAGAGGAGTTTAAAGTAAGGATATATGAGAAATATATTCCTAAAATCGATAAAGTGAAAAGGGGAATTAAATCATTCATACTGGATTAGAAATGAATGATAGTAATAGAAACATGACGATCTCTACGATAAGATTTCATTATTGAAATATATCAATATCAAAGGATAAGTTGATGTAAACCTAACCACGAATGCTATTAGTAAAAGCATAACGATACTAATACCGAGAAGTATAAAGTGAATGAGGCAATGAAGGCCATAGCGAGGAACATGATGTCCCGATGGAAAGGACGAGGACATATGAAATAGATGTTTACTTGAATAGCGGGAACACCGTAGACCAAAGCCTATACCTTGCATCGAAAAGCAGAACAAACAGAACCAAAGGGCAGAATATGTATGAGGAAAAATTTCTCAGAATAGCCATAAGATTTTGTTCAATTTAGGTGCTTCGCTTTTGACATCGCACAAGTATGCGTAGAAGCGATAGAACCCAACTCAGGGTAAGCGAATTAAGAAATGAAAATCCCCTTACCTATACGAGAATTTTGACCATCGCAAGTGTTGCTCAAGCTCAGAATTGAACCTAGAATCGCCTAAAGTGCTATCCAATGATTTGGATCATTATATCTATGTGGAATGTAGATATAATTTTAGAGACAAGAAGTTTCGGAAATGGCTGTCATTCATGTGATTAGTGACCTGGGCCTAGCCTTTTCGTTAGAGGTTTTACACAACAGAATATCAGTACCCACTGTTCGCCTATGCGAATATCTTTAAGGCAACATACGACTGAAGATGTAAAACGTAAAATGAGTATTAAGATAAGTGTCATGAGTCGTGTCACAAATAGTCTACAGGTTATATACGTCTTAAGGTGTATAATTCATTAAGAGATCCTTTTTATTAAAAATTCCCTCCATTACTTAAATTAAGTTGGATTTATCTAGAAATATCCGTTTACAGATGACAAGAAAAGGGAGTTTAACGGGTAAGAGTTAACCCCAAGGCCTACAAGTTTATAACTCACACGAGCGTATCGGCTCTTTTAATATGAACTAGGAATGAATTTAGAACAGTCTTGAAGAAATTTTTGCACCTCTTGATGGATACTTGTAACTATAGAGTGTTAAGTGAGGATGGTATCCAACGACTTATCAGTCATTTACCAACAGATCGGCATAATTTTGCAAAAGAAGTATCAAAAGAATAATTTATCCATGAGAAAAATTCCAAAGTGCAAGGCGGACTTACGGGACTTGTCAATAGGCTCAAGTATACATATAATGCGTAGGAAGCGACACCTACGAGTACTTGTCCGGACCTCGGCAAGTTACACAACACGGCATAAAGGGTGGTTGTACCACGATGTTCCAAACGCCGCCCCGTCTGTGCCGTCAATTATACCGAAAGAGGCGAGAATGGCAAAAGGACGGGATCTTATCGCCTCGCGGATTAGGAGAATTACCGCTACCAACCCAACCATACTTTCGATAAAAGTAACACCAACTTCTAGTATTGAAGAAGAAGCGGGAACACTTGACCACGGCTCTACGAAGAGAATGATCGTCGGGAGTATGAAAACTAAAGCGCACTTGGAGAAAGGCAAGTTTCGAGGAGATGCGACTCGACAAAGGTCACTCAAAGACATAGAATCTTATGATCCTATGAGACTTATATGTAGATAATGGTTTATGATGAAAATGATGTGATTATAATATGTAAAATAAACGTAGTTTGGAAGAGTTTATGAATATGGTGATGAAGTGTCAAAGTTTTGAGTGTAAAAAGAGCTAGACGCCTTATAATCAGTTAGCTCGGTAGACCGACCATCGTAAGTAATGTATGAAAAGTCCTCACTGAGGCATTATGATGTAATATTATATGGTCTTAAAGAATGGTATCCGAAATACGGAAATAAATTATTCTGAATAAGATATGGTTACTATAAGATAATAGTTAAGCCATTCGGACTGACAAATGCACCAGCCCTGATCATGAACCTCAGAAATCGAGTGTTTCACACATACCTAGATAATTTTTATCTCAATCCTTACGGATGATGTTCTTATCGATTCAAAGGACGGGAAAGAACATAAAGAAAATCGAAGGGTTATCTTACGACTTTTAAGAGCAGGCGATTTTGCAATCTGCTTTGTAAATTTCGACTTAAAAAGAAATATTCCTCGGGCACATAGTGTGCTCAGAGAAGAAAATAATGTAAATCGACAAAGGACAAAACAATTAAAGATGAAAGGCGTCAATGACCTAAAATAAGATCGAAATTTTATAGATTGATTAACTACTATTAGAGATCCATTAAGAACTCTCTAAGGTAACAAGACCAATAAGATAGTTACCCCAAAATAGAGTCACAATTCTCACGGATTAATAAAAGTAAGGCTATGTATTAATATGAGATAAATAATAACTTATGTGTCACAATGACTTAGGCCACATGAGCGAATTTCCCAACTCATGACTTGAAATAGTGGCGAATCGATTTAAGAAAAGGATCGTCGAGAGACAAAGGATGGAGAAAAGTTAGAAAAGATCAGAAAGGGTAAGGGTTGGAGGATTTAAGAACTTCCGGGAGGCGTCGGACAACGCCTTATTATCGAAGGAAGAATATGCGTTCAGACGATGCAAAACTTCAAAATGAAATAATGAGTGAGGCTCACGATACACCCTACACCGTTCACCCGAGATAGTACTAAGATGTACTAAGACACGAAAGAAAAGTTTTGGTGGGAAGGCATGAAGCGAGACATAGCTTCTTTCGTAGAACACCGCCTTGTTTGCCGCCAGATGAAAGCATTACACCAACGTCCATACGAAAAGTTCTGACCGTTGGAAATACCCGAGTGGAAATGGGATGAAATAACGATGGACTTCGTTCTGAACTTACCCAAATCAAAAGAGGAACACGCTATATGGGTAATTGTTGATAGACTCACCAAGAGTGCTCACTTCCTACCAATCCAAAGTACTTATGGATCGACAAGTTAGCCCAAATTGTATGTAAAGGAGATTATACGACTTCACGGAGTGCCAAAATCTATTACCTCTGATAGTGACATTAGTATAAATACCAAAGTCGCGAGGACATCACTCCTATAACAATAAGTTAAGAACCCTTCACAATTCACAAAAGTTGAAGTTATTCGTTGAGCAAAGAAACTTGGATACAGGATAGAAAAGATGGCTCGAATCAGTAAAAGATTATAATTGTGATAAATAATCACCTAAGGAAGGTTAATGTTGAATCTAATGCCTAAGTTATAAAATTCAGTCTAAATTATGGTATGTCCTTATAGAAAAGGAAAACTCATTGGAAAGATTAAGAAAACGAGAACAGTAATAGTCGGGCAATCAGGGACGAATGTAAGTAGTATTCCCACAACCAATGTGAAATATGACTAAAAAGAGAGAATGAAGATGGGAATAGAATACGAATTAAGATAAGGAATGAAGAGCTGAAGGATTCTAAGGAGCGCTGGACAGTGTTATATTGTCTAAGGAAGAGATATACATATATTTCCAAGCAATAATAAGTTTAGGAATGAAACCAAGAATGAATTTCATGATCCTTCTCATACCGCCCAACCAGGCATTATTAAGTGACATTGTAAATTATGAGAAAGGTTAGATAGCAAGGAAGGAAATGAGATATAACCATATTGTCGAGCAGTGTCTCGGTTATCAATAAGTAAAGGCATTGTATCAAAGGCCTTATAAGAGAGTATAATCTCTAGAACTACACGAATGAAAATAGAATGATATAGAAATAGATTTTATGACAGATTTTACCAAAATCATAAAGAAGTCGCACTACTATATGGCTAGTAGTGGATTGACTCGCCAATTATGTTTTGTCTCGCCTATTCGGATGACTCGTAGATCCGATAAGTTAACTCGGTTATCAAAAAGAAATTTTATATTTACAAGGAGTACCAGAACCTATCGCTTCAAATAAGAGACTTCAAGAGTACCCCTAGATTTTGAACTAACTCACAAAAGGAGTTAGACACGAGATTGAACCTTAACATATACTCACGGACGGATAGACAAGCAGAAAGAACAACCCAAACGTTTAAGCATACGAAAGAGCATTAATGATAAACCAAGGTATTGGTGGGAACTTATTGTACCACTTGTTAAGTTTATGTACGACCGTAGCTGTCAAACAACGATTAATATAGCCTTATGAGGCATTGTACTAAAAGAAGTATCGACCACCACTTTATTGTAATAAAGTAGGTGAGAAAAGGTATAATGTCCTGACGTTGTAAATGAAACGATTAAGATATTTGCTAACGAGGCAAAGAATAAGAAAAGCTCAGGACAGACAAAAGTCTTACGCTGGTACGCGTAAACCCGAACTGCATTCTTGAATGCGGAATTAAAGTTTCTTAAGATTTCTCCATCTAGAGAAATTATAAGTTTAGATACAAGAATGTTGAGATCACGTTTTATAGGACCTTACGAGCTCCTAACAATGATAAGCCTAGTAGCCTATAGCTGATACTTCCACCACATTTGGGGGAGGGAGTACGAAATGTATTCCACGTGTCACAGTTAAAGAAATACGAAAATGACCCAATTCTCGTAAACCAACATGATGATGTGACCTCTTACTCAGATGAGTTATGATGAAAATCTACGACTAATTTGATCGTACGATTCAACGATTAAAGAAGCAAGTTTGGGTCTTTTAATGAAAATCCAATGGAAAAACAATGGACAAAATGAAAGCACGTGGAAAGTTATGATGTTATGATATTAAGATACCCATACTTTATGAGGTAAGCAAATTTCGGGATGAAATTTTTTTTAAGGGGGGTAGGATGTAATACCCCGCAGAATTTGATGCCTAATTACGGTACTTAAAACCCGTAAATTAGAGTTTCGCTGAGTTATTCAACCAGTAAGATATCGAATAATAATTTCGATTGTTTACGAAGGAATGAATTCCTATGTTATATTCACTGGGAATTGTGAATTAAGGAATAAAAGTAAATGAAGTGTATCGGCAGTATTATTTTAACGTCGATCGCGTATCGATAGTTAAAAATTCATGATATTTTCTAAGCAATTAAGCTTAGAATTAAATTCCATTATTAATGGAATAATTTAATAAAGTGATTACGACTTTATTACGACCATTTCGTGATGAGTCGATAATTAACGTTTTGAAACGTTTTCAAACGTTAACGTTTTGAGATGAAACGAAAAGCGTTCTAGTCGATCAAGAAATTATAGGGAAGTATTTCCTATGATTTTTATATGTTATTACAGTATTATTTAGCATTAAATCAATGCTAGACCATCAAGATTTGATAGTGACCAATTTTTTTTCAAACGTTCGAAAACCCTAATTTTCGAACTCGATTTTTATCGCATAAAATGATGCCATTAATTTTTCCTATAATATTATTTATCATCTAAATCATTTACTATGATGCATATATCTATGTTTAACATGAAAATAAAATTTAGTCTATGTTTGGGCATAAGGGCCCAAAATGTTATATGTGTGTAACAAATGTATGTTAATCTTCCCACTTTTGCATATAGCTACTATATGGCAATGTGATTAATTATATGGTCTAATTAAATGATTAAATACAGATATATATATATATATATATATATATATATATAAGTGTGTGCAGTCGTGTATGTGGGTGTGTGTAGAGTGAGAGTGTGTGATGTTGTGCAAGTGTAGTAATGCATGCTAAAATAGAAACACTTGTCACCTCTCCACCCCATACCTCTCCCACCACCTAACACCACCCCTCACACCCCTCATTTCAGACGTCCCCCTTCACCCTCTCATCTCCTTCCTCTCTCAAAAATCTGCAAGAAAGTTGAGAGCTCTCCCCCACTCCTCCACTTCTCACGGCAAAAATCGAGACTCCCCAAGGAGGACAGCCGTCCCCTTCCTCTTCATCCCTCTCGATTCCTTGACTAAGGTAAATACCACCTCCTTAGATCCTAGGGATGATCAATTCTTACACATGCATAGATGTTCATATGCTTATTATGATAAGTATGTGCTATGTATATGATTGCATGTTGATTTAATAGGTAGATTCAAGACTTTTGATCATTGCATGTTGATTTACCTGGACGAACAGCCACTTCACGAAATTATTAGACTAAGTTACAGTGGTCAGATGATTGTGAATTTTTAATATGTTTAAACTATATGTTTCTAGTATGCCTCTGTAAAATTTCAAGTCCATCCAACTTGATTTACTATTTTATATGTATTTTTCAAAATAACTGCGCAAATCTGTGAAATCGCCGTGTTCATCACCCATAGTCCGTGGCTTTCGTTTTAAGTTTGGCTAATGATAAAACTCTGAAATTTTGCAGAAACATAATTCAGCATGTCTAGAAGATGTATGTAAATTTTCAGAATTTTCTAAAAAATTTACTATTTATTCCAGATTATACAAGTTAACTGCACAAAACTGTCACGGGAGTGATAGCTTGTGGTAAAATATTTTTAGCTCCCAATCTATTGTGAATAATTGAGTGAGGCTTTTTGGATTAAACTAGACTTAAGTGGATTTTCAATATGATTGGTTGCATTCCCAGATTCCTTATAATGAACTCACGGTAAATTTTTAAAGTTGACGCATTACAGTAAGCCTTTTTGGACAAACTGCCTTAGTAAAATTCTATGTTAATTAACTGTTCGTGTACGACTTTTACGTGAGATGTTCAAGCCGTTTGTAGACCGATATTTACTTGGGTTTATTCATAAGAACTGTTCCTTATCATGTCTAGTTATGATCTAGAAAGTTTGATCCCAAACCAAGTTTTATAGGTATACCTTTCATCGACCCAAAGTCACCCTCTTGGAAGCTGTCCATTTCTAACTAGTCAACTTTGGGCTTATGTATTTCTCGATCGTCAGATATTTTCCAGTTTAGTCTTCATGAAATATGTAATACTTGTTACAAGGTTTGAAATTGGTAGCCTGAAGCCATTTTGGCATTGTGAGTCAAAAGTTACGAGCCTCATAAAACCCCTCGTCGTTAAGCTAAAACTGAAAATTCTGAAAAAAATTCTAAGTATAGAAGTCAGTTTGAGTTGCCCACTTTGAGACCCTATATCTCCAGAACCACGACTCTTTTGGATTTAATTCCTTCTTAGAACTTGTAGTACATGTTTAGAGGTTTCCAGAATGTATCTTTGTGTGCCATACGTATTCTAACTCGAGAGTTATGAATCGTCAAAGTTTGCCACTGGGTTATTTCAATCTGTTTCTTTGAAATTCAACACTTGAAATTTGACTAAGTGTTGGAAACCCTATGTGAAGTATGCCTTATGTGACTAACATGTTATTAATCGATGCATTCATTATGTCATATCGCAAGGTACGATAGAGAATTAATAAGATGTACGGTTGTAATAAAACAACACAACATGATATTTTTACGGGAGCATGCCCTAACGTGAACCATTTGAATAGGTGCTTCCTACATGCTCAATTGAGTGTATATCATACCTTGATATACACTATAGTAGAAATATGGATTCTAAGACTCAATGGATAGTTTCTACTCCAAAACTTCAAGGCCAAGAATAGATAGGCTAAGTCTGGGACTTACAGTCCAAGAAATCGATTTAGACAATCGATAGTCCAGGTGGGCTTTACTCTACTCAAAAATAAAATGCTTCTGAAATATTTATTTACGATGCTTATTTCAACTGTTGATAAAATGTTTACAAGATTACCTGCCAAAATGTTTATGTTTTGTGTATGTATCCTATCCATGAGATGTTATGAGATGTTATAAAATGTTATGAATGTTGTTGGGTCGCTCCCAACTTATGAATGAAAATCGATATCGGATCCTATCTTTGGAAGGACAATACAGCTAGGATTAACGTGTACACTAAGGTGACGTGTGTCTTTGTCGGGACAATTCACGGCCGATCACGGCGTCGTAGAGGGAGGCCTCCTTCACGACGTTCGACTATGATGTTATGATGAATGATGATAAGGGATATGGATCATACACACCAGAAAAATGCCTGGCCAGGCGATGATTCTTGAGAAATGATGAAAATGATTTTAGTAAGCACAAGACATTTCAACTAAAACCCTTGTGTCTTACCATGATGTGGCAGTGTAATCTTCAAATGATAAAATATTTTTGGCATGAGTCCACTGAGTGCATTCTTGTACTCAGCCCTGCATGTTTGTTTTTAAATGTGCAGGTTGAGCAGATGATGGATGGAGCAGTGTTGAGCAATAGGAATGTTGTCGCTGAAATGTTTATACCTTGATAGTACATCGTCATATGTACATATCACATGTTTTCCGCTGCAAGAACCTAAATTTATGTACTAAAGTCCAAGAATATACTTGACATATGTTTTACAGTTTATTGTTAAAAAGAATCTCCCTTTATAATTATCCCTGTTTAGAGTTATAGTCCCTGTTAATCCGTACTTAGGATTTACGGGTGTGATGAAGACCTCTATTCTCGCTCCATCTCTTATCACTTACGGGATACCGCTAGCTCATCCATCGGTGCGCCCGCATCGAAGAATCGATCCGAGACACCTAAGGACTACAGGAAATTAGATAGGGATGACGATGCGAGTTAAGATTTTAGTTATTAAGATTAGTTAAGGGTTAGCTAAGTAAGAGAATAGTGACATGATATGTACATATAGTAATCAGTGTAAAAAGAAAAGTGTAGCATGGTATATAAAAGTTATGTGTGTATAAAGTACTCAAGGAAGCAGCACTATCAACTCAAATATCATTGATGCCTATTTTGGTTGTGAAAGTCCTCGGGAAAGAAATTTTCTTTGATATAAAAGGTGAATTATTCTGTATTATTGTTTACTATTGTTGTGATTGAATGATTTCTATGTCAAACGTCTTTACATGTGAATTTAATTATAAATGGACCTTTATTCCTTTACATTGATGTTCAACCAAATATTGCAAATATTATATTCTTCTTTTGAATTTAGTATGTCGCCCCGAAGAAGAACCCCAATATCTGAAGGTCAAGGGAGTGAAACAACTCCTCAAAATATCCCTGATGCTACATCTCCTCAACCTAATCGACAAATAGCTGAACTCATTCTTCGGCAAAACCCGCCAAACTTTACTGGGGCTGGTAGCCCTGCAGAAGCGGAAGAATGGGTGCGAGTGATAGAAAGGATATTTAAATTTTTAGAATGCAGTGATCAAGAATGTCTTCTATACATATCCTTTTTTTTGAAAGGTCCCGTAGATTTCTGGTGGGAAGTGCGACAAAAGACTCTTGCACCTGAATAGCTAGCCAATTTTACTTGGGAGCAATTCAAGGAAGAATTATATGCAAAGTTTATCCCACGAAGCTATCGGAAGCAAAGAGAGATGGCAAGATTTTTCAAATACCAGTTGATATGAAGATAATCCTATAGGCGCTTTGTAGGCAGTCCGGTAAGCCCAAAGAGCATCATCTAACTGTTTGGCCCAATCCTTCCTATGGACAACTGATTTCTCTAATATTCTCTTGATCTCTCGATTTGCGAGCTCAGCTTGCCCATTCGCCTACGGGTGATATGGAGAGGTGACTCTGTGCTTCACGCCATACTTACCTAGGACATTGCCTAGTCACTTGTTGTTGAAGTGCGACCCTCCATCGCTGATCAACGTCCTAGGTACACCAAATCGAGTTAGAATATTTTTATGTAAGAATTTAATAACTACCTTGGAGTCACTAGTAGCTATGGGAATCTCCTCCACCCATCGTGATACGTACTTGTTGGATTTGTATACTGAAAGCAGTTTGGTTGAGCTTGTATACAATGTTTCCTGTTACCACTATTACAATCTCCTATCTGAATTGTTTACTTGATTGCATATGTATGTCCCTTTATCTCATATATAAGTTAGATCATACAGTGTGTTGTAGATCACAGAAGTCTATATGATTGGTCAAGCTTAATAAGATATAAAAAGTATTACAGCTGAGACAACATGAGGACGAGTTATCGGTATAGGCTGCGGTGTAGATAAGAAGTGACTTGACTTGGTTGCTTGTCTATACTGGTACGTGTCTTACGTATTGATGGATCACAGTGAGATGAGTTCTTCTATCTGACCGTCGTGAAGAACCTAGATCTCGGAGACTTACGTTGATCTAAACCTCGATAAGGTATTAGGTGAGTATGAGTTGCTGACCATCACTTTGACTTGCTATGGGTGAGGGTTACATGAGATAACCCAAGATTCTCTGCATCTTGGGTGGTGGCAGTGCTTGTATGTCATGCTAGTTACCTGTGTCGAGTCACCGTATCCGTTTAGGATGATGACGTCCCCTTAAGGAGCTCAAAAGTTTATTGTACTAAACCCTGCAGGTTGAGTTATCTCAAGTACAATAATAAGGTTGAGTGGTACTACTTAAGGAATTAAAGATATTAATTATTGTTTAGTATGAATTTGTGCTGATTCTTGGTATTGTTTTACATGTCGTTTTTAATGGTTTTTCCTATTTATGCCGTTGGTTTGATTAATATTTATCGACTCAGACTTATTTGGTTTGTTTTGATGTTTTACAGAAAAATGACATTAAATAGGATGAAATTTATCTATCAAGAATTATTCTATATAGAAGAGCATCTCGATAGGAGTCCGTGGGCGCAAACGGATCACAATTCGGAGTTCGAACGAGAGAGAACGGAGCGAAACAACGAAGTCGCGCACGCACATGCGCGAGCACGTCCGGCGCTGGGAACGCCTCGGCGTGCGCTCCACAGCCCAAACGCATGTTTGCTTCAGCACAACCGGCGCTGAGCGATCCCCAGCGCCCCTCCCGCGCCCATTCTTCTCAATGCGGCCACGGCCGCACCGCGGCCACGGTCACACCTCACGTCTCCAGCGCCCATTCTTCATAACGCGGCCATGGCCGCGGTCTTCACAACGTGGCCACGGCCGCGGTCTTCCCAACACGGCCACGGTCGTGCCTCGAGACGTTCGCCATGCCACGTCCGGTGCTTCGTCATCAATCTGGCGCTGGGTGCTTTGGCTTTTCACTCCAGAGAGTCCTCGCATCCGATGCTTCGTTGAGTCCAGCGCTGGACTTTATTTTTGGGCCCCAATTCAACTGATTTCGTGGGCTTTTTCGATGGTTTATTAAATGAGAACAGCCGCGGCTCTCATCAGGGGCACTCTCATAGTCCTCAGTTCTTCAGTCTTTTTCACGGCGCCTCTCGCCATTTCTCTTCAGCCGCGGCGACACCAATATTTCGGGAGCTACAACCGATCGACACACAGATAAATCTTAGTTTAATTTCTGTTCTCAGTTTTCATCGAATGATTTAGTTTATCAATTTATGTTTTTGGGATTTACCAGTTCTTTCGGGATCAATTTTATAGTTTATCGTTTGATGATTATTATTGGATTCAATTCCATAGTGACAATGGATTGTTTTCATATTGCTTTGATTTACATTGCTTAATGATTTCCTGCTTTCGTTTAATTCCTGTTCTTGTTGGTTGATTGATGATTATGGTTTATTGGCAATTAGATTTAGATTAGGGCTTGACAAACCCTATGAATTGGATTTATATTGCTTTGTTTAGTGCTTTCGATTTATCCTGCTGTCGTAGTTCAACTAGGGATTGACAACTCCTGGTTTAGATTTAACGCTTTATTAGTTTAGCTCGAGATTGACAAACCCTAGCTTAGGATTGTTGTTTATTTCTCGTATTTCAATTCTTGCATGTTCAAACCCTCGTTGGTATTAGAATGTTTAGGTTTTAATTGCTTTCTGTGCGCGACACGAACAATAGCCCTGTTAAGTTTTCCTTGAGAGACGACTTGGGTTAACTTATCACTCTACAATTACCTCGTACGATTGCGAGTGAATTTGTATGCTTGGCAATGTGCCTTTGTGCTTATCTTATCTATTTGTATGCTTGGCAATGTGCCTTTGTATGCTTATCTTGATTTCTTGAAATCAAGTATTGTATATGCGAGTAAGTTAGAATTTTGATTTGTGTAACTGAACTCTGTGGTATTGATCGGATTTTGATGTGATTCCGTTTCTCTTGTTGGTATGTGATTAAAGTGCAATGTGAATTGACGAGATTGTGTGGATTGATTATAAATCGGGGGTTATTGACGTGATTTGTCCGGCTAATGCCAGGGGTAGTGTTAACATTGTGGTTACCTATATACTAGTTTCATTTTATATAAAAATGAAAGGAAAAAAAAGGGGGTCTGTGAAAAAGAAGAGACAAAAAGGAGAATAAAAACTCCAATAAGTTGTTGAGATTGTATAAATGGAGGATGGGATTCTGTCCTTCTTTCTCGTAAATCGAGAAATGGACATGGGAAACCACGTTAGGAGACTCGAGTTCATCGAGAGTTCACCTTTCGAACATTGTTCCAAAATTTGTTAATACTTTCTATGTTATCAAAAGAAACTTGTTGCTAAAGGTAACCATTTTAGTTAATTCACCCCTAGCGGAGAGTTGGGTCTGAGCAAAAATAATCTTCTTGTTTATTTGATAGTTACACAATTTTAGATTTATTTCACATTACCTTTGAATACGTAAACACCAAGTGTGGGGAAAAAGCAATAAGGTTTGATTGATTAGACTAAGAGTGAAGCTGCATAAGTTATCTTCCATATTCTTACTAGTATAGACTTTGCTTGAGGACAAGCAAATGGATAAGTGTGGGGGAGTTTTTTAGTATGAATTTATGCTGATTCTTGGTATTGTTTTACATGTCGTTTTTAATGGTTTTTCCTATTTATGCCGTTGGTTTGATTAATATTTATCGACTCGAACTTATTTGATTTGTTTCGATGTTTTGCAGAAAAATGATATTGAATAGGATGAAATTTATCTATCAATAATTATCCTATATTGAAGAGCATCTCGATAGGAGTCCGTGGGCGCAAACGGATCTCAATTCGGAGTTCGAACGAGAGAGAACGGAACGAAACACCGAAGTCGTGCATGCGCGTGCGCGAGCGCGAGCGATGCCAGCGCCCACTCCACACAACGCGGCCACGGCCGCGCCTCACGCATCCAGCGCTCCAACGCCCTTTCTTCACACCACGGCCACGGCCGCGCCTCATGCAACCGGCGCTGTCATTCCCAGCGCCTCACACCACGCTGCGTTGCTCCGGCCGGCCGGGCGATGCCAGCCGCCTCCTGCGCCCGCTGCAGTTTCCGCCAGCGCTGGCATGGACCAACATCCCATTCTGCGCGCGTTCAGCCGCCCACGCCGCACGCTCATCACCTCCAATCGGCGTTGGCTCACAACCGGCGCTGCGCACTTGTCCAGTAACTCGTCGCGTCCGGCGCTGTGAACCGTCCGGCGCTGGGCATGAATTTTATGCGCTATAAATTGTTAATTACACGCTGAAACCCTAGCCTCCCTTCATATTATTCTTCAGTTTTTTTCTCTCCTTTGGGGACGCCATTCCCCCTAGTTTTTCTTCCTTCAAGTTTTATTTCATTTCTTTTGTCATTTTGGATTCAAGAACATTAATTCAAGAAGCTTGTTTCCATCAATTGCATTTGTAAGGATTTCTATGGTTTGATTTCTTCTCCATTTCAATTTCTTTGCTTGTTCTTATTTATATGCTTTCTACATTGTTGATTTATATGCTTTGATTTATGTGCTTTGATGTTGATTAATATTGCTATGGATTTATTTATGCTTGTTGTTGGATTTAGATATCAATTAAGGATTGACAACCCTTAGTTTAGATTTAATGCTTTATTAGCTCAATTAGGGATTGACAACCCCTAATTTAGATTTAATGCTTTGTTAGTTTAGCTTGGGATTGACAACCCCTAGCTTAGGATGCTGTTTATTTTCCGTATTTAAATTCCCGCATGTTTCAAAACCCTTGTTGGTATTAGAGTGTTTATGATTTAATCGCTTTCGTGTTTGATCTGAACAATAGCCTGTTAAGTTTTCCTTGAGAGGCGACTAGGTTAACTTTCCCTACTATAACACCTCATTCGATTAGGAGTCGATTAAGAGTATACTTTTGATTGAAACAATTATTTTAAGCGATCGAGCGCTATAAATAATTAATGGACGTACGATATCTTAAATACGGGATTCGTAAAGTCTAAGTGCAAGCCCGACTCAACTTGAAAATAAAGGGTAAGTCGGCATTTATTCTCTAGTGGCATGAATAAATGTTTATGAATTAATTTATGTTAAAATTTGAACATAAGATACTTAATTTTTTTGAGGCCCATCTTTATTCCTTGCATTTGATCCCTGGGCTGGCCCATCCAGGCCTGTGGCTAAGGTGAAAATCGCTCACTCTCTCTCCTAGTCCTACTGGGACTCTGATTTGATCCTCTCTATCCTAAAGGATATTATTATATTTATTAGATATGCGTAGATCCTATCTAGATAGGATTTGGGAGTGCATTATAAATATAAGGTGAGAGAGAAAATCAAGGCTAATCCTCATTCCATATTTTCGAGAATTACTATAGCATTATAGTGAGAATTTTCAAAAATTAAGAGAGAAGAAAGAGGGTGATTTTCTATAGCATTCTCCATAGACTGTCCTCACTCGACATTGGAGTTTAGGCAAATGGGATACAGTCCAAAAGATCAAAGCACGAGTCTTGATCCATTCATCCCCGACAGATTCACAGGTAAACACGAGAAAACTCCTACGTGTTGCAATTAATTATATAGGTGCATGCTAGGCATATAATCAATGTACGGTGAATTAAACATCCAAGATAGATCCTCGGGATAGGGTTAAAATAAATTTTCCCTACAATTGGTATCAGAGCCAGGGATCAGTATCTTGGCTCTGTTGGATTAATTCACGTATGATTATAACGTGCGCAATTAATTAATTGAGAATCTATCGTTCATCGTGGCTCGTTTTATTTTTTATCGGATTTTGTTTTTCACCACGAGAAAATCCGTGGTTAAATTAGATTTTTTCCTGTAAATCTTAACTGTAAAAGAAGTACGAAGATGAAAGCACGAAAAACGAGACGACGATGGCTCATCGGGAGAAACCGGATACACGGCGCGAGGGCGTGCAGGCGACGGCACGCGATACGTGCTCGGTGCTCACAGCACGCCCCTCGGCTGCTGTGCACGTTTCTCACCAGGTCGGCAAAAGGCGGACAGGGGCGGCGGCGTGTGCGCGCGGGCGACACGGGCGCGCAGGGGTCGCAGGCTCGGCAGCCGGGCGTGCGGGCGCGCGAACCTCGCGCAAGGCCTCGGCACGCCTCGGCGCTGAGGTGCGGGAAACCTCAGAGCAGCACTCGGCGGCACCCGCAGCGTGCGCGCATTGTGTGTACAGGGGGCGCTCGGGCGGACGCGCGCGGAAACCTCAGCGACGTCTCGGCAGACGCGGGTGATGCGGGGCGCGCGAATCTCGCGTGAGGCCTCGGCAAGCTCGGCGGCCTCGGTGAGATTCTCGCAGGAAACCTCAACGCACGCGGGTGTGCTCGGTGGCACTGGGCGACGCAGGCGACCGATCTTCGCGCGGAAGCCCCGGCAGCGCCCGATGATACGGCTCGACACGTCTCGGCAGGGTCTGGGCGACAGCACACGCAGCCTGCGCGGTGCCTCGGCAGCCCTCAGTCAGGATCTGTGCGTGAGATTCTCGGCAGCACCGGCGGGATGGAGCACGATTCTCGGCGGCCGATCCAGGCGTCGAGCGGCGTTGTCGGCGGGTGGGCTGGCTGGAAGCGCATGGGCGTGCCTCAGCGCGCCCAAAGATCTATATGTTAACCCGGACCAGTTTGTTTTGGGCCGACCCGACCCGGTTCGGCCCTAACCCGTATTTTCGACCCATATCCGAATTTTTAACCCGGTTCCAGATTTTCGACCCGGTTCGGCCCGTTCCAATGATCCGGCCCGTTTTCGATTTTTCGGCCCAAATCCAGTTTTGACGAATCCGGTCCGTGCCCATGCATGCGAGGCCCGTTTTTTCGAGTATTGAAGATCTGTACTTTGCAAATTTATTTAATAAATTAGGCAGGGAAGTACAGGGTCCACGAATGGGCCGCGATGAACGATTTTATTTTATTTTTATCGTTCAAAGCATGTCATGGATGTTTAAATTATGCAGTAGCATGCTATGTATGTTTAAATTACGTAGACAAACATATTACATGTTTTCGTGATTGGATGCGCATAGTAAGTATGCTAGGTTTATCGCATTTTTTCAAGCATATTTTAGAATTCTGCGAGCATGTTTTACATGTTGAGTTCTATAGAAAATCATGCTAGGATTACGTGATCTGCATGGACAAACCTTTTGAAACAAAAGACTAAGCAAGTAACCCGACATATTAATTTTTTAAATTAAAATGTCAAGACCTCCACTTTTTGATCTCTAAACAAAGTGATACACACTGTGAGCAAACGTCCACACGCGTGGCTTGCTTGCACTGTTTATCATAAGTTTGTTAGATGAGATTTCTAAATAAAACATTTTAATCTATTGAGAAGTTGGAGTTTCATGTGTAAACGTCCACACGCGTGGCTTGCATATGCGATTTTTCATAAGTTCTCTAGAGATAGATTTAAAATGAGATAACAAAGGAATTTGGATTGGAAGCGGTATGGTCCTAGTGAGTATGCCAATTCTAAGAATTCATTTTCTGCTGTTAAAATTGTGGTCATTGCTTAGGCATCACCTCAAGTACAACTTCCCGCGAAGTCCCTTCTTGCGATAGTGATGTGGTCTAGTAAAGTCCAATCATTAATTTCATTTGTCATAAGGATAAGTTGACATGGATTGAAATTAAGCGACTAAAAGGTGTATTTTAGTGCAGTCGGGGGTTCATGTGTATAGCGTCGACACGCGTGGCTTGCATGTGGGATTCCTTGGGCGATTGGAGGTTTCAATTAATATTGTTTAATCAAAAGGTTACAATATTATTGTTACGAATTATGTGCGATCGTATGCTTATGTTTTACATTACTTTTCAGATATGTCTCTTACACCGATTATCAACATGCTCGCACAAAATCCCTTATCCGATCAAAATTTTATCGAGTGGAAACGAAACATTGAGAATGTTCTTACAGCCAAAGAAAATTTATTTGTACTCACTACACCCCGTCCCAAACCTCTAGATGATTCATCTACTAATGAGGAGTGCAAGGAGCACGAGAAATGGGACAAATCAAATAGAATGGCAAAGTGCCTTCTTTTGGTCACCATGTGCGAGTCCCTGCAACTCCAGCATCAAGAAATGGAAGATGCAGCCACTATATGGCTAAGTCTTATGAAATCGTATGAGGAGTCGGACAGAATCGCTTGTCATAATTTGCCAAAATCAATAATGTCAAGTTCAATGAAGGAATGCGATTCAGTGCATGACCATGTAGAGCAAATGATCAATCTCTTCAGAGAGCTCGAATTGGTTGGAGGATATATTGATGACATAGTCAGAATTGATATGATCCTCAACACTTTGCCCAAGTCTTTTGATAACTTCCGTTATCAAGTAGTCCTTTATGATAAGAGTTATACTCTAGATTCATTGCAAGAGGATCTAGTAACGGAAGAACGCAAAATGGGCAAAGGTGCACAGTCTTTAGGACGCACCTCAAAGAAAACCACTGCTTCATCGAAAGATGAAAAAGGAAAGTGGAATTCAAGAGATGCTAAGGCTAAAGAAAAGAGTGGGAGTAATACAAAGGGCTCTACCAATGGTTTGAAAAAGCAAAAGGAGAAGGGCAAATGCTTCAAGTGCGGTGAGACTGGGCATTGGAAGGCTAAGTGCCCCAAGCTCAAGGCTCAAGGTACGCCATTTGCTTTAGTAACGGAAACATGTTTAGCGACTTGTTCTACCCATTCTTGGGTAATAGACACGGGTGTGACTGATCATGTTTGTTATACCTTGCAGGGGTTCCTGCGGACAAGGGAGTTGTGTGATGGCGAGATAACGATCTCCATGGGCAACGCGGCGAAAGTCGAGGCCGTTGCAGTCGGAGATGTTACTTTATGTTTTGATAGGATAGTTTTAGTTTTGAAAGATGTTTTATATGTGTCGGAGTTTCGGCGGAACCTTATTTCCGTTTCCAAACTATTTATTCATGGATATTCAGTTGTTTTTGATAGTAGTGTTTCTATCATAAGAAATGACGAAGTTATCTGTGGTGGCACTTTATATAATTCGCTTTATACTATTTCTGCCAAACATAATACCTTTAACTATGTTGCATCTTCTTCAAACCTTAAAAAGAGAAAGTTTTCTTCGCAAGATGACACCACATTTCTCTGGCATCTTAGATTAGGTCCAATCAATCTAAATAGGATCCAAAGACTGGCTAAGAATGGAGCGTTGGGTGATCTCACAGTTACTCCGTTCCCGTCTGCGAATCTGTATAGAAGGAAAGATGTCGACCGGACCCTTAAAGCGAAGGTTATAGAGCCAAAGAAGTGTTGGAGCTAGTCCATTCGACTGTGTGGACCTATGTCCACACAAGCTCGTGGAGGGTGCGCGTGATTTTGTCACTTTCATTGACGATTACTCGAGTGCGGATACATGTACCGCTTCACCATAAGTCTGAATGCTTTGAGAAATTCAAAGAGTTTAAGGCGGAAGTGGAGACGAAGCTTGGTAAAGTATCAAGTCATCATGATGCGATCGCGGTGGCGAATACCTCGATAATGAGTTTATGGACTATTTGGTGCAGTGTGGGATTACCTCCCAACTCACTACACCGGGCACACCACAGCAAAATGGTGTGTCAGAGCGAAGAAATAGGACTGTTTTAGAAATGATAAGATCGATGATGAGTTATGCAACATTGCCTATTTTGTTCTGGGGGTATGCCTTAGAAACGGCGGCATACTTGCTAAATCCAGTTCCATCAAAGTCAGTCGAAAAGACCCCTTTCGAGTTGTGGTTTGGGCACAAGCCTAGTTTAAGCCACATAAGGATATGGGGCAGTCCAGCACATGTGCTGAACAAGAAGGCTGACAAGTTGGAGGCTAGATCCGACGCAAGGCTGTTTATTGGCTATCCTAGAGGGACGAAAGGTGGTTTATTCTATAGTCCTAAGGATCATAAGGTCATTATTAACACTAATGCCCGATTCTTAGAAGAGGATTATATGAAAAACCATAAATCCAAAGTTGAAATCATTCTTCAGGAATTAGAAGATGATCGTATTCCACTACCGATTAAGCCAAAGGTACGAGATGTCGTGTCTAGTGGGAGGGATCGACACTAGATACTTCAAGAAATTGAAGTGGGTCGAGTTCCACTGGAGATACCGGCCGTACAAGTGGCTCCTATCCAGCAAGTTGTGCAAGATAGAGAATCACAAGTTACAGCACCCACCGTTGCCATTGTGCCAGTAGCGCCGTGTCGTAGTGGGAGGGTTGTTCGTCAACCCGAGCGATTTATGTTCGTGGGTGAATCTTGGATTTAGTCGTGAAGCGAGCGAGCAATAATCGACCCATGGACATACTGAGGCGATACAAGACATTGATGCAAAATCATGGCACACCGCTATGGACTTAGAAATTGAGTCTATAATGACTATGGATGTATACGAAAGACACCTCTACCGGATGGCAAAGAAGCCATAGGTAGTAAGTGGGTATCAAGAGGAAGAGATTCGAGATGGAGAGGTTTCGCTTTTAAAGCCGTGCTTGTGGCGAAAGAGTACACTCAGATTGAGGGCATCGATTTCGATGAGACCTTTTCGCCTGTAGCAATGCTCAAGTCCATCAGAATTCTTCTTGCCATAGCAGCCCACTTAAACCTTGAGGTTTGGCAAATGGATGTGAAAACCGCTTTTCTAAACGGTTACCTTGAAGAAGGTAGAGACATCTATATGCAACAACCCGAAGGTTATGTGGTGAAGGGTGAAGAGCATCTAGTTTGGAAGCTTAAGAAGTCCATTTATGGACTGAAGCAAGCTTCACGATCCGGGAACTTACGCTTTGACGAGGTGGTTAAGTCCTATGGATTTACCCAGTTGCCTAGAGAAAGTTGTGTGTATCGTTTAGATGTCAACGGTGATGTGGTATTCCTTGCACTTTACGTAGATGACATCCTTCTACTTGGCAACAATGTGAAGTTGTTATCAGACGTAAAGAGTTGGTTATCCGATCAGTTTCAAATGAAAGACTTAGGAGATGCAGCATACATTCTTGGGATCAAGGTTTACCGAGATCGCAAGAGGAAAATGTTGAGCTTATCTCAGGAGTTTTACATTGATACTTTGATTACTCGTTTTAGTATGCAGATCGCCAAGAAAGGATTGCTACCTTTCAGACATGGCGTTCCTTTATCTAAGGAGCAGTCACCTATGACTGCAAAGGAGATAGAGAAAATGAGACAAGTTCCTTACACTTCCGCCGTAGGAAGTATCATGTACGAAATGCTATGTACGAGACCCGATATCTGCTATGCGGTAGGCATAGTAGCTAGATATCAGTCTAACCTTGGACAAGCTCATTGGACTGCGGTAAAGCATATACTCAAGTACCTGAAAAGGACTCGAGATTATAAGCTAGTTTACCAAGCAGATAGTCTAATGCCTTTGGGTTATTCAGACTCGGATTTCCAAGCTGACCGTGATGAGAAGAAGTCTACCTCAGGCTATGTGTTTACCTTGGGAGGAGGAGCCGTATCCTGGCGGAGTGCAAAGCAGCGATGTAACAGCCCGCCAATTTAATTGACAGATTAACGGGTACTATTACTAACAACGGAGATTATCAACATGAAAGGTAAATAACTATAGGATTGGGAGGCATATAATGGGTAAACTTTCAAGACTTCATATCATTTAACACGACAAACATAACTTGCATATGAAGCTGAATCATTCAGACCTTTATCAAAAGGGTCTAACTACTTTGAAGGGAATGAGGTACAAACTCAAAAAAAACATAACTTAAGGTACGTTGCAGTGGAAAGCATGTGGAGTACACATGTGACGATGTGTATCCAAGGTTTAATCTAATCAGCGACAAAAGATCCAACTGCTCAACACACCTCCATCCCATCTATAGCTCAACCTGCACATTTAAAAACAAACATGCAGGGCTGAGTACAAATAATGTACTCAGTGGACTCATGCCAAAACATTTTCTTTAAATTACACTGCCCCTAAGTAACATATGAGGTTTTAGTTGAAATAACTCATGCTTACTAAAATATTTCATCACTTTTCAAAAGATCGCCTACAGGCATTTTCTCTTTGTGTATGATCCATATCGTAACTTTCACATATAACATCTCATCTCATATACTCATCTCGCACCATAGAGGTGGCCACCTACTATGGGCGCGATGGACCGCCGAGAATTATCCTTTCAAAGACACAAATACCTTACTCGTGCACGTAGTCTAGCTGTATTCTCGCATCGGCATAGGACCCGAATTCGATTTTCTCATCAGTTGGGAGCAACCCACAACTGAAGTCTTGTTGGCTCGCCCAACAATTCATATACTTTCATGGTTCGCTAACCATTATCTCGATAGGATCATACATAAAAACATAAACACTTTTGGGAGGTAATTGAATAACATTTCATCATCATTTCTCAACTGAAAGCTTTGTAAATAAATACTTTGCATTTTGCAGAAAGCATCGTAAATAAAAGAGTTTGAGTAAAGCCCACCTGGTATATGCAGGTTTTTCTATAATCTCGTTCTATGTCTCCGCTCAAAACACGTCACACCTTAATGTAAGAGCTATTTTAGTATATTGGTCACGATTCGATAGAGACGAGCAAAGTCTATAACGTCCTATGAATCAAATAAGGTTAACGTCGGACTTGTTTTGACGTTTCTTAATCAAAATGATGTCGATTATGAATTCGCTCATCTTATAAGATATATTCCATTTTTTTAGCACATAATGTACGTTTTAATGTACTTACGTAACGTAAGTTACATTGTTACTAAACGTACTACGTCACATAGATCACGTATTATTGAATTTCGTGCCTTTTGACCTTGGTCAACGTTTTTGGTCAAAGATTTTGACTTGGTCAACATTTAGTCAACAATTTTGACTTTGGTCAACAAAAAGTCAACATTTTGACTTTTTCTAATTTTCATACGAAATTTGTTATTTTATGTACAATTCTTGTTCCAAAAATTCCCATAAAATCATAATATGTCTAAAACATCATTTTGGATCATATTATGTAATTATTCCTTATAAAATAAATTTATAACATTAATACACATATCCCATAGTTTTCGAAAACCCTAATTAAACTAAGCAAACAATATCCAAAATTCCAATAAAATCACATAACACATAATCATCTATAAGCATCCTTTTTATAACATCATTTTTATTTATTGCAAACTATTGAATTTAATCTTCCTAAGTCACTTTTGAAATTTTGGACTTAGGTCCAATAAATTCTTAACAAATCCAATAAATTCCTACAACACTATATTATGATTCTACACTTTCAATATGTTATGCTAACACTCAAACATGGATTATATCCCAATCTACTATCATGTTTTATAATTTTCGAAATTCATGGACTTAGGTACCAAAGTTTTCCAAAAATTCTACATAAAATCATATAAGCATAATTAATACCCTAGATCATGATTCTATGTTCAAATCAACAATTAAAAATCATAATCATCAACATATCACTCCCTTAAATTTTCGGTCACCATATAAAATTTAATATCATGTTTGATTTTATGATATAATTATACTACATGCTTAATAACATCATATAAATACAATATCTAAACATATTGGCACAAGTCTCATGATTTTCGAAAAACACACATATAAACTAAGCTTATAACATGAATTCTAACGTATATACGAAGCTCGTAAGAAATCTAACCTTTTAATCGGTACGGATTTGATCGGTGTCGTTTATATGATCTAAGTTTGAAATTTTGAACAAGGTGAACACTCTCTCTTTTTCCCTCTATTATTTTTAAAAGTTTGGTATGTGATGGAGAATGAAGACCTTCATGAGGTATTTATAGACTTAGGTCACTTATTTTTAATTATTATTTTTGAAAATATCTAGTATACACTTGCACCAAATCTTATCCTTATCTTATCATATCTTATCTTATCTTATCTTATCCTTTTAATACATTATATTATCACCTTATCACTTAATAAATGCTTTGAATAATGTTTATCACATAAAATCTTATCACTTATTTAATACATTGTACCATACTTATCCTAAAATAATGAAATCAACTTAAAATATCCATTTCATACTCTAATTGTTCACGGTACTAGGCCATCAAATAACAAAATTTTATCACATATATAATGTCATTATCAATTCTTATTTGAAAAAAATATCTTCTCCCCACTTGTATAAATTCACGCCAACTTACAAATTGAACCATTTCTTATTTTAGTCATATAGTTCACGTCATTTACAAGAATAAAATACATTTACTTGGTTGTTTTAACTATTTAATTTATTTAAGATTATATCATATAATGTAGGTATTAAATATATGGCTTTATCTTAATTACCACAAAATAGAGAAATTTCTACACTTACACACATTACCTATATGTCACGGCCATCCTCAATTTATAGGGGTGAACTTTATCTTTTTATGATATCCTATTTAACTTAGGATAATGACATAATTGAAAAGTCAAATAATTACACTTTGACTTAATTTGATTTCACATTTGTTCATACTAATTTTCAACAATTTCTCCTACTACAAGACAAATTTCATAGTTACTTGTTTTAATTGGTAACTACTACTACATTATCTTATAATAATATCCTATCAACATAATAATAACATAGCATTAATTATAGCATGATATTTTTTTTAATTCACACAAATAATTCAACATTTTCGGCACCTATGTGTACAAGTGGCCTCCCACTTGTATAAATCATAATAAACCTTAACTTATACATTAATAATGTCTCACTATAATAATTAATGCATAGCATCATCAAAAGATAAGGATTCAATTTTATTAACACATATAAGTGCAAATTTCGGCACTTTTATAAATAAAATGCTACACATTTTATTTTCTTGCTATTAATAACTATATGACATAATATATATCCTAGATGATAAATTAAAGCATAGGAAAAATTATTAAAATTATTCCATGTCACATTTCACAAATTTCGAACCCTAATTTCGAAAGTAGGAAGCAATTATCCAATAATTATTCGTTAATTCCTCTAGCATTATTTTGATGATAAATTATACTCTTATATCATAAAATAATCATAGGAATTTGAATTATACAATTCCATGATCATTTGACTAAGTTTTCAACTTATCTCCAAAAGCCGACGTTCTAAACGTCTCAATTCGTTTGATAATCGTATCATCTCTAAATGTTCATAAGAACATTGTAATCACTTCTCTACATTCCTTTGTTATTAAGGAATTTAAAATCTAAGCTTTATTGCTTAGAATTAACGTAAGACTTAACTGTCGAATTTTATCGACGTTAGAAATATACGTTCGAAAGAATATTAGAAACCATATTCCTTGCTTCACTAAGCGTTAGTGAATACGATATAATAATCCTCGTATAAGGGATTGTCGAAATCAAGTTTCGATAAATCACTATTTTGATTATCGGAATAAAAACCATAATTCGCGATTTTTTTTTATCGCATTTTGGCGTTTAAAAACTCGGGGTATTACAAGCGATGCATTGCGGACTCCACCATGGAAGTCGAATATGTAGCCGCTTCGGAGGCTACTAAAGAGGCTGTATGGTTCAAGAACTACCTCATGGATCTAGATGTGGTACTGGTTTGCCCAAGAGTATCATAGTTTCATCGTGATAACTCGGTGCGATGGAAAACTCGAAGGAACCACGGACCCACAAGGCAACCAAACATAGAGAGAAAGTACCATGTCATACGAGCAATCGTTAGACGAGGGATGTGCTGATTGAGAAGATTGGTATCGGATAACCTAGCTGATCCATTCACGAAGAGCCACGCCACAAAAGTCTACGAAGAGCATATTTGAGGACTTGGATTAGAAGATGGCACCCACTTAGAAAGGAAACTTTTGTATAAGTGGGAGAAGCAAAGTGATGGTGTTGTTTGTAATAGCTAGTAGAGAGACACATTGTATACTAAAAGTTTTGCTTTAGTATAAGTGGGAGATTGTTGGATTGTATCTACGAAAGCGGTTTAGTTGAGCTTGTATACAATGTTTCTCGTTACCACTATTACAATCTCCTAGTGAATTGTTTACTTGATTGGATATGTATGTCCATTTATCTCATATATAAGTTAGATCATACAGTGTGTTGTAGATCACAGAAGTCTGTATGATTGGTCAAGCTTAATGAGATATAAAAGTATCACAGCTGAGACAACTTGAGGACGAGTTGTCGGTATAGGCTGCGGTGTAGATAAGAAGTGACTTGACTTGGTTGCTTGTCTATCTTGGCACGCCTCGGCGACGATTGATGGATCACGATGAGATGAGTTCTTCTATCGACCGTCGTGAAGAACCTAGATCTCGGAGAC
Source organism: Salvia rosmarinus (assembly GCA_036937905.1). Lineage (NCBI taxonomy): Eukaryota > Viridiplantae > Streptophyta > Magnoliopsida > Lamiales > Lamiaceae > Salvia > Salvia rosmarinus. The sequence continues at coordinate 48,219,211 of CM072813.1, forward strand.
TTACGCTGATCTAAACCTCGATAAGGTATTAGGTGAGTATGAGTTGTCGACCATCACTTTGACTTGCTATGGGTGAGGGTTACATGAGATAACCCAAGATTACATGCATCTTGGGTGGTGGCGATCTTGTATGTCATGCTAGTTACCCGCCGAGTCACCGTATCCGTTTAGGATGATGACGCCCCTTAAGGAGCTCAAAGGTTTATTGTACTAAACCCCGCGGTTGAGTTATCTCAAGTACAATAATAAGGTTGAGTGGTACTACTTAAGGAATTAAAGATATTAATTATTTTAAGCCGTCAGAACGCTATAAATAATTAATGGACGTACGATATCTTAAATACGGGGATTCGTAAAGTCTAAGTGCAAGCCCGACTCAACTTCGGAAATAAAGGGGTAAGTCAGCATTTATTCTCTAGTGGCATGAATAAATGTTTATGAATTAATTTATGTTCTGGGTTGAACATAAGATAATTAATTTTTTTGAGGCCCATCTTTATTCCTTGCATTTGATCCCTGGGCTGGCCCATCCAGGCCTGTGGCTAAGGTGAAAATCGCCCACTCTCTCTCCTAGTCCTACTGGGACTCTGATTTGATCCTCTCTATCCTAAAGGATATTATTATATTTATTAGATATGCATAGATCCTATCTAGATAGGATTTGGGAGTGCATTATAAATATAAGGTGAGAGAGAAAATCAAGGCTAATCCTCATTCCATATTTTCGAGAATTACTATAGCATTATAGTGAGAATTTTCGAAAATTAAGAGAGAAGAAAGAGAGTGATTTTCTATAGCATTCTCCATAGACTGTCCTCACTCGACATTGGAGTTTAGGCAAACGGGATACAATCCAAAAAATCAAAGCACGAGTCTTGATCCATTCATCCCCGACAGATTCACAGGTAAACACGAGAAAACTCCTACGTGTTGCAATTAATTATATAGGTGCATGCTAGGCATATAATCAATGTATGGTGAATTAAACATCCAAGATAGATCCTCGGGAGAGGGTTAAAATCAGTTTTCCCTACAGTACTCCACAACAAGTAGAATGTAGGTGAAACCACAAGACATGGGAAAAGGACCCATAAAGTCAATTCCCCACACATCAAATAATTCCACTTCCATGATGTTATTCTGCAGCATCTTATCTTTCTTGGTGACGTTTCCCATCCTTTGACAGCTGTCACATCTCTTCACAAAACCTTGGCAATCCTTGAAGATAGAAGGCCAATAGAAATAACTCAAGTAGACCTTTGCTGCAGTCTTGGCCGCTGCAAAATGTCCTACATTCAATGAACTGTGGCACTTATGGATTATCTCCTCCCATTCCCATTGGGGAACACAACGACGTATCAGGCCATCGGAACATCAGCGATTGTTTGGTATGAATTTGTGCTTATTCTTGGTATTATTTTATATGTTGTTTTCAGTAGTTTGTCCTATTTATGTCATTGGTTTGATTGGTATTTATCGATTCAGACTTATTTGGTTTGTTTTGATGTTTTGTAGAAAAATGACATTAAATAGGATGAAATGAATCTTCCAAGATCTATCCAGTATTGAAGATCATCTCGATTGGAGTTCATAGCCGCAAACGGATTGCAATTCGGAGTTTGGACGAGAGAGAACGGAGTAAAGCGGTCGGCGCGCGCAAGATGCGCGCGAAGCGCGTCCCGCCACTGGTACGCCCCAACGCGCGCTCCACAGCCCAAACGCACGTTCGCAGTGCCAACTCCAGCGCCCATTCCACTCAACGCGGCCACGGCCGCACCTCTTGAGTCTTCAAAATGCGGCCACGGCCGCACCTCATGCGTCTTCACAATGCGGCCACGGCCGTGCCGCGGCCACGGCCGCACCTCATGCATCTTCACAACACGGCCACGGCCGTACCTCATGCGTTTTCACAACGCGGCCACGGCCGTGCCTCATGCAACAGCGCTCCATCCACACCCAGCGCTTCGCCCTCATGAAGGCGCACCCGGCCTTCATTGCATGCATGTCGGTCTTTGCGGCGTCCAAGATTTTCAGCTCTGCGTCCGTATTTGGCGAGCTGATCATTCACTCGAAACTCCTTGCGTCCAGCACTGCGTCGCGTCCGGCGCTGGATGCGGAATTTTTTGCACTATAAATACAAATTACACGCTGAAAACCCTAGTTACCTTTTATTATTTTTTTCGTCTTCTTTGCGTGCGCCTCCTCCAACAATTTTCCTTCTTCCAAGCTTTTCAATTATTGTTCTTTCTGTCCTCTTTGATTGAAGAATTATTGTAAGGATTATTGGATTCCTACGCTAAAGTTTTGATTATCAATTCCATCATTCGATTTTGTTCGTAAGTTTCTTCTATCGCTTTATTCCGTCTTTTCGTGTTTGATTGTTATTGCTTTTACGTTGGGTTATGATTAATATTAGTATTTTCTTAAGTATTCTTGTCTTCCATTTAATCTTTTCGATTCATGCCTAGGGTTTATAATTTTGATTCCATGTTCTTCGATTTAGGGTTTAATTCTTGCCTAGGTAATTTATCTGCTTTGTTAATTTTTGCCTAGTTAATTCATTTTTCTTTTGTTTAATAATTTCTCGCCTAGGTGATCAATCAACCCCTTTATGATTAGAGTGTTTAGGAATTTATTTGTTTTCGTGTGGTGACTTAGTAACGCCCTGTTAAGTTTTCCTTGAGAGACGACTTGGGTTAACTTATCACGCTACAATTACCTCGTACGATTGCGAGTAAATTTGAGTGTGTTTTTAGCTCGATCAACGATAAAGATGGGGATCATCCCAATAATAGAACTTCACGTCATGGAGATACTTCTTCTTCTAATGATGACTGCACGACGGGGGCAAAACTCCAATCACCAAATAGTTCACAAAATCTGCGTACCATGGCGTATGATCAACTATGCTCAGGATATGCTCGTCTGGGAAGTTCTCCTTGATCCCAATTCGCTTATCTTCTCCTTTACTGGCTTTTCCTATCTAGATCGGTGGTCTGCTACCACATTATCGCACCCTTTTTGGTCCTTACTCCTCGAAAAGAAGGAGAATCCATCTCACCAATCTCGGCTTCGAATCTTTCTTGTTGAACAGATAGCAAATGGCGGCATGGTCGGTATGGACAATAGTGTGGGTGCCCACCAAATAAGGTCTAAACTTGTCGAAAGCATAGACCACTACAAGTAACTCTTTCTCCGTGGTGGTATAGTTCATCTGAGCCGAGTCGAGCGTCTTATTCGCATAATAGATGACTCTGAACAACTTATCTCTTTTCTGTCCTAACACGGCTCCCACTGCCCAATCACTAGCATCACACATAAGCTCAAACGGTTGGCTCCAATCAGGTGAGACCAAAACTGGAGTCGAGATCAGAGCTTGCTTTAACTTTTCAAACACCCCCATGCAGTCAGTCATGAACACAAAATTGTTGTCCTTCTCTAGCAATCCACATAGCGGCTTCGTGATCGTGGAAAAGTCCTTGATTAATCTTCTGTAAAAACCGGCATGTCCTAGAAAACTCCTCATTGATTTGACATTGGTAAGAGGAGGTAGCTTCTCGATGGTGGCAATCTTGGCTCGGTCCACTTCCAAGCCCTTAGCAGAAACCTTGTGGCCAAGCACCACACCTTTCTTAACCATAAAATGGCACTTCTCCCAGTTGAGCACTAAGTTTGTCCCTCACATTTGTGTAACACTTAGGACAGATTGTGGAGACAATGGTAAAAAAGAAGAGCCAAATACGGAAAAATCGTCCATCAACACCTCCATAATGTTTTCAATCAAGCCATGGAAGATGGACATCATACATCTCTGAAAAGTGGCTGGAGCATTGCACAAACCAAACGGCATTCTCCTATAGGCAAAGACTCCATACGGACACGTGAATGTCGTCTTGTGCTGGTCCTCTGGGGCGATGGCAATCTGATTATACCACGAATATCCATCCAAGAAGCAATAGAACCCATACCCCGTCAGTCTGTCCAACATCTGATCAATGAAGGGCAGGGGAAAATGGTCCTTCCTTGTGGCTGCATTCAGAGCACGGTAGTCAATGCATACTCGCCATCCCGTCATAAACCTTGTTGCTACAAGTTCGTTCTTTTCATCTCTAATCACGGTGACTCTCCCTTTCTTGGACATCACTTGAGTTGGGCTCGCCCACTCACGGTTTGAGATAGCATATATCATGCCCGCGTCTAAAAGCTTCTGAACTTCTTTCCTCACGATCTCTTGCATTGGCGGATTTAGGCGGCGTTGAGGTTGCACCTATGGTTTGTACTCATTCTCCAACAGGATCTGGTGCATGCAAATCTAAGGGCTGACCCCCTTGATATCAGAGATAGTCCACCCAATCGTAGACTTTTACTGTTTCAGCATGATCATCAACTTCTTCGACTATTCCTCTGTCAACTCTGAAGAGACTATAACCGAAAAAGTCTCATCTTCGCCTAGAAAGGCATGCTGAAGATGGTCAAGTAACTCTTTTAACTCCACCTTGGGCGGTTGCTCTTTTGTTGCCACCACGACATCCTCTCCTCCAATCGGCTTCCACACGTCTAAGTAAGGCACTGACTCCTCGGGAGGACTTTACTTCTTCAATGGCTTCAAGGTACTCTAGAATCTCATCACAAGCCTCATCGAGGTCTGAGGATGAGAAGATCTAGTTCTGCATACAAAACTCCATTGGATCTGCTGACCGTAAGTGAGTGGAAGGCAGCTGCTCTATAACTCGACATTCTTCCATCATCTTCTCGTCAGGTTGCTTCATTGCATCGTAAATAGAGATTTTCATCTCCTTATCATTGACCTTGAAGGTGAGGTCTCCATCCTGCACGTCGATCAGTGCTCTGCCTGTGGCTAAGAACGGTCTCCCAAGAATAAGAGGCTGTTCCCATCCTCTGGCATGTCGAGAACTACAAAGTCTGCTGGAAAAATGATGTCTCTAACTTTGACGAGCACGTCTTCTACTATCCCTTTCAGATAAGTCACCAATGTGTTTGCCATCTGGAGAGCAATGGTCGTAGGCTTGATCTCCCCAATCACCAGTCTATTGAATATGGACAACGGCATCAGGTTGATGCTTGCCCCTAAATCGCACAACACTTTGGAGAAAGTCTTCCCTCCAATGACACATGCGATTGTGAAGCTGCCTGGATCCTTCTGCTTGAGCGGCAACTTCTTTTGCAGCACAGCACTATACTCTTGAGACATATTAATTGTCTCGAACTTCCCCAAATTTTTCTTATTAGCCACAGCATCCGTCAGGAATTTCACATGTCCCAACATGTCTCTGAGTGCATCAAGTAATGGAATGTTGATGTGCACCTTCTGAAACATCTCCATAAACAAGGTCAGGTTTTCGTCATACTTTGGCTTGCTAGCCGACTCGGGAACGGAACCGGAGGAGTGTAAGTTGGGTAAATCTTCTTCTGGTCTGGCTCACGGCCACTCTCGTGACCGCTAGGGTGGTCGTGAGCTCCTGGATTCACGTCTGCCTTCTTCCTCGAGACCTGGCTAGCGGTCGCTAGCTCGGTCGTGAGCTCGTCGTCAGAACTCTCTGTACATTTTCTCGCGGCCGCCTAGCGGTCGCTAGGTCGATCGCTAGCTTCTCGGGAATACTTTCTGTCTCTTTTCTCACGGTCGGGCTAGCGGTCGCTAGCTCGGTCGCGAGCTACTCCTTGTTCAGCGCACTTCCTTCTCCTAGTTCAGGATGGTTCTGGTAAGCTTTTCCACTCCTCAGCTGGATGGCATTGCAATGATTTTTCGGCTTCACCTCCGTATTACTCGGAAATTGGCCCGACTTGTGTTGCCCATTCTGCTGTGCGGCTATTTGACTGATTTGGTTCTCCATCATCTTCATGTGTTTCCCCATAGCCATCACAGTGGACTCCAGATGAGTCATCTTCTACCCCGTGTTGCTTATGAACGAGTTCTGCTGCGTTGCCAATTGTTGGTTGCTCATAACCAACTGCTGCATCATATCTTCCAAGCTCTGCTTCTTCGCCTCTTGAATCATTCCATTCTGCACAGAAAAGCCGGGTGGAGGTTACTGGAAGTTATTGGGGTTGGCATATGAAATTAGGATGATTTCTGTTGTTCGGATGGTATGCCGGATTTTCCCGGGATGATTTCTCTGATTGATATAATTCATGTCATCCGCCTCTATCATGTCTGACTCTGCAGTGGTATTGTAAGCCACCCCCTTTGCTAACTGACTCTTCATGTCATCCGCCTCTATCATGTCATCCGCCTCTATCATGTTCGGATGTCATCCGCCTCTATCATGTCTCATTTTCTAACTGACTCTTCAGAAGAGTGAACTTCTCCATGAGATCATTGTACTTAGAGTCGGCCTCTACAGCAGCTACCTTAACCACAGGTGTCCTCTCCATAGGCCATTGATAGCAGTTAGCAGCCATCTCTTATAAAATCCTACTGGCATCCTCCACTCGTCGGTTTAATAAGCATCCTCCTGCCGATGCATCCACAATGCTCCTCGTGTGAGGTGTCAGTCCACTATAGAACTGTGTAATTTGCTGCTCCCTGGAGAATCCATGCTGAGGGTATTTTTTTAATAAGCCTCTGAATCTCTCCCAAGATTCAAACAATGACTCATCTCCCAATTATGAGAAGTGGAAGATCTCGGCTATAATCTTTTGCGCTTTAGCCGGCGGAAAGTATTTCGAAAGAAACTTCTCCTAAAGCTTTCCCCAACTGTTGATTCCAGTACGGTCCAAGCTCTTGAACCAATCCTTCGCCTGGTTGCGCAAAGAAAATCCGAACATGCGCATTCGGATCGTATCCTGTGGCACCCCATTCTGCTTTATGGTGTCACATATATCCAAGTATGTCTCCAGATGAGCATTTGGATCTTTAGTCACTCCTCCCTCGAATTGCTCTCCTTATACCATGTTGATTAGGTCGGTTTCAACTCGAAATTGTTCGCATTCACTTCAGGGCTCCATCCACCTCTTTGAAATTGCTCAATTGGTGGTCGGTACTTGTAGTTCAACGGTCTAGTCTCTACGGCAGGGAAGAGTCCCATGTTCGTCATCTGGCGCTGCATCTCAGTAAACTCTGCCAGAAGACGTTTAGCGTGCTTGGGAGGTACACCCCCATTGTTCAGAATTGCTACCATCTCTTGCCGTCTTCTTTCTTGTCTCCTTCTCCTTTGGGTATTTTCGATTTCTGGATCTAAAGGTTGTTCAGGAGGTCCCTGGGACCTTGTGATCATAAACTACCTGGAGAAAAAGTGAGAAATTAGCTATGGCAAGTAAAACATATAAAATAAAAATTCAACTTGAATTAATAATTCCAAATCGTCAAGTTATTAATCTAAACAATCCCCGGCAACGGCACCAAAATTTGATCACACTATTTTCTAACACGAAAACGTGCAAGTAGATAGGTAAGTCGAGTATCATATCGAAAGGATTGTAACGCGAAAATACAGAATCTAACTCAATAATCCTTCAACATTATCCAAGCAACGAATTTGGTTTTGAAAAGGTTTTGGGACTTCAAATAATAAATTCAAAGTCAAGATCAATAAAGCAAATAAAGCTAACGATAACAATGTTAAGAGATAAATGAACTAAGAGACTAACCCTAGGGATGTATAAATCCTACCCACAGCGTGTGTTTATCCTGCTTCCTATTAACCAATTTTAATCAAGTCAAGATCAAAGATCACATATGTAACCAACAATTTAAGTTACGACAACTGTAGTAGTAGATTACTAATTTCCCTATTACTGTTACGTCTCAAGGTGAAAATTAGCAACTCCAAACAGATCATAAAGAATATGCTTCCTACGAATGTTCATATCTCAGCTACGACTCAAGGCTTTTCCATGCCGAGAAAACCGGGTGTTGAGGTTTCCCGTGTGAGAATCGCGCACCCCTCGTCGCCCGGTGCTGCCGAGCCATCTGCGCGCGCGCGTCTCACGCGCTGCCGAGCGCTGCTACCCGCGTGACCCGTCGAGGCTTCCGAGAGGTGCCAGGGTGCTGTCGAGCGTCCGCTGAGGTTTCCGCGTGCGAATCTCGCACTGAGGCCGCCGAGAATCCCGCGCACACGACGCGCGACCCGCGGTCGAGAGCGCCTACGCGTGCCGCTGCCGGGATAACCAGCAAGACGATGCGCGCCATCGCCCAGCGCCCAGACGCTGCCTCGCGATCACGTGAGCGCTCGCGAGCGCTGCTCTGAGGTTTCCCGCACCTCAGCGCTGAGGCGTGCCGAGGCCTTACGCGAGGTTCACGCGCCCCGCACGCCCGGCTGCCGAGCCTGCGACCTCTGTGCGCCCGTGTCACCCGTGCGCACACACCGACGCCTCTGTCCATCGATGCCGCCTAGAACGCGCGCATGGTGCCGAGAGCTACGCTCGCGCCGTGCGTCCGGTTTTCCGGTGAACTCCCGTCGTCTCTTTCTTCATGCTTTCATCTTCGTTCTTCTTTTACAGATAAGATTTATAGGAAAGATCTAATCTAACCATGGATTTTCTCGTGGTGAAAAACAAAATCCGACAAAAATAAAAACGAGCCACGATGAACGACAGATTCACAATTAATTAATTGCGCACATTATAATCAAACGTGAATTAATCCAACAGAGCCAAGATGATGATCCCAGGCTCTGATACCAATTGTAGGGAAATATTATTTTAACCCTCTCCTGAGGATCTATCTTGGATGTTTAATTCACCATACATTGATTATATGCCTAGCATGCACCTATATAATTAATTTCAACACGTAGGAGTTTTCTCGTGTTTACCTGTGAATCTGTCGGGGATGAACGGATCAAGACTCGTGCTTTGATCTTCTGGACTGTATCCCGATTGCCTAATCTCCAATGTCGAGTGAGGACAGTCTATGGAGAATGCTATAGCAAATCACCCTATTTCTTTTCTCTCAAATTTTCGAAAATTCTCACCACATGTATATGGTAATTCTCGAAAATAATGGAATGAGGATCAGCCTTGATTTTCTCTCTCACCTTATATTTATAATGCACTCCCAAATCCTATCTAGATAGGATCTATGCATATCTAATAAATATAATAATATCCTTTAGGATAGAGAGGATCAAATCGAGTCCCAAGAGGATCGAGAGAGAGGTGGGCGATTTTCACCCTAGCTACAGGCTGGATGGGCCGGCCAGGATCAAATGCAAGGAATAAAGATGGGCCTCAAATAAATTAATTATCTTATGTTCACCTGTAACATAAATTAATTCATAAACATTTATTCATGCCACTAGAGAATAAATGCCGACTTACCCTTTATTACCGAAGGTGAGTCGGCTTGCACTTAGACTTTACGAATCCCGTATTTAAGATATCGACGTCCATTAATTATTTACGCTGCTCGATCGCTTAAAATAATTAATATCTTTAATTCCTTAAGTAGTACCACTCAACCTTATTATTGTACTTGAGATAACTCAACCAGCGCAGGTTTAGTACAATAAACCTTTGAGCTCCTTAAGGGACGCCATCATCCTAAACGGATACGGTGACTCGTCATGATAACTAGCATGAAATACAAGACCGCCACCACCCAAGATGCAGAGAGTCTTGGGTTAAATCATGTAACCCTCACCCATAACAAGTCAAAGTGATGGTCAGCAACTCATACTCACCTAATACTTTATCGAGGTTTAGATCATCGTAAGTCACCGAGATCTAGGTTCTTCACGACGGTCAGATAGAAGAACTCATCTCACTATGATCCATCAATACGTCTGAGACGTACCAGTATAGACAAGCAACCGAGTCAAGTCACTTCGTATCTATACCGCAGCCTATACCGACAACTCATCCTCAAGTTGTCTCAGCTGTGATACTTTTTATATCTCATTAAGCTTGACCAATCATACAGACTTCTGTGATCTTCTACACACTATATGATCTAACTTATATATGAGATAAGGGGACTTAGATATATGCAATCAAGTAAACAATTCAGATAGGAGATTGTAATAGTGGTAACAAGAAACATTGTATAAAAGCTCAACCAAACCGCTTTCTGTATACAAATCCAACAAATCGCCCAGCGCTCATCCGTACCACGTGCGCTCCCCACGTCCAGCCCGTACGCCCAACCGGTGCTGGCACGCCATCCGACGCTGAGCATGCGCCCAGCTCCCATCTCCGTGCGCCCGCTCACCTCGCACGCTTGCTCACCTGCTTCGCGCGCCCGCTCACCTTGAGCCGGCGTTCACTCTCAATACATAACGTTTCTCCAGGCGACGCTCATTTCGAACCGACGCTCACCCATTAGTTAGAACGCCCGTTCAACCGCGCTCATCCACAACCGGTGCTCACTCGTTTAATTTCTATATAAACACGCAACGCGTTAGGGCAGGGGGTTGGAGTTCTGATTTTGATTCTTCCGCGCCGCTGTTCTTCAACCTTTTCCGATGAGCTTCTTCCACCAGACGATAGAGATAGATTTCTAGTATTGATTCTTGTCTTTCATTTTCTTCCATTGAACAATTTAGTTATCGTTTGTGCTGTTGAAATTATCTTATTGGATTCATCAATTTCTGCTACTGATCTTTGTTCATTTGATTATATATTGCTTTGTGATCTCTAGTTTAGTGATTTATGTTGATTCAGTTATATTGTAGATATAGGATTATTGGTTTCTCCATTGATTCTATTTCTTCTGGCTTTGATTAATTTATATTTTACGCAATTGATTTCGAAATTTAGTAGTATGTTGAATTGTTCTCCATTTAATTTTATTGTTTCGAGATTAATGATCTAGTTTAGTTCGTTCCTTGCTTGGCTCCCTGCATTCGTGTTATTCGTTGTTTCTCTACTGTGGATTGACAACTCCTAGCTAGATTGCTTTAATTTACATTTCCTGTTAGCTTTTCAATTCCTGTTTGTTTCAGAACCCCCGTTGGTATTAGAGTGTTTAGGATTTACCATTTTTATGTACAACGTGAACAATAAGCCCTGTTAAGTTTTTCTTGAGGTTGGGTTATCTTTCCCTATTACATCACCTCATTCGATTATGAGTCAATTAAGAGAACACTTTTAGTTGAAACAAAGTTGTCTGGATCTTTCTGCTTTAACGACAACTTCTTTTGTAGCACAGCACTGCACTCTTGAGATAAATTTATGGTCTCGAATTTTTCCAACTTCTTCTTGTTGGCCATAGCATCTTTTAAAAACTTCATGTACCCCGGCATATCTCTGAGTACATCTAACAATGGAATGTTGATATACACCTTCTGGAACATCTCCATGAACCGGGTCAGCTTCTCGTCGTATTTCGGCTTGGCTAGCCCCGACTTGGGAACGGGACCGGAGGAGTGTATGTCGGAAGATTTTTCTTTGGGTCTGCCTCGCGGCCACCCTCACGACCTCTAGAGTGGTCGTGAGTTCTGACTGCCGCATCTCTGTTGTTCCTCGCGGCCGGCCTAGCGGTCGCTAGGTCGGTCGCTAGTTCTTCCTCAGAACTCTATGTATAAGTTCTCACGGCCGTGCTAGCGGTCGCTAGCTCATCTTCGTTCGAATTCTGACCTTTTTCTCGTTCTGAGTGGTTCTGATAGGCTTTTCCACTCCTCAGCTGGATGGCAAAGCACTGATTCTTCGGGTTTACTTCCGTAGTGCTAGGAAATTGGCCTGACTTATGTTGCCCATTCTGCTGTGCAGCTATCTGGCTGATCTGGTTCTCCATTGTTTTCAAGTGTTTGCCTATTGCTGCTACGGTGGATTCCAGATGTGCAACTTTCGACGGCTATCGATGAAGGCGTTCTGATGAGTCGCCAATTGTTGGTTGCTCACAACTAACTGCTGCATCATTTCTTCCAGACTTTGCTTCTTCGCCTCCTGAATAATCCCATTCTGCACTGAGAAGCCTGCTGAGGTTGCTGGAAGTTATTCGGGTTGGCATACGAAAAGTTTGGATGGTTCCTGTTGTTAGGATTGTATGCCGGATTTTCCCCTGGACGGTTCCTCTGATTTATGAAGTTAACCTCATCCGTCTCGAACTGGCTCTTCAAAAGTGTGAACTTCTACATGAGATCTTCGAATCTGGAGTCAACCTCTAAAGCAGCTGCCTTAACCACAGGTGTCCTCTCCATAGGCCATTGATAGTTGCTGGCATCCTCCACTCAACGGTTCAGTAGGCATCCTCCTGCCGACGCATCCACAATGCTTCTCGTGTGAGGTGTCAGTCCACTGTAGAACTATGTGATCTGCTGCTCCATGGAGAATCCATGCTGAGGGTATTTTCTCAATAAGCCCCTAAATCTCTCCCATGCTTCGAATAATGACTCATCTCCCTGTTGGGAGAAGTGGGAGATCTCTGCTATAATCTTCTGCGCTTTAGCCGGCGGAAAATATTTTGAAAGAAACTTTTCGCAAAGTTTCCCCCAACTGTTGATTCCAGTACGGTCCAGGCTCTTGAACTAATCCTCCGCCTGGTTGCACAGAGAAAATCCGAGCATGCGCATCTGGATCGTATCCTGTGGCACCCAATTCTACTTGATGATGTCACATATATCCAAAAAATATCTCCAGATGAGCATTTGGATCTTCAGTCACTCCACCCCCAAACTGTTCTCCTTGTACCATGGTGATTAGGGCCGGCTTCAACTCGAAGTTGTTAGCATTCACTTCGGGGGCCCATCCATCTCCTTGAAATTGTTCGGTTGGTGGTCGGTACATGTAATTTAGCGATCTTATCTCTACAGCAAGGAGGAGTCCCATATTCGTCATCTGGCGCTGTATCTCAGTAAACTCTGCCAGAAGACGTGCAACATGTTCGGGAGGTACACCTCCGTTGTTGGGATTCACTGCCATCTCTTGCCGTCTCCTTTCTCGTCTCCTTCTCCTTTGGGTGATTTCGATCTCGGGATCTAAAGGTTGTTCAGGTTGTCCCCGAGATCTTGTGATCATAAACTACCTAGAGAAAAAATGAGAAATTAAACCTGACAAGAAATAAAAATAAAAATAAAATAAAAAAATACAACTTGAATTAATAATTCCAAATCACCAAATTATTCCTATATAATCTTAACAATCCTCGGCAACGACGCCAAAATTTGATCGGCCTATTTTCTAACACGAAAACGTGCAAGTAGATAGGTTAGTCAAGTAACGTATCCACAGGGATTGTAAAAAGAAAATACAGAAGCTAACTCAATAATCCATCATCATTATCCAAGTAACAATTTTGGTTTTGAAAGGTTTTAGGACTTTAAATATTTAATTCAAAGTCAATAGAAACAAGGCAAATAAAACAATAACGATAAAAACTCAAAGAGACAAATAGACAAAGAGACTAACCCTAGGGATGTACTAATTCTACCCACAGCGTGTATTTATCCTGCTTCCTATTAACCAATTTTAATCAACCAAGATGAAAGATCACATAAGCAACCAACAATTTCAGTTACGATAATTATGGTAGTACATTACTAATTTTCCTATTACTGTTACGTCTCAAGGTGAAAATTAGCAACTCCAAAAAAATCACAAAAAATATGTTTCCTACGGATGTTCCTATCTCATCTATGACTCAAGGCTTACCCGTATTGTGCATTCAAGATCGATTGACAATTAAAACTGTTAAGTATTCAACTGGCAACTAGGTATGCATTAAAGTTGATCAGAAATTAACATATAAGATTTAGCACCAAGAATCACAAATCATTGACTAGAAGGTAAATAGCAAATAGCAGGAATCACCACACTAGGATAAAATCATACAAACCCTAGGATTAGAACGGAAATTTAGCTAGACATAGACATTGAAATAAAATATGAATTAACTATACGAATAAGAATTGAATAGATAAAACCCGTAATGTAGTGTCGGAAGAACAATGGTTGGGTCTAAATCTAAACCCAAGTAGGAAACGGGAAAAACTGAATTCCTTCGGATGAATTTATTCCAAAGCGATTACAAAGCGTAAATGTAGCGTAGAATAACAATAATCTAAAGTCTTGATGAATGAAAATCAAAGCTAGAATTAAAGAATGTGAAAATATGCTAAAAACTGAGGTAAAACGCAGAGAAAGGAGCTGGAGATGCCAATGCACGTCCAGGGGTATTTATAGCTGATGGGCTTTTTGCCCTGATTTGCGTCAGGCCCACAGCGCCTAGCGGCCGGCCTAGCGGTCTCTAGGTCTGTCGCTAGTTAGAGACAAAACTTTTCCCCGATGAACTCACGGTCGCATGACGTGCCTAGCGGCCGGCCTAGCGGTCGCTAGGTCGGTCGCTAGTTCTACTACAGAAGGTCTTCAGGACATCTCGCTGCCATGGCTTGCGGTCGCTAGCCTGGTCGCTAGCTTTAGTCCAGAATGTTTTCCGCTCAAGCTTGCGGCTGGGCTACCGGCCGCTAGGGTGGCCGCTAGCCTCTTGTTCCTTTTCATCTTTGGTTCATTCTTTTGCCTCCTGCTCGATTATCACCTGAAAAGCCTACAAAACAACAAAGAGGAACCCCAAGAGCAGTATCTTCGAAAAATAGCTAAAAGCGTTAAATCAACTATATAAACGCACTTAAACTGATCTAAAATCATCTTAATATATCATTAATAAACGAGTAAAAAACGCGTATATCACCCTACAGTGAATGCTAACAACTTCGAACTGAAGCCAGCCCTAATCAGTATGGTACAAGGGGAACAAGTTGGGGAGGTGTGACAAAAGATCCAAATGCTTACCTGGAGACATTTTTGGATATATGTGACACCATCAAGCAAAATGGGGTGCCACATGACACTATCCGAATGCACATGTTCGGATTCTCTCTTTGCGCAACTAGGCGAAGGATTGGTTCAAGAGCTTGGACCGTACAGGGATCATCAGCTAGGAGAAACTTTGCGAAAAGTTTCTTTCAAAATACTTTCCGCCAGCTAAAGCTCAGAAGATCGTTGCAGAGATCTCCCACTTCTCCCAACTTGGAGATGAGTCATTATTCGAGGCGTGGGAGAGATTTAGAGGCTTGTTGAGGAAATGCCCTCAACATGGATTTTCCAGGGAACCACAGATTACTCAGTTCTACAGTGGACTGACACACCACACCAGAAGCATAGTGGATGCGTCAGCAATGGGTGTTTGTTAAATCGACGAGTAGAGGATGCCAGCAGAATATTAGAAGAGATGACTGCCAACAGCTATCAATGGCCTATGGAGAGAACACCTGTGACTAAGGCAACTGCTGTAGAGGTCGACTCCAAATATGACGATCTCTTGGAAAAATTCACTCTTCTTAAGAGCCAGTTTGAAATGTAGATGAAAGCTAAGGGGGTAGCTCAAGTCACCGTTGCAGAGCCGGTCTTGATAGAGACGGATGACATTAATTTTATAAATCAGAGGAACCGTCAAGGGAGGAATCCGGCATATCATCCTAACAATAGAAATCATCCTAATTTCTCATATGCCAACCCGAATAATTTCCAGCAACCTCCACCAGGCTTCACAGTGCAAAATGGAATTATTCTGGAGCCGAAAAAGCAATCACTGGAGAAAATGATGCAGCAGTTGGTTGTAAGTAACCAACAATTAGCAACTCAGCAGAGTTCCTTCATTAGTAATATTGATCAAAAGATTACACATCTGGAATCCACCGTAGTAGCTATGGGAAAACATATGAAGATGATGGTGAACCAGATCAGCTAGATAGCTGCACATCAAAATGGGCAACACAAGTCGGGCCAAATTTCCTAGCACTACAGAGGTGGAACAGCCTATCAGAACCACCCGGAACACGATAATGGTGATATGGAAGAGGCACCGGGATAGAAAAATTGAGAAAAAGGTCGGATGCTGAACAGAGAGGAACTAGCGATCGAGCTAGCGACCGCTAGCCCGACCGCTAGGATGAGTACATAAGGTTTTCCGCATGAGCTAGCGACTGACCTATCGATCGCTAGGCCGGCCACTAGGACGAATACAAAAGCGTTATCAAGGTCTCGCGACCACCCTAGCGGTCGCGAGGGAGGCCGCGAGTCAAACCCAGCGAAGAAGCTTCCGACATTCACTCCTCCAGTCCCTTTCCCAAGTCGGCTAGCTAAGCCGAAATATGACGAGAAACTCACCCGGTTCATGGAAATGTTTCAAAAGGTGCACATCAACATACCATTACTAGATGCACTTAGAGATATGTCGGGGTACGTTAAGTTTTTAAAGGATGTAGTAGCCAACATGAAGAAGTTGGGAAGTTTTGAGAACATCAATTTGTCTCAAGAATGTAGTGTTGTGCTGCAAAAGAAGCTGCCACTAAAGCAGAAAGATCCAGGCAGCTTCACCATAGCTTGTGTCATTGGATGGCAGACTTTCTCCCGAGTATTATGTGATTTAGAGACAAGCATCAACCTCGATGTCGATGTCTATATTTAACAGATTGGAGATTGGAGAGATCAAGCCTACTACTATTGCTCTCCATATGGTAGACACATCAGTTACCTTTCCAAAGGGGATAGTGGAAGACGTGCTCGTCAAGGTTAGAAATTTCATCTTTCCAGCAGACTTTGTGTTCCTTGACATGCCAGAAGTTGGAAACACGCCTCACATCCTAGGGAGACCGTTCTTAGCCACAGGCAGGGCACTAATTGATATGCAGGATGGTGATCTCACATTCCGTGTGAACAAAGAGGAGTTGAAAATTTCAATCTATGATGCCATCAAGAGGCATGATAGTTCAGATTATGAGGATTGTTGTTCGATCACCACTTCCACAGTTAGCCCAGTCTCGCACTTGGATGTCAACCGACCAGTGGATGGAGATTCTACCAGGAAAAGTCTGATTCAGTATGGAACCCCGAATGTTCTGTTCAAGTTTGGGGGGAGCCACTTCCACACTCAGCGGTGGTCTGCAGTGAATGATAAATATAAGGGAAAGCACAAGATGGTGAAGAAGTCAATTGCCAAAACAGCAGATTGATCGAGGTAAGTATGGTCTAGCTAAAGACATTAAAGTAAGCACTTATTGGGAGGTAACCCAATCTTTTTGTTTTATTTTGCTTTTGCTTTTGTTTTGTTTGGCTTTGTTTTTGTTTTTGTTTTTGTTTTTGTTTTGTTTTTCTTGTTTTGTTTTGTGTCTGTTTAGGGTTGAGTTGAATGACGAGCAGCCGATGATGAGAATTGTTTTTATTAGAAAATTTAATTGCAACTGATTTGGTGAGACGAAGCATGTTATGATTATTGTGAGTATTGAGCCTTTGGGAACTTGATCACATGCTTGAAACCTGTGAGACTTGAGCTTTTGACTGTCATATCTTTTCAGTATTATTTCTTTCTGTGTGAATAGTTTGAAATAGCATGTGTTTCTCTAGAATTTGCTCTGGATCTGTTTCGAGGTTGCATTGATGTGCTTAAGAATTAGGAGATGATAATAGGCATTCTTTTCTTAGCCTATATAATATCCAAACACTAACTTGTTAATCATTTTATCTTTTGATGAGCCCGTTTGAACCTACCTTATTCTTTCATGAAGCCGTGGGTTGGGTTGTGTTCGTTAGTGCGAGGTTTGGTTGCTCTAATTGAGGGTTGAGAAAAAGAAAGAAAAAAATGATGAGAAAGTGATAATTAAATATAGTTGCTTACCCATATAAGTTCAAAAAAAAATTGAAAATTGACACAATTGTACGAAAAGAACATAAATGGGTAAGTAGCTAGAGCTTGGGATGAGTATATCACTTAGATGAAAATTGTGGAGTTCTTAGAAACAAATGACTTCTTGGTATTGAGAATTGAACTGAATTATGAAAGTTTGAGATTTGTGTCTTGTGATACTTATTGTGTTTTTCATTATGGGATTATGAGTCACTTAGCCTAAATATATCCTACCTTACATAAGAGCCTACATTATAACCTTGTATAAGACCTTTTAGATCATAGTTCTTGAACACATATTTGAGCAATGGAGAATTAGACGATTTGCAAGCTTATGGTAGATTTCGTGTGTTTTTAAACATTGAGAGTATACACATCATCCTTGATACACTTGAGTGTTTGAGAGTTATATATATATATATATATATATATATATATATATATATATATCCATGTCGTGAGGATTCAAGTTTGAGAATGCTTGTGCTTATGATTATTATGATATGTGGAGTTTAATGAAAGATGTTGTGATTTGATTCACTTGATATGAATCTTTTGTTGCTCATTGCTTTGAGGCTTATTGCTGTTGTCGTTCGACTCATCGCCTATTCTTTTGGTCCACTCTCTTATGTTCTGTTTTGTTTGAGGACAAACAATGTTTTAAGTTTGGGGGTTTGATAAAGACACTTTTTACTAGTTTAAGAATGATATATTAAGATGAATTTAGATTAGTTTAAGTGCGTTTATATAGTTGATATTATGTTTTTAGCTATTTTGAGAAGACACTACTCTTGGGGTTCATTTTTGGTATTTTGTAGGCTTTTCAGGTGATGATCGATGCACAAGGTAAGGAAGTAACCAAAGGTGAAAAGAAACAGGAGGCTTGCGACCACCCTAGCGGCTACTAGCCTGGCTGCTAGGATCTCCCAAAAGTCTCTGTATCACGGCTAGTGACCACCCTAGCGGCCGCTAGCCTGGCCGCTAGGATCTCCCAAAAGTCTCTGTATCACGGCTAGCGACCACCCTAGCGGCCGCTAGCCTGGCCGCGAGTTCCTCCCAGAAGTCTTTGTATCACAGCTAGCGACCACCCTAGCGGTCGTTAGGCCGGCCACTAGGTGCCGTGGCCTGACGAGTATTAGGGCTTCGGCCCATCATCTATAAATACCCCGGACCATCCATTGGCGCCTCCATCTCGTTTTTAGCTGATTTTGCACTCATATTTTTCAGTTTATGCTCTAGCTTTAGATTTTACTCTTCCAGACTTTAGTTTTTATCAATTCTATATTCCGTTCACGCATTATAATCGGCATTGGAGCAATTCATCTAAAGGATTTAGATTCTCAGCTTTCTACTCGGGTTTGGATTCAAACCCCACAATTATTCTTCAGACACTCCATTACGGGTTTTATCAATACAATTACTATTTTTATTTTAATGTCATCTTTTATTTCAATTTCTATTTCTAGCTAATTTCCTGTTCTAATCCTAGGGTTTATATGATTTTATCCTAAGTGTGGTGATTCTTGTTAATTGCTATTTACCTTCTAGTCATCTATTTGTAATTCATGGAGCTTAATCTTATGTGTTAATTTTTGATAAATCTTAATGCATATCTAGTTGCCAATTGAATACTTAATAGTTTTAATTGTCAATCGATCATGAATGCATAATACGGGTAAGCCTTGAGTCTAGCTGAGATAGGAATATCTGTAGGAAGCATATTCTTTGTGATCTTTTTGGAGTTACTAATTTTTACCTTGAGACGTAACTGTAATAGGTAAATTAGTAACCCACAACCATAATTGTCGTAACTGAAATTGATGGTTACTTATGTGATCTTTCATCTTTGATTGGATTAAAGATTGGTTAATAGGGAGCAGGTTAAACACAAGCTTTGGGTAGAATTTACATCCCTAGGGTTAGTCTTTTTGTCTATTTGATTCTTAATGTTATTTTTTATTCACCTTGATTCTCTTGACTTTGAATTATATATTTGAAGTCCCAAAACTCTTTTCAACCAAACCGTTTCCTTGGATAATAGTAAAGAATTATTTAGTTAGATTCTATATTTTCGCATTACAATCCCTGTGGATACGATACTCGACTTACCTGTCTACTTGGATGTTTTCGTGTTAGAAAAAAGGCTGATCACTCAACTGCAGGGTTTAGTACAATAAACCTTTTGAGCTCCTTAAGGGGACGTCGTCATCCTAAACGGATACGGTGACTCGATACAGGTAACTAGCATGACATACAAGCACTGCCACCACCCAAGATGAGGAGAATATTGGGTTATCTCTTGTATCCCTAACCCATAACAAGTCAAAGTGATTGTCATCAACTCATACTCATCTAAAACCTTATCAAGATTTAGATAAATGTAAAGTCACCGAGATCTAGGTTCTTCACGGTGGTCAGATAGAAGAACTCATCTCACTGTGATGCATCAATACGTCAGAGACGTACCGTATAGACAAGAAACCAAGTCAAGTCACTTCTTATCTATACCGCAACATATACCGACAACTCGTCCTCAAGTCATCTCAGCTGTGATCCTTTTTATATCTCATTAAGCTTGACCAATCATACAGACTTCTGTGATCTTCTAGACACGGTATGATCTAACTTATATATGAGATAAAGGGACATACATATGCAATCAAGTAAACAATTAAGATAGGAGATTGTAATAGTGGTAACATAAATCATTGTATACAAGCTCAACCAAAACTGCTTCCAGTATATAAATCCAACAATAAGAGGGCAGACCCTTGCACGGACGCTCGACCACACACGTATTCTGGACGCTCGGCAGGGTTGGTAGGAGGTTTGCGACGTGCGGCGACAGTACGCGAGACGTGCGACATCGTGCAGACCCGTATGCACATCGCGTGCACATGCGCACAACGACACGACGAGAGTAGGCGACGGATGGTGCTGGCGCACTGTAGGCCATGCCCTAGAGCGCGGCACAACCCATCTGGGCCGAACCGACTCGTTTTCGGCCCAAACCTGATATTTCGACCCATATCCAGTTTTCTGACCTGACCCGACCCAATTCACTGCTCCGGCCCTTTTTTTGATTTTAAGCCCAAATCTAGTTTTGACAAGTCCGGTCCGTGCCCGTGCACGCGAGGCTCGTTTCGAAATTTTTGAAGATCTGTACTTTGTAAATTTACGTAATAAATTTGGCAGGGAAGTACAAGATCCACGAGTGGGCCGCGATGAACAAATATTTTTATCATTCAAAGCATGTCGTGGATGTTTAAATTATACGGTAGCATGCTATGTTTGTTTAATTACGTTGATAAACATATAGATTTAGTCGGCTTGAAAACGAGAATTGTGTGTATCGTTTAGATACCAATGTTGACATGGAAATGTTGGTCTGTTGTTAAGAATATACTCAAGTACTTTAATATAGGAGAGAGCAAAAACCGAACCGAACTGAAATTAGCAGTTTGGTTCGGTTTGTACAGTAAAACGGTTCAGTTCGGTTTCAAAATTTTGAAACTGAAATTAATTTGGTTCGGTTTCGGTTTGGGGAAAAAAATTTGGTTTTCAAACCGAACCGCCAATTTATTTTTTTAATATATATATATATATATATATATATATTAATTATATGTTATTTAAATTATTAATATTTAAATTGGTTAATATTATATATATATATATATATATATATATATATATATTATATATATATTATAAATATTATAATATTTATATTAATTATAATTTAAATTCGGTTAAAACCGAACCGAACCGAACCAAACCAAATATTTCAGTTCAATTTCGATTTGATTTGGATATATAAATCGGTTCGGTTCGGTTCGGCTTGGGTTTTAAAAAAAAAATCAGTTTTTCGGTTTTTCGGTTTTGAATCGAATCGCCCGAATGCTCACCTCTACCTTAATAGGACTAGAGGATATAAATTTGTGTATCAGTCAGAAAGTTTAATTCATGTGGGTTTACAGGTTCAGAATTCTAGGCTGACTGGGATGAGAAAAATCCATACCGGACTATATGTTCACCTTGGTAGGTGGAGCTATATCTTGGCGGTATGCAAAGCAAAATAACTTTGTAGATTCTAACATGGAAACCGAATATATGGTTGCTTTTGAGACTGCTAAGGAGACAGTATAACTCAATATCTACCACTTTGATCTAGGAGTAGTACCTAGTTTTTTTCTAAGAGTATCAAACTGTACTGTGAGAATTCTTGTGTAGTGGCAAACTCTAAATGATGACCAAACACATAGAGAGAAAATACCACATCATACAAGAAATGATAGGATGGGAGACGTGCTAGTTGAGAATATTTGTGCAATGGAGAATCTGGTTGATCCATTCACAAAGAGCTTATCATAGAAAGTCTTTAAATGACATGTTTTTAAGACTAGGACTACGTATGTTGAGCCTTACTTACGAAACTTTTGTATAAGTGGGAAAAGTAATTATTTTGTAATAGCTAGTAGATAGATAGCTTATATACTAAAGTTTGCTTTTAGTATAAGTGGGAGATTGTTGGGTTTGTAAACTTAGAGCAAGATGTTTTATTCTTGTATACAATGTTCCATGTTTAGTATTAATCTCTTATCTCAATTATTCAATCATTATATATGTATGTCCCACTATCTCATCATAAAGAAGATCATATGGTGTGTTATATATCATGAAAGATCATATGACTGGGTTAACCTCATGAGATATAAACTTGTATCATAAACAAAACAACTTGAGGATGCTTTTTATTAGTTAAGGTTGCAGTGTAAATGGCAAGTAGTTTATCTTGATTATTTGTTTATATTGTTATATCTTTACATATTGCTAAGGATCACAGTGGGATGCGTTCTTCTATCCGATCGTCATGAAGAACCAAGACCTCAGTTTCTTAATGTAACCTAAATCCTAATAAAAAATACGTGTATGTCTTCCACTTTGAATGTTATGGTTGAGAGTTCTATGTTAACCCGATATACTCTGGATATTGGATGAGAGCAGTTCGTGTATGATATCTGAAAATCTGTATTAGGTAACCGTATCCAGTTTAGGCTGATGATATCCCCTTAAAAAGCTCTAAAAATTTATCTTATTAAACCATATAGGTTGATTAAGTTCATATATGATATTTAAGAGGATTGGTATTACTTAAGGGACTAATTATTGATTAATTAGTAATTAATTAATTCAAAGCTATTAGCGACTTTAATTAATTAATGTATGTTCGATATTTAAATACAATAGTTATTTAAGTATAATACAAGCCCCGACTCAACTGGGAAGTAAAGAGGCAAGTCAATATTAATTCTATAGTGAAATGAATTAATTATGTTCTGGACTGAACATAAATAATTAATTAGTTTGAGACCCATCTTTATTCCTTGTATTTGATCCCTACATTGGTCCACTGAACCTAGGGCGAGTAGAGAATTCAAAAATCATATTTATCGGGCTCTCTTAGTGTATTAATTATAAGATTACTCCTTGTATGGAATATATAATAATAATAATAATAATAATAATAATAATAATAATTAGTATAAGTTTTTTCTATAGATATAATATT
This sequence comes from Salvia rosmarinus, assembly GCA_036937905.1. Lineage (NCBI taxonomy): Eukaryota > Viridiplantae > Streptophyta > Magnoliopsida > Lamiales > Lamiaceae > Salvia > Salvia rosmarinus. The sequence continues at coordinate 48,242,361 of CM072813.1, forward strand.
ATTTGACAAAGAAATAATTACAAATATATATATATATAGGGGTTGAATCCAGTGAGAACTCATCTTTTTTTTAGAACTGTAGAACTATGCGTAGACGTATAAAGTTGATGAATAAAATCTATAAAGTTGTGCACAACGAAAACATTCTAAAATTGTTACATAACAAAATAATTTTAAAATATTTTCTTTATGCACAATTTTATACCGTTTTGTGCATCATCTTCAATGTCTTATGCATAGTTCGTAGATGATGTTATGATAGTTAATCTATAAGCTTGGAATGAATGGTTGTGATGGTGATGAATGAATGGAACACTTATGCACACATACACAATGATTGTGTAGTATTATGTTAGAAATTAGGGTTTTCTAATGCTTTAATATAGTTTATGTTGTGTATGGTATTGTATGGTGTTGAATGGTTATGTTTATGTTGTGCCGAAAAACAAAACCCGAAACGTAAACAACATAATACATTATGTACGAGAATCCAAAAGAAATCGACCAATTATGATCACTTAAGAAAGAATTAATGAGAATAGAAGTTAGACACGAATTTAGGGTTTTCTATGAATAATAGGATACTCAAACGTGAGTTTCTAAGTTAAAGAAACCAAAAGCCGAGTTACAACGTTAATACTCAACAGCGATAATCTAATACGATATTAGATTGAGCGTTAAGACAACTCGACAACGAATAGCGATTATACAACTTATATAATCCCGACGAGTTAAGAGAAACAAACAATGTCATAAAGTGTAAGCAAAGATTCGAACATAGGATGTCGATCCTTATGTCTCAAAGGTCGAGTTAATATTCCCGTAGAAATTCATCTATTCCTATGTACTTACTTACATGATAGCATGTGATCACTTGAATCATAAGTCAAGACTCCCATTTTATTCATCGTGCTAATACGACAAGTCGTCAAGCATAACCTACTAGGACGTAACTACAATTGTTCAGTCTAGTTAGTGGCTTGAGAATATCCTAATATACCAATCATAACTTGATTACCGACAATCTATAACGTAATAACGTTTAGAAGAACACTAAGATTAAGAGTCGAGGATAGACTCGGAGTATATGACTCATAAGTTGGGGTTCATCTATGAATGAGGAAGTAAAATAGTTTGGGAATTTGGGAATGTAAGATAATAGAAATTATCTTAAAACCATCACATGAAATCATAAAGAAACCCTAATTGGGAACTTTAAGTCGTAATTTATAAATGACATTTGATCGATAGAAAGAATCTAAGAAGGGATATTTTCTTATGAAGGGTTTGATCGTACGTAGTCGGCGAGGAAGGACAATCACACCTGCTCACTTAGAACTACTAGCTTCGGATTAGCAGGTGATCGCTCACTTTTCTCTCACGAAAAACACGCAAGTATAAGGTAAGTCGAGTATCGTAGCCACAGGGATTGCAATCCGAAAACACAGAAGCTAATTCAACGAAACTTCATCATTATCCAAGAACAAATTTGGTTTATCAGGTTTTAGGCTTCAGATAATTAAATCCAAAGCAAAGGTAACAACTAGAAAATAAATGAAAACAGTAAAGACTCAAAGAGATAACTATCAAGAAAGACTAACCCTAGGGATGCACTAATCCTACCCACAACGTATGTTTATCCTGCTTATTATTAACCATTTTAATCCAGACAAGATGGAAGATCACATATGTAACCAACAATTTCTGTTACGACAATTGTGGCAGTTGATTACTAATTTTCCCAATTACTGTTACGTCTGTAGAGGAAAACAAGCAACTCCAAAATGATCACAAAGAATATGCTTCCTACGAATGTTCCTATCTCAGTTACGACTCAAGGCTTATCCGTATCATGCATTCAAGATCGATTGACAATTAAAACGGTTAAGTAATTAACTGGCAACTATAATATGCATCAATATTGATCAGAAATCAACACATATAATTAAGCACCAAGAATCATGAATCAATGCCTGGAAGGTAAATAACAATAGCAGGAATCACAACATTTAGGATAGAATCATGCAAACCCTAGGATTAGAACAGAAATTAGCTAGACATAATAATCGACAAAAAATACGAAATAATCATAAAAACAGAAATTAAATTGATAAAAACCCGTTGGGTGGCGTTTGAAGAATAATCGTTGGTTCGAATCCCAACTTCAACGAAAAACGATGCAATTCGTTCGGACGAAAACATTCCAAATCGATAACAATGCATAGAGCTAATGTAGAATGATGGAAAACTAACACTAGAATGAATCTAAATCAAAGCTAAAGCGAAAATAAATGAAGAACAATAAAAAAACTGAGAAAAAGTTCCAAAAACGCGGCTGTGGAAGGTTGGGGGCGCGGGAGCAAGCTTTGGGATATATATAGGTGCAGAAAAACCCTAATTTTGTGCCCAGCCGAGCTCGCGGCCGTGAGCTCGGTCGCGAGGTTCTGGGCGTTCAGGGCAATTTCTCGCGGCCATCCTCGCGGCCGCGAGGGTCGTCGCTAGCTCCTGCGCGACTTCGCTGTTTCGCTCCGTTCTCTCGCGTCCGAACTCCGAATTACAATCCGTTTGCGCCTATGGACTCCTATCGAGATACTCTTTAAGATTGTAAACTTTTCATATCCATATTTTTTATATCCAATTCATCATCTTTGGTTACATCTTTACCTTGTGCATCGATTATCACCTGAAAAGCCTACAAAACACCAAAGAAGAACCCCAAGAATAGTATCTTCCAAAAATATATAAAAGTATTGAGATCCAAGACATAAACGCACTTTATTGATCTAAAATCATCTTTAAATACCAACAATAAACGTGTAAAATGCGCGTTTATCAAACCCCCCAAACTTAAAGCATTGTTTGTCCTCAAACAAAACAAAACAGGAAGAAAGACAAGACACAAGGACAGATCAACGAGCGTCAGCAAAGATGATTAACACAATTAGGCCTCAGAAATATCTTAAATCTCAAAATTATTAGTGCACACGATGACATTAGTCAACTCGACAATGTACAACCATTGAAAGCAAAAATCTCATTCAATTCAACCCTCACAATGGCATGTGCGTAATATATAGAGAACACTCAACTCATAAAGAAATAAAGGACGTGTATGCACTCAATAATCAATGCAATGCAAAAATCTCACCATAGGCTTGCCATTTCTCTAATATCTCCACCACGTCAAATGCATTCAAATTAGGATCAAAAAGGACTTTTCATAGGTTGTATTGTAGGCACATTGGTTAAGGTATGATAATATATGGCTTAGTGACTCAAATATATTCCAAGTACTTCCATCTCTATAATCAGCTCATATGGACTTTGTCCATTTCCTTTTCCTTTCCAACATGCTATTTCAACATTTATGTAACCCAAGGTACCATATAATATAATGATTGACTTCCTTTATGCTCATACTATTCACAAATTTTTTTCTTTTCTTGATTTTGTAATAGAGCTTATAGGGTCTATTCTTTTTCACACGGGTACCATACTTTATCTTTTATCCCCACTTTGCATATCAAAACAAATTTTTCTCCCATTTGATTCTCATATCCATCCTCACCTCCTATCATCCGGTTAACAAAAAAAATAAGGTCTAATAAAGGCTCAAAGAAGGCGACAAATGGTATATATCATTGGGCTAGTGTTTGGGTAAATATGTGGTTTAACAAAGATGGCCTTTTATCCTTTCCATATTCAAAATACATATTGCAGCCTCGACACAGAAAAACGGCAAGTTCTAGAAGATAATTACATGCACGATATCACACAAATAAAAGAAACTGTAACAAGATGTGTATACAGTGAAGCTCAAGTCTCACGGTTTTAGCAAATGGTTAAAAACAACAAGCTAAGCAATCTCAAGTTATCCATGCGTCATTTTCTAACATATCATGTGCACTATCACATATTTAACAGAAAATTTCTATCATCATTCGCTACATGGATTAACACATTTCACTTCAACTCGTTGATCGACCGACACAACAAAAACACGAAAGACATGACAAAAGCCCCAACATATAAAAACTTAACAAAACAAAGCAAAAACATAAAAAGGACTCTCAACCAACCAAACTCGTCCACTCCCCCCAAACTTATTGTAAACAGTGTGAAATGGAGGCAATAAGGTTTGCAGAAAAGAGTGATTGGGAGAGACCTTACCTCATATGCCACCCTACTCCGGTGGCGGGTAGAAACCTCTCCATTGGTTCCATTGCTGCATCATCTGCATCATCTGATGTTGCTGCTCTTGCTGCACTTGCTGCTGGGCCAGGAGGGTCTGCTGCTGTGTCATCATGGAGGTCATATTCTCTTCCATGCGGTCTAGACGACCGTCTATGCGATCTAGTCGCTCATAAATTCCGAAATATCCCCGAGCATGCCTTGGTGGCATCGCGCCACCGACCTTGGGTGCCCCCGGCTTCTCGTCGTCCTCTCCCGGCTCCTCTTCCTCGACCTCGCCTTGCGGGTCGGAGCTCATGCTCCAATTATGCTCCGGTGCGCCAACGCTGCTTATGCTAGTGAGCTCGGGGTTGGGCAGGCGGACTATCGACTGGCTATGCTTGTCATATAGCATCCAGAGGTAGCGGTCTCGGTGCCTCTTCAAGAACGTCTGGACATATAGATATTTCTTGTCCAGGAAAATATCTTGAGAGATGGGCTCCTCTCGAATCGTGATACCGTAAAAATCAGCAATAGGGATAACAAATCCCCCTATGCATATCCGAGCATTCCCCGATACCTCGGCTTACATCTGGAAGTGCTGGGCTAGGAACATCCGGCACCGCCTATCTCATCATCGCACAATCGGGGACTCATGTCCCGAGATAGAAACGAGGCCGGCATTCGAGCGACCATGTATGGTGAACGTGAGTGGCGGTGGAAATAGCGGATCGCCGGATTCGAATGGAGCTCGCCTTAGCCCCGGAGGCATCATAATATGGGCTCGCTCCAAGGATGTGTCGTGATCAATGGCCATGCATCCCGAGGCGAATGCTCTAAGTCCCCGATGTATACGCCTCGGGATGGCCTCAATGATGGAGTTCAACTCGTCCACTGAGAGCTGTCTGGGCTCGTTGTCGAGCTGGAACATCAAGTAATCCGGCGACCCTTGCGTCTTGTGAACATATAAGGTCGATAGGAACTCCAGCGTGAGTGTCTGGTATGACAGATAATTGGCTGTGATCACCGAATACAGCCCGGACCTCTCCGCAAGCCATGAGACATCATTGGCTATTCCCATAGCCTGGCATGTCTCAATGCACAAAAACCGGGAATGTCTGTGCTTCAGCTGCACCAGTCGCCTCCACCTTTCCCGTGATGAAGGAGTCTGCAGTCGCACCCCAACAGTGGAGGGGTGGAACTCATCATGTGGCTCGTCCCGGCACGAGGAAGCAACATCCTTATCCTTCCGCCTATGGCTGGAGTGGTGTGACATCTTGTACCTGAAGATAAATGCAAAATTAGTTAATGTACTTATTAAAAAGGCGTATAAAAGCAAACGACAACCCATAGGATCATATAGACCTCCCCCAAACTTGAATTTAGCAAAATTCTCCCCCTATACTAACATACGGTTGAATAAGGCGAAACAAGGGGTAGGAAACGCACACACGCACAAAATACACAAAAAACGGGCATTCTGGGATGCCTCGCGGCCGACCTCGCGATCGCGAGGTACCACTCGCGCCTGCCCCATCCGCACGCAAGCGCTCGCGCTCGCAAGCTTGGCCGCGAGCGCAAATTTTTCGAAGCTTCGGCGCCGGTGGCGCTCGGACGCGCGAATGCACACCGGCGCTGAGCGTGTCGCGGACGCTGACTGTCGGGCTTGCGGTCGCGAGCGACGCGCAGCAGCAGCAAATTTAGGGTTTTTCGAAAAAAAATTCATCCCAAATCAACAATGTGGGAAGAATTGACCAATAATAAGCATCAATACACATCTATAAACATCAATAGCCCTAACATGGTAACAATCATGCTCAAAACACCAAGCAATTTAGCAATATGAACCCTAAATCCTGAAGAATTCAAAAACCCACCACAAGGGGATCTAATGAACAAAAATTCCTCCAAATCATGCTAAAAAGCGTAAATACAAGAAGAATTAAGCAAATGGAGCATACCTTGGGTGGATTAGAGGTGAAATTTGCAAGAAAATTGAAGAACTTAGGTGTGTGGTGCTAGAGAGAGAGAGTGTGCTGCTGTAATATGTGTTGTGTGCGTGTAAAAATGGGGGGGAGGGGTTTAAAATGGTGAAAAACGCGGGTCGCATCCGGGCGCGGGTCGGGGCACTCCTCGCGGTCGCGAGCTTGGTCGCGAGGCGCGCCCGTGCGTGGAAAATCTCGTCTCTCGACAGATGGCTACGCGCGGCCACTCCTCGAGCGCGCGAGGGTTGTCGCGAGGTGCTTATTTTTTTTATTATTTTTTTATGTTTTATAAAAAGAAAGCACTTATACCTCGGGGCTCGAAAACGACGAAACACGACACGACAAACAATGACAAACACGAAAAACAAAACGAAACGAAAAAAAAAACATAAAGCATATAAAATGTTGGGTTACCTCCCAACCAGTGCTGGATTTATCGTCGCTAGCTCGACGTTACCTCTCATCAATCAGGCGATTTGACAGCTGACAGCTTTCCAAACTTCGATTTGCCCTTGTACTTAGCATTTACAACAGCCCACCAATTGGCATAAGAATGGCTTCCACTGAGCTTGAACGAATCACTCGGATTTTTATGCCGAGTCCACTTCTTCCTGGCAGCATGCTTGGCTGATGGTCTATTGAAATTCGAGCTCAAGAATGGGCTGGCTGTGGTAGTGATGATCGAATAGCACTCTTCATATGTTGAGTTATCATCTCTCGTGATGGCATCATAAATCGAGATTGTTAACTCATCTTTGTTCACACGGAAGGTGAGATCACCCTCCTGCACGTCGATCAGAGCTCTGCCTGTGGCTAAGAACGATCTCCCTAGAATGAGAGGCGTGTTCCCATCCTCTGGCATATCGAGGACTACAAAATCTGCTGGGAAGATGAATCCTTGGACTTTGATCAGCACATCTTCCACTATCCCTTTTGGCCTTGTGACAAATGCGTCCGCCATTTGGAGAGTAATAGTAGTAGGCTTCAATTCTCCGATCTCCAATTTATTAAATATGGACAACGGCATCAAATTGATGCTTGCCCCCAAATCACACAGCACTTTGGAGAAAGTATGCCCCAAATCACACACGGTATCGAGAAGTCGCCGGATCTTTCGCTTCTGGCAACTTCTTTTGCAAAGACAAAGATCGCACTCTTGAGACAAATTGACCGTCTCGAATTTCTTCAGCTTCTTCTTATTGGTAACGGCATCTTTCAAGAATTTCATATACCCCGGCACATCTTTGAGTGCATCTAGCAAAGGAATATTGCTATTCACCTTCTCGAACATCTCCAGAAATCGAGTCAGCCTATCATCCTGCTTGGGCTTGGCCAAACGACTCGAGAACGGAATCGGAGGTGTGTACGTTGGGAATTTCGGCTCTGGGCGTCCCTCGCGGCCTTCCTCACGATCGCGAGGACGGTCGCTAGGAAAGCGCTGCTTCGGCGTTCTTCCTCGCGTCTGGGCGAGCGGGCGCGGGCTCGTCCCCCTGGATTTGTGCCTGGTCTCTCGCGGCCGGTTTCGCGGTCGCGAGCTCGGTCGCGAGGTTCTTTTCTTTCGCGGCCACGGATTCGCTCGCGTGCTCCTCGGACTGACTAGACGCGTGATGGCTCACGGCCGGGTTCGCGGTCGCGAGCTCGGTCACGAGGTGCTCTTCCGTTGCTCCTTCGTCGTCCGAGTGGTTATGATATGCTGTTCCACTTCTCAACTGGATAGCAAAGCACTGATTCTTAGGGTTCACTTCCGTATTACTCGGAAATTGGCCCGTCTTTGGTCATGCATTCATTGTGCGGCCATCGATCGATTTGATTTTCTAGCATCTTCAAATGCTTCCCCATAGCAGTCATATTGGATTCCAGATGTGCTACTTTCTGAGTAGTGCTATTGATGAACGAGTTCTGCTGTGCGGCCATCGAATTCTGATTCCTCGTCATTTGTTTGTTGCTCACAACCAACTGCTGCATCAACTCCTCTAAACCCTGCTTCTTCGGCTCTTGGATCATACCATTCTGCACAGCGAATCCTGCTGGAGGTTGTTGGAAGTTATTGGGGTTAGCATACGACAAGTTCGGATGATTCCTGTTGTTCGGATGGTATTCCGGATTTCTCCCATTATTCCTCTGATTGACATGATTAACCTCTTCTGTCTCGATCTGACTCTTCAAAAGAGTAAACTTCTTCATTAGCTCGTCATATCTCGACTCACTCTCTACAGCAGCTGCTTTCGCCACAGGCGTTCTTTCCATTGGCCACTGGTAGCTGTTGGCAGCCATCTCTTCCAAAATTCGGCTAGCCTCGTCCACTCGACGATTCAATAAGCATCCCCCTGCTGAAGCATCCACTATGCTCCTCGTATGCAGCGTCAGCCCACTGTAGAACTGCGTGATATGCTGCTCTCTGGAGAATCCGTGTTGAGGGCATTTTCTCAATAAGCCCCTGAATCTCTCCCATGCCTCGAACAACGACTCGTCTCCTTGTTGGCAAAAGTGGGAGATTTCAGCGATAATCTTCTGTGCTTTGGCTGGAGGGAAATACTTTGAGAGAAACTTTTCACACAGATTCCCCCAACTGTTTATCCCAGTGCGGTCCAGGCTCTTGAACCAATCTTTGGCCTGGCTGCGTAGAGAGAATCCGAACATGCGCATCCGGATTGTGTCTTTTGGCACCCCATTCTGTTTGATGGTATCACAAATATCGAGGAATGTCTCAAGATGTGCATTCGGGTCTTCTGTAATTCCTCTCCCAAACTGCTCTCCTTGCACCATACTGATCAGGGCCGGCTTTAATTCGAAATTGTTCAAGGCCCACTTGCGGGCCCCATCCTCCTCCTTGAACTGCTCAAGAGGAGGTCGGTACATGTAGTTCGAGGTCTCGTCTCGGGGTAGGGACAAGGAGTCCCATATTCGCCATCCGCGCCGCATCTCTGCGAAATCGGCTACCATGCGTGCAGCTTGCTCGGGAGGAATGCCCTGCTCGTGGATTGGCTGCCATTGTCGCCTTCTTGTTTCTCATCTTTCCTCCTTTGAGAATTTTCGATTTCTGGGTCAAGATTTTGCTCAGGAGGTCCCTGGGACCTTGTGATCATAAACAACCTGGAGAAAAAGAGAGAGAACTTAACTCTGGCAAGAATAAATAAATAATATAATATATATAACTTTAATTAATAAATCCAAATCGTCAAATTATTCCTATGTGATCTTAACAATCCCCGGCAACGGCGCCAAAATTTGATCGACAGAATTTGATCGCACGAAAATAACGCGCGATGTATATGGTAAGTCGAGTATCGTATCCACAGGGATTGCAATCCGAAAACACAGAAGCTTTTTCAACGAAACTTCATCATTATCCAAGAACAAATTTGGTTTATCAGGTTTTAGGCTTCAGATAATTAAATCCAAAGCAAAGGTAACAACTAGAAAATAAATGAAAACAGTAAAGACTCAAAGAGATAACTATCAAGAAAGACTAACCCTAGGGATGCACTAATCCAACCCACAACGTATGTTTATCCTGCTTATTATTAACCATTTTATTCCAGACAAGATGGAAGATCACATATGTAACCAACAATTTCTGTTACGATAATTGTGGCAGTTGATTACTAATTTTCCTATTATCATTACGCCTCTAGAGGAAAACAAGCAACTCAAAAGGATCAAAAAGAATATGCTTCCTACGAATGTTCCTATCTCAGTTACGACTCAAGGCTTATCCGTATCATGCATTCAAGATCGATTGATAATTAAAACGGTTAAGTAATTAACTGGCAACTATGATATGCATCAAGATTGATCAGAAATCAACACATATAATTAAGCACCAAGAATCATGAATCAATGCCTAGAAGGTAAATAACAATAGCAGGAATCACAACATTTAGGATAGAATCATGCAAACCCTAGGATTAGAACAGAAATTAGCTAGACATAATAATCGACATAAAATACGAAATAATCATAAAAATAGAAATTAAATTGATAAAAACTTGTTGGGTGGCGTTTGAAGAACAATCGTTGGTGCGAGTCCCAACTTCAACAGAAAACGAGAAAACGATGCAATTCGTTCGGACGAAAACGTTCCAAATCGATAACAATGCGTAGAACTAATGTAGAATGATGGAAAACTAACACTAGAATGAATCTAAATCAAAGCTAAAGTGAAAATAAATGAAGAACAATGAAAAAACTGAGAAAAAGGTCCAAAAACGCGGCTGTGGAAGGTTGGGGGCGCGGGAGCAAGCTTAGGGATATATATAGGTGCAGAAAAACCCTAATTTTGTGCCCAGCTGGGCTCACGGCCGCGAGGTTCTTGGCGTTCTGGGCAATTTCTCGCAGCCATCCTCGCGGCCGCGAGGGTGGTCGCTAGCTCCTACGCGACTTCGCTGTTTCGCTCTGTTCTCTCGCGTCCGAACTCTGAATTGCAATCTGTTTGCGCCTATGGACTCCTATCGAGATGCTCTTTAACATTGTAAACTTTTCACATCCATATTTTTTATATCCAATTCATCATCTTTGGTTACATCTTTACCTTGTGCATCGATTATCACTTGAAAAGCCTACAAAACACCAAAGAATAACCCCAAGAATAGTATCTTCCAAAAATATATAAAAGCATTGAGATCCAAGACATAAACTCACTTTATTGATCTAAAATCATCTTTAAATACCAACAATAAACGTGTAAAATGCGCGTTTATCAGCAGGTGGGCTCTCTAGAAACAAAAATGACATGCATGTCTATCTCAAAGCATGATTTACAATAGCTTTATGAAATGTTATTACATAATTGTTATTGACTGCCAAATGTTTATGTTTTGTTGTGATCCTATGTGAGATTGGTATATCCAATGTGGTATGAGAATGTGTTGGTCCACCAACGTAAAAAAAGGGTAACGATCGGATCCAACTTAGTTAAGGACTAACTCTGATTGTGTACACGTGTGACTGTGTGTTAAGGTTAGCTGCCTTGACCGGTCACACGGCGACTATGTGTAGGTGGCCATCTCCATAGTGCGCGAATGAATGAATGAATGAATAAATGATCAGATATGGAACAACGTGGATGAAATAGTTCGACCGAACACTTTTAGAAAATGATAAAATGTTTGATAGGTATGAGTCTTTCAATTAAAATACTCATGTGCTATTGTGGGCAGTTCAATAACTTTAACAAAGAAAATGTTTTAGGCAATGAGTCCACTGAGTACTTTTGTACTTAGCCCTGCATCTCATTTTTTATGTGCAGGTTGAGCAGGGATTGATGATGAGTGCGAGGTGGTGCAGAGTGGTAGTTGTTTTGTTGCTTTAATAGAAAGGATTTCTATAACTTTGGGCATGTATCGTCATATGCATGTCCACACGTTTATTGCTTCCTAACTCTGATATTATTCTGGTATCTTGACTATAACTGCTTTCCATTATCGTACTGATCTTGAGGTCGTACCTCATTCCTTGAATTGCGCCCTGATTGGGTTATATTTGAACGTTGAACCTTTTGGCAAATCCTTCTGTGACTTGAGTTTGTTGAAACAGCTTATTTCTTTCAGTGTATGCATTATTGAGTAGTTAAATGGTTAATTGTATTGATTTGTTATGTGTAGATCTGCTGCTTTATCATACCAGTGACGATCCATATGATCTGTACTTCTTTGAGAAGTCGGGTCGTCACAAGGATAAATTGTTGGTATAAGCTGCAGTATAGATAAGAAGTAGCTTGACTTGGTTACTTGTCTATACTGATATATCTTGATGTATTGATGGATCACTGTGAGACGAGTTCTTTTATCTAATCAATATGAAAAACCTTGGTCTCGGTGATCTAAACCTCGATAAGGTTTCAGATGAGTATGAGTGGCTGACCATCACTCTGACTTGTTATGAGTGAGTATTATATTGGATAACCTAATAATCTCCGCATCTTGGGTGGTGTCATTGCTTATATCTCATGCTAATTATCTAATCGAATAACTGTATCCGTTTAGGATGATGACGTCTCCTTAAGGAACTCAAAATATTTATTGTACTAAACCCTACATGTTGAGTTAGCTCATGTACGATAATAAGGTTGAGTTGTACTACTTAAGGAATTTATTAAGAGATTAATTATTTTAAGCAATCAGAGTGATATAAATAATTAATGGATATCAAGATTCATAAGTCTAAGTACAAGCCTGACTTGACTTCGACAATATCCAGTGGAATACATAATCTTTTATGAATTAATTTATGTTCTGAGCTGAACATAAGAGAATTAATTCATTTTAAGCTCTATTTATTCCTTGTTTTTAATCTCTAGGCCTAATAAGATCTGGTGTCTTTTTTCGTCCCCTTGTAAAGCCCTAGTAGGATTGGCTTCATTAATTGTATTATTAATTTAATGCATCTCCTAGTCTAGATATAATTATAGGATATCAAGAGATAGTTAAAATTCTAGAAGAGAATTATTGTATTTATTAGATGTGCTAGAATCTTTATCTAATTAGGACTCTAGAGATAACACTATAAATACAGGGTATGAGAAGGCTTCCCAATCACTATTGTGATTTTTGAAAATACCATAGTGAAGGAGAAAATTCGGTGTTCCTCATAGATTATTCTCACTCAGAATTGAAGATCGGGCAATCGGGATACAAATCAGAAGATCAAAGTTGGAGTTTGCCATTGATCATCTATGCTAGAAATTCTCAGGTAAACACAAGAAAGCTCATATTTGCTGCAATTAATTACATAGGAGCATGCTATGAATATAATCAATGCATGGTGAATTAATCATCGGAATGCGGAAAGCATATTTCCTTCATTTTCTTAAAGAACCTTAAATCTGTAATCACTTCCCTTGGTAGTCTAAACCAAAAAATTCTTGAGGAACTAGGAACTCACTTGTTATCAGATTCGTGAACATATGAGATTTGTTCTGAACCACATTAAATATTGTGTGCTTCTCCATATTTACATATCATCCTACATATGTTTAACTATTCTGAATCAATCAGACAATCTGCATTCAAAACATCTAATTACATCATCTGATTGCTTAAGTCTTGAAAGAATTTGTTAATAAACCGAGTAAAAGTAGCAGCACGACATTCAACACAAAAGTCAGATTAGATAACGTACCAACTAATAAGTTACTCAATTCAGTAGGGCTTCTATTTGAAACAAACTCACTCTTTACTCAGATCAGAAAAACTTTAAAAAATTTACATTAAGTATATTCCCCCCAATATACTTGAGTTTACTCTTATCAAGACCATCTAATACCATTTGTAGTAGGTATAGGATTCTTTTAAATCTCATCATGTAAACAGCTTCTTGTTATGATTTGCATCTAAAATTTGTGAAAATTTATATCGCATCCTTATCCTAATTTAAATTCAAGCATCATTCATTAATTAATTCTTGTAGTCCATGGGGATAAACTTAAAAGTAAAGACAACAATGAATAACCAGAAATAAATTCAAAATTATACAAAGTTGAAATAATTAAGAAATTCTTTTTTACCCAAGTTTTAGAAAGTATTATTTTACACCAATTTTTTTATATAGGACAGTTACACTAATGATCCATATTAATTAGAGTTGACAAAATGAGTCCGACCCGATAGGTTCACCAGGGGTTTGGACTTGGTTGGGCATTGAACGTAGAGACTCAAAAAAAATCTGGGCCTAAAAAGCCCATCTGAAAAAACCCCCAGGCCAACTAGGTTCCAAGCCTAAAAAGCGTGGGATATTTGGACTAATAATCAATCCCGATATAAATAAATTATAAATTTTTATATTATTGTGTAACCAAAAAATTATTGTAGTACAATGGTATATGTTCCTACTCCTTATCTAATAAACATGGGTTCGATCCTAAGTAATGGTGTTTTTTTTTGTTCTTTTTTTTCTTTTCATTTATTTGCTTAGCTGTCTCAATTATATAAATAGGTTATGTAATTATTTAATAATATTAAATATATTTTTATATAATTATTTACTAGTTTCTAGACTTAAATAATTATTTTATATAATAATTTATGTTTTTATCATTTAAAATATTAAATTTATATATTAAAAAAATTAGAAAACGAGCTAAAAAGGTCTACCCACCCGTGGCCGGTCTCAGCTTTACTTTATTAGGCCCGAAAATTTTTGGGTTAAAGACCAGCTCGTTACTTTTGCCAACTCTAATATTAACTACCAAAACCAAGCTCAACGGGAGGGGGAGCGGGCGTTATATGTAAGACCCGAGTCCGTATCACGAATCTTCATATATTTATCCAAGAGTTTCTAAGTGTGTTCTCTTTTATGATGGATATGTTATCCAAGAGTTTCTAAGTGTGTTCTCTTTTATGAAAATGATGGAAAATAATTATTTTTTACTCTTTTCTCCCTTTTCACATATTTCGTAGAGTAGACAATTTTTCTTGGTCGAGGATAGAAAATTTTCTTAGGACAGGCCTTTTCCCTTCTTTTCAGTCCAATTGTGGATAATAGTATCATGGGCAGGTTAGTGTGATAATATTATCATGAGAGGATGGATATAATAAATTTTATTTTTCACCCTAGAGAACATAGGATAGAAAAGTAGAAACCATTAAAATGTGATAAAATTTTTGCATCTTTTCTTATGATAAATTTGCAACGAAAGAGAACGCATAAAACTATAATTGATGAAAAAAAAATTAAAAAAATTAAAAAGGTTTAAAAGAAATCTAAACGTAAGAGAAATACTTAACCATTAGTCACTTAGCAACATTGGTCACTAGAAGTCTATAACAGCTATGCGTGTGCTGGCCTACTGATTGAGTGGTTAATGCCCGAGTCAAAGGTCTCGGGTTCAAGTTCACTGTGATACGACCTTTAAATTTCTGTATTTAATTAATAAAAAAACCTTCTATTACATTTGTTTAGAATTCATTAATTACATGCATGTTTATTTAACCATTAATTTGAACTTCTTTATGTCTTGAAGTGTTGTGGGATAAATTATCACTGTAAAATAATCTTAAAGATGGATATATAATGAATGGTATAGGTAGAAAGAAATATCAGACTGTAAAACGTAATTTTCTCAAAGCCTAAAGTTCTTATTTTAAAGAAAAGTTAAACATCTAAGTAAAAGAAGACCCACAATCGGGGAGGCAAAACATTTATATATTGCTTGGTATTTTAGATTATTTTTGACCAAAACTTTTTGCCAGATTTTGCCTCATTTCAAAGCTCAAAAGTAGCTAGCATGTAAGGTATATTATAGTCTATAAATTTTGTGGTTGATAGGGATTATTTCATCGATATAGATAAGGATGCCAATTGGGTCAATTCAATCCGATTGTCGTGCTATTTGGTTCGGATCATTCGGGTTGATATTTTTTTTTGGATTAGAAAATTTCATTTGGGCTAACTTGTCGGGCTAATCCGGCCAGAAAGGTCAGGAAAAAATAACTTAAATATATTTTTTCTTGATAGTCATATAATTATAACAAATATTTTGTATTAAATGATTGTGTAAAAAAAGATAAAAAGTGAAATGATAATTTTTAAAATAAACCAAAACATATTTCACAATTTTTTTTAAAAAAAATCCTTTTATTTTCTAACTTTCAAAAATAAGTAATAAAATTTGAAAACCATGTTAAGAGAAAAATTTCAGTTAATTGGGTCAACCACTAGATTTTTTGGTCAGTCCATTCAAGTTATGGTAATTTTCGAGCAAACCCACTTGGGTAGTCGGGCTATTTGGTTCGGATCGTTAGAATTTTGGATTAGAAATTTGCAGCCCTAACCCTATCAAATTATCGATCTACTTATGTCAATCCATGAGTTTCGGACTAGATGGACATATCTAGATATATGATTATATAAACTTAACTTAATCATGAATTAAATATAGCTATATATAAATGGGAAGTGGAAACATAATAAGATTTTCTTGTGTTGGAATTCGGAAGCAATCTAAATCATTATTATTTATATGGTTGTCATGAAAAGAAACACGGTTGTAATACATAAAAAATATTTATTATTATTATAAAAAGAAACATTAATTATTGTATATATAAAAGAAAACATAATTCCTAATTTGTACGGGGAAATTTTGACTAGAGGCTGCCCATTCTTCTGTATTCTATCTAATTACATGGAAATAAATTGATTGGAGTTTACAACCGATGGAAGTATGCCATGACATGTGTGAAAATGAACATACAACAAATAGTTAATTAATTTTAGTACAGTAGTGATAGGATACGGCCCAACTACCAGGCCCAAGCATCAGGCCCAATACAAGTAACCCTGACATCAAGCTCGGCTCGACAAGTTCGCCCATGAAGACTCCTAAAGTCGGTGGGAACGCAGAAGCTCACCATATCTAAAAGAATCCTAATTCAAGGGATAGGATCTCGAATCCTAGTTAGAGAAGACTTCGGATTCGAGATCTAGGTCAATACATTGTGTATAAATAGAGGCTAGATTAGATGACATAGATTCATTCACTCTCTTTGTAATCATTTCTTATACTCTCAATACATATACTCTCTCTCTTGCTCCGTGGACGTAGATCTTATTCACGATCGAACCACGAAATCTTTGGTGTTCTTGCGCATTTATTTCCCTTACGAATTTAAGATCGATCATCGGCGGCGCCTGCATGGAAACGAAATTTTGTGTTTTCGATCAACCACCGTTTACAGGGAAATAATCATGACCAGGTACACCAGAAGCCATGCATCCAGGACCGTCGCCGGCAACAACAACGCTGACGGCGAAAGGGAACGCCGAGCTCAGCTCGGGAAGAGCCCAATCAGAGAAGAAACCCCCGAGGGGCATATCCAAAGTCTCGACGAGCACGGACACCCCGCCCTGCAGGAGGCAGGTTACCATAGCGAAGGCAATCGTAGCAATAATCCAGGGGAACATCCGGCTCCGCAAGTAAACCTTGACGACGTCGTCAAGGGATTTCTCGAGAAAAATAAGGAGAGCTTTCTCCAGTACCTCGGCGGCTACTGTGGTCGGCCACGTCTGAAGAACGGAACATCAAGCCTCATCTAGATACGAGGCATCACAACGAGAGGTCGGAGCCCAAACCGACCACGCAAGGAACGAGCAACGCGGGAGAGGACATCATGATCGCCGCGAAGCCGGCCTCGATCGCCAGAATAAATCCATCCAGCGAACTCCGCCCCGATCTCCAGGGGACGAGCAGCGAGAAAAGACATCGTGGCCGCCAAGTCGGTCCGAGTCACCTAAACGAAGTTCGATCGTCGAACTCCGCCCCGCCTCCAGAGGACGGCTTCGATGGATACGGAAGATAGTCACCCGTTCTCAAATAGGATACTCAACACTTTCTCCGGATAAATACCGGTACCAAGCATCGCCCCTATGACGGATCGAGGATCCACGTAACTTCCTCTCGCAGCCCAATACAACATGATCAACCAACGCCTTAGCTCGGTTCACATGTAAACTCTTCCGGAGTTACTGTCGACAACGCCCGCAGTGGTTCGACAGCCTACCCACGGAAGCATCGGCCCTATCGCGACGATGGCGCCTTCCATCGAAGGTTCTTCCAAAAGGCGAGTCAAAACGCCATCGACACCTCCTCACCATAAGGCAAAGCCGTAATGAGTCCATCAGCGACTTCATGACAAGGTTTAACAAGGAGTGTTTGAAGGTCGAAGACGTGAACGACCTGTTAGTCATCTCGGCCTTCCAAAACGGCATCTTGCCGGGGCCTTGCATCGAGAGATCGCTGGCACGAACCCCTTGCATCGCATGTAGTGGCGCAAGATAGCCAACCGGTTCGCCAAAGCGGACGAGGCTGATAAGAGAAAGCGCGAAGCAGACAAGACAGGACCCTCGGAAAAGGGAAGAAGAGACGAAGGAAGGGAAGATCGGAACCAAGGCCGGCGAAGCGCCTTGGACAGATTACATCGCCCGATAAAAACCAGGCTCGGTCCGCGCGACGCCTCGGAACGACCTCAATACACCCCGTTGACGAAGCCGAGGGCAGAAATCTACGCACTCCATATGAACCTGTTCGAGAAGCCTCGACCGATGACAGGAGGGAAGAGGTGCCAACCTATGGATAAATACTGCTCATTCCATGATGATTACGGGCACGACATCGAAGAGTGCAAAGAGCTCATGGGTGAAATAGAGATGCTAGTCCAGGACGGATCCCTGAAGAAATACCGAGGACAGAGTCGCCAAGCCGACCAAAGTCAAAAGAAGAAAAAGCAAAGGAAGAGGGGAAATTGTGCCCCCTACAAAAAAACAAAGCGCAGCACCGACGAGGAAGGAGATGACGAGCCCCAATATGACGGGATGGTCTCCACTATTACGGGGCTCCCCCGTGGAGTCACGAAGTCCTCCCTGAAGGCCGATGCCCGAAGTCCTAGAATCGGTGAACCTACCAATAAGAGGTTCAGAAAGGACGAGACGATCACCTTCTCCGAGGGCGACCCGCATCGGCGACAAGCATACCCACCAGGATGCGTTGGTGATCCAGGTAGTAGTCGCAAATAAATTGGTAAAACGCGTTTACATTGACAGCGACGCGTCGGTGAGCATCCTCTTCAAGGAATGCTTTGACAAGCTAGGAGTAGAAGAAGCACACCTCGCACAGGCACCGCTGCCACTCCGAAGCTTCGTCCAGGAAGAGACGCACCCAGAAGGAATAATCGAGCTATCCGTCACGGTGGGGAGAGCACCAACGACCTCGACCAAGGTGGTGCAATTCTTCGTAGTGAAGGCCCACCGCCGTATAACATCATACTAGGCAAGATTGGTGAGCAGCTGTAAGGCGGTATGCTCAACGCACCACCGACGATAAAAATACCCACCACGAGGGACGGCCGTGATCCGAGGTGATCGTAAGCGAGCAAGGAATGTATGCGGGTTGTTTACGAGGTGCCGGACCTCGCCCAAAGACCCACGTGCATAGCAATTAAGGAAACCCAAGAGTTGGAGTCGAAGTACATCGCCACTCCCGGCGGTACCGATGGAAGAGGTCGATTGTACAAAGACGAGCCATTGAAGGTCGCCCAGTTGGTTTCACCACGGCACCAAGTGAAGGATCGATCATCCAACTCCTAAGGAATTTCGGGACGTGTTTGCTTGGTCTCCCTCGACATGACCGAGTCTCGCCGAGTATCATCACCACCGCTCAACATCGACCGAACATAAAGCCGCTCGATGAAGCAAAGAATTTTTGCGGCGAACGGAATCAAGTCATTCATGACGAGGTGAACCATTGTTAAAAGCACGATCTTGCTCGAGGTCAAATATCCGACTGGATAGCCAACCCGTGATGGTGAAGAAAGGAGGAGGGATGGCGAATGTGTATTGACTATACCGACCTCAACAAGCATTGCCCAAAGGATTGCTATCCCTTCCCAACATTGACAAGAAGGTCGACGCGTTGGTCGGATCTGAAGTCTTGAGCTTGGACTTATACAAAGGGTATCACCAAGTCCCGATGGACGACGAAGACGCGCCAAGACAGCCTTCATTACCGACTTCGGGTCTTTGCATATAAAAGATGCCATTCGCCTTAAAATGCGGTGCCACCTATCAAAGGATGGTGGACAAAATATTTCAGCCCTACATAGGTCGGAATGTGGAGGTATACGTGAGCGACATCGTCGTCAAAAGCAAGGAAGAAGCGCATGTGTTTCCGACCTCCGGATCGTCCTCGGTCTTCTTGAAAAATCAACCTAAAACTAAATCCCCGAAGTGCACGTTTGCATCCGTCGGAAAGTTCTTAGGGTGTTGGGTTTCACAAGAAGGGCTAAAAGCAAACCCGCCCAAGGTCCAAACCATTTTGGAAATGAAGATGCCAAAGACCATCCATGAGCGTACAAGTCGACAAAGATAGCCGACTAAGCCGCTTTCTTTCAAAAGTCGCGGATAAGCGACTACCCTTCTTCAAGATACTCAAAAGGCCCCGAAATTCTCATGGGATGAGGTTCACAGTCCGTCAAGACCTCAAGAGCTACCTCGCCAAGCTC
The DNA here is from genome assembly GCA_036937905.1 of Salvia rosmarinus. NCBI lineage: Eukaryota > Viridiplantae > Streptophyta > Magnoliopsida > Lamiales > Lamiaceae > Salvia > Salvia rosmarinus. The sequence goes on from CM072813.1 coordinate 48,262,510, forward strand.
CCACTCTATCCGTCCCGAAAGAGGAGAGGTCCTTTTCCTCTACGCCGCCTCGGACGAATCCATAAGTGCAGATCTGATGCGAGAAGAAGGACGTTAGCTCGGTGTATTTCATCACCGAGCACTAAAAGGCCGGAAACGAGGTATCGCCCTTGAGAAGCTTGCCTTAGCATTAATAAACGCCATGGAGGAGACTACGCCCATACTTCCATGCACATCCCATACAAGTCCTCATCGACTACCCACTTGGCAAGTATTGACGAAGCCAAGCATCGGGAGAATCGCGAAATGGGCAATCGAATCGGGCGAGCACGATATATCCTTCGCCCGCCAGCCATCAAAGGTCAAGCCTAGCGGATTTCCTTGCCGAGGCTAACTTCGCCGAAAAACCGAAGCCCATCCGTGTCGTGACGACGATGCCAAGCCGAACCCATGGTTGAAACACCGAGGGAGGCCGGCAACTCTACGCTGCGGGGCCGGGAAAAAATAGCGGAGCGGTATCTTACTCCTAGGCCCGGACGACCAAGAGATCGCCTTACTCACTTCGGTTCACATTCAAAATACGAACAACGAAGTGGAGTATGAAGCACTGATCGCAGGACTTCGCCTCGCTCAAAGTCTCGAGATACAAGCCGTGCAAGTCCACAGTGACTCTCAAGTCGTCGTAAGCCAAATGTTGGGAAAATACGAGGCAAAAGCGACATAATGAAGAAGTATCTTGAAAAGCAAAAGCTTGCAACGGACTTCTCACACTTCCGGATAGTTCGTATCCCAAGGGAGCAAAATAGCCGGTGACATCTTAGTAAATTGGCCTCGTCATCAACGAGCCCGCCAGTAGAGGAAGTCCAAAGCAGGAGCATAAACGATGCCGAAGACGGAGCCGAGGTCAACATAGTCTCGGATGAAGAACCCAATTGGATGACTCCCATTCGAGAATACCTTCAGAAGGGCGAACTGCCCCACGGCAAGCTAGAGGCTAGGAGGATCCCGAACAAATCTGCGATATACAATTGAGCAGGAGTCCTATCTAAAGTCATATCTCCAACCTCTCTTAAGGTGCTTGGGTCCGAACCGAGCTAATTACGTTCTACGAGAAATACACGAAGGTTCGTGCGGAAGCCACATCGGACCCCGAGCCTTGTCAAAGAAAGTCATGCGATGGGGATACTATTGGCCAACAATGTTCCAAGACTCAATGGACCTCGTAAAAAAGTGTCCGAAGTGTCAAATCCATGGGAACGTACCAAGGCTACCCCAGACCGATCTCACCTCCGCATGCAGCCCTTGGCCGCTTATGCAATGGGGATCGACATTGTGGGCCCCTTTGTAAAGCACCGTGACAGCTCCAATTTTTAATTGTTGCGATCGACTACTTCACGAAGTGGGTGGAAGCGAGCCCTGGCGAAAATCACAAGCAAGAACGCCTCAACCGTATGGAAGAGCATAGTGTGTCGCTCGGCATCCCCATATCCTCCTTTCGGATAACGGAACACAATTCACGGATAAGACATTCAAAGATTGGTGTCAAGAGCTTGGATCCAACAAAGTTCACCTCGGTGGCCCATCCTCAAGCAAATGGTCGACCGGTTACCAACGGGACCATCGTAAGCGGTCTAAAACTCGTCTCGACCGAGCCAAAGGCCTCTGGGTGGAAAATTTACCACAGTCTTATGGTCGCATCGAACAACACCCGGACCTCGAACGGAGAAACACCATACGGTTTGGTGTATGGAACCAAGCAAGAATCCCCGCAGAGATCGGAGTACCGAGTCCTCGCACCATTGACTTTCTGCCGAAGCAAATGGGGAAAATCTACGAGATGATCTAGACCTACTTGAAGAAAAGAGACCTCGCCACATCAAGGAAGCTCGGTACAAGCAACAAGTAGCTCGGTATTACAACCAGCGTTAAAACCCGACAATTCCAAGTGGGCGACCTCGTACTCGAAATAATGAAGTCAACAAAGCCGCCAGCTCGGCAATTGGAAGCCACATGGGAAGGACCTTACCGGTCGACGAAGTCCTCGGCAAAGGGCCTATAAGCTCGCTCAATTGTCCGTGAGCAATTACCCAACGCATGGCACATCATCCATCTGAAGAAATATTATGCATAAGTGTCAAGGGTCGGGTCTTGTTCGGTCATATTTTTAAAGTCCTGTTTAGAGTCTGAGTCTTATTTGGTGGTCGCGTCATCTTTTATCAATAAAATATTATTTTACGAGTTCTACTTGTCACTAATGCATAATTAATCTTCACATTATTTACCCTCTACGGAGGACAAATTCCCTCGACGGAGGTCAGATTACATTCGTTTCATACGAATGTAAATTTAAACGCGCGCATGCCTACATACGAGATCAGACTACCTTCGTTTATTTCGAAGCGTTCTCTCTATGTAGATAAAGGGGACCACCCCTCCCGACGACCTCGGCAAAAAACAGGAACCATGCCTACATACGAGATCAGACTACCTTCGTTTATTTCGAAGCGTTCTCTCTATGTAGATGAAGGGGACCACCCCTCCCGACGACCTCGGCAAAAAACAGGAACCATGCCTACATACGAGATCAGACTACCTTCGTTTATTTCGAAGCGTTCTCTCTATGTAGATGAAGGGGACCACCCCTCCCGACGACCTCGGCAAAAAACAGAACCCTACCCCGACGAGAACGATTTCTTTCAAGCGGAATTCTCACGAGGACTAACTACTTCGCATATTACTCTTGTTCAAATACAAAGTCAACAAGAAACCATTCTTATTAAGTAAAAGATGACGGGTTACATTTTACGAGGGACGGAGCGGATCGGGAAAAGTCGAGCCAATCCCTAGAAAAATCGGAATTCAGACTCATCTATACTAATCCTACCTCTACCTCGTCCTCGGTCTATATTACGGGCCCGGCCAGCGACCTCGGTCACTTGGCGATGCAGCTCTGCGAGCTCGGCCTCGACCACTTGATGACGCCCGGTCTCGGCGCTGGAGGGTCCACGACGTTCAAGGGCAATAGCACGCCTCTTGTGCGCGCCACTCCGGATCGTCATAATTTGATTCATTTATTCTAGATCGAGAAGCTCCGTGAGAAGAAGAGGCCTCTGCATCCCGTCAAGTATTTCGCCGAGCTGTGGTTGTCGGCGATGCAGCTTTATATATGCTCCCGAGCCTTTTTAATTCACAGATCGCTCGTGAATTGCCGTGAGGTCCGACCATATTCGCGCTGCACCTCGAACAACGGGCAGCAGCCTCGACAACCTTGGCTTCAACTTCCGGATCGTCATCCCACCATTTCGTGGATAACCTCCTCGTACTCGGCATGCTCCTCGCCTATCACCTGGCCTTCTCCTGGCGACCTCGAACGCCTCCTCCAATTCAAAAGGCGAGCACGGAGCTCGTCACGCCTCTCCGAGCGGCTCTATGCTTGACATCGACTACCATGACGTGACCAAGCTGTCCTTTATATGGAGGAGTTCGACCTCTTTCAACTCAAGAGCCCGCGATAAGTCTTCGATTCGGTTCAACCAAGGAGAAGCATCAAGCATTTCGAGAGACAATGAATAAAAAGATAAGTTTCTTAACATGAACTTGTGATTTTATTAACATGCCCTTAGCAAAATCAATGTATATTTACATTCAAAAAAAAAAAAAAGTGAAAAGATGGGGATCAATCGACCCTCAGGAAGCTTCGCCACGCCCACATTCGCCGCCTCGAAGCCTCGATAGCCGCAGACCTCTTCCGCCTATTTTCGCCCGTCTGACCGGCCTCTTTGGGAACCACCGAGTCTCGGCGCCTTCAAGCATCACCGCACCCCCACCCCTTTGCATAATCGATAGTAAAGCTTCGTCGGGGATCCCGATCCACGGGACGGCGCGAGCAGACTCGCGGACAAAAGAACCGAGGAGGAGGCAAGGTTCGCAAAGACGGAAGCTCCTTCAGCCGCGGACGAGCCCATCAAAATAGGCCCATCTCAGACATTATCCTCGGTCTCCTCGCACCCATACTTGGCTTTGTCCAGTGCAGGTAGTCCTCGGCGACATCTTCGATTGCATCCGAGACGGCGCTTATTAAGCACCTCGCCGCGACCGAGACCATCCTGCAGAAGTCGCCGACATGAGCAGCCTCTCGCAAAGGCACGGCGTCTCCCCGCGAGCTCGCCATGTCCGCCTCCCGACGGCGAATCATTCCACCTCGGCCTTCATCAAGGCAACCTCGGACTTCGCCGCCTCGGCCTTGCCGCCTCCGCCACACAGTGCCTCACGACTGCCCTTGCCGCCTCAATGGCCATCGATCGCCGCTTTCGCTTGACGAGGTCCGGACCTTAGCCTCGGCCTCGGATATTTCTTGAGTGAGGAGGTATTCTCCGCCTCCACCTCCCGAGCATCTGGGCCACCCGTCAGCTGCTGTGAACGGCGCCCTTCAAGTAATCCGATATAAGATCGATACTTTTGACACTGCCGCCACGTCCTCGACCCCCTATACATTATATACATCAGGTCAGAAGAACACAATTTTTATACTACAACACAAAGTATAAGGACAGGTACAAAACCTCGGGAAAGAGACGAGGCGCTGACTTGGAACCAACGATCTCGCACTCAGCCTCGGCAGCAACCGAGGACTCAGGGATTACATCCTTCCGCCTCTTCAAGCGCTTGAGTGGCTGCGGTGAAGGGGATCTCGAAGGCCCCACACTCATTTCGGGCATGTCCTCGAAATCCTTCAAGACGTAGAGGCGGCTCGGCAGAGATCGGTTCGCCACGAGATCGGCTCCTTCCTTTCTTCTTTCTTTCCCTCAGAAGGTTCACTACCAAGAAATACATAGGTCAGCATCAACACGTATAATCATGCAATAAAGAAAAAAAGAAGTAGGGGCCTCACCCTTCACCGACTCCACCCCGGAGGTAGGATCATAAGGCTAAGCCCCGGCCGCAAGCTCGGCCTCGAGAAGACCTCGTCAACAAGGCCAATTTTGTCCAGCCTCCTCCAGTCACAGAAGCCCTTGTCGATAAACACATCGGTGATCTTATCGATCGCCATGGAAACTCAATTGTCTTAAACCAAGCGGAAGAAGAACTTCTTACGCCGGTTGGAGATCTTCGATTTAATCTTGGCTTTGAATTTCCTACGGGTGATAGATAATACCACCCCGAGCCGCCCTTCGCTGCAAAAGCGAAGGACAAGCCCTGTGGTCAAAGGAAAATTATGCCTATAGGCATAGACACCTAGAGCGATCATATGCGGAATGAGTTCGGCGAGAGTTGGGCAAGAGATAGGCCAAACATCTCTTGGAACTCAACGTATACATAAGGGTAACGAAGACGAAGACCAGCCTTGAGGCTGTCCTCATCTGAGTAATAAAACCATCCGGAGGGCACAAGCCCTATCCTCCTGGACGGGCAACGAGCTCAATATTAGAAGGAATACTATATTGAAAGCAGATATCCCTAATATCGAAATACCTAAGATTGAAGAAAAGAAGACACTTTACCGCAATCCCCACCGGGGAATCGCGAGACTACACTCGAGAGAGGCATGTGAATACGGGTAAAAGCAGCAGAGACACTAATGAATTAGACGGAAACAGACACGATTTGACCTTTCAAAGCGACTCGTTATGAGAAGAAGTAGCCATTACTTACTTTTGTTTATCGATGAAGAAGACAAGAAGCTTCAAGTCGTCAATGGCGCAGAATAACTGTTTCTCGCAGAAGGCAAGGCGTTTTTTGAAAACCAGAGAAATGCAGAAGGCAAAGTGATAAGAGATATTGCGTATCAAGGAAGACATTCCCCTAATATGCACTTTATCGGGAATCCAAACGCTGCCAATTAATGCGCATTAAATGCGTATCCGCGTCGATGCAAGACAAAGAACGGCAGAAAATCCCGTCTTCGTCCTCGGCATAACACCTCGTCAGGTGAGGCCAGTCAGAAGACCTCGGCATAACGCCTCGACAGGTGAAGCCATTCACAAGACCTCGGCTTAACGCCTCGACAGGTCAAGCCAGCCCAAAGACATCAACTTAACGCCTCGACAGGTTCAGTCAGAAGACTTCAGCTAAACGCCTCGACAGGTGAAGCCAGTCAGGAGACCTCGGCTTAACGCCTCGTTAGGTGAAGCCAGTCATAAGACCTCGGCATAACGCCTCGTTGCAAGAAGCCAGGACACCTCGCCAGAGATACAAACAACAAAAAAGACCTCGGCAGACGCCTCTGCGAGCACTGCATACGATATACGACGTCAGAAGCATTGACACACACAAAGTCAGACAATGAAAAGAATGTCAAAGATCGTCCAAACCCCGCTTCGTCACAACAACCCCCAATTCAGCATGACCTCGTTTTCTGCGTCTTTTTGGGGGGGGTTGTGATAGGATACGGCCCAACTACCAGGCCCAAGCATCAGGCCCAATACAAGTAACCCTGACATCAAGCTCGGCCTGGACAAGTTCGGCCCATGAAGACTCCTAAAGTCAGTGGGAACGCAGAAGCTCAGCCATATCTAAAAGAATCCTAATTCAAGAAGGGATAGGATCTCGAATCCTAGTTAGAGAAGACTTCGGATTCGAGATCTAGGTCAATACATTGTGTATAAATAGAGGTTAGATTAGATGACATAGATTCATTCACTCTCTTTGTAATCACTTCTTATACTCTCAATACATATACTCTCTCTCTTGCTCCGTGGACGTAGATCTTATTCACAGATCGAACCACGTAAATCTTTGGTGTTCTTGCGCATTTATTTCCCTTACGAATTTAAGATCGATCAAGTAGGTATGTGTACGTATTAATATATGCTAGAGTTAAATGATTTTTATCCAGTATAATATATTTTATGCATATAAGCTAGCTATGAAAATGCCACCTCTATGACATGCACAATTTATTAGTTTTTACCTTGGAATTATTTTAGTTATAGGTATTGTCGAAAAAAATGGAATAGAGATATAATTTATTGGTCAAAAGATAAAGATCCTCCATCGCTAGCTACTCTCGGGTCTCGGAATTGTATTTGGCGAAAAGTAACAAATTAACTAATTAATTTAATTTCTTGTATATATTATTAAATTTGATCTTTGGAGAACAAAGAAGAAAATATTATATGTATACACAAATATTAAACAGCTCATCAAATAAGCATAATGATGTGTTTAGTAGTTTTGAGTTTCACGAAAGGACATTAATTGCATCATTTGCTCTTTGTTTTGGACGTAATTAAATTATAGTTCACTCTTTTTCTGTTAGAAGCATTCGGAGTAAGATTGAATTTGTCAAAATCAAAAAGATTTTCAAATGTTTGATATACATCTCAACCATTACTGCCTTAATATATCCTGATTAATTTCACAAAATCGGTGTAATAAAGTTATTATAATAAGTTATGGTTATTATGTTTGAGTTGAGAATATATAAATGTCGAGTCACACGCACATACACTCAATTTAGACACAATTGTTCCAGTCATCCTTTCAAAAGAAATTAATTATGTTAACTAAAACACATTACAAATAGTTAGTGGGATCGTACATATTTGTGACCTTTTTCAAGAGAAATTTGCCCTCAATAATGGTGAGTGTGTTGAAGTTAAATTTTGCATCTCTTAAAATTTAAATAATCCATAAATTGAGAAAAAAATATTTTCCTTTTTTTTTTTTTTTTGATATCATGGGGAACCCGCAGCCGCTACCTTAGGTGCTTTGGGTAAACCCCACGCCTCTGTGCAATAGCCGCAAACCACGGGACATGTAAACCACACTTGGAAACCAGCGTGTGTGCGCTCAAACCCATAGAGGCGTTTGGTGAGGTTCAACTCGTGTCAGGGACAGAACCCACCTTAACTATCGGCAGATCCCAGGGACAATGTTTAAGTGCCTATATCCAATGCTGTGGGCGAGCTAATAAAAAAACAAAATCTCTAATTTGACTGTTAGCAAAGATTGTTGGGCTAGTTTGTTCGAGACTTTAACCAATCTATTAATTAGGCCTACTAACTGTAAACTTTATTTACCAATGAGTAGGAGCATTTACATATTTTTTGAAGATGAACTTCAATTTTTGTGGTCCCCATTGTTCGGTTTCTAGAAAATAATAGAGAAAGTAAATAGTGGAATATGTATTAATGAATGGTATATATATATATATATATATATATATATATATATATATATATATATATATATATATTCATAACTTACATGTAAATTGTACATTCATAACTTAAATGCATGTAGACTTTTGTTCAGTTTGTTTTAAGTGTACTCTCGTGTTAGATTGTATATTCATAACTATTAATGCATGTATACTTTTCCTTCCGTTTTTTTTAAATGTCATTTCCTGTGAAACTACACAAATCAAGAAAATTGATAAATTTATATTTGTAATTCATTAATTATCATAATAAATGTATTCGTATAATTAATTATCAAATTTCAAGAGTATTAAATAAGGATAAATATGAAATATATTATAATTTTACTCTAAAATTGTGAAATATGACACTTATTTGCCAATAAATTATTCAACTTTTTTTAAATTGTGGTTTTGCATACCAACTTTAAAATCTAAGTGATAATTATTGAACTTTTGATTTGTTCTGATTTTGCATATGGATGTGATTCTGACCAAAACTAACGCTGAAAAATCTGATTTGACGAAATCGTCAAATGATTAAAACGATATCATTTTTATTAACCAAAACGATATCGTTTTTGACTGAAATTACACTCGTTTAACGTTCTATGTCAGTGTTAGTCTTGACCGAAATCAAACTCGAGTGCAAATCAGAAAAAATCAAAAGTTCGATAATTATCATGCAGATTTTAAAGTTAGTATACAAAACCAGAATTTAATAAAAGTTCATAATATACAAGCAAATAATCTTTAAAAAATCAGGAAAAGAAATGTTAATGAGACATTTAAAAAAGAACTGAAGAAGTATATAACATTTAATACTTTTCTAATTAAACCATTTATTCGAAAACGTATATAAATTTAATTACTTTTCTAATTTAACCATTTATTCGAAAAATCCCACACACATGCTTCAATGGGAATATAACTAGACGTGTGTGATTAATAATTAATTATTTTTATATTGAATGTGTCATTTCATATGTGAATTGAATTTGCCAAATTGTCGGTGGTACCTATTGTATCTACAAGAGGAATATTATATAAAAAATAATTACGCATGACATCTATAGTGATAATGTAGAGATTCGAAATGTAATACAAAAACATAATAAAAAAATGGCACCTCATACCCTATCATCTGGTGTGTGTATATGCGTTGATTAATAATTAAGAATATATTATCTTCATTTTATTAAGTGTGCATTAGCATTTTTTTTGTTTTCTAATAAGTGTTATATTGCAATTTGAGAGTAAAATTATAATATATTTTTCATTTATCATTATTTAATATTCTTGAAATTTGATAATTAGTTGCATGAATACATTAATTATGGTAATTAATAAGACTATAAATGTTAATTTATCTACTTCATTGGTTTATGTGATTTAACAGCAGGAGACATTTAAAAAAGAATGAAGATATACAAACATTGATATTGTACAATTGACACTTTATTGATACTTTTTAACTATAGGGTAAAAATAAATGAATTTTTTAAATATAAAAGATAATTTTTTATAATAATTAATTCTTTTGGACGTACTTATATGAATTTTTAAATCACTACATACTCTTTTATTCACGCAAATTTCGGTGAAAAACGATGAAGAAGGCAACGAAGAAGGCGATTTAAAGATACGCCACAACCACCAAAATCAAAGGAACTTAAGTCCGACGCTTTTGTGAAAACGTAAATTTTACGTTTCTTACAAATTAGTTTCACAATTTTAATTTCATGTTCATAGTTCTTACAATATCTTGTTATATTTTCTTTAGAAAAGTGGAAGTGTTAGTGAAGCACCTCTTCCCGACGGTCGAAAGAGATACGCTGCTTATTGCAACTATTGCACGAAAACCTACAAATGGATCGAGAAAGGAGGTTACGGAACGCTCAATAGGCACATGGAGGGTTCTCATCCTCATGAGTATGGAATATCAACGAACCAAGCTCAAATTAAAACCCTTCTCAATATTCTACAACGGTACGCCCACTTTATTTAAATTTGATAAGGAAAATATGAAGATGCGATGGCTAGATATTGTGCTATGGAAAACTCCCTTTAATTATGCCGATAGAGTTACGTATGAAGAATGTTATAAAGAGGACTTGGTCCTAATGCATGCAAAGTTAGTAGAAGTATTATGCTTAAGAAGATTAGGAGACAATGCATGGAAAAAACATGATTTAAAGAAATATTTGGTCTGCTTAGGTCATGAAGTTTCTATTTGTGCCGACGTTTGACGGATGCTTATAATAAGAATTCTTATATGGGTATTACTTGTCATTGGATTGATTCGAAATGGGTTATGCAAAAACGCTATGGTAGTGATGATGTGCCAAACCATTGTAATATTACCAAAATAAATTTGCAAACTTTGGTGTTGAAGATAAAAAGTGGTGGTCGAAGAAAGGAGTACCCAATCCTCTCAATCATGGCAAATTATGTTGATGAGGACAAATTCTGGTAATTCCATTTGGAATTGTTGTGGTAAAGAATGACGTCGTCAACACTGAGGCTGCTGACATTCCCACCACTCCAAATAACACAGAAGAAATGTATGTATACATTATTAATGGTTCTGTGCTATTCTTTTATATCGAGATGGATAAAAAGCCATACTCCAATCTTGTCTCTCAATTGTATGTGAATAAAGTGTTGATTCCAAATCTTATTACAACACGTGGCTATTGCAAAACCGTAAATGACCGGCCATCCGCTTCGTGTGTCAGGATGAAGTATTAAATACTTGGTCTAAGGATGTTAATAAATAGGTTTTACTCGAATTATCAATTAGAATCATTAAATAAATAATAATTTTAGAATCAATCTATTAAATATTGAAATCGGACCGGACTATCAACTATGGGTGTTAAGCAGTCCAGATCTAAATAGGTCTGGAACTAGAACCGGACCAGAACTGGAATCGAAACCGTTATTTTATAATTTAATGGGCTATGAGTTATTTCGGATTGATATGGATAAAACCAGCTCATTGACAAGCATATTTAAATTTAGGTTTGTCAATAGACGAGTTTTACTCGGATCAGAACCAATAAATAAGTATTGGTTCTGATTTTAGAATCGAAACTGGATCGGGATCGGACCGGACAATCAAACTATGGATCAAAGGGGTCCGGGTTTAAAGCGGGCCTGGAACCGAAATCGGAACCAGAACTGTTGCTTTAAAATTTAATGGGTTTTGAGCGGTTCCAGATCGGTACCGGTAAAACCTACCCATTGACATCCCTAACTTCATCCATCATTGATATTATTCATTTAATTCTATTTTGATACATCCATAAAATTCGTCATTTTTCTTTTATAGAGATGGACCTCATTCAAAAGTCAACACTTTATTCACATTCAATTCATTTATTTACAAAAAAAAAATCACGTATGACCCACATTTTTCACTCACATAAACATTTTATTATATGAGTCTCATTCTCCACTCAATTTACACTCATTGCATTTATCAAAACTCAACATAAAAACTAAGAACATACATGGTGGACGGAATGAGTAATTGTTAATAGGAGTTATTTCGGGTTTTAACTAAGGTGTAGTAATTTTAAGTAGGATTTATAATTCTCAATTAGAGTTTTATATATTTATATCAAATTAGAGTATACTAATCTTCAATAGGAGTTTATTATTTACCATTAGAATTTAGGTTACACTACTAGAAAAAACAGTATAGACTACACATAATATGTGTAGTCTATGTGCGTGTTGGAGTGTAGACAAAAGTGGTGTAGAGAAAACTAGGCGCAAGATAGACTACGCTTTTTATGCGTAGTCTATACCCTTATAGACTACACGCCACGCGTAGTCTATACCCACGCACTACACAAAATTTCGCACATAGACTACACTTTTTGTGCGTAGTCTATACCCACTATAGACTACACTTTTCTCACATAGACCACGCTTTTTACGCCGTAGTCTATAAACTGCACTCACACAAAATTTCGCACATAGACTACTCTTTTTGTCGTAGTCTATACCCTTATATAGACCACGCTTTTCTCTCATAGACTACGCTTTTCGGCGTAGTCTATCCCCACGAACACACAAAATTTGGGACATAGACTACGCTTTTTGCGTAGTCTATACCCATATAGACCACGCTTTTCTCACTTAGACTACGCTTTTACGCCGTAGTCTATACCGCTTTAATGCCAAATTTACTACGCTTTTCTATTACAACCCGTAGTCGATTTAATAACAACTACGGTTTTCAATTTCAATAGTAGTTAATTTCTTTATTTAAACTCGTATAATTAATAACGCACAAGCAAATGAGATTAAAATATACTTGCGACTACGTTCAAAATCACTATTCAAAATATACAATCTGTTATCATTACATTCTGTAATCACTATACAAAAAATACAACTGTTTTCATTACATTTACAAAATCACTATGCAAAAATACTATACAAAATACTATGCACATCACATAACAAAACAATAAGACCGTATCCCCATATCACAAAGACAAAATAATTCAAAAGATCGATAACTTACAACTAAAAGATCACAAGACTATATGTGAAGAAGCATGAAATTTGCCCATTCAATGCGAACTTCATCAACGTCCTCTTGAGAGTAAGACCGATTTTGAAACTATTAACAATTCAAAATAGAATATTAGCACTCTTGTAACAAAAAATGATTATATTAAAGAAATGAAATGTTTATCTTACATGTGAACTTAAAGAAATGGAACCACTCTTCATAACTTCTTCAATTATATCTTTCATGAAGCGTAGTACAAAGAACCCGCATTGCTTGGAATCGGGTTGTCTTAGACACTTTTTAAAATATCAAATATTAGCAAGATGTAGATGTATATGAAATCCAACATAAAACAAATGTGATTTGATAAATGAAAATACCTTTACAATTTCCTAAGTAGGTTGCTTCTTCCCTCTTTTCTCCAATTTTGCATTAAACATAAAAATTGCCCTTCAAGCAATTAATAGTAATTAGATACTATCACAAATACACACATTTCAAAGCAACTACCGGTAGGCCAGAGTTCATCCAATGGCGTCCAACCTCTCTTAAGGAAACACCATTGATCCACGGTGATGGGTTATTCTCAAAATTGAGAATCTGGAATTCATCCATAATGTTATGTTGCACCACATGTAATGCACATACAAGGTTTTAGAAAACAGAATAAGCGAATACTGGGAGAGTAACAGTAAGTGCAACTTACTAATTATCACCATACTCAACAAATGCAGAAAATGTAAGTGCAAGTCAAGATTATATTACTAATAGTAAGAAAACAAATATGACAATGCTAGAATCTTCTATTCCTTAAGCGTATCGTCCCACTATATTTTCAGTCACCAGGTAAAACAACAATAATAGAATTACTGTTATAAAGATAATAAAAGTTTTTGGCTTTGATGATGAGCGGCTAAAGGTAAAGGATGGAAATCATTGATCATTTTGTTTGTGCAAGAAAATCACATTCTTACAGATTTTTTTTTATTGTCATTGATTTATATTTAACTGGATATTCTAGCAACAACTGCAGTTGGGACTGTCAACTATGTCAAATATTCAACAACCAAAAGAAAATATGTTCTCCAAAAGAAGACAATAGATTCACAAGAAGACAGAGATTTTCCCTCATCGGTTGTTTTGACGTGAATCTTGAATTATTTAAGTTATCATGCTATCACGAGAACTTAGTGGTCGATAACTATCGCATAGCGAGATCAAGTTGAAGCGATGAAAATACGAATATATGCATGGCAAAATTACCACAATTGATTCTGGTCAATGATCTAGTGTTCTAAGAAGTAGAGCTCTCAAGGGATTGTACATTGAAAGCTTCCTATGCTATTAAATGCAAATATTACGTAATTGCATAACAATAAGACATGTTCTTTGAAGTAGGCATAAAATAGATCCTTTGGATGAAAGATTGAATCTAAACTATGCAACAATCTGTTGGAGACTTGAAAAAATGTACCACAAAAAATACTTTCTTGGCAATATTTACCTTGGTTGATGCGTAGAATTTACACCACAAAGAAGAAAAAGACAAACATATTAATAGAAAGATTGTACTCTCACAATAAAACAAATAACAATAGATGCTATACATAAACACCACATCAAGATAAATACATCCACTTTTAAACAAGCATTGTTTGGATATATGTGCCTTCTCAATACTATATGTCATTAACATAATTAATTATAAATAATAAACTACTTTGGTTAATGATAATAACAATAAGGTAAATCTTGAAACAAAAATGTGAATACATCGAATTTGTTCTCTCCTTAAAATGTCCATGACCATGGTGTCATTTCAATGAGATGATTCATTCTTTGAAGCGACCTTGGAAGTTCAATACCAATATCCCCAAAATTTCCATGTCCTTCATCGTTGGAGAATCGATTGGTTGAAGCTTCACTCCTCTAGCTTGAGCAGAAATGGATCCTTTGGAAGAGTTTCCATTCATTTGAGCAATTAACCTTCTAAAGCATCGGTTTCTTGAGACACCGACGGTCTTTTTGTGATCACGGACCGTGAGTTGTCTAAGAATACTTAGGAAAACCTCTAGGTGTGGCTTCTATAGAATCCACAGAGTGCATATTCGCATTGTCTCATGAACACCCCTCGGAAATTTACGAGGATAGCGATCGTAGCATGATCGGGACACCTACATTCGATCTTCTCTTGAGCAATGCATTGAGTCGGGCGATGAGGTAATATGTGAAAACTTACGCATCCATTGGGACCAACCTCGACCAGATTTCACGATGATGGTTATCCCAAATTATATCTGCCGACCGGGAGTGCTTACGGCGGTGTTCTTACCGATTATCTTGATTTAGTATCGCAACTTGATTATTGGAGGAAGGTCTACTAATTGACGGGCGCACCACGCCTTTCCCTTTGTCAAACTTGTATCTTTCAAGGTCATGATATGGCACTATATGTGTTGGAGGCTCAACAAATATTTCACGAGAAGGAAGTGAAGCAAAGAACTTCTTTCATTGGCGGAGAAATGAGTTTTCACCGCTCGACCGGTTTCTTTGAAGTGTCATCTCGCAGCTAGAATCGCGGAGGATAAGCTGAATTTCATTAGGAATTGGCCGTGTTTTATTTTAGCATTGCACATTTCCTCGTTGGCGAGCCTTTTGAACTCGTTCTATAACTTTCAAGATTGTCCTCTATTTTCTAAGATCTTTGGCGGACCTATAAGCGTCCATTATCATATGATCATCGCTACACACGTGTCAAGATCCTTATCCCGAAGCACCGTCTATCTCGTCTCTCGATGTTCTCATCAATGAGCCATCTAAGCAGGCTGATAAGATTACACACTCTTCCCCGTGCTAACAAAAATAAACATATCATTTTTATTCATCATAGTACGCGATTTCATTAGAAACATAATACACTTTATCAGAATATCCATTTCCACTTCAAATTGAAAGAACTCTGCTTCAGTTTAAACTAAAAGAAACACAAATCCCAGACCAAGCCCAGAAATATGAAATACAAAAGCAACTCATGCGTTGTTTAATGTACAATTAAATCTACAATTCTCCTAATCAAATCTCCAAACAGAGAGTTTAGAAGTAAAGGAGGAGAGAAATAAAAATATATAATCACTACGCCACGTAAATTTTCCTCCGTAACAAGCAGTTAAACAAGCACAACTTGGGAAACAGGTTATATTAGCAAAAAGTATAAGAATAACAATTATCTTAAACAAAATAATAGACATCTGCTGAATTTTCACCTCTCTTCTCACTTAATTCTCAAGATCTACCCCCGAAAAACCAGAATTTAACCATTATAGTTGAAGAGAGCTCCACAACAGATAATAAAGCAATCGATCGCAAAAAGCTACGGTGATAAAAAACTACAAATAAAGCAAATTGTGTTGCTCCATTCACCTATTGATTGTTCAACTGAAAATTAATATAATTTTTTATTAAAATACGAATAATTACACGATTTGCGTGGCGAGACTTTCGAGATGGGGATTTTTGGGAACCACCGATTGGAGTGAAATCACGGTCGGATCGTCTTTGGATTGGCGGCGGTAGCTCAAAGCCGTCGGTGTTGCTTGTGAGAGAGGAATGGTGGTGGCTCGGCAGTGAGCGGGAAAGAGCAGCCGTGGTGAATCGAATGAGAAGGCGAGAGAAGATGAGAGAAGGAAAAGTGATGTTCGTGGAGAGAGAAGGAAAAAGAGGCGCGTAATTCTTTTGCCCAAAATTCTATGTCTGAAAATGGTTAAGTGATATGAGAGAGATTGAATTCAGGGCGGGAGTCTGTAAATTCAGGTTCACCTTATAATATAAATACAAATAAAGTCCAGATATGAGAGACGAAGACTTGTTGGTGAAATGGTTAAGTGATATGTTAACAAACTCAATGTCGTGAGTTCGAATCCACAAGCCAGCTTTTTTTTTTTAATTTATGACATAGACTACGCTTTTTTATTAAAAACACGCACATACACTACGCTTTTTAAGCGTAGTCTATACCCACTATAGACTACGCATTTACACTACGCTTTTGTTAAGCGTAGTCTATACTTCAAAAAATTCGCACATAGACTACGCTTTTGATACAAAAGCGTAGTCTATACCTATAGACTACGCTTTTCACGAAAAAGCGTAGTCTATAAGGTGTAGAGAAAAGTGGTTTTTGTAGTAGTGTTAATCGGGTTAAACTACACGAACTTTGTCCTATTTTTATTTTGCACACAATTTTTAAATTTTGTTCTCAGATACACAAACTTTATATTGTTTGTATACAATTATTATCCAAGTCAGGTTCAATTTCATCGAAAGTGAAATTAGTAGAAAATTACAAACAAAGTAAATTCTATGTATTTGAAAATAAGATTTGAAAGTCATCTACAAAGCTAAAATTTGGGCAAAATTTGTATATTGTAAACCAATTAATCCTAAAATTTAAATAGGACGGATACACTATGCATCTGAATGCACACGATTGTGTCTCGTGTGAAATTATGTGGATACACTTGATGAGAAAAATCCTAAGTATTGAGGAATATTTAAATCTTAACTGTGTGTTTTGATTTGATCTCAAAACCTCTGATGACTACCTTGTTGAAGTAATAGATACTACTAACTTGTTTTCGAGCTGGAAGTTTATGTTTTAGGTTTCAGCATAACTACTAGCTTGGACAGACCCAAGACTAATGAAGTTCAAAGCAGTACAAGTTAAGTATCAGTACCAGAGCAAACTGAAACAAAAGTTGACTGAAGGATCATGGACTGAAGTCGGAAGACTGAATAAAGGCCTACGGAAGTCTGAAGAATGAAGGGTAACGAAACTAATGGACAACTGATACATGAGAATAGTCAAAGAATTAAGATTGAAGTTGGAAGACTGAAGACTTAGCGTTTTCGGCAAGATGGAGTCGAAGGCAAGCTGACTAACTGAGTGGAAGTCAAAACTAGGTACCATTAGTCAAAATTGGATACCAGTAGTCAAAGCAATATTGATGCATGTTGACTTAGGAGTTCAAAGCTGATAAAAGACGAATACAGACTGCTGATAAAAGATGAAGAAGTTTAGACTGGCCCAACCTGAAGTCAAAGCTGATAAACACGGAGTCTCATCGACTGAAGTAACACATAGTTTCTTTTACCTTAAGTGTTTCACTCAACACGTGCCATAGCGTATTTGTGAAATAATCTGACATGCCATTCCACCATTTCAGAGTTGCAGAGCTACAGTGTACGATGATGCAGACTTTTGCCAGTGAAATACAAGGATTCAACGAGAATATTTTTCAAAGACAAAACGGAAGAATTTAAATTGCAGTCCCTCCAACGGCTCTATACAAATCTCTACCTATATTTATGTGTAGAATCCAACCTTTATAGTGTAATATCCCGTTCTTCCTAAGCTTCAGGTTTGCATGGCACATTTTTCTAGAAAGGTCAAAAGGTTGACTTTTTGTTTCGATGATGCAACCATCACGAAACCTCAGGCGTTGTGAAGAGTGTCTTATGAAGAATTCATAGACACTAAGTATGCAGGTTTTCGACAACCCACGAAGGTTTGGCACTCAGGGGAAGTTATCGAAAAATCAGACTTTTCATGGGTCTTTTAAAAGCATATCTTGTTTATAGTCGTTATGTCCGGTATTTTATTTTGAGTTCATGGGTACCAAGTTTACTGAATTTGGAGTCCGTTTGTAATAGATGCGTCGCTTTTGCATTTTGAAAAGGGTCACACGTTACGTGAAATTGCTTGTGACTCCATGCTTTTCCCTATAAATAGAGGGCTAGGGCCTTCATTTTCAACGTTCATTTTCTTTGTCTCGCTGTGTTTACGGACGAGACGAGCAGCTCAGTACACCACTAAGCACGGAGGAGTGGGGATCGAGGGAGGCTCGACAGTGCGCCTCATTGCTACCGCCGCCACCACCGCCGATCAGCCCCTCCCTGGCAGCCCCATTTTTTCATTTTTGTCCTTTTCTTATTTTGATTCTGCCTTTTAGTAGATAGCATAGTATAGAACTCGGGTTTCTAAAGGGACGAGGCGAGAAAACGGCCGGAGGCCGGCCAATTTGGCTGCCGACCGTCACCGCCCATTACCGCTGCCGTCGCACCTATGGCCGCCGATTTGGTGGCCAACGGGCCCTTTAGGTTTTGAGTTCCAGGCTATGTGTTCTACTAAAGTACCGATTTCGTTTTTTAGTTTTTCGCGTTTCTGCATGTCGGGTGTTTTCCGTCGTTTCGAGTTTCTAAAGGTAGTACATGCCCGGGGTATCCATTTTCAACATAGTTTGTCATTTCATGTTCCTCGTTACGCATATTGCTTATGTTTCCATTTTCATGCATAGGTTTTGGATGGTTTATCCTTGATTTGAGGATAAGCATCGATTTTTGAAGCTTCTTCGCTGCTAAGATTTGTGTCAACTTGCATGCATGTATATTTTGAAGGTACCCTATTATAGGTCTTGATGCTCTGAATGTATTTTCCTTCTGCATCGAGTTGATTTGAAAACCCGGAGAGTGCCAAATGTGGGTTCAGAAAGTCGAAAACCCCCGTTTCGCTTCGATCTTCGTTTGGATCACGTTGTTGCTTTGCTTTGTGGGATGTGACCCCAAAATTTGTTCCATCTTGTTACCAGGTACCTATCAGTGCGATTGGTGAGGTCGTTGGATCTGTGGATGTCTCCCAGTTGACGTTTTCGTCTATTCAGGTTGGGTTATATATGGTTATTTTGAGTTATTTACTCTGATATTTCAAAAACAAAACATGTACGCCGTGAAAATGTTTTAACGAAGTTATTACTGTTCTCTGCTCCGAGATGTGGTTCTATTGTGATTGTGCACAGATCTATATTCGGTATGTTGATCACCATCTTGAATATTGATCTTAATAGGATAGACCCCGAACACGTGGTTATGGTTCTGAAGGCGATAGACCCCGGAAGTCCATATGAAAATGATAATGAAGTGGTTATGGTTCTGACGAGGATTGACCCCTGAAGTCCACACTGATTTAGCCTTTGGATACGCCCGTGAAATTCGGTTGGATATGTTCTGGGTCGAGATATTGTGGGCTGGCTGGATATATTCCGGGTCGAGAGATGTGATGGGCTGGCGGGATACGTTCGAACCGTGGTTCTATGATGGAAGTAACAGTAATAACGGGTCAGGCATCGAAAAAAGTAAAATATCTTTTTGCTTACTTAGAAGTGGGTTTACGTTTTAAAACCTTCTAAGGTAAGTGCTCTGAACATGGCAACATGAATTTTGTTTTATATTAAAAACCCCAGCTGAGTGCGCTAGTATTCACCCCAAAATCTTTTCAATTGTTTTTCACAGATGGAGGAGGGCTGGGCGGGCGACGCTGAGGGGTTGAGCTACAGGTTCTTTCATACCTTCTGCTTCCGCGATGTTGTGTTATATATACGTATTCTGTTGTTAATGTATTCTTGTCCCTTTTAATTTTCTCTCTAAAGTTATGATGTCGATATAATTTTGTTGGTGGATTGTTTGCTCACCCCTCCCCTTCAGGATGTGTCCCAGTTATAGAGGAGATGCAGCCCGATTTTATGGTCATATCTTCTTATTATATATGCTTTATGTATTCCCCCTTCTTTCCCGCTTCTTAACCCCCACCCCTAATCATACCCCAGCATCCGTGCATTCCCTCGGGAATTGGGGCGTGACAGTTTAGTACCAGAGCAGTGTTCTTGGCACCTAGTTTTCGTAGTTTTTTTATATCAAGGTTGTTCATTCGCTTTATATCATGTACATTCTTGAAATTGAGTGTTTAGAACTTGTTCTTCTAAACTGTTTATCAGGTATAGCTACCCTCAACTCACCGTCAGGCCACCTCCTTTAAAAAGGGGATGAGGTATGTGTCTATTTGTTGATGTTTTATATGGTTATGTGAGCTTGATGTGATCTTGGTTTCATGTGTTCTGGCATGGTAAGAGTTTACGTGATGTGAACGTGATGTGGAGGTTGAGGTGATGTGGATACGGATGTGGTTGGATGTTGATGTGGATGTGGAAGTGATTTGTCAATGGGACGGAATAGCCTGTGTGGCTGTGATACGAAAATCATTGATATGGTATGATGTGATGTGATTGATATGATCACGGATGGATGATATGAATCTATGTGTTTACATAGAAATATGTTGTTGGTTGAAATCTTGTTTATTTTGATAAACGAGTGCTTGTAAGTGAATCTTGTATTTGCTTACGTGACTATTGTTATGAATATCCATATCGATGTTGATATGTGTTGAAAGTGAACATGTGTCTAAGGCACGATTACCCAGATGACTGGGGCAGAAAAGGAAACGTGAATATTTGTTGTTATTTTATGATGAACTAACATGTAGGTTTATGGATATTCAGTGAACCAGACAACGTTGGTTAAGATCCCACAGGATGGATGAGCAGATCCGTAAATTCAGGGAATGTACCAGGAATGTCCACGAGCCATTGGGAGTGTTTTTGGGAAGATTTGTTGGATTGTGGAGAAAGATTTGAGACAGTGGGAAAGTATCTGAGTATGAGGCCTATTATCAGATGACAGAGAGGCTACCAACGGGTTAGCAGCCATGGGCAAGAAGGCAAGGGTACGTAATGTTCCGTCGGGATCCTATTACCAGACATCTCACTCTGGATTTCACCGAGTTCGCTGCTCGAGTGTGGAGATAGTAGATCGATCATCGGGGCATACCATCCGAGGCAGATATGATCGCAAGGCATCCTCGAGGGCCGATCCACATCGATGACAGGGATGATATTCCTGAGGAGCCATTGGGAGAGCAGCCATCGCTCAGACGATCACCAGTGCGTCAGGTTACACCGATCACTACCCCTCCATCTACGACCTTCACCTTCCGGAGGACCCGAAACGATTTCGAGGCAGGACCCTCCCAGGTGAAAGAGATGATCCATCCATCTGTGGCAGAGAAGAGGCCCATGATAAGAGTTTGTAGCAACCCTCTAATCCTAAGGATGGATTAAAGAGGACTAATACTAGGAACAGTAATTAGGGTTCATGAAAGACTATTTCAAAGACATATATCATGTAAGATAAGAAGATTCAACCATAATATACATTAATAACATAATGTACTGGAGAAACTAGACCAACAGATCCAAAAGAATTCAAATGATCTGAAGGACTTCAACTGATAACATCAAACATATACATAATATTCTAATACATCGGAAAACATGTGAATACACATATGACGATGTCTATTCAAGGTTTCTAACATATTAAACATCAAAAGCATTTCCGACTTCTCAACACCCCTCCATCATCATCATCAGCTCAACCTGCACATTTAAAAACAAACATGCAGGGCTGAGTACAAGAATGCACTCAGTGGACTCATGCCAAAACATTTTCTCATATTTAAATTACACTGCCACATCATGGTAAGACATAAGGGTTTTACTTGAAATGCCTTATGCTTACTAAATCATTTTCACCTGTTCATAAACATCTGCTTGGCCAAGCATTTTACTTGTATGTATGATCCATATCCTTATCCTATCATCATAACATTATCATTAACACCATAGAAGGAGGCCTCCCTCTACGTCGCTGTGACCGGCCGTGAATCGTCCTTACAGCTCTCAGTCAACATTATTGTGTACACGTTAATCCTAGCTAGGTATAAGCCTTCCGGCATAGGATCCGAATTCGATTTCATTCATAAGTCGGGAACGACCCAACAACATTCATATCATTTCATTCAAGGATATGATACATACATAAAACATAAACATTTTTGGCAGGTAATTTCATAAACAATTTATCATCATTTCTTGATATAAGCATCATAAATAAAATCATTTGTTCAACATTTTATCATTTAATAGTATAGTAAAGCCCACCTGGACTCTTGATCGTCTAAATCTCGATTTTCCTTCAACGTCAATTTGTCACGTCCGCGTCCACACCTTTACGTAAAAACGATGTCAGTACGTCGGTCACGTTTTTTGAGATTTTCAAAGTTTAAAATAAACTTTGATAACTTATACTATAATAATTTGAATTCCTTAACGAATTCAATACGATCAATCGTATCTTAACTAAACGTTTTCGTGCTTCGATAGAGACGAGATATGTTCAATTATTTCATTTTAACCCTTTAGGTTAAACGATCAAAGTATTCTAACGTTTTTCGATACAAAGATTTCAATTATGAAATCTTTTCTTACCAAAGAGATTTCCTTATATAACTAATACGTTTTACACGTATTAGTGTATTTATCGAACGTATTTCATACGTTAAATCAAAAGTCAACAATTTTGACTTTTCTTTATAAATTCTTTAATAATTCACATATTTAATATCTAATTTCAATATAAATCGATTTCTTTTCATAAAACCCTAATTATCGATTTTTTTTACGCAAATCGATAAAATTAATTAATATTTTACTTTAATATTAATAAACTTATTCATTAAACATTATTTTTCATTTCTAACGTTATTTAATATAACGTTTCTACGTAAACATAGTATACTATGTTTATAAAATTCCATAAATTCTTAATATGTCTAAAATAATTTCTAGACATATAATGTATTATTTTTCTTGATATTAAGGAATTAAAATCCTTAATATAACTTCCAAAGCTCACGGTTTTGAGCTTAAATTTTCAAACATTTTCCCAAAAATTCTTCTAAATTCATATAGTGTACTATTTTATCATAGGATCATTAATATGTATTAATATTAACTATAGAAAATTTGGGCATCACCTATCTAATCTTTATAGGTCACGGCATTTTCACTTAAAAAGTCCAAATATTTTCCTAAAATTCTAATTAAATTACACAAGGCCCCAACATCTATGTATAACATATTTATAACATAATGTCCAACATATATAAATTCTATATGAATGTATCATTGTTCTATAGTTCACGGTTCTTTCCAAATAAACACTAAACATTTTTATAAAAATTCTACAAAATTACACTATGCTTAAACACTATCATGTAACACTAATACATCATAATATTAATCAAAATCAACTAAATCATCAACGTTTCAAGCCATGAAGCTCACGGTCCTCTTGAGAAATTTTGAGCAATTAATTTCCAAAAATTCTAGTAAAATCACATAGTCCATAATTAGGGTCCTAGATCAACATTATGCTATAACATTACTTAAATAAAAATTGTACATCAACTTATAATTCTTCATGCATTTCGGTAATATTCAAATCATTGCATAGGATTTTTTAAAATTCCCAATAAATCACTATGAACTCCTTAGCTAATATATAACATAATTCCATCATCAAAATTGATCAAGAAATTTTCGATCATCTTGTACTAAATTTTTAACATGCTTAACTTCAATTTAAAACATCAATATGCTTCTATTTCATCATGCTATACATTATTAATACACAACATCACATGCTAGCATAATTTCATAATCAAGAACACATGCTTATACATAAGATCAAACCATTGAAATTTTAAAATCTTAATGTATAATTGAAGCTCGTTCGATTTCTAACCTTTTTAACGGCTTTGATTTAGTGTGCAAAGCTTTAGTACCAAGGTTTTGGTGATTGAAAAGTAAGAACACACAAGCTTTTTCTATCCTTTTTGCTCTCGGTAGTTTCTTTGTTTTGAGAGGAGTAAATGATGTTCTAAAGTAATAATCCTACTTAAGTACAAATGAGTTAAACTTTGTATATCACTCTCTCACTCTCGGTCACTCTCACAAATTTGGGAGCCTAATAAAGCTTGATGACTCACCATGATTAATATGTCATCTTTCTTACACCCACTTAATGTATTAACTCAATCTTTTTCTTGAACAAAACAATTCATCAACTTTGGAGTGCATTTGACCGTCGGCTACCTCTCTCATTTATAAAGGGAAGACACATAATTTACTTAATGACTCATCATGTATTACATCATGATAATAAATGTTTCTTGCATAAAGTTTTTGAACAAAACAAAAATATTCTTTTACCTTGGACTTCAAGAGCCGTAGGCTCTCTTGTGTATAAAGAGAAACAATTTTATTTTTGTCCTACACCATGCATTTAATAGTTACACATTGCCAAATGTAGTATACATCATCACATAAGAGTCCTAAATAATCTTCCTACCTCTAATGTCAACAATATACACGGTTCCTTCATATCACACACATCACTTGATCATTTCTTATTTTACTTGGTTATTGTGTCATTTGATCCCACTTGAATCATTTAATTTCATAACATAGCAAAGCAATGCAAGAAACTTACGTAAACTTTGTTACAACCACACATGTCACGACACTTTTCATTGTGCAATAGGTACACATTTTATTTTCATGCTAATTATAGATATATATCATAATATATGTTTTAGATGATAAATTATATCATAGGAAAAATTATTAGTATCATTTCATGTGTGAAAACCCTAATTTTCGAAATTAGGGTTTTCGAAAATTAGCACTTTGTTCAAAAATAATCCTTAATGGTCTAGCATTATTTTAATGCTAAATAATACTCTAATTACATAAAATAATCATAGGAATTTAAATATTATAATTCCTTGATCATTAGACTCATTTTTTCTAATCATCTCTAAACGTTGACGTTTGAAACGTCTCAAAACGTTCATTATCAACTCATCTCAAAATAGTCGTAATCACTTTATTAAATCATTCCATTAATAATGGAATTTAATTCCAAGCTTCGTCACTTAGAAAATTTTATGAAATTTTAACTATCGATACTCAATCGACGTTAAAATTTTACTGCCGAAACACTTTATATGATTATATTCCTTAATTCACAATCCTTAGTAATTTACTGCCGAAACACTTTATATGTGAATATAAAATAGGAATTCATTACTTCGTAATTAATCGAAATCATTATTCGATATATTACTAATTCAATTATTTCGGCGAAACCCTAAATTACGAATTTTAAATATCGTAATTAGGCCTTTAATTCTTCGGGATATTACAGAGTTACAGTGCCACCGGCCAGTATCAGGTTGGCCTCCCGGGAAGGAGATTCTGGGGAGGAGGAAGACCTAGAGGAGGATGAGGAGGACAATGAGGATTCAGAGGATCTGGTAATCCGGATAGTGGATGACTCGGATGGGGTCGAGCATGTAGAGGAAGGGCAAGCGCCAGAGACTAGAACCAAGGAACAGTATTCTTTGAGACCCAGGCAATCAGAGCACACCTTGGGTGGGACCATACTCATAAGAGGCTTGCTACCATGCAGGATAATTTTACCGAGGCAGCAGCCCGAGTCCGAGCTCTGATAGGAAGAGAGAGAGAGAAGAAGAGGAGAGGCAGAATGGACCAGATGATGTGAACAGAGGGCAGTAGGTGGACATGGAGGACAGAGATCTAGGTAGTCGGTATATGCGATGTGATCATGCAGAGTTCCGCCGCACGAGATGAGCGACATCTTTGGCGAGAATCGAGTCGATTCTTTTGCTCATATCTGACCTTTTTTACTGACATACCTATGATCATGTATTTTGACAGTCCTTCATGGACACTTGGATAATACTGATACTAATGCTGTCTATGATATGATGGTTATGTTTTAATTCTTATATGTGATATGAGCTATAATGTGATGATGTGTGATGATGTTATGTGAGATGCATAACAATTGTGTGTTGACAGGATTGCATGGATATATGCGATTTTGATATGTGACGTATGTGATGATATGTGATTATGCGTAATGATATATGTTATGCGATAGTACCTGGTTATCTATGCAAACGTGATTCTAATGTTTCAACTTCAGTACATAATGCCGAGAAAAATGAACCAGAGGAACAATAACGTGGAAGAAGCCCGAGAACCACCCTTGGTTCAGCGGCATGCGATTGAGAGTTTTCACAGGTAGAATTCCCCTACCTTCGACGGTCTCGGTGAACCGATCGACGCGGAGAACTGGATACGATCTACCGAAAAGATCTTCGAATACATCAGTTGCGAAGAAGCAGAAAAGATGAATTGCGCGATCTTTCAGCTAACCGATGAGGCTGATTTCTGGTGGGAATCCGTGAGGAGGACCCTGACACCGGGACAATGGGAAAGGTATACGTGGGAAGATTTCAAGGAAGAACTCATGGAAAAGTACGTGCCTGACGTTTATAGGCAACGAAGACAGAACGAGTTATGGAATCTTCGTCAAGGAAGAAGAACGGTCACCGATTACGATCGCTCGTTCAATCGTCTGTCGCATTACGCTATGCACCTGGTCGACACAGAGGCTGCCAGGGTAGACAGGTTCAGAAGAGGACTCCGACCAGAGATTAGAATTTTGCTCGTCAGTCAGGGAGATCTGACGTATGCACTGTCCTTGAATCGGGCATTAAACATTGAGTCAATGTTGCCCTAGGAGAGAACGATGCCACCCAGACAGCCAGCTGATGGAGAAAGAGGTAAGAGGAAATGGGAAGATCGAGGGAGAGGCAATCAGGTGTTCCAAGGGAACCGGAGCGGTCCAGTGATTCCGAGGAATCTAGGTATTCAGGAAAGAGAAAGGCAACTTTGGGGAATGAATTTTCAACACATGCGGCAGTGGGGACAAGGTGTGGAAAAGCCTTGGTGCCAGAAATGCCAGAGGAATCACTTGGGCGAGTATAGGCAAGGTAACGTCGAGTTTTACCGTTGTAGAAAGTCTGGACACTATGCTCGAGATTTACTATCGATAGGAGGACCAGCGGTGCAGCAGCCAGTGAGACAGCATCATGCTCCGCAGAGGCAGAACCAAGCTCCACCGAGGATGAACCACTAAGAGGGAGGTTATCCGAGGCCAGCAAACCAAAGGCCGCCACAACAAGCCAGGGTGTACGCCTTGAATCAGCAGCAGGCAGCACAAGCTCCCAAAAATCTTGCAGGTATAATCCATATGAGTTATATACCCGTTTTCGTTTTGTTTGATACAGGAGCCTCACATTCTTTCGTTTCGAGAGTTGTGTTTTGCATGTTTTTGTTATGTTTTTCTTTGGTTGTTTTAGACGATTTGGTTCCTATTTGTTTATTTTTCAATATCTTTTGTTGGAATCATGTTCATTTCCGTTTTGTAAGAAATGATCGCGTTTGAAGCATTTTGTGCACAAAAAGCGCACCCAAGCGCCGGACGCGGCGTAGCCGGCGTTGGGTAAGCATCGCATGGCGAAGAAACATCGAGAAGACTCGCATCCGGCACTGCAAGGTGTCCAGTGCTGGGTTTCGTGTCTCGAGAGCACCCGCGTCCGGCGCTGGGCACCCAATGCTGGATTCGTCCCGAGAGCTTGCGCGTCCGACGCTGGCTCGCGTCCGGTGCTGTGCAAGATTTGAAGATCCTCCCAAGACTCCTCATGTTCGGTGCTGCAACTCTCCGGAGCTGGATCCCCATTCCAAGAACTGTTGAGTCCGGCCGCCCGCCCCGTATTTGGGTGAGCCGCATTCGCTTGTATACGAGCGCGTCTGGCGCTAGGTTCGCGTCCGGCGCTGCGCGTGAATTTTCGAGCGCTATATATATGTTTTAAAATGCTGAAACCCTAACTCTCATTCATATTATTCAGTTTTCTTTCGTTTGTGCGCCTCCTCTCCATGCGAACTCCGTCTTCCATTATTCATTCTAGTTCATTTGTTATTTGTGATTCAAGAACCTTGATTGAAGAAATTCATCAACAACTATTGCAATTGTAAGGATTGTTATTCTCTTTTTCCATTAGATTATTGAAGTAATGATGTTTATTGATTTCAATTGTTTGATCCGTGAGATGAGCATGAACTAATCTTCTTCTAGGGTTGGGTGATTCAAATTGATTGATTGTTTATTTGTTATGATTGAGTATACCAATTGAATCGTAGGATTTACTGTTAAGTGATTGATCACCATTTAATTGTTCATGTTTCGTGTATTATCGAGAGATAGATACGTTACATCCCTAAGAATCAATTGGATTAGAGGTTATCGGAAACGAGTACTCTAATAATTTATGTATTTGTGAAATCTTATAACTTAGGTTTAATCCACGGAACGAAAGTCGAGTGTTTGAATTAAAGGTTAAAGGATTGCACGAGTAGGTAGATTTCTTAAGCAAGCATTAATCAATTAATCAAGGCGAAGAACCTAATGCCATAGTCTTTCTCACAATATTGAATTACTCCTTTTGCAAGTGAATTGTTTTGAACGCTTGGTTTGATTTATCTTTGTGATTTACTTTCCTGTCAATTTTAGTTAAGCTTCATCCCCAAACAAGTTTAGGATTTAGATTTTCTGTTTATCATAACACATCATAAGCCATGTTAAGTCTTCCTCGAGAGATTCGACTTGGGTCGACCTTACCACCCTATAGGGACCTTGTACTATTGCGAGCGACTTAGAAAAACAATTTGGTCGGAACAAATTTTGGCGCCGTTATCGGGGAAGGCTTTAGGCATTTTTGATTGTGTTATTTTTCCCTCATTTTCTTCTATTTTTCTTTATTTTATTTCTGTTTGGTTATTTTCTTCCCACAGTGCGCGTGTCTGTTTTCTTCTCTTATGTTTGTGTATGCTAGGTCGTCGAAGTCTTAAAAGGAAGTTGGCACCAGTATTCGACAACCTTCGCAGGGTGAGAGATTTTAATCTTTCGAACTGGGAAGAAGAAAGCTCGTCTGAAAGTGAGACGAGTTTAGCGACAGTTGAGCACGAGAATTTGGAGAGTAGATCTCCGAGTGAGGAATTCGTGCCAGAAGAAATGGCAGCAAATGGAGGAGTCAACGAGGAAGGAAACCCACGGATGCGTGACTTTGCTCGACCCGTCATTGGGGTGACAACGTCATACATAGTCCTCGGGGATTCGGCCCGAAACTACGAGTTGAAGCCCATCCACTTCAACCTGCTTCCTTCATTCTATGGGATTTCAAGTGAGGATGCTTTGAACTTCATCCGGGAGTTCTATGCAGTGGTCCATACCTTTCCGCTGAATGGGCTTACAGAAGATACTTTGAGAATGAGGTGTTTTCCTTACACCTTGAAGGATAGAGCAAAGATATGGTTGATGTCTCTACTGCCTGGTTCATTGAGGAGTTGATAAGCTGTATATGATAAATTCATGGGAAAATACTACTCGAATCAGAAAACTCAAGAGCTGAGAGCTCAGATAGTTACCTTCAAGCAGATGGCTAGAGAACCTCTACATGAGGCATGAGATCGTTTCAAGTCGCTACAGCAGCAATGCCCGCATTACCATTACCCAGCTGAACTCCTTAATCAGTTATTCTATGATGGATTGACGATGGACTTCCAATACATGATAGACAATGCGGCTGGAGGAGACATTGGTAATTATACTACCGATGATGTTAGCGAAATTTTGGAGATGCTAACTGCAAACTTGCAAAGGAGAAGCGCAGGACGAAGACCGGTTGCAGCAAATGAGGTGACGCCCAACTATGAAATGACACAGCAATTGGCAGATCTCACTCGCCAAGTTCAGCTATTGAGAGTAAATGAGCCTCAGACATCGACTCAATTCCAACAGCAACAAGTGACATCAAATGAAACTTGTGGTATTTGTGGTGAAGCGAGGCACAGAGCCAACATGTGCCAAAGAGCAAATGAGATGGCATACGACGAAGTGCAAGTTAATGCTATGCAAGGGTTCCAAAGTGGCAATCAGCAAGGCTATCATTTGAGGCCTAGATATGACCCCTTTTCGAATTCTTACAACCCTGGTTGGAGAGATAATCCTAATTTCTCTTGAAATCAAAATCAAGGGGATCAAGTCAGGGAACCCAGTTCAGACAGCAACCTCAGCAAACTCAGCAGCAGCCTGATGCACCTAAAAAACAAACGCTTGAGGATTCTCTAAATACTTTTTTCCAGCCAAGTAACTTGAGATTTGAATCTTTGGAAGCATCTATGAAAAGAGTAGAAACTCAAGTGGGACAAATGGCTGTGACTGTTGAACAATTAGTGCGACGAGATAAAAAGGGAAAGTTTCCTAGCCAATCGGAGCATGCCAAGGCTGTCACTGCTTATGTAATTGACAATGAGAAGTGTGAGGTTGATGAGGAGATCAAAGTGGAAGAAGTTAAGCCTCGCAGAGTTTATGAGCCACCTGTTCCATTCCCGAGTCTTTTAATAGTCGACAAGCATAAAGCAGGGAACATGAAGAAAGCAGAGGTCATGATCCCGGTAGTTTTACTCTAAATGTTGCTTTTTGTAATGGAAAATCTGCATCGGGGATGCTTGATTCGGGTGCTGGGGTCAATTTAATGTCTTTATCTTTGTTTAATTCATTAAAACTGGGAGACTTAAAACAAACCCGCATGCGGTTAGAACTTGCTGAGGGGACTATTCGACACCCGAAAGGTGTGATCGAAGATGTCCTAATAAGAATGGGTAATCTTCTAGTCTCAGTTGACTTTGTTGTTATTGATATGGGAGAAGGGACTGGAAAACATGAGAGTGGACATCCGTTGTTGATAGGTAGGCCATTTATGGCTGCAACAAATACCCTTATTGATTTTAATAAGGGAATGATAAGTTTAACTGTGTTGGGAACGACGGAGACATTTCAAGTTAGTAGTACTAGTGATAGTTCTACTGTTTCTACTAATGCGTCATATTTTTCTATCACTGCACTGGATATTTCGAACGAGTATAAGGTCTTGCAGGTACAGATATCTAAGAAAGAAGTTGACAATGTATCATGTTAGAAAGAAATCTACAGCGAGAGGACTGACCCCAAACTCCAAGCTAAGTGTAAGAAAGATCGGGGTGAAGTACAATTCAAGGTTAAGTTGAATGAGCCGCCACATTACTAATCGGAGTATGGTTATCGCCTAGTAGAGGCGCGTTGGATAATGAGAGTCGGATCGAAGCTTCTCGCCCGACAAAATTCAACAAAATGAGGAATCAATGGTCGGGCTGACGACGTTAAAACTAGCGCTTCGTGGGAGGTAACTCATGTTTCTTTATGCTTTGTTCTCGTTTTTCTTTTTGTTTTGTTTTTGTTTATGTTTTCATCTTTCTTTTGGTTTTGTGTGGTGCAGGATGAGGAGTTGTTTTATCTAGAATTGGAATATGGATCGGAAAAGACGAAGTGTGGAACACAACCCTTTTTGCAGCCGAAACATGCACCCAAAAGTTGAACTCACCCAAACCGGCGCTGCGAGCACTATTGAGAAAGAATAAAGAGTTCACCCAGCAGCGGACGTGGTGAAACCGGCACTGGGTGCAAAACGTTAATGGGCAGAGAAGGTGACCCAGCGCAGGACGCCATGAAACCGGCGCTGGGTCCATTTATAAAAAAAAAATTATTTATATTATAAGAGGCTAGGGTTTCTAACCTTACCCCTCATTTGTTGGGAAATCTGATTTTAACCATCTCCCGAGGATCTATCTTGGATGTTTAATTCACCATACATTGATTATATGCCTAGCATGCACCTATATAATTAATTGCAACACGTAGGGGTTTTCTCGTGTTTACCTGTGAATCTGTCGGGGTAGAATGGATCAAGACTCATGCTTTGATCTTCTGGACTGTATCCCGGTTGCCTAATCTCTAATGTCGAGTGAGGATAATCTATGGAGAATGCTATAGAAAACCACCCTCTTTCTTCTCACAAAATTTTAGAAAATCTCACTATTTTGGCAATAGAATTCTCGAAAATATGGATGAGCATTAGCCTTGATTTTCTCTCTCACCTTATATTAATAATGCACTCCCAAATCCTATCTAGATAGGATCTATGCATATCTAATAAATATAATAATATCCTTTAGGATAGAGAGGATCAAATCAGAGTCCCAGTAGGACTAGGAAAGAGAGTGGGCGATTTTCACCTTAGCCACAGGCCTGGATGGGCCAGCCCAGGGATCAAATGCAAGGAATAAAGATGGGCCTCAAATAAATTAATTAGCTTATGTTCACCCGAACATAAATTAATTCATAAACATTTATTCATGCCACTAGAGAATAAATCGACTTACCCCTTTATTTACAAGTTGAGTCGGGCTTGCACTTAAACTTTATGAATCCCCGTATTTAAGATATCGTACGTCCATTAATTATTTACGTTACATTGCTTAAAATAATTAATATCTTTAATTCCTTAAGTAGTACCACTCAACCTTATTATTGTACTTGAGATAACTCAACTGCGGGGTTTAGTACAATAAACCTTTTGAGCTCCTTAAGGGGACGTCATCATCCTAAACGGATACGGTGACTCGACACAGGTAACTAGCATGACATACAAGCACTGCCACCACCCAAGATGCAGAGAATCTTGGGTTAAATCATGTAACCCTCACCCATAACAAGTCAAAGTGATGGTCAACAACTCATACTCACCTAATACCTTATCGAGATTTAGATCATCGTAAGTCACCGAGATCTAGGTTCTTCACGACGGTCAGATAGAAGAACTCATCTCACTGTGATCCATCAATACGTCAGAGACGTACCAGTATAGACAAGCAACCAAGTCAAGTCACTTCTTATCTATACCGCAGCCTATACCGACAACTCGTCCTCAAGTTGTCTCAAGTTATCGCAGTCTATACCGACAACTCGTCCATGTCATGGCTCTATCCTTCAAGGTGTAAGGAAAACACTTCATTCTCAGCGTATCTTCTGAGAGCCCGTTCAAAGGAAAAGTGTGAACCACTGCATAGAACTCCCGGATGAAGTTCAAAGCATCCTCACTTGGCATCCCATAGAAAGATGGTAGAAGGTTGAAGTGGATGGGCTTCAACTCGTAATTTCGGGCTGGATCCCCGAGGACTATGCATGACATTGCCACCCCAATGACGGGTCGAGCAAAATCACGCATCCGCGGGTTTCCTTCATCGTTGACTCCTCCATTTGTTGCCATCTCTTCTGGCACAACTTCCTCACTTGGTGATCTACTCTCCAAATTCTCGTGCTCAACTGTCGCTGAACTCGTCTCACTTTCAGACGAGCTTTCTTCTTCCGAGTTCGAAAGATTAAAATCTCTCGCCCTGTGAATGTTATCGAATACTGGTGCCAACTTCCTTTTAAGACTTCGACGACCTAGCATACAAAAACACAAGACAAGAAAACGGATTACGCGCACCTGTGGGAAGAAAATAACCAAACAAAAATAAAATAAAGAAAAATAGAAGATAAGGAGGAAAAATAACACAATCAAAAATGCCTAAAGCCTTCCCCGGCAACGGCGCCAAAATTTGTTCCGACCAAATTGTTCTACTAAGTCGCTCGCAATAGTACGAGGTCCCTATAGGGTGGTAAGGTCGACCCAAGTCGAATCTCTCGAGGAAGACTTAACAGGGCTTATGATTTGTTACGATAAAAACGGTAAATCTAAATCCTAAACTTGATTGGGGCGATGCTTAACTAAAATTGACAGGAAATTAAATCACGCAAACGATTCAAACAAATGTTCAAAGCAGTTCAATAGCAACAGGAGTAATTCAAGATTGTGAGAAAGACTAGGGTATTAGGGTTCTTCGCCTTGATTAATTGATTTATGCTTGTTTAAGAAGTCTACCTATTCATGCAATCCTCGAACCTCAATCCAAACACTCGACTTTCGTTCCGTGGATTAAACCTAGGTTATCAAATTTCACCAATACATAAACTATTAGAGTACCCGTTTCCGGTAACCTCTAATCAAATTGATTCCTATGATGCAACGTATCTATCTCTCGATAATACACGAAACATAAACAATTCAATGGTGATCAATCACTTAACAGTAAACCCTAGGATTCAATTGGTATACTCAATAAAACAAATAAACAATCAATCAATTTGAATCACCCAACCCTAGAAGAAGATTAGTTCATGCTCATCTCACGGATCAAACAATTGCAATCAATAGAAATCATTATCCAATAATTCAACGAAAGAAAAAGGGAATAACAATTCTTACAATCACAATAGCCGTTGATGAATTTCTTCAATCAAAGTCTTGAATCAAACAAATGCAAAGGAATTACTTGGAAAAACAAATTAGGAAGAATTCGCGTGGAGGAATGTGTTCTCGAAATAAACTGACGATTCCAAAAATAAAAAAAGAACTAGGGTTTTCAGCGTTAAATCAGTATTTATAATGCAGGATTTTCGCATGCAGCGCCGGACGCGACGCAGCTCCGGACATGCCAAGTCTCTAGACGACTTGCGCAGCGTCGGACGCGACGAAGCGCCGGACGCAGCGAGTTTCTGGATGAGATTCTCTACGGATGCAACATCAGACGCGGACGCGGCGGGCGCTGGGAGCAGAAAACGCAAGTGGGAGGCCATGGAGCGGGCGCTGGGCTTGAGAAGAGCGCTGGGGCGAGAGCTGGAGCTTGAGGAGGGCGTTGGGGCGAGCACAGTGCCAGTTTCCCACCCAAATGTGCGCTGGGGCGAGCCCAGCGCCGGACGGCACGCAACGTCGGACGGCACGCAACGCCGGACGCTCGTGCATTTGCATGCGCGACTTCTGTGTTTTGCTCCATTCTCTCGTCCGAACTCCGAATTGCAATCCCTTTGCGCCTATGGACTCCTATCGAGATGCTCTTCAATTCGTATGAAGGAAAAAATCCTTGATTCCTTCTCCATTTTTCATGAGAATCATTGAAAGTGTCGACTCTCTACACCAAGTTCCACGCCATAGAGTTTCTTGTCCGAATAATGCCCAAATAATGAGCTATCTCTTACATCAAATCAATAATTAGAATTCAATCTTTATAATATAATAACATAATAAATTATGTTAAAAGTAAAACTAAAGATCGATAATTTAAATCCAAAAGCATAGGAAAATACGACCAGATTCGGACTAAACATGTATGTTTATTTCTGTTTTTGTGTGCATCGTTTTGATTTAGTTGTTTTGTTTGTCTTTGTTTGTTGTTTTTGTAGGTTTTGTCTTGTGCTTGATGCCTAGTCGTTCCATTTCTTCGCTTTGAGGGAAGTCGCCTTCTCTTTTCTCTTATATATTTTTCTGCAATGAGGACCTTGCCTGTTTTAAGTGTTGGGGGTTTCATTTTCTGTTTTGTTTATGTTTTGTCGTTTGTGTTTTGTTCTTAGCTTTTTGTTTGGATAAGAGAGGATTTT
This sequence comes from Salvia rosmarinus, assembly GCA_036937905.1. Lineage (NCBI taxonomy): Eukaryota > Viridiplantae > Streptophyta > Magnoliopsida > Lamiales > Lamiaceae > Salvia > Salvia rosmarinus. The sequence goes on from CM072813.1 coordinate 48,298,239, forward strand.
ATGTTCTTGAAATAAATGGTGCGTGAAGAATTATGCTTTAAGTGGGATTAATAGTGTTTTGATATGAATTTTATTTCGTCTTGGTATATATGGTTTTTAGTGTGATGAAACTGAGGTGTCAATTTGAACTGTGGGACATGATTAGGAAGCTGTGATTAGACAATGTGTGTGATCGGTTGTCAAATACTTCATACATGGGACCCTTTTTTTGTGTGATTTTTCCATTGAAAAAAAAAAGAAAAGATAAAAGAAAATCTGAAAATAATTGTAGTTATGTTGTGAAATAAGTGGGCTTAAAATTCGAATAAAGGGCTCTACCCCTCTTGCTTATGTTATCTCTTGAATGGAGACTCTATGCGATGGGTATAGGTAACTACGTTAGGATACTCGAGTGTATAACTTGAAGGTTTCACCTAACGATTATTGTCCTATAATCGGTTTTAAGTTCCACATGTTTTATTTAATTTTATCATTGGGATGTCTTACATTAAAGGGAACCATGTGAGTTGTATATTGATTTCTGAAAACATATTTGAGTCGAAGCATAGCTATTCTATGATAAGTCACATGTTGGATTGATGAATGAGGATCATTGTATTGAGAATTATATTATTAAGATGCATTGAAAGGATGGAAATATGTGATTGATTCTATTTGAAGTATTGATTCGATGTGTACCATTCTTTTCAAAAAACTAAAATTTGCTCGAGGACAAACAAAGAGTTAAGTGTGGGGGAGTTGTTTTGCATGTTTTTGTTATGTTTTTCTTTGGTTGTTTTAGACGATTTGGTTCCTATTTGTTTATTTTTGAATATCTTTTTGTTGGAATCATGTTCGTTTTGTTTTGTAGGGAATGATCGCGTTTGAACCATTTTGTGCACAAAAAGCGCACCCAAGCGCCGGACGCGGCGTAGCCGCGCTGGGTGCGCATCACGTGGTGAAAAAACATTGAAAAGACCCGCGTCCGGCACTGCAAGGCGTCCGACGCTGGGTTCCTTCTCCCGAGAGCGCCCATGTCCGGCGCTGGCTCGTGTCCGACGCTGGGCACCCAAAGCTGGAATTGTTCCGAGAGCGCCCGCGTCCAGCGCTGGCTCACGTCCGGCACTGGGCACCCGAGGCTGGATTCATCTGGAGAGCACGTGCGTCCGGAGCTGGGCACCCGATGTTTATTGTCCAGTAACTCATCGCGTCCGATGCTGCAATGCATCCAGCGCTACGCAAGATTTGAAGATCCTCCCGAGACTCATTGCGTCCGGTGCTGCAACGCATCTAGCATCGGATCCCGTTCAAGCGAAGAGTCCAAGCGCTTCACGTCCGCGCCGGGCGAGCCGTGTTCGCCTTGTTTCGGGTGTCGCGTCTGGCTGGATTCACGTCCGTATTGCTCATGAATTTTTGAGCGCTATATATATGTTTTAAAACGCTGAAACCCTAACTCTCATTCATATTATTCAGTTTTCTTTCGTTCGTCCACCTCCTCTCCATGCGAACTCCATCTTCCATTCTTCATTTTAATTCATTTGTTATTTGTGATTCAAGAACCTTGATTTAAGAAATTCATCAACAACTATTGCAATTGTAAGGATTGTAATTTTCTTTTTCCATTAGATTATTGAAGTAATAATGTTTATTGATATCAATTGTTTAATCCGTGAGATGAGCATGAACTAATCTTCTTCTAGGGTTGGGTGATTCAAATTGATTGATTGTTTATTTGTTATGATTGAGTATACCAATTGAATCGTAGGATTTACTGTTAAGTGATTGATCACCATTTAATTGTTTATTTTCGTGTATTATCGAGAGATAGATATGTTGCACCCTAGGAATCAATTGGATTAGAGGTTATCGAAAACGAGTACTCTAATAATTTATGTATTTGTGAAATCTTATAACTTAGGTTTAATCCACAGAACGAAAGTCGAGTGTTTGAATTAAAGGTTAGAGGATTGCATGAGTAGGTAGATTTCTTAAGCAAGCATTAATTAATTAATCAAGGCGAAGAACCTAATGCCATAGTCTTTCTCACACTCATGAATTACTCCTTTTGCAAGTGAATTGCTTTGAACGCTTGGTTTGATTTGTCTTCGTGATTTACTTTCCTGTCAATTTTAGTTAAGCTTCATCCCCAAACAAGTTTAGGATTTAGATTTTCTATTTATCGTAACACATCATAAGCCCTGTTAAGTCTTCCTCGAGAGATTCGACTTGGCTTTACCTTACCACCCTATAGGGACCTCGTACTATTGCGAGCGACTTAAAAGAACAATTTGGTCGGAACAATTTGCATGTGAGAGGTTGGGTTTGGTACCCAAGGAATCACAGAGTACTTTGGAAATTAGAATCCCATCAGGGGAAGTGCTAAAGGCAAAAGAGATTTGCCCAGACCAGGAAGTAGAAATCATTGAGCAAAAGATCCTTGTCAATTTGCATGTCATCGGAATTGAAGACTTCAATGTCATCTTTGGCATGGATTGGTTGGAAAAGCACAGGGCAACTATACGTTGTCTCGAGAGAGAAATTGCTTTTCAAACAACCAAAGGAGTGGAAGTTTGCTTCCACAGCATAAGGATGGGTGTTTTCGCGCCGATGATCTCAGCACTGAAGGCAGTGAGGATGATCAGGAAGGAAAGCTGTAAAACTTTCTTTGTAAGTTTGACGGGGCACGTTGAAGAGCGCAAACACTTGCAAGAGGAGCCAGTGGTGTGTGAATATCCGAACATGTTTCCCGAGGACTTGCCAGGCTTTCCGCCTGATAGACAAGTGGAATTCACTATTGATCTGGAACCAGGAGCATCACCAGTATCAAAGGCACCATACAGAATGGCACCTACAGAATTGCAAGAACTGAAAGCGCAGTTGCAGGAGTAGTTGGATCTAGGTTTTATCCAACCTAGCGTGTCGCCATGGGGAACGCCAGTTCTGTTCGTCAAGAAGAAGGATGGGTCAAGCGGATGTGCATTGACTACGAGAGTGAATAAGTCGACGATCAAAATGATATCCTCTTCCGGGATCGACGATCTATTTGACCAGCTCAAAAGAGCGAGTGTCTTCTCTAAGATCGATTTGAGGTCAGGCTACCATCAGCTGAAGATCAGGAAGGAGGACGTTGCGAAAGACCGCGTTCAGGACGAGGTATGGGCACTATAAGTTCATCGTGATGCCGTTTAGTTTGACCAATGCGCCAGCAGTCTTCATGGATCTGATGAATCGAGTTTTTCATCAGTATCTGGATAGCTTCGTGTTGGTTTTTATCGATGATATTCTCATCTATTCCAAGAATGCAGAGTTGCATGGAGAACACCTCCGTACCGTTCTGGAAATGCTATGAGCAGAGAGGTTGTATGCCAAGCATAGTAAGTGCGAGTTTTGGCTCAAAGAAGTGATGTTCCTTGGACATATCGTGTCTGCAGAAGGAATCAAAGTCGACCCAGTGATGGTTGAAGCAGTAAGTAACTGGAAGGTACCGACTAATGCCAATGAGGTTCGAAGCTTTCTAGGCTTGGCAGGGTATTATAGATGTTTCATCGATGGGTTTTCAAAGTTGGCGAGGCCGATGACGCAACAGCTCGGGAAAGGAATCAAGTTTTCATGGTCAGAAGCTTGTGAAGCAAGTTTCCGAGAGTTAAAGAAGAAGCTAACAACCGCTCCAGTGTTAGCTTTGCCAGAAGGAAACGATGGTTTTATGGTCTACACCGACGCATCCAAGTTTGGTTTGGGTTGTGTTCTTATGTAGAACGGGAAGGTTATAGCCTACACGTCTCGTCAGTTGAAGCCGCACGAGTTGAGCTACCCAACTCACGACCTGGAGTTAGAAGCAGTCGTTCATGCATTGAAGATCTGGAGGCACTATCTCTACGGGGTCAAGTGTGAGATCTTCACGGATCACAAGAGCATAAAGTACTTCTTTGAACAAAAGGAGCTGAACATGAGGCAAAGGAGATGGCTGGAGTTGATGAAGGATTATGATTGCTCTATCAGCTATTACCCAGGAAAGGCCAATGTCGTGGCAGATGCACTTAGTCGCAAGTCGAGAGAAAGTTCGGATATCTACTTATGCAAGAGAAGGAGCTTATTCGAGATTTCGAGAAGCTCAGCCTGGAAGTGATTCATCCACCGGAATCAGTACAAGGTTTCGTCGCAACTCTGACAGCTGAACCGGGTCTGAGAGAAGCGATCGTGAGCGCGCAGCGAGAAGATGAGTTCTTGGAGAAGATACGTTTGAAAGCGTGGCTCGAAGATAGCAAGGGTTTCACGGAAGCGAAGGACAACGCGCTATTATTCTGAGGAAGGTTATGTGTGTCACTCAATGGGGATTTGAGAGATAAAATCATGAGTGAAGCTCATGAGGCACCATATACAGCTCATCCAGGAAGCACCAAAATGTACAAAGACCTTAAAAGTAACTTTTGGTGGGTAGGGATGAAAAAGGATATAGCCGTGTTTGTGGAACATTGTTTGGCTTTCCAGCAAGTGAAAGCTATGCAACAACATCCGTCAGGTTTGTTGCAACCGCTACCAATCCCAGAGTGGAAATGAGAGCATATCGGTATGGATTTTGTGGTGAGTTTTCCAAGGTCAGCACGTGGAAACACCGCTATATGGGTTGTCGTCGACAGACTGACGAAGTCAGCTCATTTCTTACCGATTCGGATGACGTACGGGTTAGATAAGTTTGCTCAGCTTTACGTTAGAGAGATAGTATGGTTACATGGTGTGCCGGTATCGATTACGTCAGATTGTGACCCGAGGGTCACGTCAAGGTTTTGGAGGAGTCTGCAAGAAGACATGGGGACCAAGCTGAATCTTAGTACAACCTTCCATCCTCAAACAGACGGTCAATCGAAAAGGATGATTCAGGTCTTAGAGGATATGTTGCGAGCAGTCGTGGCCGACAGAGGAGGAAATTAGGAAGAGATACTACCTTTGGTGGAGTTTTCCTATAACAACAGTTATCAGGCCATGTTTGGTTTTATTTTGTGCTTATTCTTGGTATTGTTTTGCATGTTGTTTTCAGTGGTTTGTCCTATTTATGTCGTTGGTTTGATTATTATTTTTTGATTCGGACTTTCTTGGTTTGTTTCGATGTTTTGTAGAAAAATGGCATTAAATAGGATGAAATGGATCTGCCAAGGATCAAGTATATTGAAGAGCATCTCGATAGGAGTTCATAGGCGCAAACGGATCACAATTCAGAGTTCGAACGTGAGAGAACGGAGCGAAACATCGAAGTCGTGCACGTGCGTGCACGAGCGCCCAACGCCCGTCGTGTGTCCAGCTGCCTGCACGCCCGCACCCACCCGCCCACACCAGCAAGAGCCGGCGCCGCCGCACACCCGTGGCGCTCGCTTTGCACCCGCCAATGCCCATTGCATCGCCCTAGTGCTCGCGGCATATCCGGCCCGCCACCTATTCAAGACGCGCCTCCTCAGCCGGCGCTCCATCCTAGCACCCGCTCGTTCAATTTCCCTCGTGCGCTCGTGCCTCACCCGGCGTTCATTTCTGAGTCAGTGCACTCTTGTGAGCGAGCGCTCGGTCTAAGCCGGCGTTCACTTTGGGAACAGAACCTCCGCTCCGCGCTCGCTCACATTGCAACCGGCGCTCACTCTCACTTAATATATATATATACGTGCAATCGCGAGTTAGGGGAGTGAAGTTCTAATTTTCTTTACGCCGTGGCCGCTGTTCTTCAAATTCTCTTCCGGAGTTTCCAGACACGATAGAGACAAACTACAGATATTTATTCCTGCTTTCATTTTCTTTGATTAATACATTTGTTTACCGAATTAATCTATTGGATTTATCAATTTATTCTTTTGGATTTATCAGTTCTATCGAAATCATTTTCGTAGTATTATTGTTTGGTGATTTTTATTGGATTCAATTGCATAGTGACAGAGGATTGTTTCCATGTTCCTTTGATTATATTTCTTCTAGCATTCGATAATTTACATTCTATGCATTTGATTTGGGAATTTAGTTATATGTTAAATCTTTCTCCAATGAATTTTATCGTTTCCTGTTGGGTGATATTAATTTAGTTTGTTCTATGCTTAGCTTCCTGCTTTCGTGCTTTCGTAGTTTATCAACTAGGGATTGACAATTCCTAGTTAGGTTGCTTTTATTTATATTTCTTTTCAGCTTTTCAATTCCTTTTTGTTTAAAAACCCATGTTGGTATTAGAGTGTTTAGGATTTACCGTTTTATGTGTTTGACACGGACAATAAGCCCTATTAAGTTTTCCTTGAGAGACGACTTGCGTTAACTTTCCCTATTACAACACCTCATTCGATTATGAGTCAATTAAGAGAACACTTTTGATTGGAACAAATTTTGGCACCGTTGCCGGGGAAAACTTTAGGTGTATTGTTTGTGTTGATTATTTTCTGTGTTTCTTTTCGTTTTTATTTTGTTATTCTCCAGTTGCGTGTGATCTTTTCTTGTTTGAGTGTTGTGTATGCTAGGTCGCCGCAGTCTAAATAGATCGCTTGCTACCCCGTTGGACCGCACTCGAAGGTCTAAAAGATCGCTTCTTCCGGAACTGGAGGAGTTTGGTGCCACTTCTGTGAGTGGTGAACATTCTGTGTTGGTAACAAGTGATCTTCCGTCTGTTGAGAATACTCCCCCGTTGAGAGAGATGGGTGAAAATGCACGAGCACTGCGTGATTTCTACAGACCTGTGATTGGGGCCGCTGCTTCCCCAATTGTTCTTGGACCGGCAGCCCGTGACTATGAGCTGAAGCCTAATCATTTCTGGCTCATGCCTACTTTTCACGAGCTTGCTAGTGAGGTTGCTTTGGGATTCATCCGAGAATTCTTCTCTGTGTTGCAGTCCTTCCCGTTGGGAGGACTAAATGAAGACCAGCTGGAGATGCATTGTTTCCCGTACATCCTGAAGGATAGGGCAAAGTCGTGGTTTTTGGCACTTCCCGCTAACTCTCTGCAAAATTGGAATGCCGTGGTGGATAAGTTTATGAAGAAATACTACCCCAATAAAAAGAGTCAGGAGTTGAGGTCACAGATCATGACCTTTAATCAGATGTCCGACGAGCCATTCCATGAAGCTTGGGAACGGTTCAAGGACTTATTGAAGAAGTGCCCACACCATGCCTTGCCAGATGAAATTCTCTATCAATTCTTCTATGACAGATTGACTCAGAGTTTTCAATACATGGTGGACAATGCTGCAGGTGGAGATATTGGTTCTCGAACGGCAGTAGACATTGTTGAGATTTTTGAGGCTATGGATGCTACTTCACGCAGAGAAATCGATCATTGGAAGAGCTAAAGACATGCCGTCACCCCTTCCTTCGACATGAACAAGCAAGTGGTTGAGCTTATAAGGGAGGTGCAAGAACTTAAGTTGAAGAAGCCTGATCCACCAGCACAGCACAAGGAATTCATGGAACCTTGGGGAATCTGCAATGAACTTGGGCAAAATGTTGATACGTGCCCCAGAATGGGAGAACATAACTCCGAAGGCGAAGCAGAAGCATATGCTATGCAAGGATTTCAACCTAGACAGCATTTCGAGCCTAATCAGCAACAATTTAACGGGGGATGGAGAAATCAAAATCAAGGGCAGAGTTCGAACACGAATGCGCCATACCAAAGACCTCCACAGCAGCAGCAGTTTCAGCAACAGAGGCACCATACTCAGCAGCAATTCCCACAACAACATCAGTATCAACGAGCACCTCCACCACCACCTCAGAGACCAGCTTTTGAGGATATGATCATCCAAAGAATAGATGCTCAAGATTCCACAATCAAGCGTTTAGAGACGCAAATGGGATAGATTGCTAGCTCGCTGAACGAGCTATTGCAGTAAGTAGCAGCGGGGAAACTTCCTAGCCAACCCCATCAGGCTCATGCGATCACTGTTCTAAGGAGTGACCGAATTGTTGCGAGTGAAGTGGGGGAGTCATTTAGACAAGCCGCTACAGTCACAGGAGGTGAAAAAGAAGAAAGAGGCCGAGGTCAGACTGCATAAGGCTACAAACCCTTACATTCCACCGATACCCTTTCCACATCGGTTGAAGAACGAGAAGCAGGACCGGCCATTCAATGAGTTTTATAAACTCCTGTCCAAGGTGAATGTCAATTTGCCCCTGTTGGACGTGATCAGAAATATGCCGGCTTATGTCAAGTTTTTCAAGGAGCTCGTCTCAAAGAAGTGAAGGTTTGGGGAGCACGAGAAGGTCATGGTCTCGGGAGCAGCTAATTCCATCCTACAGCACCAGTTGCCTCCCAAGCTCCGGGATCCAGGTATTTTTATTATTAAGATTGCTTTGGGTAACGGGAAAGAAGTTTCTGGCATGCTTGATTTGGGGGCCGGGATCAATCTTATGCCTTATTCTATGTTCAAACGATTAGGATTAGGTGAACTAAAACCCACTAGGATGTGTCTACAATTAGCTGATAGGTCCGTGAGATACCCCAAGGGTATTGTCGAGGATATATTAGTAAAGATGGGTGGGTTGATTGTTCCCGTTGATTTCGTTGTTTTGGATATGGGAGATGTAAGGGAAGATGAGGAGGAACACACACTGTTGTTGGGGAGGCCATTCATGGCCACAACCAACACACTAATTGATGTTAAGAATGTCACATTGAAAATGACTGTACTTGGTGAATCTGTGTCTTTCTCTGCACATGATAGTGTTATATTTCCCTCTGTTAAATTCATTGATAATCGTGCTTCCATAGATGCTGTTGATCCCTTGGCCGAGAATGTTTTGTTGCAGGGTGAGAATGCAAATTTTTACAAGGGGAAAGTGAAACGGATACATGATCGGCAGAGAGTTAACAAGGATTTAAAGCTGGGAATGAAGATTTTACTTCTTCAGTCTCGTTTGAAACCCTTTCCCGAGAAGCTAAACTCTGGGTGGAGTGGTCCTTACATAATTGAAAAGATGTTTCCTTACGGAGCAGTCTTACTTCGCGATCTCAACACCAACAGATCATTTACTGTGAATGGGCAGCGGGTGAGACCTTACTTTGATAGAGGGGATGGTCCGAAAGGAGTAGAGAACTCCATGCTCATAGATCCTATCTGTCTCTGACTGGATTACGTCGTGCTCACGACGTAAAACTGAGTACTACGTGGGAGTTTACCCATTGATTTTTCTGTTCTTTTTCTTTCTTTGTTTTTATTTCTTTGACAATTATAGAATAATAATAATAATAATAATATTGGTATGTATATATATAAGCAGCGGAGGTAAAAATTCAACGAATGGACGGCATATACCCTGTAAATACGTATATGCCAACCTGAAACAACAACACCAACAAAGCAACATCAACTATGACAATAACAATAACAATAACAACTAGGGACATAGCCCTAAACAAAATATATATATGTACTTATTAAACGTCATTGCATTTCAAACATAATTTTTTGTCAAAAACCAGTTAAGTTTGTTCTCAGCACACTCGAGTACTAATAATGTTTGAAACATATTTACATAAAACATGATCCTGAGAGAATGTATGTGTGGAGCACATTTCCGTCAGCATCAATCGTCAACTTCTCAGCCTGCAAAACATATATCAAAATAGGGTATGTGAGCATACGAACATACTCAGTGGGGAATACACTGCAAGCAGTTATAACCAATTACGTAATGCACACAAAATAATGAACCACTTCATTAGCAGTTACCCTTGCGGGTAGTCATTATTTATCGTGTTGGGTAGCCCCTTATGGGCCTCCTCGAGTGTAGATCGCTACACTAGGCTTGCCTCCTCGAGGGTACTTCTTTAACATTGAGCCCCTTGTGGGCCTCCTCGAGTGTAGATCGCTACACTAGACCCCTTGTGGGCCTCCTCGAGGGTACTTCTTTAACATTCTAGCTCACATGCATGCACAAAACACAACAATGATTATATACATACAACGTACTTACAGATAGAGCAAACCCCACCTCGTGTAGACGTTTCAAAATAAAGCTCTTGTTTGGTTGTCCGTCCTTGAGCTTCGGATGTTACGCCACCTAGCACCTTAAAATTACTCTTAATTAAGTTTCATATGTCTAATTAAGTATATTAGACACATCAACACGCGTAAACCGCTTAATCTTAACCAAAACTCAACAATAGGTTATGTACACAACCTATGTCTAACGTGAAAATTTGCACAAGATGTCGTCAAAGATCACAAATCAATCATCAAAACTTAAATATCAAAGCTTTAGCATCAAAACCCAATTTCGACGTAAAACTAAAATTTTTCAAGTTTTGAATACGTCGGTCGAAAAATCCGAATAAATCATTTTAAGCTTTATTCATATCATAGAATCCAAATATGAAGTCAAAATGATCAAATAAAATCAAAAATCCAACATTATATGCTCTAGGGTTTTCGGCCAAAAAGGGGTTTCGACACAAGTTCGATTTCAAACGTTTTTCTTGCTCAAAACATATTTATATCAATCCAACAACACATATATGAACAAATATCAAGCATATAAACAACATAAATTCAAGGTCAAGACCCTTGATATTTTCGAAAATCACACAACAATTACAAAGAATGACATATGCTCAAAATTCAACATTAAACAACTTATCGGCAATTAACTTAACATAAGATCAAGAAATCATCAAACAACAACACATCCTCTTCATAATTCTCAAAATGACCGAAAATTAAATATGTTCAAAGGTTCATATTTTACAATTTTTCAAACCATAGATGTGTTATAGAGATTGAATTATACATGAATACGAAGATCGATCGAAAATTTAACGGTTGGATCTTGAAATTTGGAGCATGAATTTTTTTGAAAATTTTAGTGTGTGTTGTGTGTGCGAAGCATGAAATTTAGGAGAAAAAATGATGAAAATGGTGAATAGTACCTATTATAAACATATCCACAAATTTTTTCTTTTATTTTTTCATTTTCTTTAATAAGGTGATTAATCACCACAAATCTAGATAATTCTATAATTCTATACATATTAGGGCATAAAATATATATATTTACATATATATCCTTTATTAATTTCTTCTCAATTTATTACTCTAATGCATAACATATAAACGTTTTAATTGATTCTTATATCCAAATCACTTAATATCATGAATTAATGACCAATGCATAAAATTTAAACTTTCATTCTAAAATCATAATTATAATTTACTAAAACATTAAAACTTATAACATCAAACTTTACATTTTTCGCTAGGGCGCATCATCGCTCTTAGCCGAACAACCTGTAAAAACATTCAAAACTCAATTTTGATTAGTTCACATTTTAAAGAAAAAATAATTCATTCTTAAAATATATATATATATATATATAAATATCATACTTCTTTAAGAAAATTTCTCGGGGTATTACAGGTTTGTTCAGAATTGGGAAGTTATTAACAGTGTGGTGAAGCTGTGATACTCCAACTCTTTCGCGCATGCTCACTTTCCAACCCTGTTTCCGTCATGTACTTTCAGGGAAGTCTCCCCTTCTATTGGCCATTTTGTGTTATTTATATTTGTTGGATTTGTATACTGAAAGCAATTTTGGTTGAGCTTGTATACAATGTTTCCTGTTACCACTATTACAATCTCCTATCTGGATTGATTACTTGATTGCATATATCATGTCCCTTATCTCATATATAAGTTAGATCATACGATGTGTAGAAGATCACGAAGTGCGTATGATTGGTCAAACTTAATGAGATATAAAAGAATCACGACTAAGATAACTTGAGGACGAGTTGTTGGTATGAGTGCGGTATAGATGAGAAGTGACTTGACTTTGTTGCTTGTCTATCTTTGATGCGTCTCGACGTATTGATGGATCACGATGAGATGAGTTCTTCTATCCGACCGTCGTGAAGAACCTAGATCTCGGTGACTTACGATGATCTAAACCTCGATAAGGTATTAGGTGAGTATGAGTTCTTGACCATCACTTTGACTTGTTATGGGTGAGGTTATATGTTCTAACCCAATATTCTCCGCATCTTGGGTGGTGGCGGTGCTTGTATGTCATGCTAGTTATCTCATCGAGTCACCGTAGCCGTTTAGGATGATGGCGTCCCTTAAGGAGCTCAAAGGTTTATTGTACGAAACCCCGCAGTTGAGTTAGCTCAAGTACAATAATGAGGTTGAGTGGTACTACTTAAGGAATTAAAGATATTAATTATTTTAAGCAATCGTAATGCTCTAAATAATTAATGGACGTCGATATCTTAAATACGGGATTCGTAATGTCTAAGTGCAAGCCCGACTCAACTTCGGTAATAAAGGGTAAGTCGAATTTATTCTCTAGTGGCATGAATGAATGTTTATAAATTAATTTATGTTACGGGTGAACATAAGATAATTAATTTATTTGAGGCCCATCTTTATTCCTTGCATTTGATCCACGGGTGGCCCATCCAGTTCAAGCTTAGAAAGAAAATCGGCGCGCCTATGTCTCTAAGGATAGGATTTGATCCTCTTTATCCATAAGGATATTATTATATTTATGGGATATGCATGGATCCTTTCCTTATGGGATTATGGTAATTCATTATAAATATAAGGTAAGAGATAAGATCAAGGCTAATCCTCAATCTTTATCCTTGGCAATTTTCGAGAATCACAAGAGTGCATTGTGAGGAATTTTCAAAAATTAAGAGAGAGAAAAGGAGGTGATTTTCTGTAGCATTCTCCATAGATCGTCCTCACTCGACGTTGGAGATTGGGCAACCGGGATACAATCCAGAAGGTCAAAGCACGAGTCTCGATCCGTTCATCCCGATCATTCCCGATAGATTCAAAGGTAAACACGAGAAAACCCCTACGTGTTGCAATTAATTATATAGACGCATGCTAGGAATATAATCAATGTATGGTGAATTAAACATCCAAGATAGATCATCGGGAGAGGGTTAAAATCAGATTTCCCTACAATTGGTATCAGAGCCTGGGATCTGTATCTTAGCTCTGTTGGATTAATTCACGTTTGATTATAACGTGAGCAATTAATTAATTGTTGGATCTGTCGTTCATCGTGGATCGGTTTTGTTTTTGTCGGATTTTATTTTTCACCACGAGAAAATCCGTGGTTAGATTAGATTTTTTCCCTGTAAATCTTGTCTGTACAAGAAGAACGAAGACGAAAGAACGAAGAATGAGACGATGAATGTACGTCGAAACTGGGCGCACGGCCGGACGGCGTGCGGGCGATACGCTGAAGCGTGGCGTGCGGCGCATGATCGCGCCGCCCGGCGTGCGCGTTTTCTTGAAAGCTTAGCGGACAGAGGCGTCTTGGCGGGCGAGGTTATGCGTGGCGCGCAGCGTCTTGCGCGGGCGACGCAGGCGCAAGTTTTCGCGCGGACGCCGACGGCGCCGGCCACGGCGCGGATACACAAAAACCTCGGGTCATCCTCGGCGGTGCGGGCGACCTCAGCGAGTCGAGCTCGGCAGCACGCAGGCGACCTCGACGAGTCGACCTCGGCAGCGCTAGGCAACCTCGGCAGGTCGTGCTCGGCAGCTCGGTAGCTCGGCACGTCGGCAGCTCGGCACGTCGGTAGCAAACGCGAGCGCGTGGGTGCGGGCGACGGGGCATGCGTATTTGCGCGAGACACCTGGCGCTTCGCGAGCCAGCTCGCGGTCGCGAGGTCAACCGCGAAGCAACGTACGCGCGTTCGCAAGTGCGGGCATGGCCGCGCACGCATGCTCGACGGGTCGCGGTCACCTTCGCGACCGCGAGGCAACCCGCGAGGAGCACGCGAGGCAGCGACTCACTTGGCTGGGCGTGCGCTGTGGGCCTTGCCCTAGCGCGCGCGGCCCAGCCCATCTTCGGCCGACCTGGCCCAAATCCAGTTTTGACGAATCCGGTCCGTGCCCGTGCAAGCGAGGCCCATTTTTTGAAGTTTCAAGATCTTTACTTTGCAATTCTATGTAATAGATTAGGCAAGAAAGTGCAGGTTCCACGAGTGGGCCACGATGAACGTTTTATTTTATTTTTATCGTTCATTGCATGTCGTGGATGTTTAAATTATGCAGAAGCATGCTATGTATGTTTAAATTACGTAGACAAACATATTATATGTTTTCGTGATTGGATGCGCATAGTAAGCATGCTAGGTTTATCGCGTTCTCAAGCATATTTTAGAATTCTGCGAGCATGTTTTACATGTTGAGTTCTATAGAAAAGCATGCTAGGATTACGTGATCTGCATGGACAAACCTTTTGAACAAAAAGACTAAGCAAGTAACCCGACATATTAATTTTCAAATTAAAATGTCAAGACCTCCACTTTTTGATCTCTAAACAAAGTGATACGCACTGTGAGTAAACGTCCACACGCGTGGCTTGCTTGCACTGTTTATCATAAGTTTGTTAGATGAAATTTCTAAATAAAACATTTTAAATCTATTGAGAAGTGGGAGTTTCATGTGTAAACGTCCACACGCGTGGCTTGCATGTGCGATTTTCATAAGTTCTCTAGAGATGGATATAAAATGAGATAACAAAAGAATTTGGATTGGAAGCGGTATGGTCCTAGTGAGTATGCCAATTCTAAGAATTTATTTTCTGCTGTTAAAATTGTGGTCATTGCTTAGACATCACCTCGAGTACAACTTCCCGCGAAGTCCCTTCTTGCGATAGTGATGTGGTCTAGTAAGGTCCAATCATTAATTTCATTTGTCATAAGGATAAGTTGACATGGATTGAAATTAAACGACTAAAAGGTATATTTTATTTCGTCGGGGGTTCATGTAAACGCCCACACGCTGTGGCTTGCATGTGAAATTCCTTGGGCGATAGGAGGTTTCAATTAATATTTTTTATCAAAAGGTTACAATATTATTGTTACGAATTATGTGCGATCGTATGCTTATGTGTTTACATTATCTTTTCAGATATGTCTCTTACACCGATTATCAATATGCTCGCACAAAATCCCTTATCCGGTCCGAATTTTATCGAGTGGAAACGAAACATGGAATATGTTCTTATCGCTGAAGAACACATGTTTGTTCTCACTACTCCTAAACCCGATGCCCTTACTGACGCATCGACTAATGAGCAGCGAGAGTTAAGCAGACTTTGGCATAAGTCGAACAATATGGACAAGTGCTATATGATGACTACAATGTCTAAAGGCTTGCAGTTGCAGCATCAGTCGATGGTAGACGCGACTGAAATATGGTCAAGTCTCGAGAGTAAGTTTGGGCAATCGGATCGGACAGTCCGCTTCCACACAATGAGAGAAATCTTGGCGTGTAAGATGGAAGAAGGAAGTTCGGTCCATGAACATGTCTCCCACATGACTCATCTCATGGATAGTCTTGATCAGTTGGGAGGAGGTATTGATGGCGAAGCTAAGGTCGATATCATCCTCAACACACTGCCCAAGTCTTTTGAGAACTTTCGCGTGAATGCGATCATGAGCAAGACCGAGTATACACTTAGTCAGTTGCTTAATGATCTCGTGGCTGCGGAAGGAGTTATGGGAAAAGGAGCACATGCTCTTGCTAGCACAGCTAAGGGCCCAAATTTTTCGTTGCAAAATGGAAAAAGAAAAAGGGGCACCAAAGGTGGTTGAAGCAAGGGAACTAGTGGGAGTAGTAGGAGCAAGAACATGACTGCCACCGGAGGCTTAAAGAAGCCAAAGGAGAGGGGCAAGTGCTTCAAGTGCGGCAAGACTGGGCATTGGAAGACAAAGTGCCCTATGCTCAAGCCTCAAGGTATGCCATTTGCTTTAGTAACGAAAACATGTTTAGCGACTTGTTCTACCCATTCTTGGGTAGTAGACACGGGTGCGACTGATCATGTTTGTTACACCTTGCAAGGGTTCCTGCGGACAAGGGAGCTGAGTGATGGCGAGATAAC
Organism: Salvia rosmarinus; assembly: GCA_036937905.1. NCBI lineage: Eukaryota > Viridiplantae > Streptophyta > Magnoliopsida > Lamiales > Lamiaceae > Salvia > Salvia rosmarinus. The sequence continues at coordinate 48,314,079 of CM072813.1, forward strand.
GATCTCCATGGGCAACGCGGCGAAAGTCGAGGCCGTTGCAGTCGGAGATGTTACTTTATGTTTTGATAGAACAGTTTTAGTATTAAAAGATGTTTTATATGTGCGGATTTTCGGTGGAACCTTGTTTCGCTTTGAAATTGTTTATTCATGGATATTCATTATTTTTATAGTGGTGTTTCTATCATAAGAAATGACGAAGTTATCTGTGTTGGCACATTATATAATTAAGCTTTATACTATTTACGCTAAACATAATACCTATAACTATGTTGCATCTACATCAAACCTTAAAAAGAAAGTTTTCTTCACAAGATGACACCATATTTCTCGGCATCTTAGATTAGGTCACATCAATCTAAAGAGGATCCAAAGGCGGCTAAGAATGGGCGTTGGGTGATCTCACAGTTACTCGTTCCGATCTTGAATCTGTATAGAAGGAAAGATGTCGACCGGACCCTTCAAGGCGAAGGGTTATAGAGCCAAAGAAGTGTTGGAGCTAGTCCATTTTGACACTGTGGACCGATGTCCACACAAGCTCATGGAGAATGCAGTATTTTGTCACTTTCATTGACGATTACTCGAGAGTGCGGATACATATACCGCTTCACCACAAGTCCGAATGCTTTGAGAAATTCAAAGAGTTTAAGGCGGAAGTGGAGCGAAGCTTGGTAAGAGTATCAAGTCACTGCATGGTCCGATCGCGGTGGCAAATACCTTAATGTGAGTTTATGGACTATCTAGTGAAGTGTGGGATTACCTCCCAACAAGACTACAAGGCACACCACAAACAAAATGGTGTATCAGGCGAAGAAATATGACTCTTTTGGAAATGGTTAGATCATTGATGAGTTATGCGGCATTGCCTATTTAGATTACGGGGTATGCCTTAGAAACGTTGGCATACTTGCTAAATCTAGTACCATGCAAGTCGATCGAAAAGACCCTTCGAGTTGTGGTTTGGGCGCAAGCCTCAGTTTAAACCACATAAAGATATGGGCGATCCGACACGTGTCTTTGAACAAGAAGGCGACAAGTTGGAGGCTAGATCCGGCGCAAGGTTTGTTTATTGGCTATCCTAGAGGAGCGAAATGTGGTTTATTCTATAGTCTAAGGATCGGAAGGTCATTATTAGCACTAATGCCCGATTCTTAGAAGAGGATTATATGACAAACCATAAATCCAAAGTTGAAATCATTCTTCAGGAATTAGAAGATGATCGTATTCCACCACCGATTAGGCGAAAGGTGCGAGATGTCGGTGTCTAGTGGGAGGATCGACACGGATACTTCAAGAAATTGAAGTGGGTCGAGTTCCTTGGAGATACCTAACCGCACAAGTGGTACCTACCCAGCAAGTTGTGCAAGATAGAGAACCACAAGTTACTGCACTCACCGTTGCCATTGTACCTGTAGCACCTCGTCGTAGTGGGAGGGTTGTTCGTCAACCCGAGCGATTTATGTTCGTGGGTGAATCTTCGGGTTTAGTCACGGGAAACGAGCAGGCAATAATCGACCCATGGACATACAGTGAGGCGATACAAGACATTGATGCAAGATCATGGCATCTGCTATGGACTTAGAAATTGAGTCCATAACTGACTATGAATGTATCTGAAAGACACCTCTACCAGATGGCAATGAAGCCATAGGTAGTAAGTGGGTATACAAGAGGAAGAGAGATTCAAATGGAGAGGTTTCGGCTTTTAAAGCCAGGCTTGTGGCAAAAGGGTACACTCAGATTGAGGGCATCGATTTCGATGAGACCTTTTCGCCTGTAGCAATGCTCAAATCCATCAGAATTCTTCTGGCCATAGCAGCCCACTTGAACATTGAGGTTTGACAAATGGATGTGAAAATCGCTTTTCTAAACGGTTACCTTGAGGAAGGTAAAGACATCTATATGCAGCAACCCGAAGGTTATGTGGTGAAGGGTGAAGAGCATCTAGTATGGAAGCTTAAGAAGTCCATTTATGGGCTTAAGCAAGCCTCACGATCCTGGAACTTACGCTTTGACGAGGTGGTAAAGTCCTATGGATTTACCCAGTTGCCTAGCGAGAGTTGTGTGTATCGTTTAGATGTCAACGGTGATGTGGTATTTCTTGCACTTTATGTAGATGACATTCTTCTAGTTGGCAACAATGTGAAGTTGTTATCAGACGTAAAGAGTTGGTTATCCGATCAGTTTCAAATGAAAGACTTAGGAGATGCAGCGTACATTCTTGGGATCAAGGTTTACCGAGATCGCAAGAGGAAAATGTTGAGCTTATCTCAAGCGTCTTACATTGATACTGTGATTACTCATTTTAGTATGCAGACCGCCAAGAAAGGATTGCTACCTTTCAGACATGGCGTTCCTTTATCTAAGGAGCAGTCACCTATGACTGCAAAGGAGATAGAGGAAATGAGACAAGTTCCTTACGCTTCCGCCGTAGGAAGTCTCATGTACGCAATGCTATGTCTGAGCTCGATATCTACTATGCGGTGGCATAGTAGCTGAATATCGATCTAACCTGGACAAGCTCATTGGAATTGGAGAAGCATATACTCAAGTACACGAAAAGGACTCGAGATTATAGGTGGTTTACCATGCGAGATAGTCTAATGCCTTTGGGTTATCTGGACTCGATTTCCAAGCCGACCGAGATGAGAAAAAGTCTACCTCGGGCTATGTGTTTACCTTGGGAGGTGGAGCCGTATCTGGCGGAGTGCAAAAGCGGCGATGCATTGCGGACTCTACCATGGAAGCCGAATATGTAGCCACTCTTGAGGTGCTAAGGTGGTGTATGGTTCAAGAACTACCTCATGGATCTAGGTATGGTACCTGGTTTGCCCAAGAGTATCATAGTTTACTGTGATAACTCAGGTGCAGTGGCAAACTCGAAGGAACCACGGACCCACAAGGCGACCAAACACATAGAGAGAAAGTACCATGTCATACGAGAAATCGTTAGACGAGGGGACGTGCTGATTGAAAAGATTGATACGACGGATAACCTAGCGGATCCATTCACAAAGAGCCTGCCGCAAAAAGTCTACGAAGTGCACGTTCGAGGACTTGGATTGCGCTTGATGGCACCCACTTAGAAAGGAAACTTTTGTATAAGTGGGAGAAGCAAAGTGATGGTTTTTTTTGTAATAGCTAGTAGAGAGACACATTGTATACTAAAAGTTTGCTTTAGTATAAGTGGGAGATTGTTGGATTTGTATACTGAAAGCAGTTTTGGTTGAGCTTGTATACAATGTTTCCTGTTACCACTATTACAATTTTCTATCTGGATTGATTACTTGATTGCATATATATGTGTCCCCTTATCTCATATATAAGTTAGATCATACAGTGTGTAGAAGATCACAGAAGTCTGTATGATTGGTCAAGCTTAATGAGATATAAAAAGAATCACAGCTGAGACAACTTGAGGACGAGTTGTTGGTATAGGCTGCGGTATAGATGAGAAGTGACTTGACTTGGTTGCTTGTCTATCTTTGGTGCGTCTCGGCGTATTGATGGATCACGATGAGATGAGTTCTTCTATCGACCGTCATGAAGAACCTAGATCTCGGTGACTTACGATGATCTAAACCTCGATAAGGTATTAGGTGAGTATGAGTTCTTGACCATCACTTTGACTTGTTATGGGTGAGGTTATATGTTCTAACCCAATATTCTCCGCATCTTGGGTGGTGGCGGTGCTTGTATGTCATGCTAGTTATCCAGTCGAGTCACCGTATCCGTTTAGGATGATGGCGCCCCTTAAGGAGCTCAAAGGTTTATTGTACTAAACCTGCGGTTGAGTTAGCTCAAGTACAATAATAAGGTTGAGTGGTACTACTTAAGGAATTAAAGATATTAATTATTTTAAGCGATGAATGCTCTAAATAATTAATGGACGTGCGATATCTTAAATACGGGATTCCTAATGTCTAAGTGCAAAGCGACTCAACCGGTAATAAAGGGTAAGTCGGCATTTATTCTCTAGTGGCATGAATGAATGTTTATAAATTAATTTATGTTCTGGGCTGAACATAAGATAATTAATTTATTTGAGGTCCATCTTTATTCCTTGCATTTGATCCCTGGGCTGGCCCATCCAGGCCCGAAGCTTAGAAAGAAAATCGGCGCCCCTATGTCTCTCTAAGGTTAGGATTTGATCCTCTTTATCCATAAGGATATTATTATATTTATGGGATATGCATGGATCCTTTCCTTATGGGATTATGGTAATGCATTATAAATATAAGGTAAGAGATAAGATCAAGGCTAATCCTCAATCTTTATCCTTGGCAATTTTCGAGAATCACAAGAGTGCATTGTGAGGAATTTTCGAAAATTAAGAGAGAGAAAAGGAGGTGATTTTCTATAGCATTCTCCATAGATCGTCCTCACTCGACGTTGGAGATTGGGCAACCGGGATACAGTCCAGAAGGTCAAAGCACATGTCTCGATCCGTTCATCCCGATCATTCCCGACAGATTCAAAGGTAAACACGAGAAAACCCCTACGTGTTGCAATTAATTATATAGACGCATGCTAGGAATATAATCAATGTATGGTGAATTAAACATCCAAGATAGATCATCGGGAGAGGGTTAAAATCAGATTTCCCTACAATATTTTGAGCACTGGGGACAATGCTCAAATTTTGTGTGGGGGAAGTTTATTTGGTTTTGTGTACGTATCTTATCTTTTTGTATGCTTGGTGATGTGCCTTTGTGCTTATTTTGATCCATTGGACTCATGTTTTTGTCTATGCGAGTAAGTTAGGATTTTGATTTGTGCAACTGAACTCTGTGGTATTAGTCAAACCTTGATGCTATCCCGTTCTCTTGTTGATATGTAATTAATGTGTAATGTGAATTGACGAGATCGTGTGAATTGATTTGAAATCGGAGGTTATTGATGTGATTTATCCGACTAATGCTAGGGGTAGTGTTAACAGTGTGGTTACCTATATACTTGTTTCATTTAAAAAAATGTATGAAAATGAGGAGAATGAAAACTCCAGTTAATTGTTAAGATTGTATAAATGGAGGATGGAATTCTGCCCCTCTTTTTCGTAAATCAAAAAATGGGCAAGGGAAACCACGATAGGAGACTGGAGTTCATCGAGACTTCACCTTTCGAACATTGTCCCAAAATCTGTTAATTCTTTCTTTGTGTTCTCAAAAGAAACTTGTTGCTAAAGGTGACCACTTTAGTTAATTCACCCCTAGCGGAGAGTTAGGTCTGAGCAAAAATCACCTACTTGTTTATTTGACGTTCTCACAATCTTAGATTGTTTCACCTTAACTTTGATTGTGTATTCATCATGTTTGGGGGAATTGCAAAAATAGGTTTGATTGATTGGATTAAGAGTTAAGTTGCATGAGTTATTTTTCTACTCTTATTAGTATAGACTTTGCTTGAGGACAAGCAAATGGATAAGTGTGGGGATGTTGTTTGGTTTCATTTTTTGTTTATTCTTGGTATTGTTTTGCATGTTGTTTTCAGTGTTTTGTCCTATTTATGCCGTTGGTTTGATTATTATTTTTCAATTCGGACTTTCTTGGTTTGTTTCGATGTTTTGTAGAAAAAGTGCATTAAATAGGATGAAATGTGTCACGACCCGACTACCTAATCAGGTAATTAGGCCGTGACTCGGCTTTAAGAAGAAAATTTAACGACAACAGGCTCAAACATATGTCAAGAGAAGAATTTATCAAAAAATTTAAAACAAGGAATGACAACGATTCAACCGAATAATATTGAATCCAACGAAAACCATTTTGAACATTCGAGAAATCCTTGTTCACCGAACATTGGACATGATCACTTTATCGTATCAGAACATATAAGCAAGTAAGGTCAAAGCTCGGCAACGAGACGTGGCTGAGAATTATGTATGAAGACATAACTCTCTGGGCAATAAAATAAGTCAATAACAATAGAACAACCTTAATATGAATCAACATTTAGAGAAGCTCCTTCGCGCAGCATTCGATTCCAGCATCCTCTCCAGCTCAACCTGCATATTTAGAAATATATGCAGGGCGTGAGTACAAAAATGCACTCAGTGGGTATACGCCAAAAACATAAAGATAAACTTTGCCCTTAGGGCTATAAACTTGACTTGCCATAACATGTACTTTCATAAATAAATACTTACTTGCTTTCATATCATCATAATATCATATGCATATGCATGTATCATGTTTGCATGCAACTTTCTTCTCTCAGCCATATCCACGAATTCTTTATGCGTGTTGAGAAGTAGGCCTCCTTCTCAAACACCTTAATATCACATACCCGAGTTGGACCGGGGTTCTCAACACTGGTCATACCCGACGTCGGTAAATTCTTTCTTTTTCTTTCTTTCTTTTCTTTCTTTCCCGTGGATAGGTAGTGCATCATGCTTATGCTCATGCTTAAAAACATTCGCAAGTCAATCAACTTTTCAAATCAATGCATATCATAAAATCTCATGTCATCTATCATGCAAAAACATATTATATCATTTGAAAACATTTCAAAGTATAAGCATATTATTATAGAAAATACTTATACCCACCTGGATGTTCCTTAGAGCTAAGGAACTAATTCCCAATTCCATTTCTTTCTTTATCCATATTTATCCTCATAAAACAGCATAAATGCCTATCAAGAACCAAACAAGAACATTACTCATCTTTAGTCGTCGACACAACTATTTCTTCTTGATATCAAATCTAAAACGCTATGGTCTATCAAAACTAGGGTCATTGCATCCTCTAACATCTTATTAACAAACAAATTCTATCGAAATTTCGGCAGCGTAACGTTTATAAATGCATCGCCAATTCAACATCAGATCAACCAAACATAGCCCAAACTCCTTTAATTCATCACCATATGTCTCAATATGCATAGGAAACTCAACAACAAGCTTCAATCATCTCATCTTAGACAATAACCGAAAATCCCCTTAAGACGTCACTTAGGGTCAAACGTCGAAAATTCACGTGAGACGTCATCTAACACCAACGAACCTATATACATGCTCAACTATCATTAAATATCATCATTTTATCAATAAAACATAAAGATCAAAGCTTTGGCTTTGAAAACAAATTTTCGCCGACAAACTAAAATTTTCCGTTTACGAATAAGTCGTGGAAAAATCCGAATAAATCATTTTAGGCTTTATTCATATCATAGAATCCAAATATGAAGTCAAAATGATCAAATAAAATCAAAATCCAACATTATAACACTTAGGGTTTTCGCCATTTGGGCTTTTTCAGATACTTTCGATTTCAAACGTTTTTCTTGTTCCAAACACGTTTATATCAATCCAATAACATATATATGAAGTCAATTCAATCATAACAACATCATAAATTCAAGATCAAGACATGCCCTTTTCGAAAATTACAAGAATTTACAAACAATAAACATATGCTTTCCAATTTCAACGTTAAACGTCGAATCTATCATAATATCTATAAATAATCAACAAAACATAAACAATCATAATTCTTGAAATATGACCGAAAAACTAAAATGAACATAAGAGCATGTTTTTAAAAATTTAAAATCATAGTTGTGTTCTCGGTACGAGATTATACCTCTATTCGAAGACCGATCGAAAATTTAACTGCCGGATCTTCCTATTTTTGAAGCATAAATTTCGAAATTTTATGTGTGTGCAAGTGTGTGTTGCGTGAGTTTAGGGAGATGAAATGAAGATGATAATGGTTCCAAAGTATATATTATGTAATAAATTAGTAAGGGTAAAATAGTAATTTCACATTATTAATTAAATTTTCTTTTATTTTTCCCAAACAAAATGGTGCCAACACACCATATTCTAGAGATTTCTATAAAATAATCTCCATAAATTTATCCTTAAATTTTCGGATTTAATAATATTAATAATAATAATAATATATTTTCATGAAATTTTCCAAAATATACTAGAAAATTCCATAATTAATTCCCGAAAATTCCAATATTGAATCTTATTTTCTTATGTCACGACCCCACTCCGGACGACCCGGACTGGAGGGCGACTAATACTAGGAGTAGTATTTTAGGGGTTCTACGGCTAAGATAAAGATGCATAATAACAATAAACTAGCATGCCCGAACATGATATAATGATATAATAAGAATAATCTAGCATGCTTGATCATACCATAAGATTATGTCATAACGGTTCAAAGGGTTAGGCCATCGGGCCCCAAAATCCATGGTCCAATGGACCTCAATAGTTAATAACAGTAAAGCAGAAATAAATGAGTTCAGAGTTTAGCAGCGGAAAGTGTGTGAATACATATATGACGATATGCATTCAAGGTGAAAACCACAAATTCTAGATAAATTGGTCAAGGACACCGGACTCCTCAACACATTCCCCATCATCATCATCGAAGCTCAACCTGCACATTTAAAAACAAACATGCAGGGCTAAGTACAAGAAATTGCACTCAGTGGACTCATGCCGAAAACATTTGATATAAGATTACGCCAATATCGTAGTAAGTCACAGGGTTTTAGTTGAAATGCCTCAGGCTTACTAAAACATTTTCAGTTCATAAACATAGCTCGCCGAGCATTTTCGTGTGTATGGTCCGTATCTCATAGTATCAATTCATAACAAGATTAAAATTAAACGCCGAGAGGAGGCCTCCCATCTACGACGCCGTGACCGCCGTAATCCCGTAAAGACACGGTCACTCTCACAAGCATATGTTAATATAGCAATAGTTCCAACCTTCACGCCAATCCTAGCTGTGCATTTATCATCCGCACAGACCCGACATTTAAAAGGTTGGCGCGACCAAATGACATAACCTGTCATAATATAGTTCCAACCATCGCCACAGCCCTACCCGGGCATTACAGATAGGATCCATACATAAAACAGAACATTTTTGGCAGGTAATGTAATAAACATTTATCAACAGTTGCAAAATTAGCATAATAAATAAATTCATTTGTAAAGAGTAGCAAAGTCGCTTTTGTTTGAAAAGAGAGCCCATATTTTGAAGATAAGAAGCCCACCTGGACTATGGTTCGTTGTAAATTGAGTCCTAGGTTTGTTCGTACGTCAGTATCCAGTCGCCGCGTTTGCGTCCACACCTTTACGAAAAAGCGAGGCTTTAGTACGTCGCTCAAGTCTCTCGAGACTTTCAAAATTTAAGATGAACTTCGATATCTGATATCGGGGTGAACTGAATTCCTTAATGAATTCAATACGTTTCCAATACGTATATAATTGAATTGTTCTCGTTCCTCGAGATACGTTCAACGTATAAGTACGTTTTTCGATATACGGATTTCATTTGTGAAACCTTTTCTTACTAATGAGGTGTCATACTCAATTAGTATATCTTACGCGTACTGACGTATTTATCAATCGTATAATCGTACGTCTGACTTAAAAAGTCAACGAAGTCAACACTGGTCAACAAAGTCAACAATTTTGACTTTCAAATAGTAATTTCTTACTATTTCGTTTTATAAATCGAATTTGATCGATTTGAAATCCTGAAGTCCTATTTCTCGATTTATCACGTAAATCAAAGACTTATAAATAATTTTCGCAATTATTAATCCTTTTAATAATAAATCGCGTATTTTTGATTTAAAAACGTTATTAAACAAACGTTTGTCTCAAACATAGTAATCGTATAATTTCCTTAACGTACAACTGGGCTAGTTTATCAGATCCATAAGTGCTAATAATTGGTAGAAAATGAGCACTTTTTGTAAGCTTATCCACAATTACCCATATGGCTGTATTTCCTCTTCTCGACTTGGGTAAGCTTGTAACGAAATCCATTGTTATATCGTCCCATTTCCACTCGGGAATTTCTAACGGTTGCAACTTTCCGTATGGACGTCGGTGTAGTGCCTTCACTGTTGGCAAACAAGGCGTTTCTACGAAAGAAGCTATGTCTCGTTTCATGCCTTCCCACCAAAACTTTTCCGTCAGGTCTTGGTACATCTTAGTACTGCCTGGGTGGGCGGTGTAGGGTGTATCATGAGCCTCACTCATGATTTCATTTTGAAGCTCTGCGTCGTCAGGGACGATATCCCACCTTCAAATAATAAGGCGTTGTCGACGCCTTGAAATTCTTAAATCCTTCGGACCTTACACTTTGTCGATCTTTTCTAACTTTTCCTCCATCCTTTGTCTCGACAATCCTTTTCTTAGATCGATGTCGGTGTGAGTGTAGCGATCTGACCACAATTGTCTCAGGTGGTTCCACCAGTTCAATCCTCATTCTTCCAAACTCTTCAACGAGTTTTTCCTCTTGTACAAAGAGACATCCTAACTTGGTATGGCTCTTACGACTCAAGGCGTCAGCTACTACATTCGCCTTACCCGGGTGATAGTTAATACCACAGTCGTAATCTTTTACAAGCTCGAGCCATCTTCTTTGTCTCATATTCAAATCTCTTTGTTCGAAGAAGTACTTCAAACTTTTATGATCCGTGAAGATCTCACATCTCACACCATAGAGATGGTGTCTCCAAATTTTCAGTGCATGAACTACCGCTGCTAATTCCAAATCGTGTGTTGGGTAGTTAGGTTAGTGGGTCCGAGTTGTCGGGATGCATAAGCTATCACTTTTCCTTCTTGCATCAAAACACAACCCGTCCGGTCTTAGATGCGTCAGATAGACTACATACCCTTTGTCCGCTCGGGATTGCTAGAACTGGTGCACTTATCAATTTTTCCTTGAGTATTTGGAAACTCGTCTCGCATTCATCAGTCCAATTGAACTTGATTCCTTCCGGAGTAGTTGGGTTATTGGCCTTGCAATTTTGGAGAATCCTTGATGAATCTCCTATAGTAACCAGCTAATCCTAGAAACTTCCATTCTCGCGGCCGAGTCTTTGGTGATTTCCATTCTGCCACGGCCTCTACTTTGGTCGGATCTACTTTTATACCTTTGCAGACACGATGTGTCCAAGGAACATAACTTCCTTCACCAAAACTCACATTTGCTAAACTTAGCAAAGAGTCTTTCATCTCTCAAGGTTGGCAAAACCGTTCTTAGATGTTCTCTATGATCCTCTTCATTCTTTGAATAAATAAGGATATCATCTATGAAGACCAAAACAAATTTATCCAAAATAGATGAAATACTGCTCATAAGGTCCATGAATCTGGTGGTGCATTGGTTAATCCGAATGGCATAACTATGAACTCATAGTGGCCGATCTAGTTTGGAATGCGCCTTAGGTACATCCTCTAACGTATTTTCACCGGTGGTGGTCTCGACTTAAGATCAATTTTCGAGAATACACCTGCTCCTCGCAATTGATCAAACAGGTCATCAATTCTGGGTAAAGGGTATTTGTTCTTTAGTGTCATCTTATTTAGTTCTCTATAATCGATGCACATCCTCAAAGAACCATCCTTTTTCTTGACAAACAAAACAGGCGCTCCCCAAGGTGAAACACTCGGCCTAATGAAACCTAGATCCAACAATTCTTGAATCTGGATCTTCAGTTCCTCCAACTCTTTTGGGGCCATCCTATAGGGCGCCTTCGACACTGGGGCTGATCCTGGCTCCAAGTCGATGGTAAACTCTAGTTGTCTATCAGGAGGCAGTCCTGGTAGATTTTCGGGAAACACGTCCGAAAATTCTTGGACAACTTCTATGTCTTCTACCCGCGCTTCGGGTTTATCCTCTCCGTTCAAATAAACAAGGAATGCATGGCATCCTTTCTGGTTCATCATCCTCCTCGCCTGTAGTGCTGATACAATCGGGATTCTTCTTCCCATGTTGATCCCGTGGAAATGCGTAGCTTCTTGTCCAGGAAAGTGAAACGAAATCTTCCTTTCCTTACATAGAATCGTGGAATGATTCTTAGCTAACCCGTCCATTCCTAGGATTAAGTCTACATCATCCATGGGTATTATGTTTAGATTGCTAGCCAGAACCTTAAGTGATCCTAATGTCAACTCTAGGTTCGAGCAAAAGTGTGTAACAGTCATAATCCCTCCTATAGGCGATGAGATTCTCATATCACGGCTTGACTTTTCGGACCTAAGGCCCAAAGATTTCACGCATGATTTTGCAATAAAAGAATGCGAAGCACCCGTGATCGAACAAGAATATAACGGTAGGTTGAGGAGAACTCCCATACCGCCAGTTTCGGTTTTGTTCGCTCGCCTCCTATGCAAGGCGAGGCTCTAGCCCGAGCCGGCCGAGGGTGACGGGCGCTGGTCCTTGTTGGTTCTGTGGTCGTTGTCCGGGCCGTTGCCGCCATTGCCGCGTGGTCGACGCCTTTGTTGTTGTTGAGGCGGTTGTTGCCCACCGCCGCTGCGGGGTTGTTGTTTGCCGCTACCATTATGGTTCCGCACCACTTGCCGGGTTGTTGCCACTGGAGTTCTTGAGGTTGAAATTTGAACTATTGCGGTGGGGTTGAAGTCGATAGCCCTTAATGGCTGAACATTGCCAGGTTGGTTCGGCCTTATTTCCGAACGTGACACTGGGCAATTATTGGCGTAATGCCCTTTTGCCCCGCGTTTGTAACAGCTTACCACATTTGCCGTGCACACTCCCTTGTGTGCTCTATGGCATCTAGGGCATGGAGGTGCCCTTATCTGTTCCTGCGGTCCCCTTGCGGTGGAGCATAAGTCGCCTCTTCCGCCTCTACCCTTCTTTGCCCGCGTTTCCTTGCCACGGGCGCTTGTGACTCGCGTCCCCATAGCTCCCGCGGTTGTTATTCCCATGGTTGGGTTTCCATTTCCCTTTTCCTCTGTCCGAAGTATTGTGTGTCTTAGCCGACACCGACTTATCTTCGGACATTGCCGCCTCAATATCTAAAGCTCGTGCAAGAGCTTCAGTGTAAGTTAGGTCTCCATGGCTGGCAAGAGACATCCGTATCTCCATCCTCAGTCCCGACCTAAACTTCTCCGACATTTTCAAGTCGGTGTCCACCTGTTCTGGTGCATAACTCGACATCTCGCAGAAAGCACGATCATAGTCGGTCACAGACAATCTTTTTGCTTTAGCGGAAAAATTCGCTCCTTTTCCTCTTATAGCTTTTGGGATGTATTTCATACAGCCTCCTCAAGTCCTCCCATGAGAACTCCTCCAGCTTGTTCAAGAAGAAGGTCTTCTTCGGCCTCCAACCGTAAGTCAAGTCACCGAAAGCAACGCATGACGCCTGTTCTCGGCGTGCATCTTAAGAATTGAAAACCGCTCAATGGTTCTAACCCATTGCTCGGCTTCTTCCGGGCTTTCCTTCCGTTAAAGACCGGTGGGTTTTGCCTCGTGAATAGTTCCTCGATCCTTCGCTCAGGCCGAGGTGGGGTGGTTGGGAATATCTTCTTCCTCTTGCTCGGGATTCTACCCTCCTCTAGGTCTTCCTCGACCTCACGGGTTCTCGTTAGGGTTTCTTCTGAGGCATTACATTATATAAAACATATCATCGCAATTTCATAGCTTAACATACATAAGATTTTCATAGCCTCCCGCAAAACGATATCAAAATAAAACAACTCATCCTTAACATAGACAATTTGTCATAAAAGCCCCACTGGGTCAAATATATAGATAGGTAATCAAGGTGCATCAAAAGCAAGATGTTCAACATCAAGAATCACAAGAAAACAAAACAAGAAGGTTTCGGGCCCACGCGGCCTCCCAAAAGAAATCGAGTTCTAGAACCATCATGCATCAAATATAAAAGAAAAAGCTAGCACATGCTAGTCATAACAAAGCAATTTCAATTAAAGCGCCGCCTAACGCCTTCACGGCTCCTTCCTACCGCGTCTTCCTCGGGGTCTTCCTCCTCTTGAGTCGCTTCTCCATCCGAATCGCCCTCACGAGGTCGCACTGACGGTCCCGCACCGGCTTCCATCATCGGTATGTCGCGCAGGGTCCGGGTTATCCGCCGCATAAGTCGTAGTTGTGGCGGATCGGACCGTAGCATACTGGTCGGGTCATAGCCATTGAAGTCATCGATACGCTCATCCGTCTTGTCCGTGGAAGGGCTCTTCCTCTTCCGGTGGTGGCGGATTGGGACGCAGTGGTGGGAAGGCGGTAGTGGCGGACGATGGGTGTCCAAAACCGCCGGTGGCAAGACGGGCTCTCCCGAGCTCTGGGCGTCTTGCCTATCTACCTCGTACATCCTTCCTCATCTATCCGTGCAGGGGTATCACCGATCGACTGCCTGGAACTCGAGGTATAGCCACTCCGCGACTCATCACGCCAAGTGTACTCCCGTGGAGGAGATAGGTCCCATAGGTGCGGCTCAGAATATCATACACGTAAGTCGATGACTCACGAACCCGGCAAATCCCAATCAAATCATAGCCTCGGGCATACGATAAATGTAATCTCCGATACCTCTCGGGCATAACCATCCCATGTACAAGGAGTATAGCTTGGTGTAACAGCCCGCCAATCTAAAGTACGGATTAGACGGGACTGTTACCAACTAAGCAGGGATTAAGAACATAATGACCAACAACCTTTCAAGACTTCAAACTGTTATAGATAAACACACAACGATTTCATATAAACTAGACCAACAGATCATCAACAAAAGGATTCAACTGATCTGGAGGTGACATAAGCAATAACCAAAATAATATAATAAAGTGTTTTGAACAGCGGAAAGCATGTGAATGCATATATGACGATATACATCCAAGGTAAACTATTAGCGACAAAAACTCCGACTGCTCAACACTTGTCCATCCTATCGTGACTCAACTCGCACATTCAAAACAAACATGCGGGGCTAAGTACAAGATTGCACTTAGTGGACTCGTGACAAAATAATTTCATTTAATTACACTGCCCATTAGTATAACACGAGGATTTTAGTTGAAATAACTGGCGAATACCAAAATACTTTATCATTTCTCAAAAGATTCGCATGCGTAGGCATTTTCTGATTTGTATGATCCGTATCATTTACATAACTGTCCATAACAGATCTCACGCCGTAGAAGTAGGCCTCCTTCACCGACGCCGTGATCGGCCAAGATGTTGCTAACGGCTCACAATCACATAGTCGGGATTCGCAGATCCGACTAGATCCACGACCGCCGATGATGTTGCTAACGGCTCACACACACACACTGGTGTACACGTTAACCCTAGCCGTGAATTTCGTGATCCGACTAGATCCGATATCGCTTTTAAAATTGGGAGCTACCCAATAACCGATTCACATTCATAGTTGGCTCGCCCAACAACATGATGGGATACATACGTTAAAACATAAATATTTTGGGCATGTAATCAATAAGGTTCATAATCATTTTCAACCGAAAGCTTGTAAATAAATACTTTTCGAATAAAGCGTCAGAATAAAAGGGTTTTCGAGTAAAGCCCACCTCGCACACGCAGTCTTTCAACTATGGTCACTTTCCCACGCCAATGCCCCGCCCACGTATCACCTTAACGTAAGAATTATTTTAGCACGTTGGTCACGTTTGACAGAGACGAATCATAGTCTATAACGTTCACGATCAAATAAGGCTAACGCCGGATTTATTTTGACGCTTCCTAATCGATTTATGTTGATTATGAAATTTCTCAACATATAAAGGGTATTCTACCTTTTAAGTATATAATGACGTTTTAACGCACTTACGTAACGTAAGTAGCATTGTTACTAAACGCGTTTATGTCACATTGATCACGATTATCGATTATGCGTCTGCTGACCTTGGTCAACGATTTTGGTCAACTATTTTGACCAAGTCAACCAAAAGTCAACAATTTTGACTTTGGTCAACAAAAGTCAACATTTTGACTTTTTCAACTATTTATGAAATTTTATCATTTTATGTGCAATTTTGTTCCAAAATTCCTATAAAATCATATTATGTCTAAAACATTATTTTAGACCATATTATGTAATTATACTTGATAAAATAAATTTATAACATTATTACACATATTATAAAGTTTTCATTATTTTCAATTAAATAGCATGACTTTCAAAAATTCTATAAATTCACATATCACACTATTTTATCATGTGATTAATAATATGTAATTACCTTAGTCAAATAAAATTTATACACCTTAGTATTATACACTAATGTTTTCGGTTTTCATAAATAACCCAACAAATGATTTTTAAAAATTTCAATAAATTCATGTATCAATTAATCACCCTCAATTATGCTTACTATAACATAATTGTTATTTATTATGAAATATTGAATTTAATTTACCTAAGTCATGTTTGAAAATTTCAACTTAGGTCCAAATAATTTTTATAAATTTCAATAAATCCTCACAACCATATATTATGAATCTACACACTTAATATGCTATTATATCACTTAAGTATGAATTTTATCACAACATTATAACTTATACATATATTTTCGGTATTTAATAAATTATAGGCTATAGTTTTCCAAAAATTCTACATAAATTCATATAAGCATATTTAATACCCTAGATTATTATTCCATGCTTAAATCAACAATTAAAAATTAAAATCATCAACATATATCACCCCTAAGTTTTCGGTCCAATGCATAAATTTAATAGCATGCTTAATTTCATGATATAATTAATATACATGCTTAATAACATAGTATAAACATAATATCTAAACATATTAACACAAGATCTAAAATTTTCGAAAATGATATATATAAACTAAGATCATAACTTAAAATTTAACGGAAGAAATTCGAAAATTTAAGCATGTATACGAAGATCGTACGATTTCTAACCTTTTAATCGGTACGGATTTTGATCGGCAAGGTTTAATTGATCTAAGTTTGGGATTAAAATGGATGAACTCTCTCCTTTTTTTCTCACTATGGTTTCGAAAATGAGGGGAGCAAAATAGAGAAGTGGAGAGCTTAGGTTATATTTATAGTGTTAATCAACTTGCTTAGCAATTATTACATGAAATAATATCTAATACACTTGCTTACCTTAGTCAAAGAAATCGGCCACCTCCTTAGGCTATGAGACAAAATTAAATCCTTATCTTATACACATCATAATGTTATCTTACCCTTAAATTGCAACTTGGATCTTAATTGCCCTTTAATTAAATAATTTGTAACATTTAAATATATATGTAGGTTTCGGCTATATCATATAGCCTAGAATTAAATTTCTATCTTATAATATATTATATAACTTATTATATCATATTATAATTTAATTATTAATTATAGCATAATTATCAAGAATTAAATGATTTATTCACATTGTACATCAATGTATCATTCTCGCCACTTTTTGTTTCGTTAGGATAAATTTTATTTAATTTTCTATCATATATTATATTATAATCCTATGATAAAGTTACTTTAGAAAAGTCAAAAATTTCAACTCCAACAAGTGTCCCTATTATATAGTATGAAATTAATTATTTTCCAACCTTATTTCAACCATTTCGGCTCCCTCAATTAATAAGCATGGGATTACTTGTTTTAATTGTTTACTATCACTACTTTACACATATAATAAGATAGGATCCAACTCATATTCATTTATTAATTATAAGATGATAATTGTACATAAAATCATACTTAAAAATCCAAAATTTTCGCCACTTAGGAGTACAAGTGCACCTCCACTTGTGCAAGTTGTAATACACCTCATTTTTTCCTTAATGACATCATAATAATATAATAATTATCATATATCATTAATTGATTAAGAATAAAAATTAAATTACACTTAGGAAACTCACATTTTCAAAAATTAGGGCTATATTCCAAACATTAAATTTTCTTGTATAAAATAGCTACTACATAATTATGTGATATATTATATGTCTTAGATAATAAATTTAATCATAGAAAAGTATTTAAAAATAATTTAGATCATAAAACCCTAATTTAAATATTTAGGGTTTTCGAAACCCATTAAATAAGGTACATTGCATTCTTAAATTTTCTAGCATTATTTTATGATAAATAATGCTCTTATATAATAATATAATTATAGGAATTTGAATTTTATAATTCCGAGATCATATGCTAAAGTTATCGCATTATCTCTAAACGTAGACGTTTGAAACGTCTCTAAATTCTCATAGTTTAATTATCTCTAAAATGTTCAAAATAAAGTTTGTTACAACTTTATTTATTCCTATAATAATAGGAATTTCAAATTAAGCTTAAGCGCTTAATAATATCAGAAGATGTAATCGTCGAATTTATTCGACGTTAGAAAATTACGTTCAAGGAATATTGAAAATTATATTCCTTAATTCACTAAGCCTCGATGAATCTCATACGAAATTATCCAATTATGCTTGGTCAAAGTCAAGAGTCGACTAATTAAGATTTTAATTATTGAATTAATAATATTAATTACGGAATTTATTATCGTAATTCAGTATTAAAATTACGGGATATTACATTCTACCCCCCTAAAAAAAAATTTCATCCTCGAAATTTGCATACCTCAAAAGAGTTCGGGGTATCGCTCTTTCATGGCATCCTCGAGTTCCCACGTAGCTTCTTCCTGTCCGTGGTGCCTCCATAGGACTTTCACTAACGGGATTGATTTATTTCTCAACTGTTGAACTTTATGGTCCAAAATGGCCACAGGTTCCTCTTCGTAGCTCATATCAGGATTTAAGACCACGTCATCATGATGTATTACGTGTTTCGGGTCATACACATATTTTCTCAATTGGGACACATGAAACACATTATGAACATTACCCAAACTTGGTGGTAATGCTAGTCTATAAGCTACAGGACCGATTTTCTCGAGGATCTCGTAAGGTCCTATAAATCGTGGTTTCAACTTTCCCTTTACCCCAAATCTTACAATGCCTTTAGACGGAGAAGCTTTAAGGAAAACCTTGTCTCCACACTCAAATTCTAGCTCAGATCTACGGGTATCGGCATATGATTTCTGCCTATCCTGAGCTTCCTTTATTCTTTGTCTTATCGCGCACAATTTCAACCATTTCTTCCATCGTATCGTGCCCTAAAATTTTCCTTTCACCAACTTCATCCCAAGAATTGGTGATCGACATTTCTTCCATACAATGCTTCATATGGGGCCATGTTGATTTTACCGATAACTATTATTGTAAGCGAACTCAATAAGTGGTAAAACTTGTTCCCAAGTTGCGCCGATCCAATACTACCGTTCTCAACATATCCTCTAGCGTTTGATTGTTCGTTCCGATTGGCCGTCTACGTGCGTGGATGAAAAGTCTGTTGAAATTCACTTCGTCCCAATTCCTTTGTAAGCTTATCCAAAATCTCAAGTAAACTTGAATCTCTATCGAAGTGATAGATTTCGTATTCCATGCAGACGTACAATTTCCTTCACATATAGCCGAGCTAACTTGTCGGACCCATAGGTGATTCAGATTGGTAGGAAATGAGCACACTTTGTAAGGCGATCCACTACTACCCATATAGCGTTGTTACCCATTTGTGACTTTGGTAAACCCGTTACAAAATCCATAGCTATGTCATCCCATTTCCATTCGGTATCTCCAAAGGTTGCAGCTTTCCATATGGCCTTTGATGTAACGCCTTTACTTGTTGACAAGTAAGACAACGCTCGACGAATGAGGCTATATCTCTTCATTCCTTCCCACCGTAACTTTCTTCGTAGGTCTTGGTACATTTTGGTACCGCTGGATGGGCGGTATAAGGAGTATCATGAGCTTCACTCATGATTTCATTTCTAAGCTCGTCATTGTTTGGAATGCATAGCCTCTCCTCAAACAACATTGCGTTATCAGATGCTTCTTTGAAACCTTTTTGTTCTCCCATTCTCACTTTAGCCCTTATCTTCTCTAGTTCCTCATCCTTTCTTTGTTCTTCTATGATTTTATTCCTTAAATCGGACATCATAGTAAGTGTAGCAATATTATCCATGATTGTCCTTGGTGGTTCGACTATCTCTATTGACATTTTCTCAAACTCTTCGATGAGTTTTCCTTCCTTTGTCAAGAGACATCCTAGCTTTGATTGACCCTTACGACTTAAGGCATCTGCTACTACATTAGCTTTTCCTGGATGATAGTTTATGCCACAGTCGTAGTCTTTTACTAATTCGAGCCATCTCCTTTGTCTCATGTTCAGATCTTTTTGCTCGAAAAAGTATTTTAAACTTTTGTGGTCAGTAAAGATTTCACATCTTACTCCGTAGAGATGATGTCTCCAAATCTTTAGGGCGTGAACCACGCCTACCAGCCCAAATCATGAGTCGGGTAGTTCAACTCATGTGGCCTAAGTTGTCGTGATGCATAAGCTATTACCTTCCCTTCTTGCATTAATACGCAACCAAGTCCATTTTTGGAAGCATCAGTATAGATAACATATTCCTTGTTTGAATCTGGAACAGCTAATACCGGTGCACTAGTCAGTTTCTCTTTTAACGTTTGGAAACTTGCCTCACACTCTTCGGTCCATGTAAATTTAATCCCCTTTCGAAGTAACTGTGTCATTGGCCTTGCTATCTTGGAGAATCCTTCAATGAATCTCCTATACTAGCCAGCTAATCCTAGGAAACTTCGAATTTCATTTTGAGTGGTCGGCGCTTTCCATCCTTGTACAGCCTCGACCTTTGCCGGATCAACTTTTATTCCTTCCACGACACAATGTGTCCAGGAATATTACTTTTTAAGCCAAAATTCACACTTTCGAATTTAGCATAAAGTTGTTCGGCTCGTAGGTCTCAGTAACATCGCTCTCAAGTGTTCCCTATGTTCCTCCTCGTTCTTTGAATAGATGAGAATATCATCTATAAAGACTAAGACAAACTTATCCAAGTATGGATGGAACACTCTGTTCATAAGATCCATGAACACGGCAGGTGCGTTGGTTAATCCGAACGGCACTACTACAAACTCGTAGTGGCCATACCTTGTTCGGAATGCCGTCTTAGATATATCTTCCGGCCGTACCTTTAATTGATGGTATCTTGATTTAAGATCGATTTTCGAGAATACACTTGCACCTCTCAATTGATCGAACAAATCGTCTATCCTTGGTAGCGGATATTTGTTCTTGAGCGTCAATTTGTTTAATTCTCGGTAATCGATGCACATTCTTAACGAACCATCCTTTTTCTTGACAAATAGGACAGGCGCTCCCCATGGTGAAACACTTGGCCTTATAAAACCCAAGTCCAATAACTCTTGAATTTGGATTTTCAACTCTTCGAGTTCCTTGGGTGCCATTCTGTAAGGCGCTTTTGATACTGGAGCTGATCCCGGCTCCAGATCAATTATGAATTCTAGCTGCCTATCTGGGGGTAGTCCTGGTAATGTCTCAGGAAAGACGTCTGGAAATTCCCGAACAATTTCCACGTCTTCGACCCTTACTTCCGTCTTTTCCTCTCCATTTAGATACACAAGGAATGCTTGACATTCCTTCTTGTTCATCATTCTCCGGGCTTGGAGTGCGGATATTATTGGGATTTTCTTTCCCATACTAATCCCATAGAAGTTCGTAACTTCTTTTCCCGGTGGTTGCATCGAAATTCTTCTTTCCTTGCATAAGATCGTGGAATGGTTTTCGGCCAACCAATCCATTCCTAGGATTATATCTACATCCCCCATAGGTATTACGTTCAAGTTATTTGCTAGAACTTTAATTGAGCCTAAGTTCAATTCTAAGTTCGAGCAAGCCTGTGTAACGGTCATAATACCTCCTATAGGTGATGAGATTCTCATTTCCTGATTTGTTTCCTCAGGGTTAAGTTCTAACATATCAACGCATGCTTTTGAAATGAAAGAATGCGAAGCACCCGTATCGAACAGAAGTATAATAGGTATATTGCAAAGTAATCCCATACCCGCTAGGTTACCTTGGTTCTGCTCGTTCTGACGCCTATGTAGTGCATAGGCTCTGGCCTGAGCTGGTTGCGGCCGGCGAGGTGCTTGCCTCTGTTGATTCTGCTGTTGTTGCCGCGTTGCTTCTTTGTCTCTGCTGCCTGCCGTTCTGCTTTGTTGTGGGTGGGGTTGGTACCGAATTGCCTCTTAACGGTCAAGGTGGCCTGCTTGATTTGGCCTCCCATAGTTATCGACGAATCCTGTGGCATTCATTTGCATAGTGGCCCCTTACGCCACACTTATAGCAAATGGGATTTCCAGCCATGCACACCCCAGTGTGCCTTTTATTACATTTCGGGCATGGTGGAATCCTTACTATCTCTTGGGTAGGTGGAGTAAACACGGGTCTCCTCCAACCTTGCCTTGTGGAGCCATGTTATCTCGCCATGGCCTCTTGTTGTTGTTGTTGAAACCTCCTCGGTTGAAGTTATTGTTATTTGAACTCCTTCCCATTTACACTTCCCTTTGTCACCGACATTTTGTGACCGGGTCGGTGATTTCTCCTCGGGCATTGCGCCTCTATGTCTAACGCCCGACTAAGAGCCTCCGTATAAGTTAAGTCGCCATGACCGCCAATGACATCCTTATCTCATGTCTCGATCTGTTTGAATTTTTCCGACATTTTCATGTCAAGATTCACTAAACCGGGCGATCTAGACATATCGCAGAGCGATCGGTCATACTCAATGACCGACATCTTGCCTCGCCTGTGGTGAAAATTCAATCTCTTTTTATTCCGGTAGCTTTTGGGAATGTACTTATCATACATTTCCATTTGAAGTCGTCCTGTAAAGTATTCCATTTGTTCCGGTCGATGTCTTTCTCCTTGCTTCCCACCAAGTCACCGTCCGGTGAGTTGGAATGTCACACAAGATAACCTTTCTTGCTTAGTACAACAAGGAAATCAAAATTGCTCGATAGCCCCGACCCACTGCTCGGCATCCTCGTGGCTTCCCTTGCCATTGAAGGAGGGCGGGTTCTGTCTTAAGAATAACTCCTCAACCCTACGGTCAGGTTGAGGTGGGGGTGGTACCGGGATCTCTTCATTTTCAGCCCGGGGTATCCTGCCTCTGCCCCTACCTCTTCCTCTACCCCTGCCTCTCGCTTCCTACTGAGGTACACGTCTGGGCGGCATTCTGTTAATAAAACGTAGTTAGTATTCGAGTAATGTTCATTGCAGTTGATTATACATGACATCTTATACAATCGTATCACAAAACAACTTAAACAACCATCATTCTTTTCACACAACTTATTGTTCATAAAAGCCCATCTTGGGTCATCATCATATATATATGGAAAACTTTGCCTCAAAAGGACTATTCTATACAAGTCATTAAGCGCAAGAGGAAGTTAAGTACACACTGTACTATGTATACCATTGTCAACTACATACTGGTTATAAGGCGTCTCAAAATACTATGCTTCTATATTGTTTGTTAACATCATTACTACATACTACACTACATACTACTCGTATACTAATATCCGTTTGGCCCATGTTTACGCTCACGTTTCCATGGTTTTCTCTTGCAGACTTCGTCTCACTGGATCCTCCTCAGGATCTTCTTCTTCTTCTGGGTCCTCTTCGGATTCCTCCTCTGAGCTTTCCTCTCGAGCACGCCTCCGAGATGGTCCAGCTCTCTCATCCCCTATGGCATACACATCGCGCATAGGGACAAAACCTTCTTGATGGCCGTATGCTTCCATATATGTCCTCTCGTGATAGGGTTGTAGGGAAAACGTATGTTAACCCTCGCCGAGGATCCATCTTGGGTGTTTAATTCACCATACATTGATTATAAACCTAGCATGCGTCTATATAATTAAAGTGCAACACGTTGGGGTTTTCGTGTTTACCTTTGGATCCGTTGAGGTGGATCGAGCGGGATGAGCGGATTGAGCGGTCGAGACTCGTGCTTTGACCTTCGGGACTGTATCCGGATACCCAAACTCCAACGTCGAGTGAGGACGAGCTATGGAGAATGCACGAAAATCACCCTTTCTCTCACCCAAACTCTCGAAAATTTTCTCTCGATTAATTGAGATGGCGAAAATCTTGCTTGTAATATGTGAGCATTAACCTAGACTTTATCTCATACCTTATATTTATAATGCTACCTTAATCCTATATGGAATGTTACCATAATCCTATATGGAATATTACCATAATCTATATGGAATATTACCATACTCTTAGGATTATTTCCATACTCTTAGATTATTTCCATACTCTCAAGATTATTACCATAATCTTATATGGAAAGGATCTATGCATATACCATAAATATAATTATATCCATGTGGATAAAGAGAATAAAATCTTGCCAATTGAGCAATAGGGAACCGATTTTCCTCGATTACTACGGGCCTGGATGGGCCGGCTGTGGATCAAATGCGAGGAATAAAGATGGGCCTCAAATAAATTAATTATCTTATGTTCGGCCGTAACATAAATTAATTTATAAACATTCGATCATGCCACTAGAGAAAGAATGTTGACTTACCCTTTATTACGAAGTTGAGTCGGGCTTGCACTTAGACATTCTGAATCCCGTATTTAAGATATCGAGCGTCCATTAATCATTTATAGCAATCATTGCTTAAAGCGATTAATAACTTTATTTCTTAAGTAGTACCACTCAACCTTATTATTGTACTTGAGCTAACTCAACTGCGGGGTTTAGTACAATAAACCTTTGAGCTCCTTAAGGGGCGTCATCATCCTAAGCGGATACGGTGACTCGTCTGAGATAACTAGCGTGACATACAACCTCGCCACCACCCAAGATCGCGGAGAATCTTGGGTTAGAACATATAACCCTCACTCATAACAAGTCAAAGTGATGGTCAACAACTCATACTCACCTAATACCTTATCGAGGTTTAGATCATCGTAAGTCACCGAGATCTTGGTTCTTCACGACGGTCGGAAGAAGAACTCATCTCATTGTGATCCTTGATACGTCGAGACGTATCAAGATAGACAAGCAACTAAGTCAAGTCACTTCTTATCTATCTGCGGCCTAAACCGACAACTCGTCCTTAAGTCGTCTCATTTGTGAAACTTTTATATCTCATTAAGCTTGACCAATCATACGGACTTACGTGATCTTCTACACACCGTATGATCTAACTTATATATGAGATAAGGGACACGATATATGCAATCAAGTATTCAAATCGGATAGGAGATTGTAATAGTGGTAACAGAAACATTGTATACAAGCTCAACCAAAGCGCCAAGATATACAAATCCAACAAGGGTGCCACACTTTGGTGGTGGAACGGTGGTGCGGTCGCGTCGGATGTCCAAATGTCATCGGTGGAAGAACTGGAACTCCCAATGACCTAGGTCGCGATGCTCGTCACATCGCCGGTCGATGTCTTGCTCCCATCTCATACGGTACGCGGGGTTGACCACTCGAGGACCTCTGTGTATAACCATTCCGGTGTCCCCGCCAGTGTCGTCGTAGCGCGAGTGTACTGTCCCGGTGGTGGCGACGACCTCGGTAGATCTCCGATCAAGTCATAGTCAATTCCGCACGATAGATATAGTCGCCCGATATCTCTCTTGTATAGTCTTCCCAATCAACTGGGAATCGAGTGAGTAACCGCTTGATGCCGTCATATCCTGTCACACCGTACTCATGGGCGTCCATCCATAATCGCAGATAACTCATCGAAACTCTCCTGACCGCCGCCCAACCCATACCGTAAGTGCGATGAGCTTCAAGGACTTCTCTGGGGTAACCTCGGCATCGCCCGCCTCGGTGAGTAGTAACGATGGCCATCTATCACGATAATATTAGCGTAAGTCGATCTATATCGATAAGCGGATAAAAGAATAGAATATATCATTAGCGGATAAAGCAAACACATCGATAAGCGGATAAATGTTTACATCAAAGTTCCTATGTTCATCCTACATCATAATTTCACTTATGGAATCTCTACTTTTAACTTCTTAAGTTCTCTATTCTTAGGAAAAAATTTCAGTCTAACTTTAATTGTTCCTCAAGAATTCTGGAGAAAGATTCAGGATTTCTGTACTTCATATGAAATGAAGTTCTTTGAGATAAGAATATGTGAGCGAAAACCGTTTGCAAAACGGAGTTCAAACGAATGAGAACGAGTTAAAACAAAAACACTGCGCAGTGCAGTTTTCTGCCTGCGCGACCATGCGCCGCGAACTTCTCATTTCTAAACGAGTGCGAGCTCATGCTCCGCTTCGTACGAGGTTTTTATCGAAATTTGTTTAGCTTTCTTTGGTCCTTATCGAACCCATGCGTCTTGCACCTTTGATCCTTTCTTTTGCTTTTGTCAACTTTTCGTTGAAAACTCGAGTTCGTTTCCAATCGACTTTTCGTTCGTTCGTAAATCAATATCTCACTATTGTTCTCGCAAAAGGGATCAAGCTCCTAGAACTCATGCTTCTATGTTCAAGAGGTGAGCATGCTTCTTAGAGCATCTATGTTCTTTTGGAAATAACATACCCATTTTCAGAATAAACTGTAAACTTTGAATAAATATTTCAAAAATCGTAACATAACTTCTGTACTCATGCTTTCAGTAACTCAAACATCACTTTTGACATTATCATGTCAACTATTTCTCATTCTTGATAAACTCTGTCTCATATCACTGATAACTCATTATCATATAACTTTTGACATAAAATTGTCAACTTTTCTCATAACACTGAAAAATTCTTTTCGGAATACGTTCCAAAACTTTCATGACTTTCACTGTTTTCAAAATGTGAATTCAATCTCATTTTCAACACCATCAAGTTCAACTGTTTCAACTTTCAACTTTCAAACTCAAAACTGAGAAAATAATTTACCTCTTTCCCGGTTGAGCTTGATGTGATGGAGTGTTGAGCACAGTCAGCTGATTTCTAGAAGTCTAGTGACTCAATCTAGACTTAACTTTTGAAAGAAGGTTTTAGGGTTCAAAGGACGACCTGCTCGATACCAGTAATGACCCGCCAATCTAAAGTACGGATTAGACCGGACTGTTACCAACTAAGCAGGGATTAAGAACATAATGACCAACAACCTTTCAAGACTTCAAACTGTTATAGATAAACCCACAACGATTTCATACAAACTAGACCAACAGATCATCAACAAAAGGATTCAACTGATCTGGAGGTGACATAAGCAATAACCAAAATAATATAATAAAGTGTTTTGAACAGCGGAAAGCATGTGAATGCATATATGACGATATACATCCAAGGTAAACTATTAGCGACAAAACTCCATTGCTCAACACTTGTCCATCCTATCACAGCTCAACTCGCACATTCAAAACAAACATGCAGGGCTAAGTACAAGATTGCACTTAGTGGACTCGTGCCAAAATAATTTAATTTAATTACACTGCCCATTAGTATAACACGAGGATTTTAGTTGAAATAATGGCGAATACCAAAATACTTTATCATTTCTCAAAGATTCGCTGCACAGCATTTTTCGATTCGTATGATCCGTATCATTTACATAGCGTCCATAAGCGATCTCACGCCGTAGAAGTAGGCCTCTTCTACCGACGCCGTGATCGGCCGAAGATGTTGCTAACGGCTCACAATCACATAGTCGGGGATTACGCATCGACTAGGATCCACGATCGCCGATGATGTTGCTAACGGCTCACAACACTTTGGTGTACACGTTAACCCAGCTGTGAATTTCGCATCGACTAGGATCCGATATCGATTTTAAAATTGGAAGCTACCCAATAACTGATTCACTTTCATAGTTGGCTCGCCCAACAACATGATAGGATACATACGTTAAAACATAAATATTTTGGGCATGTAATTGAATAACAGTTCATAATCATTTTCAATTGAAAGCTTGTAAATAAATACTTTTCGAATAAAGCGTCGTAAATAAAAGGGTTTTCGAGTAAAGCCCACCTCGTACACGTAGGTCTTTCAACTATGGTCTCTTTCCTACGTCAATGCCCCGTCCACGTATCACCTTAACGTAAGAATTATTTTAGTACGTTGGTCACGTTTGATAGAGACGAATCATAGTCTATAACGTTCTACGTATCAAATAAGGCTAACGTCGGATTTATTTTGACGTTTCCTAATCGATTGATGTTGATTATGAAATTTCTCAACATATAAAGGGTATTCTACCTTTTTAGTATATAATGTACGTTTTAATGTACTTACGTAACGTAAGTAGCATTGTTACTAAACGTACTATGTCACATTGATCACGTATTATCGAATTGCGTGCCCGTTGACCTTGGTCAACGATTTTGGTCAACTATTTTGACCAAGTCAACCAAAAGTCAACAATTTTGACTTTGGTCAACAAAAAGTCAACATTTTGACTTTTTCAACTATTTATGAAATTCTTATCATTTTATGTGCAATTCTTGTTCCAAAAATTCCTATAAAATCATATTATGTCTAAAACATTATTTTAGACCATATTATGTAATTATACTTGATAAAATAAATTTATAACATTATTACACATATTATAAAGTTTTCGGCTATTTTGAATTAAATAGCTTAGACTTGTGCAAAAATTCCTATAAATTCACATGTCACACTATTTTATCATGTGATTAATAATATATAATTACCTTAGTCAAATAAAATTTATACACCTTATTATTATACACTAATGTTTTGGTTTTCATAAATAACCCAACAAATGATTTTAAAAATTCGATAAATTCATATATCAATTAATCACCCTCAATTATGCTTACTATAACATAATTGTTATTTATTATGAAATATTGAATTTAATTTACCTAAGTCATGTTCGAAAATTTCAACTTAGGTCCAAATAATTTTTATAAATTTCAATAAATCCTCACAACCATATATTATGAATCTACACACTTAATATGATATTATATCACTTAAGTATGAATTATATCACAACATTATAACTTATACATATATTTTCGGTATTTAATAAATTATAGGCTATAGTTTTCCAAAAATTCTACATAAATTCATATAAGCATATTTAATACCCTAGATTATTATTCCATGCTTAAATCAACAATTAAAAATTAAAATCATCAACATATAGCACCCCTAAGTTTTCGGTCCAATGCATAAATTTAATAGCATGCTTAATTTCATGATATAATTAATATACATGCTTAATAACATAGTATAAACATAATATCTAAACATATTAACACAAGATCTAAAATTTTCGAAAATGATATATATAAACTAAGATCATAACTTAAAATTTAACGGACGAAATTTGAAAATTTAAGCATGTATACGAAGATCGTACGATTTCTAACCTTTTAATTGGTACGGATTTTGATCGGTATGGTTTAATTGATCTAAGTTTGGGATTAAAATGGATGAACTCTCTCCTTTTTTTTTCTCACTATGGTTTCGAAAATGAGGGGAGCAAAATGGAGAAGTGGAGAGCTTAGGTAATATTTATAGTGTTAATCAACTTGCTTAGCAATTATTACATGAAATAATATCTAATACACTTGCTTACCTTAGTCAAAGAAATCGGCCACCTCCTTAGGCTATGAGAAAAAATTAAATCCTTATCTTATACACATCATAATGTTATCTTACCCTTAAATTGCAACTTGGATCTTAATTGCCCTTTAATTAAATAATTTATAACATTTAAATATATGTATGTAGGTTTCGGCTATATCATATAGCCTAGAATTAAATTTCTATCTTATAATATATTATATACCTTATTATATCATATCATAATTTAATTATTAATTATAGCATAATTATCAAGAATTAAATGATTTATTCACATTGTACATCAATGTATCATTCTCGCCACTTTTTGTTTCTTTAGGATAAATTTTATTTAATTTCCTATCATATATTATATTATAATCCTATTATAAAGTTACTTTAGAAAAGTCAAAAATTTCAACTCCAACAAGTGTCCCTATTATATAGTATGAAATTAATTATTTTCCAACCTTATTTCAACCATTTCGGCTCCCTCAATTAATAAGCATGGGATTACTTTTTTTAATTGTTTACTATCACTACTTTACACCTATAATAAGATAGGATCCAACTCATATTCATTTATTAATTATAAGATGATAATTGTACATAAAATCATACTTAAAAATCCAAAATTTTCGCCACTTAGGAGCACAAGTGCACCTCCACTTGTGCAAGTTGTAATACACCTCATTTTGTCCTTAATGACATCATAATAATATAATAATTATCATATATCATTAATTGATTAAGAATAAAAATTAAATTACACTTAGGAAACTCACATTTTCAAAAATTAGGGCTATATTCCAAACATTAAATTTTCTTGTATAAAATAGCTACTACATAATTATGTGACATATTATATGTCTTAGATAATAAATTTAATCATAGAAAAGTATTTAAAATAATTTAGATCATAAAACCCTAATTTAAATATTTAGGGTTTTTGAAACCCATTAAATAAGGTACATTGCATTCTTAAATTTTCTAGCATTATTTTATGATAAATAATGCTCTTATATAATAATATAATTATAGGAATTTGAATTTTATAATTCCGAGATCATATGCTAAAGTTATCGCATTATTCTAAGCGTAGAGCGTTTGAAACGTCTCTAAATTCTCATAGTTTAATTAACTCTAAAATGTTCAAAATAAAGTTTGTTACAACTTTATTTATTCCTATAATAATAGGAATTTCGAAATTAAGCTTAAGCGCTTAATAATATCAGAAGATGTAATCTGTCGAATTTATTCGACGTTAGAAAATACGATTAGAAGGAATATTGAAAATTATATTCCTTAATTCACTAAGCCTCGTGAATCTCATACGAAATTATCCAATTATGCTTGGTCAAAGTCAAGAGTTGACTAATTAAGATTTTAATTATTGAATTAATAATACTAATTACGGAATTTATTATCGTAATTCAGTATTAAAATTACGGGATATTACACTTGGAGTCGCTTAATGCCATCATAGTCGGTTCGCCATAGGCTCAGGCGTTCCTCCACACCGAAGGTGTCGCTGTAAACTCGCCTAGGTCTTCGCCGCACATCCAACATTCCCGATAGGTGTGCATCAGCTCCTCGGGTGTGGCATGAGGTCCTACCCTCCTCCTAGCGATATAGCGCATCTCCTCCATCTGCTACGATCAAAACTAACATAAGTCAACTATCATCATCTCAAAAGCAGAAAGGATAACTTAAGCATAACGAGAAGCAACTAGGTTGGAACTAAACAGTCTATAAGGTAGGCAACATCATAAGGTACAACACATATTACAACTTACCTTCTTAGTCTTACCCAAACGTATACATATAGACCAATAACATCTTGATATATATATGCTACGAGATCCTTGTATTATACTAAACACTTAAACTAGCGTTCAACAGACTCTATCATATTCTGGAGACAGAATTAGGGATTCTGTTCTTCATAATAAATGAAGATCAGTGCGTTAGGATGCGCAGTGAAAACCATGCGTAAATCGAGTCCTAACGAAGAGATCTAGCTAAAACAAATTTACTGTGCAGTGCAGGAAATTTGCGCGATCGTGCCAAAATGTAAATCGAGGCGTATGTCACGGCGTGTCGTCTACCATATTCAGGTCTTTAGGTTGAGGTTGAACATTCGAAGCCGTAAGTGGCGTCCATGTCATGATTCGTGTCGATGCTCACTCATGTCGAAGTGTGAGGAACTGTTGATGTCGTTCATCTTCAAGGTTGAGGCCGTCCTTGTTCATCCTTCTCGCTCGTCTTTCGTTGTCCGAGCTCGAGGATATCGTCACTTTCATTCTTCCTATCGTTCTTTTGTTCTTGTAAGAAAAAAAGTTCGTACTTCTATGTTCTTTCACGATCGTGAGCATGCTCCTTAGAGTCAGGTTCTCTTCGTGATAACATATCATTCATCACAAACGAAATTTTGAAAATTGGAAAATAAAGTCTTATTTGAGAATTTTGGAAATACGATTTCAAAATGACAATCATGATCAACTCATATACATATCAAAAATGAATTCATTCATTCCATGTTGATCATTCAACTCAATACCACCATATACTTCCATCTCAAAATTTGAGTATTCGCATCAATACTTATTGGTTTCAAACCAAAGTTTTTGGAAAAACTTTCTTGCTCAAACTTCCATTTCCAGCATCAAAATTTTCATAATAACATAATCTTTCAAAGGTTCTTCCAACTTACTCATCATGTAAAAATTTTCCATTTCATGAGTTTGAGAAAGAAATGCAGTTACCTTATTCCCGGTTGAGCTCGATGTGATGGAGTGTTGAGAGGAGTCAATAGATTTCTATAAGTCCAGTGACTCGATCTAGACTTAGAATAAAAAGAATTTGTGGTTTACAAAGAGCAAAAGCGCTCTGATACCACTACATCACGACCCCACTCGGACGACCGGATGGAGGGCGACTAATACTAGGAGTAGTATTTTAAGGGTTATCTGACTAAGATAAAGATGCATAATAACAATAAACTAGCACGAACATGATATAATGATATAATAAGAATAATCTAGCATGCTTGATCATACCATAAGATTATGTCATAACGGTTCAAAGGTTTAGCCATCGGGCCCCAAAATCCATGGTTGATGGACCTCAATAGTTAATATGATGGCGTAAATAAATGAGTTCGAGTTTAGCAATGAAAGTGTGTGAATACATATATGACGATATGCATTGAGGTGAAAACCACAAATTCTAGATAAATTGGTCGAGGAGACCGGACTCTCAACACATTCCCATCATCATCATGAAGCTCAACTGCACATTTAAAACAAACATGCGGGGCTAAGTACAAGAAATTGCACTCGGTGGACTCATGTCGAAAACATTTGATATAAGATTACGCGCGATATCGAGTAAGTCATGAGGGTTTTAGTTGAAATGCGCAGGCTTACTAAAACATTTTAAGTTCATAAACATAGCTCGGCCGAACATTTTCTTGGTGTGTATGGTCCGTATCTCATAGTATCAATTCATATGAAGATTAAAATTAAGCGTCGAGAGGGAGGCCTCCCATCTACGACGCCGTGACCGGCCGTAATCCCGTACATCACGATACTCTCACAAGCATATGTTAACATAGCAATAGTTCCAACCTTCACGCCAATCCTAGCGGACATTTATCATCCGGCACAGGACCCGACATTTAAAAGGTTGGGCGCGACCCAAATGACATAACTCGTCATAATATAGTTCCAACCATCGTCACGACCTACCCGCAAGCAGACAGATCCATACACAAAAGAATATTTTGGCGGTAATGTAGTAAACATTTGTCAGCAGTTGTAGAATAAAATTGTAAAGAAACTCATTTTGGAAGAACAAGTAAAATCACATCTTAGTGGGTAAGAAAAGGGCCCACATTTTGAAGATAAAAGCCCACCGGACTATGGTTCGTTGTAAATTGAGTCTAGGTTTGTTGATGCGTCGGTATCCGATCGCGCGTTTGCGTCACGCTTTCTGGCGAGGCTTTAGTGCGTCGCTCAGTCTCGAGACTTTCAAAATTTAAGATGAACTTGATATCGATATCGGGTGAACTGAATTCATAATGAATTCAACACGTTTCAATCGTATATAATTGAATTGTTCTCGTTTCTCGAGATCGTTCAACGATATAGCACGTTTTTCGATATACGGATTTCATTTGTGAAACCTTTTCTTACTAATGAGGTGTCATACTCAATTAGTATATCTTACGCGTACTGACGTATTTATCAATCGTATAATCATACGTCTGACTTAAAAAGTCGGCGAAGTCGACCCTGGTCAACAAAGTCAACAATTTTGACTTTCAAATAGTAATTTCTTACTATTTCGTTTTATAAATCGAATTTGATCGATTTGAAATCATAAAGTCCTATTTCTCGATTTATCACGTAAATCAAGGACTTATAAATAATTTTCGCAATTATTAATCATTTTAATAATAAAACGCGTATTTTTGATTTAAAAACGTTATTAAATAAACGTTTGTCTCAAACATAGTAATCTATGTTTTTAAAATTTTATAAAATTCAAATATGTCCAGAATATTAATTAGACATATATTTTATTAATAAACTGGATTAAAAAGAATTTAAAATCCTTATTAATTATCGAAAAATCTCGATAATTTGTTTAAAATTACCAAATGACTTTTGAAATTTTTTCTAAATTAATATAGTGTATTATTATATACTATGGTCCAGAATATGAATTGATATCATTCATATTATATTGTTTGCCATTTATTAACATATATACATTTATATATAGCTACGGTAATTCCATATAATATGGAATAATTATCCAAAAATTCCCAAAATTGATATACACATAGTATAATATCCCAACATCAATATATGTCACAAATATAACCTATAGTTCATCATAACCATTCATTCAACAATATATAGTAATATTCACGGTAATTTCAAGATAATTACCCAATAATTATCAAACAATTTCTAAAAATTCCCAATAATTCATGACATGATTAAACATTATATTATAACATTGTAACATCATAACATCAACCAAAACCATTTGAAATCGTCACCATATGGAGCTCAATGCTCTCGGCTTTTTTGATTATTTATGGTTTTTGGTTTTCAAAAATTTCAACAATTATATACTATGTTTATACACTATAGTATACTAATATAACATCATAATATTTATCAAAACTAATTAAATCATCACCTTCAAGAGCTTGAAGCTCACGGTTTATTTGATTTAAATTAGCATTTGATTTCCAAAAATTCCAACAAATTCATACAACACATAAACAATATACTAAAGCATTAATACACCATTGCATGATTAAAATAAAAATCATACACCAAGATATCCAACTTATAAGCTCACGGTACTATTTAAAATCATAGCATTTGATTTTAAAAAATTCTAAATAAATCATAGAACATGTAATCAAGGTTCTAAAGCATTAAAAAGTCAATACATGCTTGAAATAAAAATTATACACCAATGTACAATTAAAATAGTTCACGGTAATATCATAAAAATTACCTAGGGTTTTCCAAAATTCTAAATAACATACCATAGTCTTAAATCATATCATAGATCAATAATCCATGCTTAGAACATACTAAGAACATTCGGTCATCATAAAACATTTTTACACATTTTCGAAAATAATATTAACATATACACTATGGTTCAAAAATTACCTATACATGCTAAATCCTTAAAAACATGTCATATATGATAACCTATGTTCATTTCGACATATATGCTCATATTTTAACAATACGAATCCTCAAGAACACATATGCTACAATAGCTCATGCTCAAGAACATTTAAACCATATATATAATTTTCGAAACACATACACATACAAAATGAACATGCTCGATTTTTTTTTGTACAATGAACATGTAAGAATCGATGCTAGGGTCCTTTGTTTACCTTGAGAATGGTATGGAATCACAAGAATAATAGAGATATCAAGCTTTGTGTAGAAATGGAGAAGGAAGAAGAAGAAAATTTGAGAGGAAAAATGGGATGGGCTCTCGGTTCTTGGAGCAGAAAAATGGGAGAATGGAGAGGATAATGAGAGAGTGTAGAGTGTTTGAAATGGTTATTGAGTGTAGTAGAGTGTAATAGAGTGTAAGGTGAAGAGTCCCTCCCCTACACCTCTCTATACACGGCGCACACACACACATCAAAGAAGAAAATAATTGCTGCACTTGGGAAGTGTGGTGTGATGATTATAGAGTGTTTAGGGAGCTCTTCATGTATTGGTCCATTTGAAAAGAGGATCCCATGCTTATGGGGAAAGGTGGCCGGCGCATATATGTGTGTCAAGGGTGGATTTAATTTTTGTTACACTATAATACTATGTATTAATCATAGTATAAGTCATAGATATATAATTCATGCCATAAAAATAATTAAATCACAACATAGGCAAAATTTTGAAATTATCGAGAATAAAATTAGGAAAATAGGATGGAAATTATAAATTACACCTATAATTGATACTCATGTCAATTTCGATCCAAAAATACTCATATATATCCTAATATATGATTTAGATAATAAATAATAGCATAGGATAAAATAGTAGCATCATATCATGCAACCAAACCCTAATTTCGAATCTAGGGTTTCGAAATTTATAACATTGAAACCATCGAGTTCTATGGTTCAAAATTTGATTTCAAGGCTTAATAATATCCATATATATCGTAACATATAGTTTAGATACCATAAGATAATTTAATGGTATCATTTCATGCAAAAAACTATAGTTTATAAACTTAGGGTTTTCGAATTCCATAATTTGGAATTATCGAGTTTTAGTGGCATATAAATTGATTTTAATAATTATTAATACTATAATTATTTAAAATAATGATAGGAAATTAATTATTATAATTTCCTGAGTATTAAACTCATTTCTCAAAACGTCTCTAGACGTTGACGTTCAAAACGTCTCAAAACGTTCAAAATCGACTCATCTCAAAATGGTCGTAGTAAGTTCATACTTACTAAATAAATAAAATCATTTAATATTGGAAATAATATGGAATTCAATTCCGGGCCTTACTGCTCAAAAATTTCCATAAAACACTGACGTTTGATACGCGTTTGACGTTAAAATAATATTGTCGTATTATTTCAAAAATTTCAATTCCGTAATTCACCATCCTTAGTGAATTATAAAAGGAATTCGTTATATCGATACTGAATCGAAGTACAATTCGATGTCATAAAGATAAGAATATTCGGGAAAAACCCTAATTACGGGTTTAGAATACCGTAATCGTATGTTCGTTTCTTTGGAATATTACATTATTTTTCCTATGATATAATTTATCATCTAGGACTTATAATATGTCACATAGCTATATATGGCAAGAAAATAAAATGGGTAGCATATTATATATGCAAGTGCCGAAAATTCACACTATTAAGTGTGAAATGAATAAAATTCCTATCCATTTGATGATGCTATGTAATAATTATGCTAATGAGATATTTTTGAGAGATAAGCCTAGGTGTTTTATCATGTTGTGCAAGTGGGATGATTTTTGTCTCTAAGGGCTGAAATTTTTGAATAAATTGAGAGAGAAAAATAGAAAATTCAAAGCTTATGTGTGTGATAGTGATGTCTTGGAAAGTGATACATTAATTCTTGTATTTTAGCTTAAGGAATTGAAATATCCTCTCTCACATTATAAGGTGGCCGAAAATTCAAGGTGTGAACAAGTGTGAAATGGAATAAAATTCAAAGTGTAAATATTTGACTTTTCAAAATTGATATTTTCCTAAAGTGATATTATTGGATTATACTTGATAATGACACATATGATTCATTAATACTAGTATAAGACAAAATGAAATTTCTCTTCCATTTCTATAAAGTTGCCGATGCATATACATATATTAAGGTGATGAATTTTCTTAAATTTTGATAATAATGAGAATGAAAATGACATGTATTGATTATGAACTAAGATGATGTATTGAAGCATGAAAAAAAAAATATAAATTTTGTCCTACACTACTAAGGATGACCGAAACACACATATGTATACAAAGAGTTGGATTTTCTTTAGTTCATGATAGTGATAGTTGTTCTTTGGTAATAACATATATTTAATTCCTATATGATGTAATATGATCTTAAATGAATTGAATTATTAAACAAACAAGTGGGAAGCATATATTCTTTATGTTGATCGAACAATTCATGAATAAATGAAGGATTGTGCAAATTGATTGAAAGTGAGATGTAAGGTGTATTAATTATGTGATAAGGTATGACATAATAAAGTGTAATGTGATTAAATAAAATTTGTCTCTAGCAAAGGTCAAGTGGACCGAAAGTTGTGTATCATTGTGAAAGAGTATTAGGTTTTAATTATGTGAGATATTTTGAACAAGTGGGTCTATCCTATATTATGTGTTAAACTAAACTTTCTCTCACTTTTGTCACTTGAGAACCGAGAGTTTGGAGAGAAAAATAAGAGAGAGTTCATCAATTTTCTTCCCAAATCTTAGGTTAGAAAACGTTTTTCGCCGATAATCGACTCGATTAAAAGGTTAGAAATTGTACGAGCTTTGTATACATGCAAGAATTTTTGAATTCCATCCATTAAATCTCATGTTATACACTTATGATACTTGGTGAAAAACAAAATTTAGAAATGTTGTTTTAATGTTTGGTTGTTTATTAAATATGTTTATATGATGTATATGAGCATATATTATGAATTTAGTACAAAGTTAAACATGTTATGAAATTTTATGTAATGACCGAAACCTTGTGATGAACATATGTTGATGAAAATGATTTTTAATTGTTGTTTTGAGCATGGATTAGTGATAATTGATAATGTTTAAGCTTATATAAATTTATGTAGAATTTTTGGAAGATATTAGACTATAGTTCATGAAATTTTCGAAAATGCTAAGATGTGAGATGTTGATATATAATTCATGTTTGAATGATATTATAACATATTAGTGATGTAGATTCATAATAAAGTGTTATATGAATTTATTGGAATTTTAGAAATTTATTTGTTCCTAAGTTAAAATTTTGAAAATATAGTTCTAGGGCATATTGATGAATGATTTATGTATGATGAAAATTATGTCATATTGATGATACATGATGATGATTATGTGTTATGTGAATTAATTGGAATTGTTGAAAAAAAAATGTTTGTTAAGTTTATCAAAATTTTCGAGAACCATATAGTATAAGAATATGATGTTCAATTTTTCTATGGCTAATGTTATTACATATTATTGATCCTATGTTAATATAGTATGTTATGTGAAATTATGGGAATTTTTGGAAAAGTTTTGAAAATTATTCAAAAGGGCCGAAACTATAGGTTATAGGACTTTAAGGTTTTAAATTTATTTTATCAAGTAAAATCACTTATTATGTTCCAAAAATATGTTTTAGACATACTATGAATTTATGGGATTTTTAAAACAAGGTATACTATGTTTATGTCGAAACATTGTGTTAAGTGACGTACGTTGTGAAAAATGATATGTATTGTACAAGTTAGGACATACTTAGGTATAAATTCGAGTATGATTGTTGATTAACGTGAAAAATCGAGACTTATGAGAATATGATTAGAAATCGATTGAAAATCGATTTATATGTAAATTGATAGATATATATGTGAATAATTTGAATTATATAGTTTCGAAAGTCAAAAGAGTTGACTAAAGTGTAAATGTATGAAATACGTTAGCACGTGAACAATGTTATGTTGTACTTCGAATAGAAATATGGTTTGCGTTGAATAGATACTAAGAGGTGTAAGACGTATTAATATTATAAGAATATCTCTTTTATAAGAGACGATTTCATAATTGAAATCATTTTATCGAAAAACGTTAGTATGAATCCAACGTTTAACCTAAATGATTTATATGAATTCTTAAATTATATTTCATCTCTATCGAAATACGAGAAGTCATAAGTTAGGATATTCGATAAAAAGACGTAATAAAGTAGTTGAAAGATATGAAGTATTGTTTAGAAGGTTATCGAATCTTATTAGACTTTGACGT
Organism: Salvia rosmarinus; assembly: GCA_036937905.1. NCBI lineage: Eukaryota > Viridiplantae > Streptophyta > Magnoliopsida > Lamiales > Lamiaceae > Salvia > Salvia rosmarinus. Next base: position 48,353,444 of record CM072813.1, read on the forward strand.
CCTTGAAAAACGTGATCGACGTACTAAATTAGTTTCTTACGTAAAGGTGGTATGTGATTTGATCGTTGACGTCAAAGAAAGTCTATTTAAGAAGCATACGTACCAGGTGGGCTTTACTTTACTCCTCAAAGATAAAATGCTTACAAATGTTTTATTTACGATGCATTATTTCAAGAAATGATGATGAAATGTTTTATTTAATTACCTGCCCAAAAATATTTATGTTTTATGTATGGATACTATCTATGAATGATAATGAAAATTGTTGGTTCGCTACCAACTTATGAATGAAAATCGAATTCGGATCATGTGCTAGAAGGACAATTCTTAGCCTGGATTAACGTGTACACTTAAGGGTGACTGTGTGCTGAAAGGACAATTCTCGGTCGGTCACAGCGTCGTGGAAGGAGGCCTCCTTCTACGGCGTAAGATGATGTTATATGAGGATGTAATATCCCGAAGAATTAAAGGCCTAATTACGATAATTAAAATTCGTAAATTAGGGTTTCGCCGCAATAATTGAATTAGTAATTTATCAAATAATGATTTCGACTATTTATGATATAATAAATTCTTATATCATATTCCCTAATGATTGTTAATTAAGGGATATAGTTTATATAAAGTCTTTAGGCAGTAATATTTTAACGTCGATTGAGTATCGATAGTTAATATTACGTTAATTTTTCTAAGTGACGAAGCTTAGAATTAAATTCCCTTATTAATGGAATAAATTAATGAAGTCATTACGACTTTATTACGACCATTTTGAGATGGTTCGATTATGAACGTTTTGAGACGTTTCGAACGTCAACGTTTAGAGACGATTAGAAAAATAAGTCTAATGATCAAGGTATTATAATATTTAAATTCCTATGATTATTTTATGTAATAAGAGTATTATTTATCATTAAAATAATGCTAGAGAATTAAGGAATAATTATGGAATAAAATGTGTAATTTTCGAAAACCCTAATTTCGAAAATTAGGGTTTTGACACATGAATCATCCTAATAATTTTTCCTATGATTTAATTTATCATTTAAGACATATATTATGTTATATATCTATAAATTACAAGAAAAATAAAATGTTGGACACTTGAACTATGAAAGTGCCGTGAACATTATAACAATAAGTCTTCATGAAGGAATTTTTGCTATCTTTGGTCATGCTTAGTAATTAGAGTACCAAGAGGGATATTAATTACACAGAAACCAAGATAATTAATGGAGGATCAAGTGGATGTGTGTTGTGTTGTGTAATAACCGTGTATATTATATCCAAATTGAGGTAGGAAGATTATTTGAAACTCTTTTGATGACTATGCTTACATTTGGCAATGTGTAGATATTATATATCTTGTATAAGACAAAATTTTCAAAGCTTCTCCTTTGTATAATGAGGATGACCGACGGTGATGGGTAATCAAAAGCAAAAGGAATTGTGTTTCATTTATTTAGTTGAGTAAATGACATTTAATGTGTGTAAGAGTGAGTCATAAGGCAAAATAAAAGTCTTGCTTGTATTTGTGTGAGAGAGAGAGCCGAGAGTGTAGGGAATAAATATTTAGTATGTATTATTTTACTTAAGTACACAAGTGTTAAGTGAATAAAGCAAACATTCTTCATTCTCTTTCCAAAACCAAAATTACCGTGAGCAAATAGAAAGGAAAAGAAAGGGTGTGTTCTTCTTTTACCTAGCCCTAAACCTTGATACAATGTAATATTCCAAAGAAACGAACATACGATTACGGTATTCTAAACCCGTAATTAGGATTTTTCCCGAATATTCTTATCTGTATGACATCGAATTGTATTTCGGTTCAGTGTCTATATAACGAATTAATTTTTATAATTCACGAAGGATTGTGAATTGCGGAATTGAAATTTATGAAATAATACGGCAGTATTATTTCAACGTCGAACGCGTATCGAACGTCAGCACTTTATGGAAATTTCTGAGCAGTAAGGCCCGGAATTGAATTCCATATTATTCTCAATATTAAATGATATTTATTTATTTAGTAAGTATGAACTTACTGCGACCATTTTGAGATGAGTCGATTTTGAACGTTTTGAGACGTTTTGAACGTAAACGTCTAGAGACGTTTTGAAAAATGAGTTTAATGCTCAGGAAATTATTATAATTAATTTCCTATTATTATTTTATATAATTACAGTATTAATAATTATTAAAATTGAATTTTAGCATTTAAAATTCGATTATTTTCGAAAGTAATTTTCGAAAACCCTAGTTTTCTAAACTATGGTTTTTCACATGAAATGATACCATTAAATTAACCTATGGTATCTAAACTATATATTATGATATATATGGATATTATTAAGCATTAAAATCAAATTTTTAAGACATAGAACTCGATGGTTTCAATTTTTAAATTTCGAAACCCTAAATTCAAAATTAGGGTTTTATGTGCTTGAAATGTACTATTATTTTATCCTATGATATTATTTAATATCTAAATCATATATTATGATATATATGATCGAAAATTACATGAGTATCAATAATGGGAGTAATTTATATTTTTAATCCTATTTTTCCAAATTGAACTCGATAATTTCGATCGTATACTTAAGGGATGATTTAATTATTTTTATGGCTTGTATTATATATCTATGATCATGTATGATATATATTATGTATTAATGTACAAAATTAAAATAAATCAGCCCCTTAAACACCCCCCATGCGTCGCCCATCATCACACAACAAGGCATGCACTCCCTTTTTAAATTGGCCAATGCATGAAGAGCTCATTTAACACTCTTCAATCATCACTTATACTACTCCCAAGGGCTGCAGATTTTTGCCCCATTTTTGGGCTAAAAATCGAGAGAGAGAGAGAGAGATATCATAGGGAGACCCTTCCCATTCTTCACCTCTCCTATACACTCCATTACAACACTCTTGGAACACACAAACTCTCCCCTTCCTCTCCCATTTTCTGCTGAAAATCGAGACACCATCCTCTCCATTTTCGAATTTTCCTTCTTCTTCTTCTTCATTTCTTCTCCACCCAAGCTTGGTATTTCCATTGCTCTAGTAATTCTATACCATTCTCAAGGTAACAAGGCCATAGTACCGATTTACATCACCATTTGTACAAAAAATCGAAACTGTTTTGATATATATGTATGTGTGTTGAAAGTTTATATATGTATATATATGTGTTTAAATGTTCTTGAGCATGAGCTATTGTTTATTTACATGTTCTTGAGGATTTTATTTTAAAATTACATGTGAATATATGTTAGATGAGCATAGGAGTTGTATATTAAATTTTTGGAAAGACCTAGCATGTGTCCATGATTTTCGAACTATAGTATATGTTTATATAAATTTCGAAAATAGTATAAGATGTTGGGATGATGACCGAATGTTCTTAGTATGTTTTTAGCCTGGATTATTGTTATATAATGTGGTTAGAACACATAGGAAATTATTTAGAAATTTTTGAAAACCTTAGGTTATTTTTATGATATTACCGTGAGATATATATGTATGTACATTGGTGTATAATTTTTATTTCAAGCATGTATTGACTTTTTAATGCTTTAGAACCTTGATTACATGTTCTATAATTTATTTAGAACTTTTGAAAACCATATGCTTGATGTTTGAAGTAATACCGTGAGCATTAAGAAAATATAGGTTGGTGTATGATTTTTATTTCAATCATGCAATGGTGTATTAATGCTTTAGTATATTGTTTATGTGTTGTATGAATTTGTTGGAATTTTTGGAAATCAAATGCTAATTTAAATCAAATAAACCGTGAGCTTCAAGCTCTTGAAGGTGATGATTTAATTAGTTTTGATAAATATTATGATGTTATATTAGTATACTATAGTGTATAAATATAGTATATAATTGTTGAAATTTTTTAAAACAAAAAACCATAAATAATCAAAAAAAGCCGAGAGCATTGAGCTCCATATGGTGATGATTTCAAATGATTTTGGTTGATGTTATAATGTTACAATGTTATAGTATAATGTTTAATCATGTCATGAATTATTTAGAATTTTTAGAAATTGTTTGATAATTATTGGGTAATTATCTTGAAATTACCGTGAATATTACTATATATTGTTGAATGAATGGTTATGATGAACTATAGGTTATATTTGTGACATATATTGATGTTGGGATATTATACTATGTGTATAGCAATTTTGGGAATTTTTGGATAATTATTCTATATTATATGGAATTACCGAATTATATATATGTATATATACTAATAAATGGCAAACAATATCATATGGATTTTATAAATTCATATTCTGGACCATAGTGTATAATAATACACTATATTAATTTAGAAAATTTTTCAAAAGTATTTAGTATTTTTGAATTAATTATCGAGATTTTCGATAATTAATAAGGATTTTAAATCCTTTTTAATTCAGTTTATTAATAAAATATATGTCTAATTAATATTCTGGACATATTTGAATTTTATAAACATAGATTGCTATGTTTGAGACAAACGTTTATTTAATAACGTTTTTAAATCAAAAATACGCGTTTTATTATTAAAAGGATTAATAATTGCTAAAATTATTTATAAGTCCTTGATTTACGTGATAAATCGAGAAATAGGACTTTACGATTTCAAATCGATCAAATTCGATTTATAAAACGAAATAGTAAGAAATTACTATTTGAAAGTCAAAATTGTTGACTTTATTGACCAGTGTTGACTTCGCTGACTTATTAAGTCAAACATATGATTTTACGATTGATAAATACGTTAGTACGCGTAAGATATACTAATTGAGTATGACATCTCATTAGTAAGAAAAGGTTTCACAAATGAAATCCGTATATAAAAAAAAAACGTACTTATACGTTGAGCGTATCTCGAGAATCCAGAACAATTCAATTATATACGATTGAAGCGTGTTGAATTCATTGAGGAATTCGGTTTACATCGAAATAAGATATCGAAGTTTATCTTAGCTTTTGAAAGTCTCGAGAGACTTGAGCGACGTACTAAAGCCTCGCCAGAAGGTGTGGACGCAAACGCCATGATCGGATATTGACGTACGAACAAACCTAGGACTCAAATTACAACGAACCATAGTCCAGGTGGGCTTCTTATCTTCAAAATGTGGGCCCTTTTCTTACCCCACTAAGATGTGATTTTACTGTTCTTCCAAAATGAGTTTCTTTACAATTCTTATTCTACTGTTGTTGACAAATGTTTCTTCGCATTACACCGCCAAAATATTACATTTTGTGTATGGATCCTATCTGTTATGCCCGGGTAGAGCTGTGGCGATAGTTGGAACTATATTATGACGAGTTATGTCATTTGGGTCGCGCCCAACCTTTTAAATGTCGGGTCTGTGCGGATGATAAATGCCCGCTAGGATTGGCGTGAAGGTTGGAACTATTGCTATGTTAACATATGCTTGTGAGTGATTGTGTCTTTATGCGGGATTACGGCGGTCACGGCGTCGTAGATGGGAGGCCTCCCTCTCGACGTTTAATTTTTAATACTGTTATGAATTGTTACTACGAGATGCGGACCATACACACCAAGAAAATGCTCGGCCGAGCTATGTTTATGAACTGAAAATGTTTTGGTAAGCACAAGGCATTTCAGCTAAAACCCTTGTGACTTACTCTGATATTGGCAGCGTAATCTTATATCAAATGTTTTCGGCATAAGTCCACTGAGTGCAATTTCTTGTACTTAGCCCTGCATGTTTGTTTTTAAATGTGCAGGTTGAGCTTCGATGATGGTGATGGGGAATGTGTTGAGGAGTTCGGTGTCCTTGACCAATTTATCTAGAATTTGTGGTTTTCACCTTGAATGCATATCGTCATATATGTATTCACACACTTTCCGCTGCTACACTCTGAACTCGTTTATTTATGCTTTATTGTTATGAACTATTGAGGTCCATCGGACCATGGTTAAGATTTTGGGGTCTGATGGCCTAAACCTTTTTAATCATTGGATATTGTATTATCGAACCTATCGAGCATGCTAATTATAGTTGATATGTACCTCTATCTTAGTCTGTTGTCCTATAATACTATTCCTAGTATTAGTCACCCTCTAGTCCGGGTCGTCCGGAGTGGGGTGTGATGAAGTGGTATCGAGCCGGGTTGGTTCGGCCTTATATCCGAACGTGACACTGGGCAATTGTTGGCGTAATGCCCTTTTACCCCGCACTTGTAACAGCTCACCACGTTTGCCGTGCACACTCCCTTGTGTGCTCTATGGCATCTAGGGCATTGAGGTGCCCTCAACTGTTCCTGCGGTCCCCTTGCCGGTGGAGCATAAGTCGCTCTCTTCGGCTCTGCCGCCTTCTGCGCGTTTCCACCGCCACGGCGCTTGTGACTGGCGTCCCCATAGCTCCCGCGGTTGTTATTCCCGCGGTTGAGTTCCCATTTCCCTTTTCCTCTGTCCAAAGTATTGTGTGTCTGAGCCGACACCGACTTATCCTCGGACATTGCCGCCTCAATATCTAAAGCTCGTGCAAGAGCTTCAGTGTAAGTTAGGTCTCCATGGTGGCCGAGACATCCGTATCTCCATCCTCGGTCCCGACCTAAACTTCTCCGACATTTTCAAGTCGGTGTCCACCTGTTCTGGTGCATATCTCGACATCTCGCAGAAAGCGCGATCATAGTCGATCACAGACAATCTTTCTTGCTTTAGCAGGAAAAATTCATGCTCCTTTTTCCTCTTATAGCTTTTGGGGATGTATTTTTCATACAGCTCCCTCTTGAAGTCCTCCCATGAGAACTCCTCAAGCTGTTCGACAGTAAAGGTCTTCTTTCTGGCCTCCCACCAGATGTCAGCTGGTCCATTCAGCTGGAAAGCAACGCATGACAACCGTTCCTGGTCAATAAAGTCAACAATTTTGACTTTCAAATAGTAATTTCTTACTATTTCGTTTTATAAATCGAATTTGATCGATTTGAAATCGTAAAGTCCTATTTCTCGATTTATCACGTAAATCGAGGACTTATAAATAATTTTCATAATTATTAATCCTTTTAATAATAAACGCGTATTTTGATTTAAAAGCGTTATTAAATAAGCGTTTGTCTCAAACATAACAATCTATGTTTATAAAATTTTATAAAATTCAAATATGTCCAGAATATTAATTAGACATATATTTTATTAATAAACTGAATTAAAAAGATTTAAAATCCATATTAATTATCAAAAATCTCGATAATTAATTTAAAAATACTAAATGACTTTTGAAAATTTTTATAAATTAATATAGTGTATTATTATACACTATGGTCCAGAATATGAATTTATAAAATCCATATGATATTGTTTGCCATTTATTAGTATATATACATATATATAATTCGATAATTCCATATAATATGGAATAATTATCCAAAAATTCCCAAAATTGCTATACACATAGTATAATATCCCAACATCAATATATGTCACAAATATAACCTATAGTTCATCATAACCATTCATTCAACAATATATAGTAATATTCACGGTAATTTCAAGATAATTACCCAATAATTATCAAACAATTTCTAAAAATTCTAAATAATTCATGACATGATTAAACATTATACTATAACATTGTAACATCATAACATCAACCAAAACCATTTGAAATCATCACCATATGGAGCTCAATGCTCTCGGCTTTTTTTTGATTATTTATGGTTTTTGGTTTACAAAAATTTCAACAATTATATACTATATTTATACACTATAGTATACTAATATAACATCATAATATTTATCAAAACTAATTAAATCATCACCTTCAAGAGCTTGAAGCTCACAGTTTATTTGATTTAAATTAGCATTTGATTTTCAAAAATTCCAACAAATTCATACAACACATAAACAATATACTAAAGCATTAATACACCATTGCATGATTAAAATAAAAATCATACACCAACCTATATTTTCTTAATGCTCACGGTATTACTTCAAACATCAAGCATATGGTTTTCAAAAGTTCTAAATAAATCATAGAACATGTAATCAAGGTTCTAAAGTACTAATATGTCATTACATGCTTGAAGTAAAAATTATTCACCAATGTACATACATATATATCTCACGGTAATATCATAAAAATAACCTAAGGTTTTCAAAAATTTCTAAATAATTTCCTATTTGTTCTAACCACATTATATAACAATAATCCATGCTAAAAACACCTATGAACATTCGGTCATCATCCCAACATCTTATACTATTTTCGAAATTTATATAAACATATACTATAGTTCGAAAATCATGTACACATGTTAGGTCATTCCAAAAATTTAATATACAACTCCTATGCTCATCTAACATATATTCACATGTAATTTTAAAATAAAATCCTCAAGAACATGTAAATAAACAATAGCTCATGCTCAAGAACATTTAAACACATATATATACATATATAAAACTTTCGAACACACATACATATATATCAAACAGTTTGATTTTTTGTACAAATGGTGATGTAAATCGGTACTATGGCCTTGTTTACCTTGAGAATGGTATAGAATTACTAGAGCAATGGAAATACCAAGCTTGGGTGGAGAAGAAATGAAGAAGAAGAAGAAGAAGAAGAAGAAGAAGAAGAAGAAGAAGAAGAAGAAGAAGAAGAAGAAGAAGAAGAAGGGAAAATTCGAAAATGGAGAGGATGGTGTCTCGATTTCCAGCAGAAAATGGGAGAGGAGTGAGTGAGAAATGAGTTCAAAAATGAATTGAGGGTGTATAATGAGAGTGGGTGTTGAAGTGGAAGAGTCTCTCATCTCTCTCTCTCGATTTTTAGCTAGAAAATGGGCAAAATCTGCAGCCCTTGGGAGTAGTATAAGTGATGATTGAAGAGTATTAAATGAGCTCTTCATGCATTGGCCAATTTAAAAAGGGAGTGCATGCCTTGTTGTGTGATGATGGGCGACACATGGGGGTGTTTAAGGGGCTGATTTATTTTAATTTTGTACATTAATACATAATATATATCATACATGATCATAGATATATAATACAAGCCATAAAAATAATTAAATCATCCCTTATGTATACAATCGAAATTATCGAGTTCAATTTGGAAAAATAGGATTAAAAATATAAATTACACCCATTATTGGTACTCATGTAATTTTCGATCATATATATCATAATATATGATTTAGATAATAAATAATATCATAGGATAAAATAATAGCACATTTCAAGCACATAAAACCCTAATTTCGAATTTAGGGTTTCGAAATTTAAAATTGAAACCATCGAGTTCTATGTCTTAAAAATATGATTTTAATGCTTAATAATATCCATATATATCATAACATATAGTTTAGATACCATATGATAATTTAATGGTATCATTTCATGTGAAAAACCATAGTTTAGAAAACTAGGGTTTTCGAAAATTACTTTCGAAAATAATCGAAAATGCTAAAATTCGATGTTAATAATTATTAATATTGTAATTATATAAAATAATAATAGGAAATTAATTATAATAATTTTCTGAGCATTAAACTCATTTTTCAAAACGTCTCAGGCGTTTACGTTCAAAACGTCTCAAAGCGTTCAAAATCGACTCATCTCAAAATGGTCGTGAGAAGTTCATACTTACTAAATAAATAAATATCATTTAATATTGAGAATAATATGGAATTCAATTCGGCCCATCGCTCGAAATTTCCATAAAGTGTCGACGTTCGATCTGGCGTTCGACGTTGAAATAATACCGTCGTATTATTTCATAAATTTCAATTCGCAATTCACAATCCTTCGTGAATTATAAAAAGGAATTAGATTACATGAACACTGAACCAAAATACAATTCGATGTCATACGAGATAAGAATATTAGGAAAAACCCAATTACGGGTTTAGAATCATCGTGTCGTATGTTCGTTTCTTTGAATATTACATTCCACCCCTTCGAAAAATTTCGTCCCGAAATTTTATACCTCTAGAAAAATAAATGGGTATTTTTCTCTCATCGCTTCTTCAAGCTCCCGTGGCTTCTTCGTAAAGTGGTGTCTCCACGACACTTTGACTAATGGAATCGACTTGCTCCGTAGTTCTTTGAACTTTGTGGTCAAGTATGGCGCGGGTTCTTCCTTATAGCTCATGTCTGACTCGAGGATCACGTTGTCTTGATGAATCACATGCTTTGGATCGTGAACGTATTTTCGCAATTACGAGACGTGAAAAACATTATGACCATTTCCTAGGCTTGGCGGAAGAGCTAACCTATAGGCTACTGGACCTATCCTTTCTAGGATCTCATAAGGTCCTATAAAACGGGGTCTAAGCTTTCCTTTCAGGCCAAACCTGACAATCCCTTTTGATGGAGAAACCTTAAGAAATACTTTGTCTCCATCCTCAAACTATAGCTCGGATCTACGCGTATCAGCGTAAGATTTCTGTCTGTCCTGAGCCTCTTTTATCCTCGGTCTAATCGTCGAGCGATCTCGATCATTTCGTTCATCGCATCAGCCCTATGACTTTTTCTCTCGACTTCATCCCGATAAGCGGTGATCTACACTTCTTGCCATCTGAAGCCGTATGGGGCCATGCCGATCGTCGCTTGATAGGTTGTTGTTGTAAGCAAATTCGATAAGAGGTAAAATATCTTCCCACTTGGCACTCGGTCCAGACTACGGTTCTTAACATCATGCCATAAAATAATTAAATCACAACATAGGCAAAATTTTGAAATTATCGAGAATAAAATTAGGAAAATAGGATGAAAATTATAAATTACACCTATAATTGATACTCATGTCAATTTCGATCAAAAATACTCATATATATCTAATATATGATTTAGATAATAAATAATAGCATAGGATAAAATAGTAGCATCATATCGTACAACGAACCTAATTTGAATCTAGGGTTTGAAATTTATAACATTGAAACCATCGAGTTCTATGGTTCAAAATTTGATTTCAAGGCTTAATAATATCCATATATATCGTAACATATAGTTTAGATACCATAAGATAATTTAATGGTATCATTTCATGCAAAAACTATAGTTTATAAACTTAGGGTTTGAATTCCATAATTTGGAATTATCGAGTTTTAGTGGCATATAAATTGATTTTAATAATTATTAATACTATAATTATTTAAAATAATGATAGGAAATTAATTATTATAATTTCCGAGTATTAAACTCATTTCTCAAAGCGTCTCAGGCGTTGGCGTTAACGTCTCAAAGCGTTCAAAATCGACTCATCTCAAAATGGTGGTAGTAAGTTCATACTTACTAAATAAATAAAATCATTTAATATTGGAAATAATATGGAATTCAATTCCGGGCCTTCTTGCTCAAAATTTCCATAAAACAACGGCGTTTGATACGCGTTTGACGTTAAAATAATATTGTCGTATTATTTCAAAATTTCAATTCCGTAATTCACCATCCTTAGTGAATTATAAAAGATCGTTATATCGATCTTGAATCGAGTACAATTCGATGTCATAAAGATAAGAATATTGAGGAAAACCACAATTACGGGTTTAGAATACCGTGTCGTATGTTCGTTTCTTTGGAATATTACATTATTTTCCTATGATATAATTTATCATCTAGGACTTATAATATGTCACATAGCTATATATGGCAGAAAATAAAATGGGTAGCATATTATATATGCAAGTCGAAATTCACTATTAAGTGTGAAATGAATAAAATTCTATCCATTTGATGATCTATGTAATAATTATGCTAATGAGATATTTTTGAGAGATAAGCTGGGTGTTTTATCATGTTGTGCAAGTGGGATGATTTTTGTCTCTAAGGAATTTTTGAATAAATTGAGAGAAAATAGAAAATTGAAAGCTTATGTGTGTGATAGTGATGTCTTGGAAAGTGATACATTAATTCTTGTATTTTAGCAAGAATTGAAATATCCTCTCTTATAAGGTGGCGAAAATTGAGGTGTGAACAAGTGTGAAATGGAATAAAATTGAAGTGTAAATATTTGACTTTTCAAATTGATATTTTCCTAAAGTGATATTATTGGATTATCTTGATAATGACACTATGATTCATTAATACTAGTATAAGACAAAATGAAATTTCTCTTCCATTTCTATAAAGTTGCCGATGCATATACATATATTAAGGTGATGAATTTTCTTAAATTTTGATAATAATGAGAATGAAAATGACATGTATTGATTATGAACTAAGATGATGTATTGAGCATGAAAAAAAAATAATAAATTTTGTCCTACACTACTAAGGATGACGAAACACACATATGTATACAAAGGTTGGATTTTCTTTAGTTCATGATAGTGATAGTTGTTCTTTGGTAATAACATATATTTAATTCCTATATGATGTAATATGATCTTAAATGAATTGAATTATTAAACAAACAAGTGGGAAGCATATATTCTTTATGTTGATCGAACAATTCATGAATAAATGAAGGATTGTGCAAATTGATTGAAAGTGAGATGTAAGGTGTATTAATTATGTGATAAGGTATGACATAATAAAGTGTAATGTGATTAAATAAAATTTGTCTCTAGCAAGGTCAGTGGACCGAAAGTTGTGTATCTTGTGAAAGAGTATTAGGTTTTAATTATGTGAGATATTTTGAACAAGTGGGTCTATCTATATTATGTGTTAAACTAAACTTTCTCTCTTTTGTCACTTGAGAACCGAGAGTTTGGAGAGAAAATAAGAGAGTTCATCAATTTTCTTCAAATCTTAGGTTAAAAGCGTTTTCGCCATAATCGACTCTGATTAAAGGTTAGAAATTATCGAGCTTTGTATACATGCAAAATTTTTGAATTCCATCCATTAAATCTCATGTTATACACTTATGATACTTGGTGAAAAACAAAATTTAGAAATGTTGTTTTAATGTTTGGTTGTTTATTAAATATGTTTATATGATGTATATGAGCATATATTATGAATTTAGTACAAAGTTAAACATGTTATGAAATTTTATGTAATGACCGAAACCTTGTGATGAACATATGTTGATGAAAATGATTTTTAATTGTTGTTTTGAGCATGGATTAGTGATAATTGATAATGTTTAAGCTTATATAAATTTATGTAGAATTTTTGGAAGATATTAGACTATAGTTCATGAAATTTTCGAAAATGCTAAGATGTGAGATGTTGATATATAATTCATGTTTGAATGATATTATAACATATTAGTGATGTAGATTCATAATAAAGTGTTATATGAATTTATTGGAATTTTAGAAATTTATTTGTTCCTAAGTTAAAATTTTAGAAAATATAGTTCTAGGCATATTGATGAATGATTTATGTATGATGAAAATTATGTCATATTGATGATACATGATGATGATTATGTGTTATGTGAATTAATTGGAATTGTTGAAAAAAAATGTTTGTTAAGTTTATCAAAATTTTCGAGAACCATATAGTATAAGAATATGATGTTCGATTTTTCTATGGCTAATGTTATTACATATTATTGATCTATGTTAATATAGTATGTTATGTGAAATTATAGAATTTTGGAAAAGTTTTGAAAATTATTCAAAGGGCGAAACTATAGGTTATAGGACTTTAAGGTTTTAAATTTATTTTATCAAGTAAAATCACTTATTATGTTCCAAAAATATGTTTTAGACATACTATGAATTTATGGGATTTTTAAAACAAGGTATACTATGTTTATGTCGAAACATTGTGTTAAGTGACGTCGTTGTGAAAAATGATATGTATTGTACAAGTTAGGACATACTTAGGTATAAATTGGTATGATTGTTGATTAACGTGAAAATCGAGACTTATGAGAATATGATTAGAAATCGATTGAAAATCGATTTATATAAATTGATAGATATATATGTGAATAATTTGAATTATATAGTTTGAAAGTCGAAAGAGTTGACTAAAGTGTAAATGTATGAAATCGTTAGCACGTGAACAATGTTATGTTGTCTTGAATAGAAATATGGTTTCGTTGAATAGATACTAAGAGGTGTAAGGCGTATTAATATTATAAGAATATCTCTTTTATAAGAGCGATTTCATAATTGAAATCATTTTATCAACGTTAGTATGAATCAGCGTTTAACCTAAATGATTTATATGAATTCTTAAATTATATTTCATCTCTATCGAAATACGAAAGTCGTAAGTTAGGATATTCGATAAAAGGCGTAATAAAGTAGTTGAAAGATATGAGTATTGTTTAGAAGGTTATCGAATCTTATTAGACTTTGGCGTCCTTGAAACGTGATCGACGTACTAAATTAGTTTCTTACGTAAAGGTGGTATGTGATTTGATCGTTGGCGTCAAAGAAAGTCTATTTAAAACATCGTGCCGGTGGGCTTTACTTTACTCCTCAAAGATAAAATGCTTACAAATGTTTTATTCGATGCATTATTTGAAATGATGATGAAATGTTTTATTTAATTACCCAAAAATATTTATGTTTTATGTATGGATACTATCTATGAATGATAATGAAAATTGTTGGTTATTACCAACTTATGAATGAAAATCGAATTCGGATCATGTCTAGAAGGACAATTCTTAGCACGGATTAACGTGTACACTTAAGGGTATTGTGTCTTGAAAGGACAATTCTCGGCGATCGCGTCGTGGAAGGAGGCCTCGCTTCTACGGGTGAATGATATGAGGATGTAATATCCAGAAGAATTAAAGGCTAATTCGATAATTAAAATTAGTAAATTAGGGTTTCGCCATAATAATTGAATTAGTAATTTATCAAATAATGATTTCGACTATTTATGATATAATAAATTCTTATATCATATTCCTAATGATTGTTAATTAAGGGATATAGTTTATATAAAGTCTTTAAGCGTAATATTTTAACGTCGATTGAGTATCGATAGTTAATATTACGTTAATTTTCTAAGTGATGACTTAGAATTAAATTCCTTATTAATGGAATAAATTAATGAAGTCATTCGACTTTATTACGACCATTTGAGATGGTTCGATTATGAGCGTTTTGAGGCGTTTGACGTCGCGTTTGAGACGATTAGAAAAATAAGTCTAATGATCAAGGTATTATAATATTTAAATTCCTATGATTATTTTATGTAATAAAGTATTATTTATCATTAAAATAATGCTAGAAATTAAGGAATAATTATGGAATAAAATGTGTAATTTTAAAACCTAATTTGAAAATTAGGGTTTTATTACATGAATCATCCTAATAATTTTCCTATGATTTAATTTATCATTTAAGACATATATTATGTTATATATCTATAAATTACAAGAAAAATAAAATGTTGGACACTTGAACTATGAAAGTCGTGAACATTATAACAATAAGTCTTCATGAAGGAATTTTTGCTATCTTTGGTCATGCTTAGTAATTAGAGTACCAAGAGGAATTAATTACAGAAACCAAGATAATTAATGGAGGATCAAGTGGATGTGTGTTGTGTTGTGTAATAACCGTGTATATTAATCCAATTGAGGTAGGAAGATTATTTGAAACTCTTTTGATATTATGCTTACATTTAGCATGTGTAGATATTATATATCTTGTATAAGACAAAATTTTCAAAGCTTCTCCTTTGTATAATGAGGATGACCGGTGATGGGTCAAAAGCAAAGGATTGTGTTTCATTTATTTAGTTGAGTAAATGACATTTAATGTGTGTAAGAGTGAGTCGTAAAGCGAAATAAAAGTCTTGCTTGTATTTGTGTGAGAGAGAGCGAGAGTGTAGGGAATAAATATTTAGTATGTATTATTTTACTTAAGTACACAAGTGTTAAGTGAATAAAGCAAACATTCTTCATTCTCTTCCAAAACCAAAATTACCGTGAGCAAATAGAAAGGAAAAGAAAGGGTGTGTTCACTAATACAACCTTGATACAATGTAATATTCGAAAAGCGAACATACGATTACGGTATTCTAAACCCGTAATTAGGATTTTCGAATATTCTTATCGTATGACATAATTGTATTTCGGTTCGGTGTCTATAAGAATTAATTTTATAATTCACGAAGGATTGTGAATGCGAATTGAAATTTATGAAATAATCTGATATTATTTCAACGTCAACAGCGTGTCGAGCGTCGACACTTTATGGAAATTTCGGCGATGGGCCGAATTGAATTCCATATTATTCTCAATATTAAATGATATTTATTTATTTAGTAAGTATGAACTATCTGCGACCATTTTGAGATGAGTCGATTTTGAGCGTTTAAGGCGTTTTGAGCGTAGCGTAGAGGCGTTTTGAAAAATGAGTTTAATGCTCGGTTTATAATTAATTTCCTATTATTATTTATATAATTACAGTATTAATAATTATTAAAATTGAATTTTAGCATTTAAAATTCGATTATTTTAGTAATTTTGAAAACCTAGTTTTCTAAACTATGGTTTTCACATGAAATGATACCATTAAATTAACCTATGGTATCTAAACTATATATGATATATATGGATATTATTAAGCATTAAAATCAAATTTTTAAGACATAGAACTCGATGGTTTCAATTTTAAATTTGAAACCTAAATTGAAATTGGGTTTTATGTGCTTGAAATGTACTATTATTTTATCCTATGATATTATTTAATATCTAAATCATATATTATGATATATATGATCGAAAATTACATGAGTATCAATAATGGGAGTAATTTATATTTTAATCCTATTTTCCAAATTGAACTCGATAATTTCGATCGTATACTTAAGGATGATTTAATTATTTTTATGGCTTGTATTATATATCTATGATCATGTATGATATATATTATGTATTAATGTACAAAATTAAAATAAATCAGCCCTTAAACACCCCAGTCATTCATCACACAAGGCATGCCTCTTTTTAAATTGGCGATGCATGAAGCTCGTTTAACACTCTTGATCATCCTTATACTACTCCCAAGGGCTGATTTTTTGCCCATTTTGGGCTAAAAATCGAGAGAGAGAGAGATATCATGGGAGACTTCCCTTCTTCACCTCTCCTATACCTCCATTACAACACTCTTGGAACACCTGAACTCTCTCTCCCGTTTCTGAAAATCGAGACACCATCCTCTCCATTTTGAATTTTCCTTCTTCTTTTTCTTCTCCTTACCCAGCTTGGTATTTCCATTGCTCTAGTAATTCTATACCATTCTCAAGGTAAAGGCCATGTAGTCCGATTTACATCACCATTTGTACAAAAAATCGAACTTTTTGATATATATGTATGTGTGTTAAAGTTTTATATGTATATATATGTGTTTAAATGTTCTTGAGCATGAGCTATTGTTTATTTACATGTTCTTGAGGATTTTATTTTAAAATTACATGTGAATATATGTTAGATGAGCATAGGAGTTGTATATTAAATTTTGGAAAGACTAGCATGTGTCCATGATTTTGAACTATAGTATATGTTTATATAAATTTGAAAATAGTATAAGATTTGGGATGATGACCGAATGTTCTTAGTATGTTTTAGCTGGATTATTGTTATATAATGTGGTTAGAACACATAGGAAATTATTTAGAAATTTTGAAAACCTTAGGTTATTTTTATGATATTACCGTGAGATATATATGTATGTACATTGGTGTATAATTTTATTTCAAGCATGTATTGACTTTTTAATGCTTTAGAACCTTGATTACATGTTCTATAATTTATTTAGAACTTTTGAAAACCATATGCTTGATGTTTGAAGTTAGTGAGCATTAAGAAAATATAGGTTGGTGTATGATTTTATTTCAATCATGCAATGGTGTATTAATGCTTTAGTATATTGTTTATGTGTTGTATGAATTTGTTGGAATTTTTGGAAATCAAATGCTAATTTAAATCAAATAAACCGTGAGCTTCAAGCTCTTGAAGGTGATGATTTAATTAGTTTTGATAAATATTATGATGTTATATTAGTATATATAGTGTATAAATATAGTATATAATTGTTGAAATTTTTAAAACAAAAACCATAAATAATCAAAAAAAGAGCATTGAGCTCCATATGGTGATGATTTCAAATGATTTTGGTTGATGTTATGATGTTACAATGTTATAGTATAATGTTTAATCATGTTATGAATTATTTAGAATTTTTAGAAATTGTTTGATAATTATTGGGTAATTATCTTGAAATTAGTGAATATTACTATATATTGTTGAATGAATGGTTATGATGAACTATAGGTTATATTTGTGACATATATTGATGTTGGGATATTATACTATGTGTATAGCAATTTTGGGAATTTTTGGATAATTATTCTATATTATATGGAATTACGAATTATATATATGTATATATACTAATAAATGGCAAACAATATCATATGGATTTTATAAATTCATATTCTGGACCATAGTGTATAATAATACACTATATTAATTTAGAAAATTTTTCAAAAGTCATTTAGTATTTTTGAATTAATTATCGAGATTTTCGATAATTAATAAGGATTTTAAATCCTTTTAATTAGTTTATTAATAAAATATATGTCTAATTAATATTCTGGACATATTTGAATTTTATAAACATAGATTGCTATGTTTGAGACAAGCGTTTATTTAATAACGTTTTAAATCAAAAATCGCGTTTTATTATTAAAAGGATTAATAATTGCAAAATTATTTATAAGTCCTTGATTTACGTGATAAATCGAGAAATAGGACTACGATTTCAAATCGATCAAATTCGATTTATAAAGCGAAATAGTAAGAAATTACTATTTGAAAGTCAAATTGTTGACTTTATTGACCGGTGTTGACTTGACTTTTTAAGTCAAACATATGATTTACGATTGATAAATCGTTGATGCGTAAGATATACTAATTGAGTATGACATCTCATTAGTAAGAAAGGTTTCACAAATGAAATCCGTATATAAAAAAGCGTGCTTATCGTTGAGCGTATCTCGAGCGAGAACAATTGATTATATACGTTTGGAAGCGTGTTGAATTCATTGAGGAATTCGGTTTACATCGAAATAAGATATCGAAGTTTATCTTAGCTTTTGAAAGTCTCGAGAGACTTGAGCGACGTCTAAAGCCTCGCTTTTCGTAAAGGTGTGGGCCATGCGGATATTGACGTCTGAACAAACTAGGACTCAATTACAACGAACCATAGTCGGTGGCTCTTATCTTCAAAATGTGGGCCTTTTCTTACCCACTAAGATGTGATTTCTTGTTCTTCCAAAATGAGTTTCTTTACAATTCTTATTCTCTGTTGTTGACAAATGTTCTTGCATTACGCGAAAATATTACATTTTGTGTATGGATCTATCTGTTATGCGGGTAGAGTGGCGATAGTTGGAACTATATTATGACGGTTATGTCATTTGGGTGTGACCTTTTAAATGTCGGGTCTGTCGGATGATAAATGCAGCTAGGATTGGCGTGAAGGTTGGAACTATTGCTATGTTAACATATGCTTGTGAGTATTGTGTCTTTGTATCGGGATTACGGCGGTCGCGGCGTCGTAGATGGGAGGCCTCACTCCGGCGTTTAATTTTAATCTTGTTATGAATTGTTACTACGAGATGCGGACCATACACGCGAAAATGCTCGACGAGCTATGTTTATGAGCGAAAATGTTTTGGTAAGCTGAGGCATTTGCTAAAACCCTGTGACTTACTACGATATTGGGCGTAATCTTATATCAAATGTTTTCGGCATAAGTCCCGAGTGCAATTTCTTGTCCAGCCTGCTGTTTGTTTTAAATGTGCGAGGTTGAGCTTGATGATGGTGATGGGGAATGTGTTGAGGAGTTCGGTGTCCTTGACAAATTTATCTAAATTTGTGGTTTCACTTGAATGCATATCGTCTATATGTATTCACACTTTCATTCTGCTCACGAACTCGTTTATTTATGCTTTGTTGTTATGAACTATTGAGGTCCATCGGACCATGGTTAAGATTGGTGCGATGGCCTAAACCTTTTTAATCATTGGATATTGTATTATCGAACCTATCGAGCATGCTAATTATAGTTGATATGTACCTCATCTTAGTCTATTGTCCTATAATACTATTCTAGTATTAGTCACCCTCTAGTCGGGTCGTCGGGGTGGGGTGTGTGAAGTGTATCGAGCCGGGTTGGTTGGCCTATATCGAGCGTGACCTTTGGCGATTGTTGGCGTAATGCCCTTTACCCGCCTTGTAACGCTACCCCGTTTGCCGTGCACACTCCCTTGTGTGCTCTATGGCATCTAGGGCATTGAGGTGCCCTCAGCTATTCTGCGGTCCCCTGCGTGGAGCATGGTGCTCTCTCTCTGCCACTTCTTGCGCGCGTTTCCACCAGGGCGCTTGTGTTGGCGTCCCATAGCTCCAGTTGTTATTCCAGCGGTTGAGTTCCCATTCCCTTTTCCTCTGTCCAGTATTGTGTAGCGGCGGCACGACTTATCCTCGGACATTGCCGCCTCGATATCTAAAGCTCGTGCGAAGCTTGATGTAAGATTAGGTCTCCATGGTGGCGAGACATCCGTATCTCCATCCTCGGTCCGACCTAAACTTCTCGACATTTTCAAGTCGGTGTCCACTTTCGGTGCATATCTCGACATCTCATGACGCGATCATAGTCGATCACGAGACAATCTTTCTTGCTTTAGCGAAAAATTCATCTCCTTTTATCTTATAGCTTTTGGGGATGTATTTTCATCTGATCCTCTTGAAGTCCTCCATGAGAACTCCTCAAGCTGTTCGACGATAAGGTCTTCTTCGGCCTCCCACGGATGTCATTTGGTCCGTTCGGTAAAGCAAGCGCATGACAAGTTCGTCGATAAAGTCGACAATTTTGACTTTCGATAGTAATTTCTTACTATTTCGTTTTATAAATCGAATTTGATCGATTTGAAATCGTAAAGTCCTATTTCTCGATTTATCACGTAAATCGAGGACTTATAAATAATTTTAATTATTAATCCTTTTAATAATAAAGCGCGTATTTTGATTTAAGCGTTATTAAATAGCGTTTGTCTCAAACATAACAATCTATGTTTATAAAATTTTATAAAATTCAAATATGTCAGAATATTAATTAGACATATATTTTATTAATAAACTGAATTAAAAGATTTAAAATCCATATTAATTATCAAAATCTCGATAATTAATTTAAAAATACTAAATGACTTTTGAAAATTTTTAAATTAATATAGTGTATTATTATACACTATGGTCCAGAATAATTTATAAAATCCATATGATATTGTTTGCCATTTATTAGTATATATACATATATATAATTCGATAATTCCATATAATATGGAATAATCATCCAAAAATTCCCAAAATTGCTATACACATAGTATAATATCCCAACATCAATATATGTCACAAATATAACCTATAGTTCATCATAACCATTCATTCAACAATATATAGTAATATTCACGGTAATTTCAAGATAATTACCCAATAATTATCAAACAATTTCTAAAAATTCTAAATAATTCATGACATGATTAAACATTATACTATAACATTGTAACATCATAACATCAACCAAAACCATTTGAAATCATCACCATATGGACTCGATGCTCTCGGCTTTTTGATTATTTATGGTTTTGGTTTACAAAATTCAACAATTATATACTATATTTATACATAGTATACTAATATAACATCATAATATTTATCAAAACTAATTAAATCATCACCTTGAGCTTGAAGCTCACGTTTATTTGATTTAAATTAGCATTTGATTTTCAAAAATTCACAAATTCATACAACACATAAACAATATACTAAAGCATTAATACACCATTGCATGATTAAAATAAAATCATACACCAACCTATATTTTCTTAATGCTCACGGTATTACTTGAACATCAAGCATATGGTTTCAAAGTTCTAAATAAATCATAGAACATGTAATCAAGGTTCTAAAGTACTAATATGTCATTACATGCTTGAAGTAAAATTATTCACCAATGTACATACATATATATCTCACGGTAATATCATAAAAATAACCTAAGGTTTTCAAAAATTTCTAAATAATTTCCTATTGTTCTAACCACATTATATAACAATAATCCGTAGACTATGGTTCGTTGTAAAAGTCCCAGTTTGTTCGTTCGTCAATATCCGATCGCGGCGTTTGCGCCCACACCTTTTCTGGCGAGGCTTTAGTACGTCGCTCAAGTCTCTCGAGACTTTCAAAAGCTAAGATAAACTTCGATATCTTATTTCGATGTAAACTGAATTCCTCAATGAATTCAATACGTTTCCAATACGTATATAATTGAATTGTTCTCGTTCCTCGAGATACGTTCAACGTATAAGTACGTTTTTCGATATATGGATTTCATTTGTGAAACCTTTTCTTACTAATGAGGTATCATACTCAATTAGTATATCTTACGCGTACTAACGTATTTATAAATCGTATAATCGTATGTTTGACTTAAAAAGTCAACGAAGTCAACAACTGGTCAACAAAGTCAATGATTTTGACTTTTAAATAGTAATTTCTTACTATTTTGTTTTATAAATCGAATTTGATCGATTTGAAATCGTAAAGTCCTATTTCTCGATTTATCACGTAAATCAAGGACTTATAAATTATTTTCGCAATTATTAATCCTTTTAATAATAAAAAGCGTATTTTTATTTAAAACATTATTAAATAAACGTTTGTCTCAAACATAGCAATCTATGTTTATAAAATTTTATAAAATTCAAATATGTCCAGAATATTAATTAGACATATATTTAATAATAAACAATTAAAAAGGATTTAATATCCTTATTAATTATCGAAAATTTCGATAATTAATTTAAAATACTAAATGACTTTTGAAAAATTTTCTAAATTAATATAATGTATTATTATACACTATGGTCCAGAATATGAATTTATAAAATCCATATGATATTGTTTGTCATTTATTAGTATATATACATATATATATTCACGGTAATTTCATATAATATGGAATAATTATCCAAAATTCCCAAAATTGATATATACATAGTATAATATCCCAACATCAGTATATATATAAATATAACCTATAGTTCATCATAACTATTCATTTCAATATATAGTAATATTTCACGGTAATTTAAGATAATTACCAAATAAATATCAAACAATTTCAAAAATTCTAAATAAATTCTAATATGATCAAACATTATATTATAACATAATAACATCATAACATCAACAAAACCATTTGAAACCATCACCATATGAGCTTGTGATGCTCTCGGCTTTTTCGATTTATTTATGGTTTTGGTTTTCAAAATTCCAACAATTATATACTATGATTATACACTATAGTATACTAATATAACATCATAACATTTATCAAAACTAATTAAATCATCACCTTCAAGAGCAATAAGCTCACGGTTTATTTGATTTAAATTAGCATTTGATTTCTAAAATTCTAATTAATTCATACAATGTATAAACAATATACTAAAGCATTAATACACCATTGCATGATTAAAATAAAATCATACACCAACCTATATATTTATAAAGCTCACGGTATTATTTTGTAACATCAAGTATATGGTTTTCAAAATTCTAATTAAATCATAGAACACATAATCAAGGTTCTAAAGTACTAATATGTCATTACATGCTTGAAATAAAATTATACACCAATGTTACATGTTTTGTAAGCTCACGGTATTTCAAAAAAATACCTAGGGTTTTCTAATTTTTCTAAATGATATCATATGTGTTCTAACCATATTATACATCAATAATCAATGCTTAAAACATCTTCACATATATTCGGTCATCACTCCAACATTTTATACTATTTTGAAAATTATTTTAATATACACTATAGTTCAAAATCATATACATGCAAAATATATTCAAACATTTCATATATGATACCTATGTTCATTTAAACATATATTCTCATATTTTGTAAATAAAATCATCAAGAACATACTAATAAACAAGGTTTCAAAATAAGAATATTTAAACACATACATATAAGACTTACTAAGAACATGTTCGAAAATCTTGAACAATGGAGGATAAGAATCAAGCTATGGGGTCATATTTACCTTTGATATGATATGGAGTTCACAAGAACAAAGATAGGTATCAAGCTTAGTGAAGAAATGGAGAGGAGAATAGAAGAGAAAAATTTGTAAATGAGAGAGAAGCTCTCGGTTTTTTGGGTAGAAAATTTGGAGAGAGTTAGGTGTTTTGGTGTTCAAAATGATTTGAAATGAGTGGAAGAGTATAATGAAAGTGGGGTGAAGAGGAAGAGTCCTTCCCCTTTTCTCTCTCTCAAACTCGGCACACACCTCACAAATGGGATGATAATGGCTGAATTTTGGAGTGGGAGTGATCATTAGGCTAGATAAAAAGCCCTTCATGCATTGGTCAATGAAAGGAAAAGGAGGCATGCTTGTTGGGGAAGGGCGTAGTCGGGGGAGGGGGTCCAAGGGCTGATTTTAATTTTGTTACATGTTAATACTATGTATTAACCATATCATACATGGTTATAGATATATAATACAAGCCATAAAAATAATTAAAAACATAATATATGCTACAAATTGATATTATCGAGTTCGAAAATTAGGAAAATAGGATAAAATTATAAATCACACCTATTATTGATACTCATGTAATTTTCGTCCCAAATATACACATATATATCATAATATATGATTTAGATATTAAATAATAGCATAGGATAAAATTATTGCACATTTCATGAATTAAAACCCTAATTTCGAAAGTTTGGGTTTCAATTTTATAAATTGAAATCCTTCGATTTTATGTGCAAAATCTGATTTAATGCTTAATAATATTCATATTTATCATATTATAAAGTTTAGATACCATAGGATAATTTATTGGTATCATTTCATGTGATAAAACCCTTATTTATAAGATTAGGGTTTTCGAAACTTATAAATAAGAAATATCGAGTTTAATAACTCAATTATCGATTTTAATAATCATTAATACTGTAATTATATAAAATAATAATAGGAAATTAATTATTATAATTTCCCGAGCATTAAACTCATTTTTCAAAACGTCTCAGACGTTAACGCTCAAAACGTCTCAAACGCTCAAAATCGACTCATCTCAAAATGGTCGCAGATAAGTTCATACTTACTAAGTGAATATATTCCATTTAATAAAGGAATTAAGATGGAAATTAATTCCAAGCTTCACCGCCGAGAAAATTTCATGAAAAGGCGACGTTCGACACGCGTTCGACGTTAAAATAATGACTTAATCATTTCGTAATATTTCAATCATTTAATTCACAATCCTTAGTGAATTATGAAAAGGAATTCGTTATAACGATATCGAATCGAAATCACAAGATTCGATGTCGTAAAAGATAATATACGGGAAAACCCTAATTACGGGCTCGAATACCGTAATCGATATTCGTTTCTTTCGAATATTACATTTCAGTCTGAAAGGTTTGTTAAATGGCGTAATTTATAAAGTGATTACGACTTTGCGTCACACCTTTACGAAAAAAGCGAGGCTTTAGTACGTCGCTCAAGTCTCTCGAGACTTTCAAAAGCTAAGATAAACTTCGATATCTTATTTCGATGTAAACTAAATTCCTCAATGAATTCAATACGTTTCCAATACGTATATAATTAAATTGTTCTCGTTCCTCGAGATACGTTCAACGTATAAGTACGTTTTTTTTTTGATATACGGATTTCATTTGTGAAACCTTTTCTTACTAATGAGATGTCATACTCAATTAGTATATCTTACGCGTACTAACGTATTTATCAATCGTAAAATCGTATGTTTGACTTAAAAAGTCAACGAAGTCAACACTGGTCAATAAAGTTAACAATTTTGACTTTCAAATAGTAATTTCTTACTATTTCGTTTTATAAATCGAATTTGATCGATTTGAAATCGTAAAGTCATATTTCTCGATTTATCACGTAAATCAAGGACTTATAAATAATTTTTGCAATTATTAATCCTTTTAATAATAAAACGCGTATTTTTGATTTAAAAACGTAATTAAATAAACGTTTGTCTCAAACATAGCAATCAATGTTTATAAAATTTTATAAAATTCAAATATGTCCAGAATATTAATTAGACATATATTTTATTTATAAATGAATTAAAAGGATTTAAAATCCTTATTAATTATCGAAAATCTCGATAATTAATTTAAAATACTAAATGACTTTTGAAAAATTTCTAAATTAATATAGTGTATTATTATACACTATGGTCCAGAATATGAATTTATAAAATCCATATGATAGTGTTTGCCATTTATTAGTATATATACATATATATAATTAGGTAATTCCATATAATATGGAATAATTATCCAAAAATTCCCAAAATTGCTATACACATAGTATAATATCCCAACATCAATATATGTCACAAATATAACCTATAGTTCATCATACCCATTCATTCAACAATATATAGTAATATTCACGGTAATTTCAAGATAATTACCCAATAATTATCAAACAATTTCTAAAATTCTAAATAATTCATGACATGATTAAACATTATACTATAACATTGTAACATCATAACATCAACCAAAATCATTTGAAATCATCACCATATGGAGCTCAATGCTCTCGGCTTTTTTGATTATTTATGGTTTTTGGTTTTTAAAAATTCCAACAATTATATACTATGATTATATACTATAGTATACTAATATAACATCATAATATTTATCAAAACTAATTAAATCATCACCTTCAAGAGTTTGAAGCTCACGGTTTATTTGATTTAAATTAGTATTTGATTTTCAAAAATTTCAATACTTTCATACAACACATAAACAATATACTAAGGCATTAATACACCATTGCATGATTAAAATAAAAATCATACACCAAGGTATATTTTCTTAATGCTCACGGTATTACTTCAAACATCAAGCATATGGTTTTCAAAAATTCTAAATAAATCCTAGAACAAGTAATCAAGGTTCTAAAGTACTAATATGTCATTACATGCTTGAAGTAAAAATTATTCACCAAGGTATCATGTCATGTATGTCTCGGCCATTTCAAATAATTAGCCTAGGGTTTTCAAAAATTTTCTAAATAATTTCCTATGTGTTCTAACCACATTATATAACAATAATCCATGCTAAAAACGCCTAAGAACATTCGGTCATCATCCCAACATCTTATACTATTTTCAAAATTTATATAAACATATACTATAGTTCGAAAATCATGTACACATGCTAGGTCATTCCAAAAATTTAATATACAACTCCTATGCTCATCTAACATATATTCACATGTAATTTTAAAATAAAATCCTCAAGAACATGTAAATAAACAATAGCTCATGCTCAAGAACATTTAAACACATATATATACATATAAAAAACTTTCGAACACACATACATATATATCAAAAAAGTTTCGATTTTTTTGTACAAATGGTGATGTAAATCGGTACTATGGCCTTGTTTACCTTGAGAATGGTATAGAATTACTAGAGCAATGGAAATACCAAGCTTGGGTGGAGAAGAAATGAAGAAGAAGAAGAAGAAGAAGAAGAAGAAGAAGAAGAAGAAGAAGAAGAAGAAGAAGAAGAAGAAGAAGCGAAGAAGGAAAATTCAAAATGGAGAGGATGGTGTCTCGGTTTTCAGAGAAAATGGGAGAGGAAGGGAGAGTTTGTGTGTTCCAAGAGTGTTGTAATGGAGTGTATAGGAGAGGTGAAGAATGGGAAGGGTCTCCACTGATGATATATCTCTCTCTCTCTCGATTTTAGCCCAAAATGGGGCAAAATCTGCGACCCTTGGGAGTAGTATAAGTGATGATTGAAGAGTGTTAAATGAGCTCTTCATGCATTGGCCAATTTAAAAAGGGAGTGCATGCCTTGTTGTGTGATGATGGGCGACGCATGGGGGTGTTTAAGGGGCTGATTTATTTTAATTTTGTACATTAATACATAATATATATCATACATGATCATAGATATATAATACAAGCCATAAAATAATTAAATCATCCCTTAAGTATAGAATCGAAATTATCGAGTTCAATTTGGAAAAATAGGATTAAAAATATAAATTACACCCATTATTGATACTCATGTAATTTTCGATCATATATATCATAAGGCATCTTGGACCTATCCTTTCTAGGATCTCATAAGGTCCTATAAAACGGGGTCTAAGCTTTCCTTTCAGGCCAAACCTGACAATCCCTTTGATGGAGAAACCTTAAGAAATACTTTGTCTCCATCCTCAAACTTTAGCTCGGATCTACGCCAGACGTCAGAAGATTTACCGTCATCTGAGCCTCTTTTATCCTCGATCTAATCATCGAACGATCTCGATCATTTCGTTCACTGCATCGGGCCCTATGACTTTTCTCTCACCGACTTCATCCCAATAAAGCGGTGATCTACACTTCTTGCCATACAAGGCTTCGTATGGGGCCATGCCGATCGTCGCTTGATAGCTGTTGTTGTAAGCAAATTCGATAAGAGGTAAAATATCTTCCCACTGGCACCTCGGTCCAAGACTACGGTTCTTAACATATCCTCTAAGGTTTCGATCGTCCTTTCGACCGCCCATCGATGCGTGGCGAAACGCGCAGCAGCAAGTGGGCGAGCCGGAAGAGCGGCTTATGCTCCACCGCAAGGGGACCGAGGAGCAATTGAGGGCACCTCAATGCCCTAGATGCCATAGAGCACACAAGGGTGTGTGCACGGCAAACGTGGAAGTGTTACTAGTGCAAGGGGCAAAGGGCATTACGCCAATAATTGCCAAAGTGTCACGCTCGGATATAAGGCGAACCAAACTTGCATTGTCCGACCATTATGGCTATCGACTTCAACCCCGGCCGCCACAATAGTTCCAAATTTCAACCTCAAGAATCTCGGTGGCAACAACGGCGGTGGTGCGGCAAGAACACAATGGCGGCAAGAACAACAACCCTCAAGAATCAATGGCGCCACCGCCTCAACAACAAGGCGGCAACCACCGCATGATAACGCCAAAGAAGAAGAAGAATATGCCGAGCGGCGATCGCCGAACCAACAGGACCGGCGCCCGTCGTCCTCGGTAGGCTCAGCAGAGCCTACGCTTGCATGGGAGGCGAAGAACAAAACTAGGGAAACCCGCGGTATGGGAGTTCTCCTCAACCCACCGTTATAGATTGTTCGACACGGGTGCTTCGCGATTCTTTATTGCAAAATCATGCGAGAAATCTTGGGCCTTAGGTGCGAAAAGTCAAGCCGTGATATGAGAATCTCATCGCCTATAGGAGGGATTATGATCGTTACACACTTTTGCTCGAACCTAGAGTCGACATTAGGATCACTTAAGGTTACGCTAACAATCTAAACATAATACCCATGGATGATGTAG
This sequence comes from Salvia rosmarinus, assembly GCA_036937905.1. Classification (NCBI taxonomy): domain Eukaryota; kingdom Viridiplantae; phylum Streptophyta; class Magnoliopsida; order Lamiales; family Lamiaceae; genus Salvia; species Salvia rosmarinus. The sequence goes on from CM072813.1 coordinate 48,382,793, forward strand.
ACAAAATCCTAGGAATGGACTGGTTAGCTAAGAATCATTCCACGATTCTATGTAAGGAAAGGAAAATTTCGTTTCACTTTCCTGGAGATAAGAAGCCCACCTGGACTATGGTTCGTTGTAATTTGAGTCCTAGGTTTGTTCGTACGTCAATATCCAGTGGCCGCGTTTTCGTCCACACCTTTACGAAAAAACGAGGCTTTATTACGTCGCTCAAGTCACTCGAGACTTTCAAAAGCTAAGATAAACTTCGATATCTTATTTCGATGTAAACTGAATTCCTCAATGAATTCAATACGTTTCCAACACGTATATAATTGAATTGTTCTCGCCTCATAGAGACGCTCAACGATAATTACGCTTTTTTATATACTGGATTTCATTTGTGAAACCTTTTCTTACTAATGAGATGTCATACTCAATTAGTATATCTTACGCGTACTAACGTATTTATCAATCGTAAAATCGTATGTTTGACTTAAAAAGTCAACGAAGTCAACACTGGTCAATAAAGTCAACAATTTTGACTTTCAAATAGTAATTTCTTACTATTTCGTTTTATAAATCGAATTTGATCGATTTGAAATCGTAAAGTCCTATTTCTCGATTTATCACGTAAATCAAGGACTTATAAATAATTTTTGCAATTATTAATCCTTTTAATAATAAAACGCGTATTTTTGATTTAAAAACGTCATTAAATAAACGTTTGTCTCAAACATAGCAATCTATGTTTATAAAATTTTATAAAATTCAAATATGTCCAGAATATTAATTAGACATATATTTTATTAATAAACTGAATTAAAAAGGATTTAAAATCCTTATTAATTATCGAAAATCTCGATAATTAATTTAAAAATACTAAATGACTTTTGAAAAAATTCTAAATTAATATAGTGTATTATTATACACTATGGTCCAGAATATGAATTTATAAAATCCATATGATATTGTTTGCTATTTATTAGTATATATACATTATATATTTCGGTAATTCCATATAATATGGAATAATTATCCAAAAATTCCCAAAATTGATATACACATAGTATAATTTCCCAACATCAATATATGTCACAAATATAACCTATAGTTCAACATAACCATTCATTCAATAATATATAGTAATATTCACGGTAATTTCAAGATAATTACCCAATAATTATCAAACAATTTCAAAAAATTCTAAATAATTCATGACATGATTAAACATTATACTATAACATTGTAACATCATAACATCAACCAAAACCATTTGAAATCATCACCATATTTCTCGGCTTTTTTTGATTATTTATGGTTTTTTGTTTTCAAAAATTTCAACAATTATATACTATATTTATACACTATAGTTTACTAATATAACATCATAATATTTATCAAAACTAATTAAATCATCACCTTCAAGAGCTTGAAGCTCACGGTTTATTTGATTTAAATTAGCATTTGATTTTCAAAAATTCCAACAAATTCATACAACACATAAACAATATACTAAAGCATTAATACACCATTGCATGATTAAAATAAAAATCATACACCAACCTATATTCTCTTAATGCTCACGGTATTACTTCAAACATCAAGCATATGGTTTTCAAAAGTTCTAAATAAATCATAAAACATGTAATCAATGTTCTAAAGCATTAAAAAGTCAATACATGCTTGAAATAAAAATTATACACCAATGTACATACATATATATCTCACGGTAATATCATAAAAATAACCTAAGGTTCTCTAAAGATCGTATGTTTGTTTACCATACATCACGCCGCCACTCGGACGACTCGGACTAGAGGGTGACTAATACTAGGAATAGTATTATAGGACAATGCATCAAGATAGAGGTACATATCAACTATAATTAGCATGCTCGATAGGTTCGATAATACAATATCCAATGATTAAAAGGTTTAGGCCATCGGACCCAAAATCTTAACCATGGTCCGATGGACCTCAATAGTTCATAACAATAAAGCATAAATAAACGAGTTCGTGAGTGTAGCAATGAAAGTGTGTGAATACATATATGACGATATGCATTCAAGGTGAAAACCACAAATTCTAGATAAATTGGTCGAGGACATCAAATCCTCAACACATTCCCCATCACCATCATCGAAGCTCAACTGCACATTTAAAACAAACATGCGGGGCTAAGTACAAGAAATTGCACTCGGTGGACTTATGCGAAAACATTTGATATAAGATTACCGCCAATATCGAGTAAGTCACGAGGGTTTTAGTGAAATGCCTCAGGCTTACCAAAACATTTTCGTTCATAAACATAGCTCGCCGAGAATTTTCTTGGTGTGTATGGTCGCATCTCGTAGAACAATTCATAACAAGATTAAAATTAAAGCGTCGAGAGGAGGCCTCCCATCTACGACGCCGTGACCAGCCGTAATCCCGTCATAAAGACACAAATCATCTCACAAGCATATGTTAACATAGCAATAGTTCCAACCTTCACGCCAATCCTAGCTGTGCATTTATCATCCCAAGACAGACCCGACATTTAAAAGGTGGTAGCGACCCAAATGACATAACCGTCATAATATAGTTCCAACTATCGCCATACAGCCCTACCGGGCATAACAGATAGGATCCATACACAAAATGTAATATTTTGGCGGTGTAATGCAAGAAACATTTGTCAGCGGTTGTAGAATAAGAATTGTAAAGAAACTCATTTGGAAGAACGGTAAAATCACATCTTAGTGGGGTAAGAAAAGGGCCCACATTTTGAAGATAAGAAGCTCACCTGGACTATGGTTTGTTGTAATTTGAGTCCTAGGTTTGTTAAAGACGTCGATATCAAGTCGCCGCGTTTGCGTCCACACCTTTTCTGGCGAGCGAGGCTTTAAGACGTCGCTCAAGTCTCTCGAGACTTTCAAAAGCTAAGATAAACTTGATATCTTATTTCGATGTAAACTAAATTCCTCAATGAATTCAATACGTTTCAACACGTATATAATTAAATTGTTCTGGATTCGCTCGAGATACGCTCAACGATAAGCACGTTTTTTTTTGATATCTGGATTTCATTTGTGAAACCTTTTCTTACTAATGAGATGTCATACTCAATTAGTATATCTTACGCAGCGTACTAACGATTTATCAATCGTAAAATCGTATGTTTGACTTAAAAAGTCAACGAAGTCAACACTGGTCAATAAAGTTAACAATTTTGACTTTCAAATAGTAATTTCTTACTATTTCATTTTATAAATCGAATTTGATCGATTTGAAATCGTAAAGTCATATTTCTCGATTTATCACGTAAATCAAGGACTTATAAATAATTTTGCAATTATTAATCCTTTTAATAATAAACAGCGTATTTTTGATTTAAAACGTAATTAAATAAACGCTTGTCTCAAACATAGCAATCAATGTTTATAAAATTTTATAAAATTCAAATATGTCCAGAATATTAATTAGACATATATTTTATTTATAAAGCGAATTAAAAGGATTTAAAATCCTTATTAATTATCGAAAATCGGATAATTAATTTAAAAATACTAAATGACTTTGAAAAAATTTCTAAATTAATATAGTGTATTATTATACACTATGGTCCAGAATATGAATTTATAAAATCCATATGATAGTGTTTGCCATTTATTAGTATATATACATATATATAATTCGGTAATTCCATATAATATGGAATAATTATCCAAAATTCCCAAAATTGCTATACACATAGTATAATATCCCAACATCAATATATGTCACAAATATAACCTATAGTTCATCATAACCATTCATTCAACAATATATAGTAATATTCACGGTAATTTCAAGATAATTACCCAATAATTATCAAACAATTTCTAAAAATTCTAAATAATTCATGACATGATTAAACATTATACTATAACATTGTAACATCATAACATCAACCAAAATCATTTGAAATCATCACCATATGGAGCTCAATGCTCTCGGCTTTTTGATTATTTATGGTTTTTGGTTTTTAAAAATTCCAACAATTATATACTATGATTATATACTATAGTATACTAATATAACATCATAATATTTATCAAAACTAATTAAATCATCACCTTCAAGAGTTTGAAGCTCACGGTTTATTTGATTTAAATTAGTATTTGATTTTCAAAAATTTCAATACTTTCATACAACACATAAACAATATACTAAGGCATTAATACACCATTGCATGATTAAAATAAAAATCATACACCAAGGTATATTTTCTTAATGCTCACGGTATTACTTCAAACATCAAGCATATGGTTTTCAAAATTCTAAATAAATCCTAGAACAAGTAATCAAGGTTCTAAAGTACTAATATGTCATTACATGCTTGAAGTAAAATTATTCACCAAGGTATCATGTCATGTATGTCTCGCCATTTCAAATAATTAGCCTAGGTTTTCAAAAATTTTCTAAATAATTTCCTATGTGTTCTAACCACATTATATAACAATAATCCATGCTAAAAACGCCTAAGAACATTCGGTCATCATCCCAACATCTTATACTATTTTCAAAATTTATATAAACATATACTATAGTTAGAAAATCATGTACACATGCTAGGTCATTCCAAAATTTAATATACAACTCCTATGCTCATCTAACATATATTCACATGTAATTTTAAAATAAAATCCTCAAGAACATGTAAATAAACAATAGCTCATGCTCAAGAACATTTAAACACATATATATACATATAAAAACTTTCGAACACACATACATATATATCAAAAAGTTTCGATTTTTTTGTACAAATGGTGATGTAAATCGGTACTATGGCCTTGTTTACCTTGAGAATGGTATAGAATTACTAGAGCAATGGAAATACCAAGCTTGTGTGGAGAAGAAATGAAGAAGAAGAAGAAGAAGAAGAAGAAGAAGAAGAAGAAGAAGAAGAAGAAGAAGAAGAAGAAGAAGAAGAAGAAGAAGAAGAAGCAGAAGAAGGAAAATTCGAAAATGGAGAGGATGGTGTCTCGGTTTTCAGCAGAAAATGGGAGAGGAAGGGGAGAGTTTGTGTGTTCCAAGAGTGTTGTAATGGAGTGTATAGGAGAGGTGAAGAATGGGAAGGGTCTCCCTATGATATATCTCTCTCTCTCTCGATTTTAGCCCAAAATGGGGCAAAATCTGCCACTTGGGAGTAGTATAGTGATGATTGAAGAGTGTTAAATGAGCTCTTCATGCATTGGCCAATTTAAAAAGGGAGTGCATGCCTTGTTGTGTGATGATGGGCGACGCATGGGGGGTGTTTAAGGGGCTGATTTATTTTAATTTTGTACATTAATACATAATATATATCATACATGATCATAGATATATAATACAAGCCATAAAAATAATTAAATCATCCCTTAAGTATAGAATCGAAATTATCGAGTTCAATTTGGAAAAATAGGATTAAAAATATAAATTACACCCATTATTGATACTCATGTAATTTTCGATCATATATATCATAAGGTACTGGACCTATCCTTTCTAGGATCTCATAAGGTCCTATAAAACGGGGTCTAAGCTTTCCTTTCAGGCCAAACCTGACAATCCCTTTTGATGGAGAAACCTTAAGAAATACTTTGTCTCCATCCTCAAACTGTAGCTCGGATCTACGCAGACGTCAGAAGATTTGTCCGTCCGAGCCTCTTTATCCTCAGTCTAATCTGTCGAACGATCTCGATCATTTCGTTCACTGCATCAGGCCCTATGACTTTTCTCTCACCGACTTCATCCCAATAAAGCGGTGATCTACACTTCTTGCCATACAAGGCTTCGTATGGGGCCATGCCGATCGTCGCTTGATAGCTGTTGTTGTAAGCAAATTCGATAAGAGGTAAAATATCTTCCCACTTGGCACCTCGGTCCAAGACTACGGTTCTTAACATATCCTCTAAGGTTTGGATCGTCCTTTCCGACCGCCCATCGCGTGGGGAGGAAACGCGCAAGCAGGCGGCGTAGCTGGAAGAGAGCAGCTTATGCTCCACCGCAAGGGACCGCAGAGCAGTTGAGGCACCTCAATGCCCTAGATGCCATAGAGCACACAAGGGAGTGTGCACGGCAAACGTGGTGAGCTGTTACAAGTGCGGGGCAAAAGGGCATTACGCCAATAATTGCCCAGTGTCACGTTCGGATATAAGGCCGAACCAAACTTGCATTGTCCAGCCATTAAGGGCTATACAGCTTCAACCCCAGCCGCCACAATAGTTCCAGCCCCAACCTCAGCAACTCCAGTGGCAACAACCCCGAAAGTGGTGCAAAGAACCACAATGGCAAAGCCGCAACAACAACCCCCAGAATCGATGGCAGCCACCACCAACAACAACAACAGAGGAAGAACCATCATGACAACGCCAAGAAGAAGAAGAACATGCTGTGCAATACGAACCAACAAGGACCAGCGCCCCGTCAGCCTCAGCCGGCTCAGGCTAGAGCCTACGCCTTGCATAGGAGGCAGAAAGAACAAAACCAGGGAAACCTGGCAGGTATGGGAGTTCTCCTCAACCTACCTGTTATAGTATTGTTCGATACGGGTGCTTCGCATTCTTTTATTGCAAAATCATGCGTAGAAATGCCGGGCCTTAGGTCCGAAAAGTCAAGCCAGGATATGAGAATCTCATCGCCTATAGGAGGGATTATGATCATATACACTTTTGCTCGAACCTAGAGTTGACATTAGATCACTTAAGGTTACGCTAACAATCTAAACATAATACCCATGGATGATGTAGACATAATCCTAGGAATGGACTGGTTAGCTAAGAATCATTCCACGATTTTATGTAAGGAAAGGAAAATTTCGCTTCACTTTCTCGGACAAAAGCTACGCATTTCCACTGGATCGCATGGGAGAAGAATCCCGATTGTATCAAGACTACAAAGTGAGGAGGATGATGAACCGAAAGGATGCCATGCATTCCTTGTTTATTTGAACGGAGAGGATAAACCCGAAGCGCGGGTAGAGGACATAGAAGTTGTCCAAGAATTTTCGGACGTGTTTCCCAAAATCTACCAGATCGCCTCCCGACAGACAACTAGAGTTTACCATCGACTTGGAGCCGGATCAGCCCCAAAGGTCGGCGCCTATAGGATGGCCCCAAAGAGTTGGAGGAACTGAAAATCCAAATCCAAGAGCTTTTGGATCTAGGTTTCATTAGCCGAGTGTTTCACCTTGGGGAGCGCCTGTTTTGTTTGTCAAGAAAAAGGATGGTTCTTTGAGGATGTGCATCGACTATCGAGAATTAAACAAGATGACACTAAAGAACAAATACCCTTTACCGAATTGATGACTGTTTGATCAATTGCGAGGCGGGAGTATTCTCAAAATTGATCTCAAGTCGGATACCATCACCTGAAAATACGGTCTCGAGGATGTACCTAAGATCGCATTCAACCAGACACGGCCACTATGAGTTCATAGTTATGCCATTCGGATTAACCAATGCACCACCGTATTCATGGACCTTATGAGAGTATTTCATCCATTTTGGATAAATTTGTTTTGGTCTTCATAGATGATGTCCTTATTTATTCAAAGAATGAAGAGGATCATAGAGAATATCTAAGAACGGTTTTGCAAACCTTGAGAGATGAAAGACTCTTTGCTAAGTTTAGCAAATGTGAGTTTTGGTGAAGGAAGTTATGTTACTTGGACACATCGTGTCTGCAGAAGGTATAAAAGTAGATCCGGCCAAAGTAGAGGCCGTGCGCAGAATGGAAATCACCAAAGACTCAAAGACGAGATTAGAAGTTTCTAGATTAGCTGGTTACTATAGGAGATTCATCAAGGATTCTCCAAAATTGCAAGGCCAATAACCCGACTACTCCGAAGGAATCAAGTTCAATTGATGATGAATGCGAGACGAGTTTCCAAATACTCAAGGAAAATCGACAAGTGCACCAGTTCTAGTAGTCCCGTGAAGCGGACAAAGGGTATGTAGTCTATACTGAGCGCATCTAAGACCGGACCGGGTTGTGTTTTGATGCAAGAAGGAAAAGTGATAGCTTATGCATCCCGACAACTCGCACCCCACGAATCGAACTACCCAACCCACGACTTGGAATTAGCACCGTAGTTCATGTAATCGAAAATTTGGAGACACCATCTCTATGGTGTGAGATGTGAGATCTTCACGGATCATAAAAGTTTGAAGTACTTCTTGAACAAAGAGATTTGAATATGAGACAAAGAAGATGGCTCGAGCTTGTAAAAGATTACGACTGTGGTATTAACTATCACCGGGTAAGGCGAATGTAGTAGCTGACGCCTTGAGTCGTAAGAGCCATACCAAGTTAGGATGTCTCTTTGTACAAGAGGAAAACTCGTTGAAGAGTTTGGAAGAATGAGGATTGAACTGGTTGAACCACCGACACAATTGTGAGTCAGATCGCTACACTCACACCGACATCCGATCTAAGAAAAAGATTGACAAGAGACAAAGGATGGAGGAAAAAAGAAAAGATCGACAAAGGGTAAGGTCCAAGGATTTAAGATTTCAAGAGGCCGACAACGCCTTATTGTTTGAAGGTAGGATATGCGTCCCTCAAGACACGAGCTTCAAAATGAAATCATGAGTGAGGCTCATGATACACCCTACACCGCCCACCCAGCAAGATTAAATGTACCAAGACACAAGGAAAAGTTTTGGTGGGAAGGCATGAAATGAGATATAGCTTCTTTTGTGGAACGCTGTCTTGTTTGCCAACAAGTGAAGGCACTACACCAACGTCCATACGGAAAGTTGCAACCGTTAGGAATCCCCGAGTGGAAGTGGGACGATATAACCATGGATTTCGTTACAAGCTTACCCAAGTCGAGAAGAGAAAACACAGCCATATGGGTCATTGTGGATAGACTTACCAAAAGTGCTCACTTTCTACCGATTCAGAGCACTTATGGGTCTGATAAGTTGGCTCAGCTGTACGTTAAGGAAATTGTACGATTACATGGAGTGCCAAAATCTATTACCTCTGATCGAGACTCCAAGTTCACTTCCAGATTCTGGATTAGCTTGCGAGAAGGCGGCACGAGGTTAAATTTCAAGACAAAGATTCCACCCACGCATCGATGGACATCGGAAAGGACGATCCAAACCTTAGAGGATATGTTAAGAACCGTAGTCTTGGACCGAGGTGCCAGTGGGAAGATATTTTACCTCTTATCGAATTTGCTTACAACAATGACTATCAGTTTACGATCGGCATAGCCCCACACGAAGCCTCAGATGGCAAGAAGTGTAGATCACCGCTTATTGGGACGAAGTCGTGAGAGAAAAGTCATAGGGCTCGATGCGTTGAACGAAATGATTGAGATCGCTCGACGATTAGACCGAGGATAAAAGAGACTCAGATGACAGTAAATCTTACCGATACGGCGTAGATCCGAAGCTACGCTTGAGGATGGAGACAAAGTATTTCTTAAGGTTTCTCCATCAAAAGGATTGTCGTGTTTGGCACGAAAGGAAAGCTTAGACCCCGCTTTATAGGACCTTATGAGATCCTAGAAAGGATAGGTCCAGTAGCTTATAGGTTGGCTCTTCCGCCAAGCCTAGGAAATGTTCATAATGTTTTTCACGCCTCGCAATTGCGAAAATACGCTCACGACCCAAAGCATGTGATTCATCAAGACGACGTGATCCTCGAGCGGACATGAGCTATAAGGAAGAACCCGCGCCATACTTGACCACAAAGTTCAAAGAACTACGAGCAAGTCGATTCCGTTAGTCAAAGTGTTGTGAGACACCACGGACGAAGAAGCCACGGGAGCTTGAAGAAGCGATGAGAGAAAAATACCCGATTTATTTTTCAAGAGGTATACAAATTTCGGACGAAATTTTTCGTAAGGGTGGAATGTAATATTCAAAGAAACGAACATACGACACGGTATTCTAAACCCGTAATTAGGGTTTTTCCGAATATTCTTATCTCGTATGACATCGAATTGTATTTCGGATCAATGTCTATATAACGAATTCCTTTTATAATTCACGAAGGATTGTGAATTTATGAATTGAAATTTATGAAATAATACGCAAGATTATTTCAACGCTCTAACGCGATCGAATGTCAAAGACTTTATGAAAATTTCTCGAGCAAGAAGGCCCGAATTGAATTCCATATTATTCTCAATATTAAATGATATTTATTTATTTAGTAAGTATGAACTTATCTGCACCATTTTGAGATGAGTCGATTTTGAACGCTTTGAGACGTTAACGTAAACGCCTCAGAGACGTTTTGAAAATGAGTTTAATGCTCAAGAAATTATTATAATTAATTTCCTATTATTATTTTATATAATTACAGTATTAATAATTATTAACATCGAATTTTAGCATTTAAAATTCGATTATTTTCAGTAATTTTCAAAACCCTAGTTTTCTAAACTATGGTTTTTCACATGAAATGATACCATTAAATTATCATATGGTATCTAAACTATATGTTATGATATATATGGATATTATTAAGCATTAAAATAAAATTTTAAGACATAGAACTCGATGGTTTCAATTTTAAATTTCAAACCCTAAATTCAAATTGTGGTTTTATGTGCTTGAAATGTACTATTATTTTATCCTATGATATTATTTAACATCTAAATCATATATTATGATATATATGATCGAAAATTACATGAGTATCAATAATGGGTGTAATTTATATTTTAATCCTATTTTTCCAAATTGAACTCGATAATTTTGATCAGATACTTAATGGATGATTTAATTATTTTATGGTCAGATTATATATCTATGATCATGTATGATATATATTATGTATTAATGTAAAAATTAAAATAAATCAGCCCTTAAACACCCCCCATGCCGCCCATCATCACACAACAAGGCATGCACCCTTTTAAATTGGCCAATGCATGAAGAGCTCATTTAACACTCTTCAATCATCACTTATACTACTCCCAAGGGCTGCAGATTTTTGCCCCATTTTTGGGCTAAAAATCGAGAGAGAGAGAGAGAGATATCATAGGGAGACCCTTCCCATTCTTCACCTCTCCTATACACTCCATTATAACACTCTTGGAACACACAAACTCTCCCCTTCCTCTCCCATTTTCTGCTGAAAACCGAGACACCATCCTCTCCATTTTCGAATTTTCCTTCTTCTTCTTCTTCATTTCTTCTCCACCCAAGCTTGGTATTTCCATTGCTCTAGTAATTCTATACCATTCTCAAGGTAAACAAGGCCATAGTACCGATTTACATCACCATTTGTACAAAAAAATCGAAACTGTTTTGATATATATGTATGTGTGTTCGAAAGTTTTATATATGTATATATATGTGTTTAAATGTTCTTGAGCATGAGCTATTGTTTATTTACATGTTCTTGAGGATTTTATTTTAAAATTACATGTATGAATATATGTTAGATGAGCATAGGAGTTGTATATTAAATTTTTGGAATGACCTAGCATGTGTACATGATTTTCGAACTATAGTATATGTTTATATAAATTTCGAAAATAGTATAAGATGTTGGGATGATGATCGAATGTTCTTAGGCGTTTTTAGCATGGATTATTGTTATATAATGTGGTTAGTGATAAACGCGTATTTTACACGTTTATAGTTGATATTTGAAGATGAGTTTAGCTCGTTTAATGTGCGTTTATGTATTGATTCTTAATGTTTTATCTATTTCTAGAAGATACTGCTCTTGGGTGTTCCTCTGACGTTGTGTAGGTTTATATGTTGATAATCGAAGCAAGGAACGACGCACGAGAAAGTATAGCAATCTGTCAAGTTTCTAGCGACCAGCCTAGCGGTCGCTAGGCCGGCCGCTAGGAAACACGCGCGGGAACCCAGCGAGCCGCGACCGCAACCTCGTGCACGCGAGCAAGCCCTAGCGCCGAAAACTCACTGGACGATTTCTCGCGATCGGTGCGGAATTGCTAGCGACCGCTAGCCCGATCGCGAGGTACAATGCGAGCGCAAGGAGGGACCGCGAGCGAAGAAGAGCGCGCGGGGGAGATGGCTCGCGGTCGAGCTAGCGACCGCGAGAAGCGATCGCGAGGCGGCGCGGCAGAGGCGCAAATTAGGGTTTCCACCCTTTTCTATAAATAGGGCAAGAGCCATTGCGCTCCCATCGAACCCCATACGCCCCAGACTCGTTTTTTGCTTTTCCTCAGCTTTTCCATTCTTTAGCTTTAATCTTCTTTTAGTTTAATTCTAGTATTGTTTTTCCGTTGTTCTAGAGTTTATCGTTGCTATCGATCGAACGTTTTGTCCGATCGCTTTCCGTTGTTTTCCGCTCGCTCGCTTGGGATCGATTCAAGACCAACCATTGTTCATCCGACGCTTCCTACGGGTTTTATATATTTAATTTTCGTTTTATGGTTAAATCGTATTTTATTCCGCTTATTATGTCCGCTAGTTTTTCGCTCTAATCCTAGGGTTTGCATGATTCGATCCTATATGTTGTGATTCTGTTATCGCTATTTACCGTCCTGCATTGATTTATGATTCGATTGTGCTTATTTATATGTGTTGATTTCGATCAATCTTGATGCATATTTAGTTGTCGGTTAATTACGAATTGTGTTAATTGTCAATCGATATCGAATGCATGATACTGAACGAGCCTCGAGTCGAGTGAGATAGATATTCGTAGGAAGCATATTCTTTGTGATCCGCTTGGAGTTGCTTGTTTTCACCTAGAGACGTAATAAGAATAGGAAAACTAGTAATCTACACCGCTTTAGTTGTAAATGTAAATTGTCGGTTATATATGCGATCTTCCATCTTGTCTCGATTAAAATTGGTTAATAGGAACAGGATAAACATACGCTGTGGATAGGATTAATGCATCCCTGTGGTAAGTCGTTTTATCCGCTTTTAAACATCCGAGTGTTTATTGCTTTAATTTACTACTGCTTTTGTTACCTTTGCTTTGGATTGATTTCAAGCCCTAAAATCTTACCAAACCATAATTGTTGCTTGGATAATGATGAATCATCGCTGAGTTAGCTTCGTGTTTTCGCGCTACAATCCATGTGGATACGATACTTCCTTACCCTATACTTACACCTTTTCGTGTTAGAAAATAAGCGATCAAATTTTGGCCGCTGTCGGGATTGTTAAGATTACATAGGAATAATTTGACGATTTGGATTTATTAATTCAAATTATATATTTTATATTATATTTATTTATTTTTGTCGCTAATTTCTCTTCTCGCAGTGGTTTATGCATAAGATCTCGTGGACCTCCCAAGTATTATTAGATCCCGAGATCAAGGCTCTCAAAGGAGAAGAGGACGAGAAAGAGACGGGCCGCAATGGCGCCAATCCGCAGAATCAGGGGCATTCCTCCGAGCAAGTTGCAGACGATGCTAGCTGACTTTGCAGAGATGCAGCGTCAGATGGCGAATATGGGAATCATTGTCCCTGCTCCAGAGGAAAGACCTCTAAATCACATGTACCGACATCCCACCGAATAGTTCCAAGGAGGCGGTTGGGGCCCGCACGTAGATGCAAACAATTTCGAGCTCAAACCGGCCCTGATCAGTATGGTCCAAGGAGAGCGGCCAGGGGAGGAGTCACGGAAGACCGAATGCGCATCTCGAAATGTTTCTCGATATTTGTGACACCATCAAATGAATGGGGTGCCACAAGACACGATCCGGATGTGCATGTTCGATTTTCACGCCAAAGTGAAAGATTGGTTCAAGAGTTTGAACCGAGTGGCATCGACACTTGGGGAAACTTTGTGAAATGTTTTTTCAAATACTTTTCACGCCGGGAAAGCGCAGAAGATCATCGCCAAATCTCTCATTTCGCCAAAACCACGACTTAATCATTATTCGAGGTATGGGAGAGATTCAGAGGTCTATCGAGACGATGTCCACAACATGGGTTCTCCAAGGAGCAACAAATCACTCCGCCTACGGTGGACCGATATGGCGATAAGGAGCATGGTGGATGCGTCGGTGGGGATGCTTATTGAACCGATCAAGAGACGAGGCGAGCCGTATTTTAGAAGAGATGGTCGCCAACACTATCAATGGCCAACGAGAGAACGCCATCATTCAAAGCACCGCTGTTGAGAGTGATTCAAAATATGACGATCTCATGAAGAAGTTCACTATTTTGAAGAGTTAGATTGAGACAGAGAACGCCACCACATCAATCGAGGAATCATTCAATTTCCAACAAACTCCAAAGAAGCTTCAATGTTCGTAATTCGCTTCAAGAGTCAAGAAGCCAAGTCTCAAGACATGATGCGCAGCTGGTTGTAAGCAACCAACAATTGGCAACGAATCGTAACTGCTCATAAGCAACACCGCGTAAGATAAATCACTGGAGTCCACCGTGACGGCTATGGGGAAGCACATGAAGATGTTGGAGAATCAAATTGGTCAAATAGCCGCAAGTGAATGCACTACAAAAGACGGGCCAATTTCCGAGTAATACGGAGGTGAACCCGAAGAATCAATGCTTCGCCATTCAGACGAGGAGTGGACGAGCCTACCCGAGCCCTACCGAGGAAGAAGAGCAAGAAAGCATTTCAGGCGTAAACTTCGTGATCGAAGTCGCGACCGCGAGCCCGATCGCGAACCATCCAGAAAATTATCCATAGAAGCCCGCGACCGAGCACGCGGCCGAGCACCCGACCGTGAGCCATCAGAGTATGCGAGCGCTAGATTTGTTCGCGAGCGAACCAGCGCTCGCAAGCCAGCCCGCGAGCAATCAAGTCGCTGGTACCGAGAAATCACATGAAGTCACTCGCAAGCTCGCACGCCAAGATCGAGTCCACAGCAATGATACCTCGCGACCTTCCCGCCGTCGCGAGGTCGATCGCGAGGCGCCCCGTAAGCTAACTCGCACGCACATTCCTCCGGTCCTGCTTCCGAGTCGACTTGTCAAGTCGAAATATGACGAGGAGTTTGCTCGTTCAAGAGGTTTTCAAAAGTTGAGATAAATTTGCCTCTCTTTGAGTATTGCGAAACATGCCGCCACATGAAATTTTAAAGACGCGCTTGCAAGCAAGAAGAAACTGGGAAATTTGAGAAAATTTCCTATCCGAAGAATGCAGGTCGCTTACAGGAAGCTCCTCTCAAGCGAAGTATGATCCCGCAGCTTCACGTTAGAGTGCGAGATCGCCGAGCGTAATTTTCCAAATGTTTTATGCGACTTGGGGCAAGCATCAACTGATGCCATTGAACGCTTTCAACCGCCACACCTAGGAAAGATGAAGCCGATTTAAGATTTCATCGATGATGGCTGACCGTCATCACATATCCAAAAGGTATCGTCGAAGACGTGTTGGTAAGAATTCGGGATTTTGTTTTTCCCGCCGACTTTGTTATTTTAGATATTCCCGAATTCAAACAACAACCACTAATCCTTGGTAGACCTTTTCTAGCAACTGGTCGTGCGTTGATTGATGTGCAGGAAGGAAATCTCACATTTCGTGTTAACGATGAGGAGCTCAAAATTTCCATATACGACGCCATCAAGCAACACGACGCTGGAAAGTCGGAAGATTGTTGCTCGATCACGACTATCTGCCGCCGCACACGCCTCGCGCCAGAGGGTATTCGATCGATCGAGGAAGCCGTGAGAAGGAAGAAGTGGACTCTGCATGGAACCCAAGTGTATTATTCAAGTTCAGTGAGGCCACTTCCATAGTCATGGTGGAGATCCGTAAATGCTAAGTTTAGGAGGATCCACGAGTTGAGAAGGATTGCCGCAAAAACGCCGGATTGACAAGGTTAGTGATGGTCAGCTAAAGACGTTAAAGTAAGCACTTGCTGGGAGGTAACCCAACGTTTTTTTGTTTTTGTTTTCGTGTTTTGTCGTGTCTTCGCTTGTGTTGCTTTTGTCGTGTTTCGCTTTTTTTTCGTTGTTGTGTCTGCCGATCAACGAGTTAAGTGAAGTGTGTTAATCCATGTGGCCAATGACGATAGAAAATTTTTGTGAAATTTAATGATAGTGCACATGATATGTTAGAAAATGACGCACGAATGACGTGAGATGGCTTAGATTGTTGTTTTTCACCTTTGCTTAACCCGTGAGACTTGAGCTTCACCGTATAAACATCTTGATACGCTTTTAATTGTGTGATATCATGCATGTGATTATCTTCTAGAACTTGCCGTTCTTCTGTGTCGAGACTGCAATATGTGTTTCGAATTTGGAAAGGATAAAAGGCCATCTTTGTTAACCACTTATTCACCCAAACACTAACCCGATGTTATATACCATTTTTCGCCTTCTTTGAGCCTTTATTAGACTTTTTCTTTCGATTAAACCGGATGATAGGAGGTGAGGATGAATATGGGAATCAAAAGGGGTGAAATTTTGATGTAGTTATGATGAGAAAAGTTTCTTTTAGAAAAATACATCTGTGGTAAAGAATAGTACCTTTGTTGTGAAAGTTAAACCCTATAAGCTCTAGAAAAGAAAAGAAAAAGAAAAATGTTAAGTTCACTATGAGCGTTGAGCATAAAGGGTCTTTAATCAAAGTATAGGTACCTTATGAGGCATTAAACGTTGATTTAGCACGTTGGGAGAGAAGAGGAAAATGGACAAAGTCCATATGTGTCGAAATGTATAAATGATGGTGCTTGAAATATTCTTGAGTCACTTAGCCATATATTATCCTACCTTAACCAATGTGCCTACTTTATAACCTATCAAAAGACCTCTTTGATCCTTATTTGAACACATTTGACGCGGTGGAGATGTTAGAGAAACGGCAAGCCTATGGTAAGATGTTGCATTGCATTGATCATTGAGTGTATACACGTCCTTAATTTCTTTATGAGTTTGAGTGTATCCTATATATTTTACGCATACGCGTTTGTGAGGTTGAAATAAATGAGTTTTTGCCTCGATGGTTGTTTGTGTTGAGTTGGCTAACGCCGTCATGTGCGCTAATGTTTTGAGCCGCTAATATGTTTCGAGGCCTAGAATGGTTATCCCTGCTACGCCGATGATCTTTCGTTTGTCTTTCTGCTTTTGGTTTTGTTTGAGGACAAACAATGTTTTAAGTTTGGGGTTTGATAAACGCGCATTTTACACGCTTATAGTTGATATTTGAAGATGAGTTTAGCTCGCTTAATGCGCTATGTATTGATTCTTAATGTTTTATCTATTTCTAGAAGATATCGCTCTTGGGTGTTCCTCCGACGCTTTGTAGGTTTATATGTTGATAATCAAGCAAGGAACCACGACGAGAAAGTATAGCAATCGTTCAAGTTTTAGCGACCAGCCTAGCGGTCGCTAGGTCGCCGCTAGGAAACACGCTGGAACCCAGCCGAGCCGCGACCGCAACCTCGCACGCGAGCAAGCCCAGCGCCGAAAACTCATCGATGATTTCGCGACCGGCGCGGAATTGCTAGCGATCGCCAGCCCGGTCGCGAGGTACAATGCGAGCGCAGGAGGACCGCGAGCGAAGAAGAGCGCGGGAGATGGCTCACGGTCGAGCTAGCGATCATGAGAAGCGATCGAGGCGGCGGCAGAGGCGCAAATTAGGTTTCCACCCTTTTCTATAACAGGCAAGAGCCCTTGCGCCCCATCGAACCCCATACGCCCTGCACTGCTTTTTCTTCGATTTTCCTCGCTTTTCCATTCTTTAGCTTTAATCTTCTTTAGTTTAATTCTAGTATTGTTTTTTCGTTGTTCTAGTTTAGTTTATCGTTGCTATCGATCGGAACGCTTTGTCCGATCGTTTTCCGCTGTTTTCCGCTCGCTCGCTTGGGATTCGATTCAAGACCAACCATTGTTCATCCGACGCTTCCCTACGGGTTTTATATATTTAATTTCGCTTTTATGGTTAAATCGTATTTTATTCCGCTTATTATGTCCGCTAGTTTTTCGCTCTAATCCTGTGGTTTGCATGATTCGATCCTATATGTTGTGATTCTCATATCGCTATTTACCGTCTGCATTGATTTATGATTCGATTGTGCTTATTTATATGTGTTGATTTGATCAATCTTGATGCATATTTAGTTGTCGGTTAATTACGTAATTGTGTTAATTGTCAATCGATATCGAATGCATGATACGAACGAGCCTCGAGTCGAAATGAGATAGGATATTCGTAGGAAGCATATTCTTTGTGATCCGTTTGAGTTGCTTGTTTTCACCAGAGACGAATAAAGAATAGGAAAACTAGTAATCTGTACCGCTTTGTCGTAATGTAAATTGTCGGTTATATATGCGATCTTCCATCTTGTCTCGGATTAAAATTGGTTAATAGGAACAGGATAAACATACGCTGTGGATAGGATTAATGCATCCCTGTGGTAAGTCGTTTTTATCTGCTTTTAAACATCCGAGTGTTTATTGCTTTAATTTACTGTTTTGTTACCTTTGCTTGGATTGATTTCAAGCCCTAAAATCTTACCAAACCATAATTGTTGCTTCGATAATGATGAATCATCGCTGAGTTAGCTTCGTGTTTTGCTACAATCCTCGTGGATACGATACTGCTTACCCTATACTTACACCTTTTCGTGTTAGAAAATAAGCAATCGCTAGAACACATAGGAAATTATTTAGAAAATTTTGAAAACCCTAAGCTAATTATTTGAAATGGCGAGACATACATGACATGATACCTTGGTGAATAATTTTACTTCAAGCATGTAACGACATATTAGTACTTTAGAACCTTGATTACATGTTCTCTCGATTTATTTAGAATTTTGAAAACCATATGCTTGATGTTCAAGTAATACCGTGAGCATTAAGAAAATATACCATGGTGTATGATTTTATTTTAATCATGCAATGGTGTATTAATGCCTTTGTATATTGTTTATGTGTTGTATGAAAGTATTCGAATTTTGAAAATCAAATACTAATTTAAATCAAATAAACCGTGAGCTTCAAACTCTTGAAGGTGATGATTTAATTAGTTTTGATAAATATTATAATATTATATTAGTATACTATAGTGTATAATCATAGTATATAATTGTTGAATTTTTAAAACCATAAATAATCAAAAAGCCGAGAGCATTGAGCTCCATATGGTGATGATTTCAAATGGTTTTGGTTGATGTTATGATGTTACAATGTTATAGTATAATGTTTAATCATGTCATGAATTATTTAGAATTTTTAGAAATTGTTTGATAATTATTGGGTAATTATCTTGAAATTACCGTGAATATTACTATATATTGTTGAATGAATGGTTATGATGAACTATAGTTTATATTTGTGACATATATTGATGTTGGGATATTATACTATGTGTATAGCAATTTTGGGAATTTTTGATAATTATTCCATATTATATGGAATTACCGAATTATATATATGTATATATACTAATAAATGGCAAACAATATCATATGGATTTTATAAATTAATATTTTGACCATAGTGTATAATAATACACTATAATAATTTAGAAATTTTTTCAAAAGTCATTTAGTATTTTTAAATTAATTATCGAGATTTTCGATAATTAATAAGGATTTTAAATCCTTTTTAATTCAGTTTATTAATAAAATATATGTCTAATTAATATTCTGGACATATTTTAATTTTATAAATTTTATAAACATAGTTTGCTATGTTTGAGACAAACGCTTATTTAATAACGCTTTTAAATCAAAATACGCTTTATTATTAAAAGGATAAATAATTGCAAAATTATTTATAAGTCCTCGATTTACGTGATAAATCGAGAAATAGGACTTTACGATTTCAAATCGATCAAATTGATTTATAAACGAAATAGTAAGAAATTACTATTTGAAAGTCAAAATTGTCGACTTTATCGACCAGTTGTCGACTTCGTTGACTTTTTAAGTCAAACATACGATTTTACGATCGATAAATACGTTAGTACGCAGAAGATATACTAATTGAGTATGACATCTCATTAGTAAGAAAAGGTTTCACAAATGAACCAGATATAAAAAAACGATTTATACGCCGAACGTATCTCGGCGAATCCAGAACAATTCAATTATATAAGTATTCGAAACGATCAATTCATCGAGAATTTAGTTTACATCAAATAAGATATCAAGTTTATCTTAGCTTTTGAAAGTCTCGAGACTCGAGCGACGCACTAAAGCCTCGCTTTTCATAAAGGTGTGGACGCAAACGCGAGATCGGATATCGACGCATTTAACAAACCTAGACTCAAATTACAACGAACCATAGTCCAAAGTGGGCTTTATCTTCAAAATGTGGGCCCTTTTCACCCCACTAAGATGTGATTTTACCGTTCTTCCAAATGAGTTTCTTTACAATTTTATTCTACAACCGCTGACAAATGTTTATCAGACACCGCCAAAATATTCTATTTTGTGTATGGATCCTATCCGTTATGCCCGGTAGGCTGCGGGCGATGGTCGAACTATATTACGACAAAGTTATGTCATTTGGGTCGCGCCCAACCTTTTAAATGTCGGGTCCCGTGTCGGATGATAAATGCCCGCTAGGATGGCGTGAAGGTTGGAACTATTGCTATGTTAAAATATGCTGTGAGAGCGATCGCAGGTCAGATGGGATTACGGCCGGTCACGGCGTCGAGATTGGAGGCCTCCTCTCGACGCTTAATTTTAATATTGTTATGAATTGTTACTACGAGATACGGACCATACACACCAAGAAAATGCTCGCCGAGCTATGTTTATGAACCGAATGTTTTGGTAAGCACAAGGCATTTCAAATAAAACCCTCGTGACTTACTCGATATCGGCAGTAATCTTATATCAATTG
Organism: Salvia rosmarinus; assembly: GCA_036937905.1. Classification (NCBI taxonomy): domain Eukaryota; kingdom Viridiplantae; phylum Streptophyta; class Magnoliopsida; order Lamiales; family Lamiaceae; genus Salvia; species Salvia rosmarinus. The sequence continues at coordinate 48,403,515 of CM072813.1, forward strand.
TTTTCGCATAAGTCCACCGAGTGCAATTTCTTGTACTTAGCCCCGCATGTTTGTTTTTAAACGTGCAGCCGAGCTTTGATGATGGTGATGGGAATGTGTTGAGGAGTTCGTGTCCTCGACCAATATATCTAAAATTTGTGGTTTTCACCTCAATGCATATCGTCATATATGTATTCACACACTTTCCACCGCTACACTCGAACTCGCTTATTTATGCTTTATTGTTATGAACTATTGAGGTCCATCGGACCATGGTTAAGATTTTGGGGTCCGATGGCCTAAACCTTTAATCATCGATATCAGACATCGAACCTATCGAGCATGCTAATTATAGTCGATATGTACTCTATCTTAGTCTGTTGTCCTATAATACTATTCCTAGTATTAGTCACCCTCTAGTCCGGGTCGTCCGGAGTGGGGGCGTGACAGGAGCACTTATGGGTCTGATAAGTTGGCTCAGCTGTACGTTAAGGAAATTGTACGATTACATGGAGTGCTAAAATCTATTACCTCTGATCGAGACTCCAAGTTCACTTCCAGATTCTGGATTAGCTTGCAGAGAGAACTGGGTACGAGGTTAAATTTTAGTACAGGATTCCACCCACAGACTGATGGACAGTCGGAAAGGACGATCCAAACCTTAGAGGATATGTTAAGAACCGTAGTCTGGGACCGAGGTGCCAAGTGGGAAGATATTTTATCTCTTATCGAATTTGCTTACAACAACAACGATCAAGCGACGATCGGCATGGCCCCATACGAAGCCTCAGATGGCAAGAAGTGTAGATCACCGCTTATTGGGATGAAGTCGGTGAGAGAAAAGTCATAGGGCTCGATGCGGTGAACGAAATGATCGAGATCGCTCGATGATTAGACCGAGGATAAAAGAGGCTCAGAGATGCAAATCTTACCGATACGCCGAGATCCGAGCTACGCTTGAGGATGGAGATAAAGTATTTCTTAAGGTTTCTCCATCAAAGGGATTGTCGTTTGGCTTGAAAGGAAAGCTTAGACCCCATTTTATAGACCTTATGAGATCCTAGAAAGGATAGGTCCAAGAGCTTATAGGTGGCTCTTCCGCCAAGCCTAGGAAATGTTCATAATGTTTTCACGCCTCGCAATTGCGAAACCACGCTCACGACCCAAAGCATGTGATTCATCAAGACGACGTGATCCTCGAGCCAGACATGAGCTATAAGGAAGAACCCGCAGCCATACTCGACCACAAAGTTCAGCAACTACGGAGCAAGTCGATTCCGTTAGTCAAAGTGCTGTGGAGACACCACGGACAAGAAGAAGCCACGTGGGAGCTTGAAGAAGCGATGAGAGAAAAATACCCCGATTTATTTTTCTAGAGGTATACAAATTTCGGGACGAAATTTTTCGTAAGGGGGGTGGAATGTAATATTCCAAAGAAACGAACATACGATTACGGTATTCTAAACCCGTAATTAGGGTTTTTCCCGAATATTCTTATCTGTATGACATCGAATTGTATTTCGTTCGTTGTTCATATAAGGAATTCCTTTTATAATTCACGAAGGATTGTGAATTATGAATTGAAATTTATGAAATAATACTAAAGATTATTTCAATGTCGAACGCAGATCGAACGTCAAAGACTTTATGGAAATTTCGAAAGAAGGCCCGGAATTGAATTCCATATTATTCTCAATATTAAATGATATTTATTTATTTAGTAAGTATGAACTTACTGCGACCATTTTGAGATGAGTCGATTTTGAACGTTTTGAGACGTTTTGAACGTAAACGTCTAGAGACGCTTTGAAAATGAGTTTAATGCTCAGGAAATTATTATAATTAATTTTCTATTATTATTTTATGTAATTACAGTATTAATAATTATTAACATCGAATTTTAGCATTTAAAATTCGATTATTTTCGAAAGTAATTTTCGAAAACCCTAGTTTTCTAAACTATGGTTTTTCACATGAAATGATACCATTAAATTAACCTATGGTATCTAAACTATATATTATGATATATATGGATATTATTAAGCATTAAAATAAAATTTTTAAGACATAGAACTCGATGGTTTAAATTTTTAAATTTCGAAACCCTAAATTTGAAATTAGGGTTTTATGTGCTTGAAATGTACTATTATTTTATCCTATGATATTATTTAATATCTAAATCATATATTATGATATATATGATCAAAAATTACATGAGTATCAATAATGGGTGTAATTTATATTTTTAATCCTATTTTTCCAAATTGAACTCGATAATTTCGATCAGATACTTAAGGATGATTTAATTATTTTTATGGTCAGATTATATATCTATGATCATGTATGATATATATTATGTATTAAAGTACAAAATTAAAATAAATCAGCCCTTAAACACCCCCCATGCGCCGCCCATCATCACACAACAAGGCATGCACTCCTTTTAAATTCACAATGCATGAAGAGCTCATTTAACACTCTTCAATCATCACTTATACTACTCCCAAGGGCTACTGATTTTGCTCCATTTTGGGCTAAAATCGAGAGAGAGAGAGATATCATAGGAGACCCTTCCATTCTTCACCTCTCCTATACACTCCATTACAACACTCTTGGAACACACAAACTCTCCCTTCCTCTCCCATTTTCTCACGAAACCGAGACACCATCCTCTCCATTTTCAATTTTCCTTCTTCTTCTTCTTCTTCTTCATTTCTTCTCCACCCAAGCTTGGTATTTCCATTGCTCTAGTAATTCTATACCATTCTCAAGGTAAACAAGGCCATAGTACCGATTTACATCACCATTTGTACAAAAAATCGAAACTATTTTATAAATATACGTATGTGTGTTCGAAAGTTTTATATATGTATATATATGTGTTTAAATGTTCTTGAGCATGAGCTATTGTTTATTTACATGTTCTTGAGGATTTTATTTTAAAATTACATGTGAATATATGTTAGATGAGCATAGGAGTTGTATATTAAATTTTTGAATGACCTAGCATGTGTACATGATTTTGAACTATAGTATATGTTTATATAAATTTTAAAATAGTATAAGATGTGGGATGATGACCGAATGTTCTTAGTATGTTTTAGCATGGATTATTGTTATATAATGTGGTTAGAACACATAGGAAATTATTTAGAAATTTTGAAAACCTTAGGTTATTTTTATGATATTACCGTGAGATATATATGTATGTACATTGGTGTATAATTTTATTTCAAGCATGTATTGACTCTTTAATGCTTTAGAACCTTGATTACATGTTCTATGATATATTTAGAACTTTTGAAAACCATATGCTTGATGTTTGAAGTAATACCATGAGCATTAAGAAAATATAGGTTGGTGTATGATTTTATTTTAATCATGCAATGGTGTATTAATGCTTTAGTATATTGTTTATGTGTTGTATGAATTTGTTGAACTTTTGAAAATCAAATGCTAATTTAAATCAAATAAACCGTGAGATTCAAGCTCTTGAAGGTGATAATTTAATTAGTTTTGATAAATATTATGATGTTATATTAGTATACTATAGTGTATAAATATAGTATATAATTGTTGAAATTTTTGAAAACCAAAAACAATAAATAATCAAAGAAAGCCGAGAGCATTGAGCTACATATGGTGATGATTTCAAATGGTTTTGGTTGATGTTATGATGTTACAATGTTATAGTATAAGGTTTAATCATGTCATGAATTATTTAGAATTTTTAGAAATTGTTTGATAATTATTGGGTAATTATCTTGAAATTACCGTGAATATTACTATATATTGTTGAATGAATGGTTATGATAAACTATAGGTTATATTTGTGACATATATTGATGTTGGGATATTATACTATGTGTATAGCAATTTTGGGAATTTTGGATAATTATTCCATATTATATGGAATTACCGAATTATATATATGTATATATACTAATAAATGGCAAACAATATCATATGGATTTTATAAATTATATTCTGGACCATAGTGTATAATAATACACTATATTAATTTAGAAATTTTTTCAAAAGTCATTTAGTATTTTTAAATTAATTATCGAGATTTTCGATAATTAATAAGGATTTTAAATCCTTTTTAATTCAGTTTATTAATAAAATATATGTCTAATTAATATTCTGGACATATTTGAATTTTATAAACATAGATTGCTATGTTTGAGACAAACGTTTATTTAATAACGTTTCTAAATCAAAAATACGTGTTTTATTATTAAAAGGATTAATAATTGCGAAAATTATTTATAAGTCCTCGATTTACGTGATAAATCGAGAAATAGGACTTTACGATTTCAAATCGATCAAATTCGATTTATAAAACGAAATAGTAAGAAATTACTATTTGAAAGTCAAAATTGTCGACTTTATCGACCGTTGTCGACTTCGTTGACTTTTTAAGTCAAACATACGATTTTACGATCGATAAACACGTTAGTACGCTGTAAGATATACTAATTGAGTATGACATCTCATTAGTAAGAAAAGGTTTCACAAATGAAACCAGATATAAAAAAACGCATTTATATCGTTGAACGATCTCGGCGAACGAGAACAATTCAATTATATACGATTGAAACGTATCAATTCATCGAGGAATTCGGTTTACATCGAAATAAGATATCAAGTTTATCTTAGCTTTTGAAAGTCTCGAGAGACTTGAGCGACGTACTAAAGCCTCGCCAGTAAAGTGTGGACGCAAACGCGACGATCGGATATCGACGCATTTAACAAACCTAGACTCAAATTACAACGAACCATAGTCCAAAGTGGGCTTTATCTTCAAAATGTGGGCCCTTTTCACCCCACTAAGATGTGATTTTACCGTTCTTCCAAAATGAGTTTCTTTACAATTTTATTCTACAACCGCTGACAAATGTTTATCGACACCGCCAAAAATATTCTTTTTGTGTATGGATCCTATCCGTTATGCCCGGTAGGGTTGTGGCGATGGTTGGAACTATATTACGACAGTTATGTCATTTGGGTCGCGCCCAACCTTTAAATGTCGGGTCCCGTGCCGGATGATAAATGCCCGCCAGATTGGCGTGAAGGTTGGAACTATCGCTATGTTACCATATGCTTGTGAGCGATCGTGTGTCAGACGGATTACGGCCGGTCACGGCATCGTAGATGGGAGGCCTCCTCTCGACGCTTAATTTTTAATATTGTTATGAATTGTTACTACGAGACGCGGACCATACACACCAAGAAAATGCTCTACGAGCTATGTTTATGAACTCGAAAATGTTTTGGTAAGCACAAGGCATTTCATTTAAAACCCCATGACTTACTCGATATTGGCGCAGTAATCTTATATCAAATGTTTTCGGCATAAGTCCACCGAGTGCAATTTCTTGTACTTAGCCCCGCATGTTTGTTTTAAACGCAGTTGAGTCATGATGGTGATGGGAATGTGTTGAGGAGTTCGTGTCCTCGACCAATTTATCTAGAATTTGTGGTTTCACCTCAATGCATATCGCCATATATGTATTCACACACTTTCCGCCGCTACACTCGAACTCGCTTATTTATGCTTTATTGTTATGAACTATTGAGGTCCATCGGACCATGGTTAAGATTTTGGGGTCCATGGCCTAAACCTTTTAATCATCGATATCAGATTATCGAACCTATCGAGCATGCTAATTATAGTCGATATGTACCTCTATCTTAGTCGTTGTCCTATAATACTATTCCTAGTATTAGTCACCCTCGAGTCCGGGTCGTCCGGAGTGGGGGCGTGACATACAAAGCTTTGACACCAAAAATCCAAGCCGGTAAGAAGGTTTGAAATCGAACAAGCCATTTATATACGTTAAAATTTTCGATTTCCAACCGTTAGATTTTAAAATATATGCTTAGGTTCTAAATGAGAAAAGTATGAAAAATCATGTTAGCATGTTTAATTGTTTACTAATTATGTTTAGTATGTTATGTATAAGCATATGTAGTGTTTAAATTAAAGCCTAAGCATGTTATAATTTTTATGGTATTGATCGAAAATTCTAGTGTTCAAAGTGTTGATGGATTAATGATGTATGTTGATAATGGAGTTCATAGTGAATTATTGAGAAATTTTGAAAATTGTTTGTGATTAATTTGTGATTACCGAAAATAGAAGAAAATTGTATGTTAATGTATAATTAATGTTTAAGTGATATTATAGCATATTATTGATCTAGAGCATTTATTTAGTGCTATGTGAATTTATTAGAATTTTTAGAAAATATATGCTCATATGTTAGAAATTTTCGAGAACTATATGGTTGAGTATATTGATTTGTGAGTTGTAAATGTTAGATATTATGCTAGATTAATGATATAGAATGATGTTTAGGCATTGTGGGATTTTATTGGAATTTTAGAAAATTGTTTGGTAATATTTGTAAAAAAATTCGAAAGCTACAAGTATAGGAAAAGTGATGTCCAATTTTCCTATAGCTAATGTTAATACATATTAATGATCCTATGGTAATATAGTGTACTATGTGAATTTAGAAGAATTTTTGGAAGAAGTTTGAGAAATTATATTGAGAAGGGCCAAGAGCTTAAGGCATGGAATTAAAGGTTTTAAATCCTTTATATCAAGAAAAATAATATATTATGTCCTTAGAAAATATTTTAGACATATTAAGAATTTATGGGATTTTATAAACATAGTATATTATGTTTATATATAAACGTTATATTAAATAACGCTGGATATAAAAATAATGTATAATGTACAAGTTAGGTGTTATTAAAGTAAAATACTGATCAAGTTTATTGATTAACGTGAAAAATCGAGAATTAGTGTGAATTGATAAGGAATCGATTGAAAATCGATTTATATAGAAATTAGTTATCAAATATGTGAATAATTCAAAATAAGATAAGAAAAGTCAAAATCGCTGACTTAAGTCTAAACGTATGATATACGCTGAATAAATACACTAATACGTAAAACGATTAAATTTATAAGAATATCTCATTTGTGAGAAACGATTTATAATTGAAATCATGTTATCGAAAACGCTGGTATAAGTTCGACGCTTAACCTAAATGGTTCATATGAGACCGAGATCATATTACGCCTCTATCAAGCACGAAGTTAGTAGTTAAGATAAACGATGAAAAGACGTATTAAATTAGTTAAGGGATGCGAATTACTATTTTATAAGTTATCAAAGTTTATTAAACTGATGTTCTCGAAAAACGCGACCGACGTACTAAAATAGTTTTTACGTAAAGGTTGAACGTGGACGTGATCAAGCGACGTAAAAAGAAATCATATTTTGAGAATCGACGATCCAGGTGGGCTTTACTATACTCAAAATGATAAAATGCTTACCAAATGATTTATTTACGATGCTTATTTCCAGAAATAATGATGAAATGATTTATTTAATTACCTGCCCAAAATATTTATGTTTTACGATGTATCCTATCCATGAAATGATATGAAAGTTGTTGGGTAGCCCCCAACTTATGAATGAAATTGAATTCGGATCCTATGCGGGAAGGATTATACCGCCAGATTAACGATACACAATAATGGTGACCTGGGGTCAGTAACGACAATGCACGGCCGGTCACAGTGACGTAGAAGGAGGCCTACTTCTACGGCGTTAATGGAAATGGTATGAGGAAAGGAAAGGATATGGGTCATACATATAAGGAAAATATGTCCGCCGCATAATTATTTATGAAATGATGAAAATAGCCAGTAAGTATGCGTTTTTCAAATAAAACCCTCAGATTTTACTATGATGGGCAAAGGTAATTTAAATTGATAAAATGTTTTCGCATGAGTTCACCGAGTATTCTTGTACTCACCGCATGTTTGTTTTAAATGTGCAGGTCGAGCGAGATGATGGATGGAGGAGTGATGAGCAATTGAACCTTTGATAATTCTATGTTAGAAACCTCGACTACACATCGTCATATGTCTATTCACATGCTTCACGCGATAGAACACTAAACTTATGTTTTGATGTTGACAATGAATTCCTTCGCATCATCAATCTTTTGTTAAGGATCCGTAGGTCTCTTTCACATGTAAATTATGTGTGTCTCGTACATAATGGTTAAAACTTCTTAGTTTACTTGATGTATGTCCCACAAGTCTTTGATAAATTCTCTTCATGTTCCTTGATTACTAATCCAAGTATTAGTCCTCGTTAATCCGTCTTTAGGATTAGAGGGTCATATAAGTAGGAAGGAAATGATACGGATCATACATACCAAGAAAATATGTCTGCCGGACAATGTTTATGAAATGACAGAAAATGTATAGAAGCACGAGCATTTCAACTAAAACCTCGTGTTATCGATGGGGCGTTGTAATTCAATGTTATGATAAAATATTTTGCATGAGTCCACCGAGTGTATTTTGTACTCACCGCATGATTGTTTTAAATGTGCAGTCGAAATGATGATGGGATGGAAGTGTGTTGAGCGCTGGAACCTTTGTCGCCGATAAGTAGAATATTGAATACACATCGTCATATGTGTATCTCACATGTTTTCCGCCGCAATGAACACCAAGTTATATTTTGAAGTCGACTACTAAATACCTTCGATCGGTTGAATCTGTCACACCCTCTAATCCAAATGATGACACGAGAATCGAACTTGGAATGTTGATTATAAGATATTCAATAGGAATAATCAAAAGATTTTAAAGTAACATTAACCGTATTTCTAATGTCAAACCTTATTTACAAGGCACCAGTAATTTACAGATATAAAGGCTACTAGTCCTTTAACAAATGATTCGATAATTTGGACTGATTCGACTGCCAATAACGAAATACAATAACATATTTAAACCGCAATGAAAGCATGTTAATGCATATATGACGATATGCACTCAAGGTTTCTTTCAAAATATAATAAATACACAAAAGACTTCTGCCTACTCAACATCTCTCCTCCATCATCATCATCAGCTCAACCTGCACATTTAAAAACAAATATGCAGGGCTGAGTACAAGAATGCACTCAGTGGCTCATGCCAAAATAATTTATCAATTTTAAATTACTCGCCCATCACAAGAATACACGAGGTTTTAACTCAAATGCTCGTGTTTACTAAACATTTTCTATCATTTTCCATAAATATTCGTCTGCGCAGACATTTTTCCTTGTATGTATGATCCATATCCACCACAATAATTCATTCAACAATACTTACCGGAGTTGAGGCCTCCTCTCACAGACGCTATGACCGCCGAGCACCCTTTCAAAGACACAAATACAAGTAATCGCACAAAATCCAGCCATCTCAAGACAGATACGAATTCTCCATCATCCTTGGGGGTACTTCCAAGAATACGAATTCAAGCATATCATAAAGTGGGAGCTACCCAACAATATGCATCAAACATCATGGATTGGATACATACATAAAACATAAATATTTTGGGCAGGTAATTAAATAAATCTGTTCATAAATATTGCTTGCAATAAAGCATCATAATTAAATCATTTGATAAGTTCTATCAATTTGAGTATAGTAAAGCCCACCTGGACTATAGATCATCTTAAACGATTTCTTGCTTTTCAACTCACACGTCCGCGCCTAACCTTTACGTAAAAAGTATTTTAGTACGTCAAGACGCTTTTTCGAGAATATTAAAGTTTATTCAACTTTGATAAATAATATAATAATTCAAGTCTTAATAATTTTAATACGTCGCTTCAACACGTATTTCAATAAAATAATTCTCGCATCGAGAGAGACGTAATATGATCTACGCCTCATTTTAACCTTTTAGGTTAAATAATTAACGATAATAACGTTATTCGATAAAATGATTTCAATTTTGAAATCTTTTCTCACAATTGAGATATTCTTATAAAAGTAATACGCTTTTCACGTATTAGCGATTTAACTAACGATTTCATATCGTCAATTTCAAAAGTCAACAATTTTGACTTTTCTTAATAATTCTTTAATAAATCACATTTTAATATCTAATTAATATAAATCGATTTTCAATCGATTTCTTTTCATAAAGCTTTAATTCTCGATATTCACAAATCGATAAACTTGATTAATATTTTATTTTAATATTAATCAATTAATACATTAAACATTATTTTATTTTTCTAACGTTATTTAATATAACGCTTCTTCGTAAACATAATATACTATGTTTAATAATTTTAAAATTCAATTATGTCTAAAAAATTTTGTACACATAATGTATTATTTTTTCGATTAAAAGGATTTAAAAATCCTTAATAAAAATACTATAGCTCACGCTATTTGCTATAAATTCCAAACTTGTTCCAAAATTCTCTAAATTCATATAGTGTATTATTTTACACTAGATCATTAATATGTATTAATATCACTATAGAAAATTTTGGAACTTCACCTATGTATTACTATAGGTCTCAAAATCCTCCAATAATTATCAAATAATTTCCTAAAATTTTAATTAAATATACAAGGCCCCAACATTAATTTATAACATAATTATAACCTAAAGTCCAATATAATCAATTTCTACATTAAGGATTCATGATCAAAGGTTTTGGTTCTTACCAACCTCATACTAAACATTTTTAATAAAATTCCAAATTAATAACACTATGCTTATATACTATCATGTATCACCAATACATCATAATATTTCATAATAACACATTATAAACCATTAAACCTAAAGCCCTAGCTCTCGGCTATTTCAAGAGTAAATAGGTATATATGTCCAAAATTCTAATAAATTCCAACATCAACTAATTAGTACCCTAGATCAACAATATGCTATAATATCACTTAAATAAAAATTGTACATCAACTTATAATTCTTACTCATTTTCGGCCATTTACAAATTAATAGCATATGATGTTTAAAAAAAATTTAAAATATTTACTATGAACTCCTTAGCTAATACATAACATAAATCCATCATCAAACAAGCCTTAGAATTTTCGATCATCATAGAAAAATCATAACATGCTTAGCCTTTGATTTAATACAATACTTAAGCTTATAATTTCATACTAAGCATATTTAAAGAACAACAAACATGTTAACATAATTTCTTAATCAAGAACACATGCTTGTAAAATAAAATCGAACCATTGGAAAATTACAAATTTAGTGTATAATCGAAGCTTGTTCGATTCCTAACCTCTTTAACGGTGTCGATTATGCGCAAGAGATTTAGTAGCAAGCTGGGTCGTTGAAAGAAGGAACTCTCAAAGTTTTCTAAAGGAGAAGCTCACGGCAGTAGAAGGTCGAGAAGAGAAAAATGATGGTTTGTTCTATCCAATTAACTTAAGTATAAAGCAAAATGATTTAAAGACTTAACAAAAATCCTAAAATTCCCACGTCCCTCTCTCGGTTTTCTTTCTCACAAAATACACTTGCAAGCCTATTAATTATGCTTTGTGACTCATCAAGGTAATACATCATCACTTACAAATTTTTAATGCACTTACACAAAGCTTTTTGAAAGAAGCCAAACAATTAAATCCTATAGATACTAGGAGCCGCTGGCTCCTCTCATTTTTGCATGCAAGCACTTTTAATTGATGACACACCATTTTAATACATCACCATAGTAAGTGATCTTACACATTTTGAACAAAACAAAATAATTTCTCGCTTGATACACCACCGCCGGCCATCTCTAAAATTTACAAAGGAAAGCATTTTTTTTTGTCTTACACCATGCTAAAGTCATACACATTCCCAAATGCATAAATACATCATCAAAGAGTTTATGAAAATCTTACAACCTCATTTGTAGTCAATAATATACGGCCCCCTCACTATTACACAAGCATCCACTTGATCATTGAATTTACTTGGTCTTTGTGTAATTAGAAACACTTGACTTACGTAAATATATATATATCAAGTAAAGATAGCAAAACATGTTCAATGATAATATGGTACACGACACTTTGAAATTTAATTGCCCAAAATTTTAATTTTTCATGCCATAAGTAGTTATATATCATAATATATATTTTAGATGATAATTTATATCATAGGAAAATAATTAGAATTATTTCATAGGTGAAAACCCTAATTTTCAAATTAGGTTTTCAAAATTACATCTTTGTTCAATAATTATTCCTTAATTCTCTAGCATTATTTTAATGCTAAATAATACTCTAATTACATAAAATAATCATAGGAATTTAAATATCATAATTCCTTGATCATTAGACTTGTTCTCAAGTCATCTCTAAACGTTAACGCTTGAAACGCCTCAAACGTTAATTATCGACTCATCTTAAAAAGGTCGTAATAAAGTCGTAATCACTTTATTAAATCATTCCAATAATAATGGAATTTGATTCTAAGCTCATATACTTAGAAAATATCACGAATATTTAATTATCGATACATAATTGTAACAGCCCCTAAATCCTAAGTAAGATTTAGCCGGGATTATTACTCTAAACAGGGATAAATAAACAGAGATACCATTTAACATTAAACTGCTTGATACATATATCAAGCATATTCTTATACTTTAATACATAACTTAAGTTCTTGCAGCAGAAAACATGTGATGTGTACATATGACGATGTACCATCAAGGTATACTATCAGCGACAATTTTCCTATTGCTCAACACCGCCCATCGCATCATCACTCAATCGCACATTTAAAAACAAATATGCGGTGAGTATAAGAATGCACGGTGGGCTTATGCCAAAACATTTTCATTTAATTACTCGCCCATTAGTATCACACGATGTTTTAGTGGAAATACTCGTGCTTACTAAAACATTTTCTCATTTATAAAAAGTTGTCTGGCCAGACATATTTTCTGTCTGTATGATCCGTGTATCATTTCCCTTATAATATTATCATAATTTCACATTTTTGGTAGCGAACCAACGACATTTAATATCATCACAATATCACAATATGTTGGTGATGAGCCAACAACGATCAATCTCATTACAACACCATCATACGTTGGTAGCGAACCAACAATATTCATATCATCACATCATCCTCCTCATAATATATCATACCATCCTCCTCATAATACATCATACCATCCTCCTCATAAAATATCATCATCCTCCTCATAAAATATCATCATCCTTCTCATAAACAATTCATCTCATAAACATTCTCCTCATTATCATAACATTCATCATAATATCATAATATGTTGGTGGCGAACCAACACCATTGATAGGATCATACATAAAATCATAAACACTTTGGGCAGGTAATCATTTCTCAACAGAGAGCATTGTAAATAAACATTTGATAAACATTTTATCTTCGAGGAGAAAGAAAAGCCCACCTGGTACGTAAGCTTTATAAATTCTTTTCTTTCTACGCCAACGATCGCATCCGCCTCACCTTTACGTAAAATGATTTCAAGACGTCATCACGTTGAGATTTTCAAAGTTTAAAATAAACTTTGATAACTTATACTAATATAATTTGAATTCCTTAACTAATTCAATCGCCGCTCAATCACAGATTTTAACTAAACATTTCGCATCGATAGAGACGAGATATGTTCAACAATTTTATTTTAACCTTTAGGTTAAACGCTCAACGATTCTAACGTTTTTGATATAAAGATTTCAATTATGAAATCTTTTCTCACCAAAGAGACTTTCTTATAAATTTAATACGTTTTACATGTATTAGTGTATTTATCGAACGTATTTCATACGTTAAATTCAAAAGTCAACAATTTTGACTTTTCTTCATAAATTCTTCAATAATTCATATATTTAATATCTAATTTCAATATAAATTGATTTTCAATCGATTTCTTTTCATAAAACCCTGATTCTCGATTTTTCACGCAAATCGATAAACCTTATTACTATTTTTCTTAAATATTAATTAACTTATTCATTAAACATTATTTTTCATTTCTAACGTTATTTAATATAAAGTTTCGCCATAAACATAGTATACTATGTTTATAAAATCTCGAAAATTCCTATTATGTCTAAAATAATTTCTAGACATATAATGTATTATTTTCTTGATTAAAAGGATTTAATATCCTTTATTCTCCAACTAATAGTTTTCGGCCCTTTCTTAAAAATTCTCCAACTTCTTCCAAAAATTCCTCTAAATTCATATAGTGTACTATATTATCATAGTTCATTAATATGAATTAACATTAGCTATAGAAAAATTGAACATCAATTTCCTATACCTTATAGTTTTCGGTTATTTCTCAAATATACCCAAACAATTTTCTAAATTTCTAATTAAATCATACTAGCCTAATCACTATCATATAACAATAATACATCATAATATCTAACATATACCACTTCTACAACAATGAACCAATCTTAGCATTCTCGCCATTCTCAAATATTTAACATATATTTTCCAAAAATTTAGTAAATTCATAGGGTGCTTAATCAAGGTCCTAGATCACTAATATGCTAAGATATTACTTAAATAAAATTTGTACATCAACATAGTAATTTTATACATTTTCGCGCTTTTAATTAAATAGCATAGGATGTCTAAAATTCCCAATAATTCACCAAGTGTTCTAATAACAACATAGATAAATTATCCATCATCAAATTAAACCCTAAAATTTTCTGAGATATATGGATAAATTAGCATGCTTAGCTTAAATTTTAAACACTAATATAAAACATATACATCATGCTTAGCAACATTAATGAACAACCTAGCATGATTACATAATTATTTCATAAGAACTCATGCTTAGAACATAAAATCGAATCATTAAAATTTAAAATTTAACGATAATCGAAGCTCGTTAAATGCCTAACCTTTAATCGGCTTCGATTATTTGTGCAAAGGATTTTTATCAAAGGATTGGGGATTGGAAAAGAAGAACTCACTTCCTTTTTCCTCACAAAAGCTCACGGCGCTTTTATTTGGGAAGAGAATTGTGTTTGTTTTGCTTTACCAAATGCTTAAGTACTAAAGAATTAAAACTCGTGATATACACCTTCTCTCTCTCATCATGCTCACAAACAAAGAAGACAATTTTTTAAACATGACTCACCAAGGTGTATATGTCATGCTAGTAAATGTTCTTACACATACTTAATACATTACACAAAAAGTTTTTTGAAGAAAACAATTACCTTGACTTAGCAATTCACAATTGCCGTCAATTTTTCATGTAACAAGGGGAAAGATTTTTAATTTATTTTGTCTTATATCCTATAAATAATATCTAGATATTTAATACAAGAAGCAAGTCAACAATGTCATGCTCTTACAAGCATTTACTATACTTCTTACATTTTGAACAAAACAAAATAAATCTTCACACTTGAGCACAATTGTCCTCGGCAACCACAAAGGAAGAAGGAAATATCTGAAAATTTTTCTTATCTTATGCATGCATAAGATATTCACTCTATCCCAAATATTTATTTAATCAATTATTAGAGTTATAGTGTAATAGCCCGCAATTTTAATGCTTAATTACGATAATTAAAATCGTAATTTAGAGATTAAATCCCAATTATTAAAATCTTAATTAGTCAACGCTCAACTTGACTACGCATAACTGGATAATTTCTGTGTGATATTCACTGACACTTAGTGAATTAAGGAATATAGTTTCTGATATTCCTTCAAACGTAACGTTCTAACGCCGGCTAAATTCAATAGTTAAGCCTTATATTATTTTAAGCATTAGAGCTTAAAACTTCAAAATTTCCTATTATAATAGGAACAAATAAAGTTGTTACAAACTTTATTTTGAATATTTTAGAGATGTTTCAACTATGAGAATTTTAAGACATCTCAAACGTCTACGTTTAGAGATAATTCCATAACTTGACCAAACGATCATGAAATTATAAAATTCAAATTCCTATGATTATTTTATGATATAAGAACATTATTTATCATCAAAATAATGCTAGAAAATTTAAGAATAAGATATGCCTTATTCAATGGGTTCGAAAATCCTAATTTCTAAATTTAGGGTTTTGTGATCTAAATTTTGTTCTAATTATTTTTCTATGATTAAATTCATCATCTATGATTATAATATGACTTATAACTATGTGTTAGCTATTTTTTATAATAAAATAAAATGTTTAGCCCATAGAAACCCTAATTTTCAAAAACATGCTATTATATGTATTAATTAATTTTAATTGCTACCCAATTATGATCCTATGATATTTATTATATTAAAATGATATTATTAAGGATAATATATAGTATTATAGCAAGTGGCACAAGTGGGAGGACACTTGTGCTACAATGGACTAAAATTTCATCTTTTTTATAAGGTTTGACGAACCAAATCTTGTTTAATAAATGCAAGAGATATGATAAGATCTTATCTAGATATGAGGTGTAAAGTATGAGATGGTGTTCAAATTGAACAAGTAACTTATGCTCGACTATAGTGATGGACTAAAATGATGAATAAATAGGTGGAAATTTAATTTCAAACCTTATAGTAAAATCACATGTGTATAAGTTGAAATTATCGATTATTCAACCATGACCTTATAATAAGATAGTATATTATATGAAGAAAATAAAAATCTAATCCTAAGCTAAGAAATGGATCGAAAATTTCACATGTGTCACACTATGTGATAAACTTCATACTATGTGATAAGTATGATTCAATGTACCTATTAAGAGATAAGATATGATAAGGATTTAGATAAGATATGATAAGGATTAAGATAAGATATGATAAGGATAAAGATAAAATTTTGTACAAGTGTACATTAGATATTTTCATGTAATAATTATAATACCACTTGCATATGCCTATAAATACAAGATAGGAGCTTTTCATTTCTTATTCAAACCACTAAGTGATAGAAAAAAATATAGAGAAAAAAGATAGAGTATTCTCCAATCCTTCAAACCCAAGCTTAGAACAAATAAACGTTCACCGATCAATTCTACTCCGATTAAGAAGTTAGATTTCTTACAAGCTTCATATATACGCTAGAATTCATGTTATGTTTAGTTATATATGTGTTTTTCAAAATCATGAGACTTGTGCCAATATGTTTAGATATTGTATTTATATGATGTTATTAAGCATGTAGTATAATTATATCACAAAATAAGCATGTTATTAAATTTAATATGAGGACCGAATATTTGAGGGTGTAATATGTTGATGATTATGATTTCTAATTGTTGATTTGAGTATGGAATCATGATCTAGGTATTAATTACGCTTATATGATTTTATGTAGAATTTTGGAAAACTTTGGTACCTAAGTCCATGAATTTCAAAATTATAGAACATGATATTATGTTAAGATATAATCCATGTTCGAGTGTTATCATAACATATGGAAGTGTAGAATCATAATATAGTGTTATAGAATTTATCGATTTGTTAAAATTTATCGACCTAAGTCCAAAATTTCAAAAGTGACTTAGGAAGATTAAATTCAATAGTTTGAAATAAATAAAATGATGTTATAAAAAGGATGCTTATAGATGATTATGTGTTATGTGATTTTATCGAATTTTTGGAAATTGTTCGCTTAGTTTAAATAGGTTTTCAAAACTATAGTTATATGTATTAATGTTATAAATTTATTTTATAAAGTATGATTGCATAATATGATCCAAAATGATGTTTTAGACATATTATGATTTTATGGGAATTTTAGAACAAGAATTGCACATAAAATAATGAAATAACACTTAAAGGAATTAAAATGTTGAATGTCGACCAAAGTCAAAATGGTTGACTAAATGTCGACCAAGTCAAAATTGTTGACTAAAAACGTCGACCAAGGTCAAAGGGCACGAAATTCAATAATACGCGATCTATGTGACGAAGACGCTTAGTAACAATGTAACTTACGCTACGTAAATACATTAAAACGCACATTATGTGCTAAAGAGATGGAATATCTCTTATATGATAAGTAATTTCATGATCGACATCATTTTGATTAGGAAACGCCAAAATAAGTCCGACGTTAACCTTATTCGATACATAGGACGTTATAGACAATGTTCGCCTCATCGAACGTGACCAATGTACTAAAATAGTTCTTACATTAAGGCGGACGGACTGAACGTCGACATAGAAAGGAAACCATAAGAAAGCAGATACCAGTGGGCTTTACTCAAAACCCTTTATTTACAATGCTTTCTTTAAAATGAAAAGTATTTATTTACAAAGCTTTCGGTTGAGAAATGATATGATTACCGCCCAAAGTGTTTATGTTTTATGATGGATCCTATCATGTTGTTGGGCAAGCCAACTATGAAAGTATATGAGCCGTTGGTTCGCTAACCGACTTCGCCGCTGGGTAGCTCCCCGATCGATGAGAAAATCGATATCGGACCCTATGTCGATGCGAACTCCCGGCCAGGTTACGTGCACGAGTAAGGCGACCGTGTGCCGAAAGGACAACCTCGGTCGGTCATCGCTACCAGAGGAGTGGCCACCTCTACGGTGCGAGATGAGTTTATAGAATGATGATGTTATATGAGATATGTGAATGATATGGATCATACAAAGAGAAAATGCTCGCCGAGCGATGTTTTGAGAAATGAGAAAATGTTTTAGTAAGCACAAGGCATTTTCAATTAAAACCCTCAGGTCTTACTTTATGGGCGTTGTAATTTAAAGAAAATGTTTCGCAATGAGTCCACTGGTGCATTATTTGTACTCACCGCATGTTTGTTTTAAATGTGCGTGTTGAATGATGGACGGATGGAGCAATGTTGAGCGCCGTGTCTTTTGTCGCCGATAGTTAAACTGATACACATCGTCATATGTGTATTCCACATGTTTTCCACCGCTAGATTATGAAGTCATATATGTTATGTATTTGTCATCCCTTAAACACTTGAAATTTCGTAGATGTTCGATATTTGTCACACTGCTCGTTGTTCCTTATCATTATTCTTTACTTAAAATCCTGCTGTTAATTAACCCTCGCTAATCCATACTTTGGTGGCGGGTGTTACAAAGTGGTATCGAGCAGCCTGCTCCTTAAACCCAAAATTTCCTTTCAAAGTTAAGTCTAGATTGAGTCACTAGACTTCTAGAGATCAGCTGACTCTGCTCAACACTCCATCACATCAAGCTCAACCGGGAAAGAGGTAAATAACTTTCTCAAAGTTTTGAGAATGAGAAAAAGAAGTTTAAAAGTGAAATGATTTTTTTTTTTTCGGTTAAAATGAAATGAATTTTCAAGAAAATGAAAGTTTTGAAATAAGAGAGATTCCAAGAATATGCAGGTATGGGACTGCATATTCAAGGAAAACTTAAAGGATTCCAAGAATATATGTATGGGACCAGATATTCATGGAAAACTTAAAATATTTGATGACGCTGAGTAAATGATTTTCTCGCTTTGAAAGTGAAAAGTTGAAAGTAAATGCCCTTTCTCAAAGTTTTGAAATGAAAGTTTGAAAATGGAAAACGATGTTTTCCAAAGAGATGAAAGTTATGAGGATTGTTGAAAGTGAAAGTAATTGCAAATGTGCAATGACGTTTTATGATGTGAAAAGTTGAAAGTGATATGAGAAAGCATTGACATTGATATGTCAAATGAGAAATCTTTGAATTCATGGAATTCAATGAGAATTTTTATTATGAAAGTTGTTGGTTCGCTACCAACGTATGATTATGTTATGATTATGTTATATGAGAAAGTGTTGACATTGTTATGTCAAAAGTAAAATCTTTGAATTCATGAAATTCAATGAGCATGATTATTATGAAAGAATTATGTTATGAATGTTTTAAGTTCTGAAAGTTTCAGTTATTTTGATAATGGATATGTCATCCCAAAAGAACATAGACTGTTTAAGTCGCATGATCCCTTTTGCAAAAGAACATAGGAAGAGAACTATGAGAATTTTAGTCTGTCATGAGACAGAAACGAGATTGAAATTAGAATCTCGAGTTGAATAACGAGAACGACGAGAACAAAGAGAAGAAAATCAAAGAGCAAAGAAGGGAATAAGGATGATAAATGTCACTATACTACGGTGACATGAGTATAGCTTTTCGTTTAGATGTTCACGTATGACGGAAATCCAAATTGACTATGACTTTCTCGTTAGAAACGAAATAAGAAAGTGATCAAAGAAACAGTTGATATTAATCTTGTGACATACGTAGAACGAGAACCCTACAGTGAGACATGAATCTTAGAATGCTACTAGAGAGTAGATTCCTAATAATATATGAGAAGCTATAGCATATGTGTACATGAGAACCGTGGATGACAACTAGAATAAGTTGTATAAAATTTCAAATTTTCTTCATAACCCAAATTCTGTCATTGAGTTTAACTCTATGACCTAGTTTTGATTGATATATCAATTGAAGTCTCATTTTTAGAAGTTTGCAACCAGAAAATTTCATGAAGCATTCCTTCGAAATCAAACCTCCATGTGACTGAGAAAGTATTTGTGACGGGTCTGGCCACCCCATATGACCAAAGAAATCTCAGAAATTGTTATTCTGGTCTTCGGACCCTATCTCCCAATTATTCAGTTCAAAGAACATATTGTTTCAAAACCTCCAGAGTTGTCATCTTGAATTGTGGAACCATACCTTTCGTAAGTTGTTTGGATGAAATTTTCTTCAAATCCTTGAAACCAATAAGTAAGAAATAGGTTGACTCATTTTGTCACCAAAGTTTCGAGTTAGTGAAGTGATAAACATCAAGATATGATGTAAAGAGGTTCTCGATAAGACGAGATATCATTTTTGTGATACACATAGGTGGATCGACCCTTGATGGGCTTTCCCAGTATTGATGACAGCAAAGTCATACCTCCACGTGAGTATATCATGACTAAGTTATGAACGAGATATTCTTTGGCATTTAGTGCTGGAATAGAAGTAAAGAAAAGTATATGATATCCTTAGAATATACCCTCCTCTTATTACGTCATAATAAGAAAGAATGCAACTTATCAGTAAGATAGTTGATTGTCCTTAAAACCTCGTCAGTAGGTCAGATATGTCTAAAGTTTGAAGTACATGAGATCCATTCAATGGGTATTTAAGATGATAGCATCCGTGTTAACAAGTCAACTCGTTATACCTCCGCCTCACGATCATGCTTGAAGAAAGTTATTTTCAAGTAAAACCAAAACGCTCGTGAAACCACGGATAGTGAGCATAAAGAGGGTGAATGGTTTTACTAAACCGCTTTTATGATGGGGTTGCATGAAGATGTTATGTATAAACTACGATAAGCATTATGCTAATGCTAATTACATCTTTGTAATTCCGTAACGCCGCCAGACGCGAGATTGAGCAAGAAATTAGAGGAAGAGGTGGGAGAAGGCGAGTCCCACAACCCGAAGTAGAAATACCACAACCACCCCCACCTCCACCTGATCGTAGGATCGAGGAGCTTTTCCTTAGGCAAAATCCGCCTACCTTTAACGGAAAAGGAAGTCCTGACGAGGCAGAACAATGGGTAAGGTCAATAGAAAGAATATTCGATTTCCTTCGCTGTACAGTACAGACAAGAGAGACTGTCTTGTGTAACCTTCCAACTCATCGGACCAGCTGATTTCTGGTGGGAAGCCCGAAGGAAAACCCTAACACCAGAACAAATAGATGAATTCACTTGGGAAAACTTTAAGACGGAAATGTATGAGAAATACATTCCCAAGAGCTATAGGAAGAAAAAGGAAATCAATTCTTCAATCTTAAGCAAGAGAATATGTCAAGAATCGAGTACGATCGCTCTTTTGTGATATGTCAAGGCACGCCCGACTATGAATACCGACATAAAATGTCGAGAAATTTAGATCCGGTCTAAGGCATGAGATAAGGATGTCTCTTGCCACCATGGAGACTTAACATATAATCAAGCTCTTAGTCGGGCTTTAGACATTGAGGCAAAGAATGCCAGAGGATAAGCTTCACTCCCACTCACCACATAATGCTAGTGACAAGGGCAAGAGGAAATGGAAGGTAATCTTAGTGATTACAACCAAGGAAATGTTGGGAGTACAACGAATAAAAGACCATGGGAAAGAAACATGGCACCACCAAGACAAATAAGAGTTCCTCTCATCCAAAATGTCATAGACCACACGTAGTATATGTCGAAAGCAGCAAGATCGGTTGCTATAAATGTGGCAAGAAGAGCCATTATGCGAATGAGTGCCCAAGAGTACACTCGGGAGGAATAGGGAAACCCAACTCGCTAGGCCAAACCCAACCACTTAAGGCTATACAATATCAGCCCCAATGTCGGCCGCAGCAACGACAACAAAGACGGCCACAACCAGCACGAGCAAGAACTTATACTCAAAACCAAGGAAACCTAGAAGGTATGAGAAACTTCTCCCCACACCTGTAATATTTTTGTACGATACCAGTGCTTTATACCTTTCAACGAAAGAGCATGTGTAGATATGATAGAACTTAAGTTCAAATAAGAAATTCAGGAAGAAAGAATCATCTCACACATAGAAGAAACTAAGACTGTCACGCTTATTGCTCGAACTTAGAATTGAACTTAGAATCACTTAAGATCTAGTAAATAACTTGAACATAATACCTATGAAAGAATTAGATGTAATCCTAAGAAAGGAATGATGAGTTGAAATTCATCCCACGATCCTGTGAAAGAAAAGGGAAGATTTCGTTCCATTTTCCGGTCAAGGAACTACAAGTCCTATGGAATCAGCATGGAGAAGAAAATTCCAATAATACCCACACTACCTCTAAAGAGAATGATGAATAAGGAAGAATGTCGACCATTCCTTGGTTATCTAACCAAAGGAGAGAAAGCAGAGATAAAGATCAAGGATATGGAAATTATTTAAGAATTGCCAAACGTTTTCCCTAGCAATTTACCAAGAATTACCCTGATAGGCAACTAGAGATTATCTATGAATCTAGAACCCTGATTAGCCCGTATCAAAAGCACGTATAATGAATGATTTCAAGGAAGTTAAAAGGACAAAGGAGTAAATCTAAGAATTTTAGATTTAAGTTTTATCGAACCTAGGTATCACCTGGAAAACACCGCTTGTTTACAAAGGATAGGAATGGTCGTTTAAGAATATGTATTGATTATCAAAAATTAAACCAACTAATGCTTAAGAACAAATATACACCACCAAAGATAGACGATTGCTCGATCAGTTAAAAGAAGTGGGATTATCCTCGAGAATCGATCTTAAATAAGGATGTCAATCAGCTGAAGGTACAAACTGACAATGTACCCAAAATGGCTTTCCAAACAAGTTACGGCCACTATAAGTTTATAGTCATGCCGTCTGGACTAACAGAAGTACTAGCCATATTCTTGAACCTCAAAAATCGAGTGTTCCATCCTTACTTAGATAAATTTGTCTTAGTGGAAGATATCCTTATCCATACAAAGAGAAAGGGAGGACATAAGTAACACTGAGGACTGTCTTACAAACCTTAAGAACCGAGCAAGTTCTTGCCAAGTTTGGTAAATGATAAGTTCGCTTAAAGAAATAATGTCCCTCGACATATCGTGTCATCAAAAGGAATTAAAGTAGAATTGGCTAAGGTTAAAGCAAAGGCAAGAATAGAACTACTCCTCTCACAACTAGGAACCAAAGAAAAGAATACACTGGATTAAGATTTGGAGACATTACCTTTAAGAAATGATGTGTGAAGTTTTCACCAATTATAAAAGTTTAAAATATTTCTTCGAGCAAAGAGTTTTGAACATGGGAAAAAGAGAAGGCTCGAGTTAGTAAAAGATTACGACTGTAGTATAGAATATCACCCAAGAAAGGCACACGTAGTAGCCGAGGTCTCAATCATGAAAGTCAATCCAAATGAGGATGTCTCTTAGCAAGAAAAGAGAAACTCGCTAAAGAATATAAGGCGAAAGAGCGAGAGAAGCACATGCTAGTGTCATATTGTTTAAAGAAGGATACGTGTTCCCAACAATAATGAGTTAAGGAATGAAATCATGAGTGAAGCTCATGATACTCCTTATACCACCCATCCAGCAAGATTGATATATATCACGACTTATGAGAAAAGTTTCAATAAGAAGAGTGAAACAAGATGTAGTCTCATTCGCTGAGCACTATCTTGCTTGCAATAAGTAGAGGCATTACATTAATGATTATTGGAAAGAGTATAGCCTTTGGAGATACCCCATGGAAATGGAATGACATCGTAATGAAGTTCATAATGATTATCAACGTCGAAGAAAATGACACTACTATATGAGTAGTAGTGGATCGACTTGTTAAATGCGCTCATTATTCAACCTATTCGATTACTTATGAACTGATAAGCTAGTTCAAGAAGACGAAAAGAAATCATACGCTTACATAGAATACCAAAATCTATCATATTTGATAGAGATTCCAAGTTCCAAATTGGATTAGTTAAAGAAAGAATTGGATACTAGATTGAACTAGAGCATAATTTTCGTCGCAGATAGATGGACAATGAAAGACAATACAAACATTTTAAGATATGTTAAAGACATTAGTGTTGAATCAAGTACGAGTTGAAACATATTTTTCCACCGATGTAGCATCGCCACGTTAGTAGTCACAAGAAATGGTCAATATGGGCCATATGAGATATTGACGAAAGAAAGTGTTGATCACTTTATTATGATGAGGTAGGTAAGAGGAAAGTTCCGTGGTCTAACACCCCGAGTAAAATGATTGAGATTGTCCGTCGTAAATGATGAACGATAACGAAGCTCATGAGAGCAAAAGTCTTACGCAGACACGCATAAATAAAGTTTTCTTAAGGACTCTCCATCGAGAGGAGTTAAAGTCGAGTAAAATGCAAGTTAGAATCACGCTTTATAAGACCTTATGGGGATCTTAGAAAGGATAGCCCCGTAGATAGATTGGTACTTCCACGTGTATGGGAATGTATGTAATGATTTCCATGTGTCGCAGCTTAAGAAAGTACGTATTATCCAAAACACGTGAGTTATTATGATAATGATGTTCTTAATCCAGATATGGATTATGAGGAAAGATCTATGACGATGTTAAATGTAAAAGTATAACGGTTAAGAAACAAGTTTATACCGTTAGAGAAAATCCAATGGAGAAACCATGGAAAAGAGAAAGCCATGTGAAAACATGAGAATGAGATGACGAGAAAAGTGTCCCTGCTTTGAGGTATGCAAATTTGGGACTAAATTTATTTTAAGGGGTAGAATGTAATATCCCGTAGTTTTAATGCTTAATTACGATAATTAAAATCGTAATTTAGAAATTAATCCCGATTATTAAAATCTTAATTAGTCAACGCCGACTTTGACTACGCATAATCGGATAATTTCTGTGATATTCATCGATGCTTAGTGAATTAAGGAATATAGTTTCGATATTCCTTCGAACGTAATGTTCTAACGCCGATAAATTCAATAGTTAAGTTTTATATTATTTTAAGCATTAAGCTTAAATTTTGAAATTTCCTATTATTATAGGAACAAATAAAGTAGTTGTTACAAACTTTATTTTGAACATTTTAGAGATATTTCAACTATGAGAATTTTAAGACGCTCAAACGCTCACGCTTAGAGATAATTCCATAACTTGAACAAATGATCATGGAATTATAAAATTCAAATTCCTATGATTATTTTATGATATAAGAACATTATTTATCATCAAAATAATGCTAGAAAATTTAAGAATAAATATACCTTATTCAATGGAATTCAAAACCCTAATTTTTAAATTAGGGTTTTGAGGTCTAAATTTTGTTCTAAATATTTTTCTATGATTAAATTCATCATCTATGATTATAATATGACTTATAACTATGTGTTAGCTATTTGTTACAATAAAATAAAATGTTTAGCACATAGAAACCCTAATTTTTGAAAACATGCTATTATATGTATTAATTAATTTTAATTGCTACCCAATTATGATCCTATGATATTTATTATATTAAAATGATATTATTAAGGATAATATATAGTAATATAGCAAGTGGAAGAAGTGGGAGGACACTTGTGCTACAATGGACTAAAATTTCATCTTTTTTATAAGGTTTGACGAACCAAATCTTGTTTAATAAATGCAAGAGATATGATAAGATCTTATCTAGATATGAGGTGTAAAGTATGAGATGGTGTTCAAATTGAACAAGTAACTTATGCTCGACTATAGTGATGGACGAAAATGATGAATAAATAGGTGGAAATTTAATTTCAAACCTTATAGTAAAATCACATGTGTATAAGTTGAAATTATCGACTATTCAACCATGACCTTATAATAAGATAGTATATTATATGAAGAAAATAAAATCTAATCCTAAGCTAAGAAATGGATCGAAAATTTCACATGTGTCACACTATGTGATAAACTTCATACTATGTGATAAGTATGATTCAATGTACCTATTAAGAGATAAGATATGATAAGGATTTAGATAAGATATGATAAGGATTAAGATAAGATATGATAGGATAAAGATAAGATTTTGTACAAGTGTACATTAGATATTTTCATGTAATAATTATAATACCACTTGCATATGCCTATAAATATAAGATAGTGAGCTCTTCATTTCTTATTCAAACCACTAAGTGATCGAAAAAATATAGAGAGAAAAGATAGAGTATTCTCAAATCCTTCAAACCCAAGCTTAGAACAAATAAACGCTCACCGATCAATTCTACTCCGATTAAGAGGTTAGATTTTTACAAGCTTCATATATACGTTAGAATTCATGTTATGTTTAGTTTATATGTGTGTTTTTCAAAATCATGAGACTTGTGCCAATATGTTTAGATATTGTATTTATATGATGTTATTAAGCATGTAGTATAATTATATCACAAAATAAGCATGTTATTAAATTTAATATGAGGACCGAATATTTGAGGGTGTAATATGTTGATGATTATGATTTCTAATTGTTGATTTGAGCATGGAATCATGATCTAGGTATTAATTACGCTTATATGATTTTATGTAGAATTTTGGAAAACTTTGGTACCTAAGTCCATGAATTTCAAAATTATAGAATATGATATTATGTTAAGATATAATCCATGTTTGAGTGTTATCATAACATATTGGAAGTGTAGAATCATAATATAGTGTTATAGAATTTATCGATTTGTTAAAATTTATCGACCTAAGTCCAAAATTTCAAAAGTGACTTAGGAAGAATAAATTCAATAGTTTGCAATAAATAAAATGATGTTATAAAAAGGATGCTTATAGATGATTATGTGTTATGTGATTTTATCGAATTTTGGAAATTGTTTCATTAGTTTAAATAGGTTTTCAAAACTATAGTTATATGTATTAATGTTATAAATTTATTTTATAAGATATGATTGCATAATATGATCCAAAATGATGTTTTAAACATATTATGATTTTATGGGAATTTTAGAACAAGAATTTCACATAAAATAATGAAATTACATAAAAGGAATTAAAAGTCAAATGTCGACTTTAGTCAAAATTATCGACTAAATGTCGACCAAGTCAAAATTGTTGACTAAAAACGTTGACCAAGGTCAAAGGGCACGAAATTCAATAATACGCGATCTATGTGACGTAGTATGTTTAGTAACAATGTAACTTACGTTACGTAAATACATTAAAACGTACATTATGTGCTAAAGAGATGGAATATCTCTTATATGATAAGTAATTTCATGATCGACATCATTTTGATTAGGAAACGCCAAAATAAGTCCGACGTTAACCTTATTCGACATAGGACGTTATCGACAATGTTCGCCTCATCGAACGTGACCAATGTACTAAAATAATTCTTACGTTATGCGGACGGACTCGAACGTCGACATAGAAAGGAAACCATAGAGAAAGCAGATACCAGTGGGCTTTACTCAAAACCCTTTATTTACAATGTTTTCTTTAAAATGAAAAGTATTTATCTACAAAGCTCATTGAGAAATGATATGATTACCGCCCAAAGTGTTTATGTTTTATGTATGGATCCTATCATGTTGTCGGGCAAGCCAACTATGAAAGTATACGAGCCGTTGGTTCGCTAACCGACTTCACCGCTGGGTAGCTTCCCGATCGATGAGAAAATCGATATCGGACCCTATGTCGATGCGTAACTCTCGGCCAGGTTACGTGCACGAGTAAGGCGACCGTGTGCCGAAAGGACAATTTCGGTCGGTCATCGCGCCTGTAGAGGTGGCCACCTCTACGGTGCGAGATGAGTTTATAGAATGATGATGTTATATGAGATATGTGAATGATATGGATCATACAAAGAGAAAATGCTCGGCCGAGCGATGTTTTGAGAAATGAGAAAATGTTTTAGTAAGCACAAGGCATTTTCAATTAAAACCCTCAGGTCTTACTTATGGGCGTTGTAATTTAAAGAAAATGTTTTGCAATGAGCCCATCTGGTGCATTATTTGTACTCACCGCATGTTTGTTTTAAATGTGCAGTTGAAATGATGGACGGATGGAGCAATGTTGAGCAATGTCTTTGTCGCCGATAGTTAAACTCGATACCATCGTCATATGTGTATTCCACATGTTTTCCGCCGCTAGATTATGAAGTCATATATGTTATATTTGTCATCCCTTAAACACTTGAAATTTCGAGATGTTCGATATTTGTCACACCGCTCGTTGTTCCTTATCATTATTATCCGCTTTAATCCTGCTCAAGTGTGATCCTTGCTAATCCATACTTTGATTGGCGGGCTCTTACATACAGTGAGCTTTTAGCTAAATAGAAGTCAATATTCACGCCTATTACCACTTAATACAATCCCAACTTGATGGTCCATCTAATTCATTTGTTTTATGTGTACAAAAGTTCATGATACACGGTTATTAACATAACATAGCAATTGTTAGCAAGTTTCCATTTCCTCAATCTTTAATACATAACTCACGGCACATTGATTCTTAAGTGCCTAAAATTTGATTTTCTTGCTATTATTAGATATATATCCTAATATATATCTTAGATGATAAATTATATCATAGGAAAAATAATTAAAAGATTTCATGTGCGAAACCCTAATTCTCGATTTTAGGGTTTTCGAGAATCATCAAGGTGTTCAAAAATTATTCCATAATTCCCTAGCATTATTTTAATGCTAAATAATATTCTAATTACATAAAATAATCATAGGAATTTAAATATCATAATTCCTTGATCATTAGACTTGATTTTCAAGTCATCTTCAAACGTTAACGTTTGAAACGTCTCAAAACGTTAATTATCGACTCATCTCCAAATGGTCGTAATAAAGTCGTAATCACTTTATTAAATCATCCCATTAATAATGGAATTTAATTCTAAGCTTAAACACTTAGAAAATATCACGAAATTCTAACTATCGATATGCAATCGACGTTAAAATTATACTGCCGAAATACGTTATATAATCGTATTCCTCAATTCACAATCATTAGTGAATAAAACATAGGAATTTATTATTCCGTAAATAATAGAAATCATTATTCGATAATTTATTAATTCAATAATCGAGACAAAACCCTAATTTACGATTTTTATTATCGTAATTGGGCTTTTAATCATTCGGGGTATTACATTCCACCCCCCTTAAAGAAATTTCATCCCGAAATTTACATACCTCAAAAAGTATGGTATCTTAGTACCATAACATCTTAAATTTCCACGTGATTTCCTTTTGTCCATGGTTTCTCCATTGGACTTTCATCAAAGACCCAATTTAATTCTTAATCATTGAATCATACGATCAACAAGTCGTAGATGTTCATCACAACTCATATTTGAGTTAAAGATCATGTCATTATGATGAATTACGTGATTTGGGTCATATTCATATTTCTTTAGCTGTGACACGTGGAAAAACATTATGTACATTCCCCAAATTTTTTTTTTTTTTGGTGGAAGTACCAATCTATAGGCTACTGGACCTATCATTACTAGGATCTCGTACGGTCCTATAAACTTGATCTCTACATTCTTGTATCAGAACTTTATAATTTCCCTCGATGGAGAAATCTTAAGAAATTTCATTTCCGCATTCAAAATGCAATTCAGATCTACGCGTATCAGCGTAAGACTTTTGTCTGTCCTGAACTTCTCTCATTCTTTGCCTCATTTGGCAGATATCTTAATCATCCCCTTTACGTTGTCAGGACCTTATACTTTCTATCACCTACTTTATTACAATAAAGTGGTGGTCGATACTTCTTTCCACGTAATGCCTCATATGGCTATACTGATCGTGGCTTGACAACGATGGTCGTACGTAAACTTACCAAGTGGTACAATACGTTCCCACTTGCACCTTGATCTAGCATTTTGTTCTATCATATGCTTAAACGTTTATATTGTCCTTTTTAACCGTCCATCTATCTGTGAGTGGACATAAAGGTTCAATCTCGTATCTAACTCCTTTTAGTGAGTTGGTTCAAAATCTAGGGGTAAACTTGGAGTCTCTATCTGAAGTGATAGGTTTTGGTATCCCCTGTAAATATACAATTTTCTTTATGTACGATTGAACTAACTTTTCAGATCACGAGTCATCTGAATAGGCAGAGATGAACATATATGGGGAGTCAATCCATTACTATCCATATAAAGTTGTCACGCCTTTACGACTTTGACAAAATCCGCATAAATTCCATTTCTATGTCATTTCTTTTCATTCGTGTATCTCTAGAGATTATAATCTCTTATAAGGTCATTGATATAATGCCTTCACTTGTTGGTAACCGAGACACCGTCGACCAATAGTTATATCTCATTTCATTCCTTACTATCTAACTTTTCTCAGAACCGAATATCTCTTAATGTCACTGGTGGGCGGTGTGAGAAAGGTCATGAACTTTTATTCATGATTTCATTTCTAAGCTTATTATTGTTGAAATATATATATATATATATATATATATATATATATCATTCTTTAGACAATATGATATTGTCCAATGATATTTTAAAAATTCTTTAGCTCTTCATTCCTTCTTTTCGCTTATCATCCTTCTTCTTTAGTCATATGTCACCTTGAGTGTGAGAATACAACTTACGCTTGTCCTGCTTGCCCAACTATTTCTTTTCTCATTTTCTTAAACTCTCCAATGAGTTTTCCTTTTCTATATGAACATACCATAATCTAGATCAATTTTATAACTTAGGCATTAGATTCTACGTTAACTGTCTGTAGGTGATAATTTATATCACAATTATAATCTTTTACTGATTCGAGCCATTTTTTCTATCCCGTATCCAAGTTTCTTGTGCTCGAAGAATAATTCACACTCTTGTAAATTGTGAAGGGTTCTTAACTTAATGTCATAGGAGTGAAGTCTCCAAGACTTGATACTTATACCATTGTTACTATTTCAAGTCATGAGTTGGGTCTTTCTATTCATGTGGCCTAAGTCATTGTGATGTGAAGCTATTATCTCTCTCACCTTAATACATGGCCTCTCATTTATTGGTCCATGTAAAATTAATTCCTTTTGGGGTAGCTCTATTATCGGTCTTACTATCTTAGAGAATTCTCAAGGAATTCCCAATGGTAAGCAATTTATCTAAGGAATTCTAATCTCCTTTTGGTCATCGACGACTTCCATTCTTACATTGCTTCAACTTTTACCATACCCACTTTGATTCCTCACCAAGACACACCGTGTCCGAGCAATGTTGCTTCTTTGTCGAAATTCACATTTACTATACTGACAAGATTTGTTCGCTTTAGATGTCCATAAGACATTCCTCCAATGTTCTTTATGTTCTTCTCATTCCTCGTATGGATAAGAACGTCATTTAAAAGATTAAGACAAAATTGTCTAAATATGTGGAACACTCGATTTTGAGGTTCATGATCGGTCGGTGCATTTGTTAATCCGAACGGCTTAACTATTATCTCATAGTAACCATATCTTATTAGAAAAAATTCATATTCGCACTCGGATACCATTTTACAAAGACCATATAATATATTACATCAGAATGCCTCTGTGAGGACTTTTTATACATTAATTACGAGGGTCGGTCTACCAAGCCGACTAATTACATGGCGTCTAGTCCTTTTTACATCCAAAATTTTGACACCACTTCAACATAATCCATTATCTACATATAAGTTTCATATTGTTATAGGATTCTATATCTCTGAATGGCCTTCGTCGGAATCGTAATCCTCATTTGGAAATTTGCCTTTGGTGTAGAGCATAACTCTAACCTATGTCGGTTATGGCTGACGGGGTACTTGCCATTGATGGTATCATTTGTCTTTGCCATGGCGCTTGTCGTTCTTCTTTGTTGTCGCGATATTGGGGCTGATATTGTATAGCCCTAAGTGGTTAGGTTGGCCTTATCGCTTCTCCGGGCGCATTTACGGGCAATCATATGCATAATGGCCTTTCACACCACATTTAAAACACTGCCATCACTCGCCAGCATGCACCTCGTGAAGTGTATGACATTTCTGACAAGGAAAATCCCTACTCGCCTTGTGGTGCCATGTTCCTGCCATGCCCTTTGTTCTGTGTATTCTTAAATTTCTGTTGTTGTTATTGAAATTATCTTCCCATTTTCTTGCTTTGTCACCAAAGATTAAGTGACTTTGTATGGATCGCTTAATCGTGTATTGATGCCTCAATATCTAAAGCTCGACCGAGAGCTTCAAGATAAATCAAGTCACCATGACTAGCAAGAGGCATTCTTATTTCATGCCTTAGTCCGATCGAAATTTCTCCGACATCTTCATGTCAAGATTTACTGTCCGAGCATATCTCGACATATCGCAAAGATGCGATCATAGTCCGTCACGCATTCTGCTTGCTTCGATCAAGAACTCGCTCTCCTTTTCCTCCTATAACTTTTAGGATGTTTTCTCATACATCTCTTTGAAATCTTCCCAAGTAAAATAGCCCATTTGTTCCGTGTCATGGTTTTCCTTCTAGCTTCCCACCGTAAACCGCAGTCCAATAAGTTGGAAGGTGACACAAGGCGATCGCTTCTTGTGTTGTACAACGGAGAAAATCGAAAATCCTTTCTATCGCTTCTTACCATTGCTCCGCATCATCGGGACTTCCTTTTCCATTAAAGATAGGCGGATCTTGCCTAAGGAAAAGTTCCTCTATTCTACGATCGGTGGAGGTGGGGTGGTGGTAGTATTTCTTCTTCTTCTTCGCCAGGGACTCGCCTTCCCTACCTCTTCCCCTAACTCTTTGCTCGTGTTCCCATCTAGGCGGCATTCGATATTGCAAAGATGTAATTAGTATTCACAGAACATTTATCGCAATTTACAAGTGCATATATCTTCATGCAATCTTATCATAAAACAGATTTAGTAAAACCATTCACTCTTTTCATGCTTAATAATCATATGGGTCGAGGTATATAGCAAGAGACTTGTTAATACTAAGACACTCAAGACGAGCATTTCACCTTAATATAACCTAGAATACTAAGATCTATTTCAAATAATGAATCTATTTCTTAATCCGCTTTACTTCAAAGGAATTTCCTTCCTTATCAAGTCATAATATCTCCAAGCTTATATCATATCACGAGCTATCTCATAATTTCATAGCTCGTAATTTCCTCCGCTATTCTTAACTTTTGTCCCTTTTTCGAACATGGTATCCGAAAGTCATATTACTTTCATTATGTTTCGGTTTTCACATTCTGTGATTAGAACCGCATTATTATCATATGGCTTGGTAAGGTAGTACATTTGTACACCATAACTTAAATTCCAAGCATCTCATTACCATGTCTTCGCTTTGGAGATATTTTCTCCATACTGATTTACATACTAGGGCTATCCTAGTCGCTCACACAATCTCAAGGATTATGATTCCTCAATCTCATTATCGCTTGTTTAACCAAGTCTCAATTATTGGAATTGATTATGCTCAAGCATAATCTCATTGATTAAGGTATAAAGAGAGATTTATTTTCTGAGATGCTATCATTTCTTTACATATATATATTCTTTGAAAAGAATATTGTGCATCTTCATTCTTTAAACATGTCCAACCTACTAATGAGGTTTTAAGGACAAACAACTATCTTAAAGATAAGTTGTAATCTCTTTCGTTATGACTTAATAAGAGGAAATTTATATCCCATGGATATCATATACTTTTCTTTACCTTTACTCTTGCGTTCGATGCGAAATAGTATCTTATTCCTAACTTTTATTATCATAACAGTCTCATGAAGATATAACTTCACTGTTATCAATATCTGAAAAGCCCATCAAGGGTCATTGCATCGATGTGCATCATAGGGGACAATATATCTATATCACGTCCCAACGAGATACCCTTTACATCATAACTTTTGATGTCTATTACTTTACTGATCTGAAACTTTTAGGTGACTAACATAAATCAACCTACACCATACCTGATGTTTATCGCTTTACTAATTCGCACTTAGGTGACAAGGTAAGTCAACATTCACCATACTTATTGGTTTCAAGGATTGAAGAGAATTTGTCATGTCAACTTACAAGAGACATGGATTCATAATCCAAAATAACAAATTTTACCATTTGAATTCATATGTTCTGTATACTGAATAATTGGGATCTAGGGTCCGAAGACCAGAATGACGACTACCGAGATTTCTTTGATCATATGGGCTGGCCAGACCCGTCACAATTATCTTCTCAGCCACACAAGGACTTGGTTTCAAAAGGACACTTTATAAGTCTTTGGGTTATAAATTTCTTTCGAGAGAAAAAAGTGAGAAACTCAAATGATTTCTCAATCGAACTAGGTCATAGAGTTAAACTCAATGACGTAAATTGGGTAACGAATAGAATTTGAAACCTTATATGCTCGTATTAGGTCATCATAAGTTGTAAGGTTTATCAAAGATACTACCCTACATTCGAACTTCTCTCATATCATTTAACTAATTTTTCGATTTATCTCATCAAAATTTCTACCACATCGTGGTCTCTTCATTTGAAAAAATTCACAATACTTACATCAATTCATTCTTTGATCTCATTTATATTTCGTTCTTAACGAAAAGTCATAGTCGATTTGGAGTTCCGTCACGAACGTCCAAATAAAACTATACTCATGTCACTTATCGATAGTGACATTCATCATCTTAACAACATTTCCATTTTTGCTCGCAAATTTCATTCTCGCCTTCAATTCGAGATTCTCGCTTCGATCTCGCTTTTGTTCTCAAGATGTAATAAAATCCTTATAATTCATCCTTCTATGTTCTTCGCAAAGGGATCATGCGCCTTAAATAGTCTACGCTCTTGGGATAACATACCCATCATCATAATCAACTTTAAGATTTGAAATAACATTTCAAACATTCACAACGTAGTTCATTGTACGATGTACTTCTTTGAATTTAAAAATTCAACATAACATATTCGATATATAAATGTCCATTTTGAGCATCTTCAAACATTATTAACATAACTCTGCTCATAACAATAAATTTCTCATTGAATTTCACGAATTCAACTTTTTACTTTGGACATATCAATGTCAACATTTTCTCATATCATAAAACATCATTTCAACCTTCATTCACAACTTCCATTCTCAATCCTTTTCCATCACTTTCATTTCAATCAAACTTCATAATATTTCTTCACTTTTACTTTCAAAATATGATTTCAATCTTTTTCATCATTAAACTTTTCATTTCACAACTTTTGAGAAGGAATCATTTACCTCATTTCAGTTGAGCTTGATGTGATAGAGTGTTGAGCATTGTCAGCTGACCTTTAGAAGTCTAGTGACTCAATCTAGACTTAACTCTAAAAGGTGGTTTTGGATTTAAAGAGCGAACCGCTCAGATACCACTTTGTAACAGCCCCTAAATCCTAAGTAAGATTTAGCCGGGATTATTACTCTAAACAGGGATAAATAAACAGAGATACCATTTAACATTAAACTGTGATACATATATCAAGCATATTCTTAGACTTTAATACATAACTTAAGTTCTTGCAGCGGAAAACATGTGATGTGTACATATTACGATGTACCATCAAGGTATACTATCAGCGACAATTTTCCTATTGCTCAACACTGCTCCATCGCATCACCAGCTCAATCTGCACATTTAAAAACAAATATGAAGGCTGAGTATAAGAATGCACTCAGTGGGCTTATGCCAAAAACATTTTCATTTAATTACTCATTTCATTAGTATCACACGAGGTTTTAGTGGAAATACTCGTGCTTACTAAAACATTTTCTCATTTATAAAAGTTGTGCGGCGCATATATTTTTTCATCTGTATGATCCGTATCATTTCCTTATAACATTATCATAATTTCACATACGTTGGTAGTAACCAACGACATTTAATATCATCATATCATCACAATATCACAATATGTTGGTGATGAGCCAACAACGATCAATCTCATTACAACACCATCATACGTTGGTAGCGAACCAACAATATTCATATCATCACATCATCCTCCTCATAATATATCATACCATCCTCCTCATAAAATATCATCATCCTCCTCATAAAATATCATCATCCTCCTCATAAACAATTCATCTCATAAACATTCTCCTCATTATCATAACATTCATCATAATATCATAATATGTTGGTGGCGAACCAACACCATTGATAAGATCATACATAAAATCATAAACACTTTGGGCAGGTAATCATTTCTCAACAGAGATCATTGTAAATAAACATTTGATAAACATTTTATCCTCGAGGAGAAAGAAAAGCCCACCTGGTACGTAAGCTTTCTAAATTCTTTTCTTTCTACGCCAACGATCGCATCCGCGTCTCACCTTTACGTAAAAACGATTTCAGTACGTCTGTCAAGTTTTTCGAGATTTTCAAAGTTTAAAATAAACTTTGATAACTTATACTAATATAATTTGAATTCCTTAACGAATTCAATACGCCGTTCAATCGCATATTTTAACTAAACATTCTCGTACTTCGATAGAGACGAGATATGTTCAACAATTTCATTTTAACCTTTTAGGTTAAACGTTCAACGTATTCTAACGTTTTTCGATATAAAGATTTCAATTATGAAATCTTTTCTCACCAAAGAGACTTTCTTATAAATTTAATACGTTTTACACGTATTAGTGTATTTATTGAACGTATTTCATACGTTAAATTCAAAAGTCAACAATTTTGACTTTTCTTCATAAATTCTTCAATAATTCATATATTTAATATCTAATTTCAATATAAATTGATTTTCAATCGATTTCTTTTCATAAAACCCTGATTCTCGATTTTTCACGTAAATCGATAAACCTTATTAATATTTTTCTTAAATATTGATTAACTTATTCATTAAACATTATTTTTCATTTCTAATGTTATTTAATATAACGTCGCCATAAACATAGTATACTATGTTTATAAAATCTCGAAAATTCCTATTATGTCTAAAATAATTTCTAGACATATAATGTATTATTTTCTTGATTAAAAGGATTTAATATCCTTTATTCTCCAACTAATAGTTTTCGCCCTTTCTTAAAATTCTCCAACTTCTTCCAAAATTCCTCTAAATTCATCTAGTGTACTATATTATCATAGGTTCATTAATATGAATTAACATTAGCTATAGAAAAATTGAACATCAATTTCCTATACCTTATAGTTTTCGGTTATTTCTCAAATATACCCAAACAATTTTCTAAATTTCTAATTAAATCATACTAGGCCTAATCACTATCATATAACAATAATACATCATAATATCTAACATATACCACTTCTACAACAATGAACCAATCTTAGGCATTCTCGGCCATTCTCAAATATTTAACATATATTTTCCAAAAATTCTAGTAAATTCATAGGGTGCTTAATCAAGGTCCTAGATCACTAATATGCTAAGATATTACTTAAATAAAATTTGTACATCAACATAGTAATTTTATACATTTTCGGCAGTTTTTAATTAAATAGCATAGGATGTCTAAAAATTCCCAATAATTCACCAAGTGTTCTAATAACAACATAGATCAATTATCCATCATCAAATTAAACCCTAAAATTTTCGGTGGACATATGGATAAATTAGCATGCTTAGCTTAAATTTTTAAACACTAATATAAAACATATACATCATGCTTAGCAACATTAATGAACAACCTAGCATGATTACATAATTATTTCATAAGAACTCATGCTTAGAACATAAAATCGAATCATTAAAAATTTAAAATTCTAACGATAATCGAAGCTCGTTAAATGCCTAACCTTTAATCGCTTGGATTATTTGTGCAAAGGATTTTTATCAAAGGATTGGGGATTGGAAAAGAAGAACTCACTTCTTTTTCCTCACAAAAGCTCACGGCAGTTCTTATTTGGGAAGAGAATTGTGTTTGTTTTGCTTTACCAAATGTTTAAGTACTAAAGAATTAAAACTCAGATATACACCCTTCTCTAAAGTATGCTCACAAACAAAGCAAGACAATTTTTTAAACATGACTCACCAAGGTGTATATGTCATGCTAGTAAATGTTCTTACACATACTTAATACATTACACAAAAAGTTTTTTGAAGAAAACAATTACCTTGACTTAGCAATTCACAATTGCCGTCAATTTTCATGTAACAAGGGAAAGATTTTAATTTATTTTGTCTTATATCCTATAAATAATATCTAGATATTTAATCTGAAAGTTAAGTCAACAATGTCATGCTCTTACAAGCATTTACTATACTTCTTACATTTTGAACAAAACAAAATAAATCTTCACACTTGAGCACAATTGTCGCCGGCAACCACAAAGGAAGAAGGAAATATCTGAAAATTTTTCTTGTCTTATGCATGCATAAGATCTTCACTCTATCCCAAATATTTATTTAATCAATTATTAGAGTTATAGGAAGCTTCTTAGCTAAATAGAAGTCAATATTCACGCTATTACCACTTAATACAATCCCAACTTGATGGTCCATCTAATTCATTTGTTTTATGTGTACAAAAGTTCATGATACACGGTTATTAACATAACATAGCAATTGTTAGCAAGTTTCCATTTCCTTGAATCTTTAATACATAACTCACTTACACTTTGATTCTTAAGTGCCTAAAATATGATTTTCTTGCTATTATTAGATATATATCCTAATATATATCTTAGATGATAAATTATATCATAGGAAAAATAATTAGAAAGATTTTATGTGCGAAAACCCTAATTCTCGAATTTAGGGTTTTCGAGAATCATCAAGGTGTTCAAAAATTATTCCATAATTCCCTAGAATTATTTTAATGCTAAATAATATTCTAATTACATAAAATAATCATAAGAATTTAAATATCATAATTCCTTGATCATTAGACTTGATTTTCAAGTCATCTTCAAACGTTAACGTTTGAAACGTCTCAAAACGTTAATTATCGACTCATCTCCAAATGGTCGTAATAAAGTCGTAATCACTTTATTAAATCATCCCATTAATAATGGAATTTAATTCTAAGCTTAAACACTTAGAAAATATCACGAAATTCTAACTATCGATATGCAATCGACGTTAAAATTATACTGTCGAAATACGTTATATAATCGTATTCCTCAATTCACAATCATTAGTGAATAAAACATAGGAATTTATTATTCCGTAAATAATCGAAATCATTATTCGATAATTTATTAATTCAATAATCGAGACAAAACCCTAATTTACGATTTTTATTATCGTAATTGGGCTTTTAATCATTCGGGGTATTACAACAATCGACGTTGAAATAATACTGTTGAAATACGTTACATAATCATATTTCTCAATTCACATTCATTTGTGAATAATACATAGGAATTTATTATTCCAAAGTAATCGAAATCATTATTCAAAATTTATTTTTCAATTTCGCATAATAAAACTCTAATTTATGAAATTAATATCGTAATTAGGCTTTTAAATAATCGGGTATTACATTCCACCCTTAAAGAAATTTCATTCCTAAATTTGCATACCTCAAAGTATGGGGTATCTTAACATCATAATATCTTAAATTTTCCACGTGATTTTCTTTACATCCATGATTTCTTCATCGACTTTCATTAAAGACCCAAACTTGATTCTTTAATCATTCAATTGTACGATCAAACTAGTCGTAGATTTTCATCACAACTCATCTGAGTTAAAGATCACGTCATTATGGCGGATCATGTGTTTTGGGTCATTTTCATATTTCCTTAATGGTGACACGTGGAAAACATTACGTACTTTCCCAAATTTGCTGGAAGTACCAATCTATAGGCTACTGGGCCTATCATTACTAGGATCTCGTAAGGTCCTATAAAACGGGATCTTAACATTTTTGTATCTGAACTTTATATTTTCCCTTAATGGAGAAATCTTAAGAAACTTTGTTTCTTCATTTAAAATGCAGTTCAGATCTACGCATATCAGCGTAAGACTTTTGTCTGTCCTGAGCTTCTCTTATTCTTTGCCTCATTTGGCAGATATCTTTAATCATTTCATTTACGACGTCAGGATCTCATACTTTCTCTCACCTACTTTATTTTAATAAAGTGGTGGTCAAGACTTCTTTCCACGTAATGCCTCATAAGGCTATATTGATCATTGCTTGACAGCTATGGTCATACGTGAACTTACCAAGTGGTACTATACGTTCCCACTTGTACCTTGATTTAACATTAATGTTCTCATCGTATCCCTAAACGTTTCGGTTGTCATTTTTTACTGTCCATCTATCTGTAAGTGGACATTTATGTTAAGGTTCAATCTCGTGTCTAACTCCTTTTTGTAAGTTAGTTCAAAATCTAGGGGTAAACTTGGAGTCTCTATCCGAAGTGATATGTTTTGGTACCCCCTGAAGTATACAATTTCCTTTATGTACGACCGAGCTAACTCATCAGATCTACGAGTCATCTGAATAGGCAGAGATGAACATATTTGGTGAGTCAATCCATCGCTACCCATATAAGAAGTTACTCTTTTACGACTTTGGCAAAACCATCATAGAATCCATCATGATGTCATTCCATTTTCATCTCAGTATATATATTTATAGATTATAACCTCTTATAAGGTCATTGATACAATGCCTTCACTTGTTGGTAACCGAGACACTGCTCGACAATATGGTTATATCTCATTTTATTCCTTACTATCTAACTTTTCTCGTAAATAATAATGTCTATTAAAGTCATGCGGTTGGGCGGTATGAGAAGGGTCATGAACTTCATTCATGATTTCATTTCCAAGCTTATTATTGCTTGAAATATATATATATATAACCTCCGTAGGTGATAATTTATATCACAATTGTAATCTTTAACGATTGAGCCATCTTTTCTATCCCGTATCCAAGTCTCTTTTCGTCAAGAATTAATTCAAACTTTGTAATTTGTGAAGGATTTTAACTTATTGTCATAGGAGTGATGTCTCAAAGACTTTCGTACTTATTTTATCGTTACTATTTCAAGTCGTGAGTTGGGAATTTCTATATGTGTGGCCTAAGTCATTGTGATCGTAGCTATTATCTTTCTCATATTAATACATAGCCTTACTTTAATTAATCCATGTAAATTTGATTCCTTTTTGGGGTAGCTGTTTTATCAGCCTTGATACCTTAGAGAGTTCTCAATGGCTCTCTGATAGTAGTCAATTAATCTAAGAAATTCCTGATCTCATTTTAGGTCATCGACGACTTTCATTCTTAATTGCTTTATCCTTCGCCCAATCTACATCGACTCTTCTAAAGACACTATGTGCACGAGGAATATTTCTTTGCCGAAATTCACAATCACTTTTGGCAAAATTTGTCCGACTCTTAAAATTCAGTAAGACCGTCCTTCGACGTTCTTTACATTCTTTCTCATTCTTCGTATGAATAGGAACGTTATTCATAAAGGTTAAGAAAAATTGTCTAAGTATGTGTGGAACACTGATTTTGAGGTTCATGAGCAGTGGTGGTGCATTGGTTAGTCCGAATGGCATAATTACTATCTCATAGTGGCCATATCTTATTCGAACAATTCGTCAGATCTCGGATACCATTCTACAAGGACCATAAAATATGTTACATCAAAACGCTCAATGAGGACTTTTCATATATTAATTAGGGTGGGTCTCATCGTCGACTAATTTCACGGCATCTAGTTCTTTTACACTCAAAAATTTTGACACCATTTTAACATATTTACAACATACTCCACACTACGCTTGTTTTACATATTCTAGCCACACCATTTTCAACATTAACCCTTATCTACATATAAGTCTCATATGATCATAGGACTCTATGTCTCTCGAGTGGCCTTCATCGGAATCGCACTCCTCACTGGAAACTTGTCTTTCTCTGAGCACGTTCTGCGCCTCATACCACCGATGTTCTATTCCTTCGAGAGCCGGGGTCAAACCGATCCCGCTTCTTCTTCAAAGACCGTAAGTTTGTGTTGCTTTTATCGAGAAAGTATGGTTGAGTTGGTAGAGGTAGTTCCCTAGTCCACGAGGGCGGTAAGATCTCGTCCTCTTTCCATTCTCATCCCTTTCGGTATAATCATGCACGGGACGTGGGGGCGTTTGGGATATCGGTACAACCACCTTTGTACCATACCGGGTGACTTGCCGAGGACCAGACAAGTGCTAGTAGGTGAAGTTCCATACGATAATATGTATGCTTGAGTCGGTCGACAAATCCGGTAGGTCTCGCCAAGTCTTCGAGTTTTCTACATGCGGAAGATATTCTCTCGATACTTCTTTTGCAAACTTACGTCATTCCGCTGGCAAACGCATTTAATAAGCCTCTGGATACCATCCTCATCCGTAACTCCATAGTTACGAGCATCCTTCCAACGGTGCGTAAATTCCTCCAAAAGCCGTCCTAAATTCATGCCCAGATTATAGTAAAGAGCCGATATGCCTGTGTGAATTCTAAGCTTTAGGCCTTGTGGTTATCTTCTTACTCGATTATTCCTTTTCACGCCATACGAAAGCAGATATTTCTAGATAAGTCGACTTAAATTAAAGAAATAGAGGGATTTTAAACAAGAAAGATCTCTTAAAGAATTAAACACTTTATGACACATATAACTTGTAGAAAACTTACGTCACGACTCATGACACTTATATTATCACCATTTTACGCTTTTACACCTTTAGTCGTATATCGTTCTAAATTTATTCGCATAAGCAAATAGTGGTACTAATATCTTGTCGCAGAACACCTCTAACGAAGAGGTTAGGCCTGGTCACTAATCACGTGATCGATGACCCATTTCCGAAACTTTGTTTCTAGAATTATATCTACGCTCCACATAGATATAATGATCCAAAACTGGATAGAACCTTAGGCGATCCTAGGTTTAATTCTAAGTTTGAGCAACACCGAGACGACCATAATTCTCATATAGGTGAAGAAATTTTCATTTCTTGATTCGCTTATCCGAATTAGTTCTATCGTTTCGCACATACTTGTGCAATGTTAGAACATGAAGCACCTATATCGAAAAAATATTGTAGGTATCTCGAGAAATCTTTCTCATACCT
Source organism: Salvia rosmarinus (assembly GCA_036937905.1). Classification (NCBI taxonomy): domain Eukaryota; kingdom Viridiplantae; phylum Streptophyta; class Magnoliopsida; order Lamiales; family Lamiaceae; genus Salvia; species Salvia rosmarinus. Next base: position 48,446,920 of record CM072813.1, read on the forward strand.
ATCGTGCCTTCTTAATTTTGTCTGCTCAGTTTTGATTGTGAAGTATAGCTTTGGTCTACGGTGTTCCCGTCTCATTCAAGTAAACATCTATTTCATATGTCATTGTCCTTTCCATTGGGACATTATTTTCCCTGCTATGGCCTTCGTTTGCCTCATTCACTCTATACTTCTCGGGCATCGATCGTTATGCTTTTACCAATAGCATTCGTGGTTAGGTCTACATCAACCTATCCTTTAATATTGATATTTCGATAATTAAATCTTATCGAGATCTTCATGTCTCTATTACTATCATTCATTCCTAATCCAAGATGAATGATTCAATTCTCTTTTCACTTTATCGAACTTAGGAATATATCTCTCATATATTCTTACTTTAAACTCTTTTCCAGAGAAATCCTTATTCTGGCATTTAGTGCCTTCATTTGTAATATCCTTTTAGGATATACATCATTTGTTAACATTCTTTATTGATTCATCATGCATTTCAAGCATAGGATAAAATCCTTGGTCCATTGAGGACATATCATACTTTTGCTTTGACGTCACCATTTCTCGACATTCAATGATTATTTCATTTCAATGTCAGAGAAACTTAATATCTCATTTTATTGATCGTCACAAATGTATGGGGGATAATCTTCCCAATTAGATTCACTTTAAGATCCTTCCATGTGAATCGTTTCATTATTCTCTTGGAAATATTTCCTTTTTCTTAAACATGGTATCTGAAAGTAATATTACTTTCGTTATACTTCGGTTCTCACATTCAGGGTTAGAACCGTCATTATTGTCGTATGGCTTGGTAAGGTAGTACATTCGTACACCATCACTTAAATTCCAAGCATCTTATTACCATGTCTTGGCTTTGGAGATATTTTCTCCATACCTGATTTACATACTAGGGCTATCCTAGTCGTTCACACAATCTCAAGGATTATGATTCCTCAATCTCATTATCGTTTATTTCACCAAGTTTCATTACTTGGAATCGATTATGCTCAAGCATAATCTCATTGATTGAGGTATAAAGTGAGAGATCTATTTTTCTGAGATGCTATCATTTCCTTATATATATATTCTTTGAAAAGAATATCTTGCATGCATCTTTATTCTTTTAAACATGTCCAACCTACTAACGAGGGTTTAGGGACAAACAACTATCTTAAAGATAAGTTGTAATCTCTCTCGTTATTACATGGTGAGGGAAATTATATCCCACGGATATCATATACTTTTCTTTACTTTTACTCTTGCATTCAATGCTAAAGAGTATCTTATTCATAACTTTATTATCATAACAGTCATATGAAGGTATAACTTCACTGTTATCAATCTTTGTAAAGCCCATCAAGGGTCATCACTTCCATGTGTATCATAGGGAAAATATCTCGTCTCATCGAGATTTTCGTTACATCATAATTTCTTGATGTCTATCACTTTACTGGTCTGAAACTTTTAGGTGATTGAAATAAGTCAACCTATTTCATGCACGATGTTTATCGCTTACTAGTTCGCACTTAGGAGACAAGGTAAGTCAACATTCATCATACTTGATGGTTTCAAGAATCAAGGAGAATTTATCACGATTACTTACAAGAGTCTTGCCTCATAAATCCATATGACATCTTTTAATGATTGAATCTATATCTCTTTGTACTGAATAATTTGGATCTAGGGTCCGAAGACCAGAATGACGACTATTGAGATTTCTTTGATCATATGGGCTGGCCAGACCCGTCACAATTATTTTCTCTGTCATACAAGACTTGGTTTCAAAAGACGCTTTATAAGGTTTCGTAGTAAATTTCTTTCGAAAAAGTGAGAAAACTCGCATGATTTCTCAATTGGAGCTAGGTCGTAGAGTTAAACTCAATGACGTAAATTAGGTAATGAATAAAATTTGAAACCTTATATACCGTAGTAGGTCATCAACAAAGGTTCTTATGAAGGTAATGGTTCTACTTATACCATCGAAATCCTACTTTCTTAGTAACATTCTAAGGTTCTTATCATACTATAAAGTTCTCATTCTATAAAAATCATAGAACTAACTTTAACTGATTCTCGTAAATTCCGGAGTAGGAACCAGGGATTTGGTCCTTCATAACAAATGAAGTACAGTGTGTTAGGAGTACGTAGGCAAAAACCGTGTGTAAATCGGAGTCCACACGAAGGAGAACGGGTCAAAACAAAATCACTGCGCAGAGCAGGAAAATTATGCGCGCGCTCGCGACAAGATTGTTGGCGATGCCGACACCGAGGTCGTGCATGCCGTTGCCGATGTCGGGGTAGTACAAGATACCAAGGTCGACATATCAAAGTCGATATAATAAAATTACCGAAGTCAAAGTCGACGGTTGCACATGCCAAGTAAGTCAAGGTCGCACATGCCGAGGTCGAAGTCGAGTCGCACATGCCGAGGTAGAAGTCGAGTCGCACATGCCAAGTAAGTAGAGTCGCACATGCCAAGTCAAGTCGAGTCGCACATGCCAAGTCAAATCGAGTCGCACATGCCAAGTCGAAATCTCGGGTTGACTTCAACGAGGTGGAAAGCCTTAGCTTTTATTCTCGAGCTCGCTTTTCTTTTGTTCACGAAGAAGGAAAAGTTCGTACATTTGTTCGCCTATGTTCCTTTCAATAAGGGATCATGCTCCTTATTACGTCTATGTTCCATTTGGGATGATATAGGAATTAATCAAAATCAATCATAAGAATTGAACAATAAAATTTCAAATATGACGAACATAGCTCGTTTTAAAAATACGCATTTCCTGCGAAAAATTTTCAATCAATCAATGTATCATGGTTATTTACAACCTTTCTCATTTCATTTGTCGATAATGTTCTATCGACACCAAATCAAATTCATAAATCATTTGTCGATAATGTTCTATCGACAACAAATCAAATTCATAAATCTCAAACTTTTCTTTTCAAAGATGAGAAAATAATTTACCTTTTTCCCGGTTGAGCTGGATGTGATGGAGTGTTGAGCGTAGTCAGATGATTCTAGAAGTCTAGTGACTCAATCTAGACTTAACCTTTTGAAAGAAAGTTTAGGGTTCAAAGAGCAAACTGCTCTGATACCACTCTGTCACAGCCCCTTTAATCCAAAGGACAGATTAGGGAGAACTGGAACTTGGAACAGTGATTATAAGATATTCAATAGGAATAATCAAAAGATTTTAAAGTAACATTAACCGTACTTCTAAAGTCAAACCTTATTTACAAGGCACCAGTAATTTACAGATATAAAGGCTACTAGTCCTTTAACAAATGATTCGATAATTTGGACAGATTCGACTGCCAATAACGAAATACAATAACATATTTAAACTGCAGCGGAAAGCATGTGAATGCATATATGACGATATGCAATCAAGGTTTCTTTCAAAATATAATAAATACACAAAAGACTTCTGACTACTCAACATCTCTCCTCCATCATTATCATCAGCTCAACCTGCATATTTAAAAACAAATATGCGGTGTCGAGTATAAGAATGCACTCGATGGCTCATGCCAAAATAATTTATTAATTTTAAATTACTACGCGATCATCACAAGAATAACACGAGGTTTTAATTCAAATGCTCGTGTTTACTAAATATTTTCTGTTATTTTCCATAAATATTCGTCTGCGCAGATATTTTTCCTTGTATGTATGATCCATATCCACCACAATAATTCATTCAACAAATAATTCCTTGTTGGAGAGGCCTCCTCTCACGCACGCTATGACCGCCGAGCACCCTTTCAAAGACACAAAGGAAATTAATCAAGGCACAAAATCCGTGCCATCTCAAGACAGATACGAATTCTCCATCATCCTTGGGAGTACTTCCAAGAATACGAATTCAAGCATGTCATAAAGTGGGAGCTACCCAACAATATGCATAAAACATCATGGATTGGATACATACATAAAACATAAACATTTTGGGCAGGTAATTAAATAAATCAGTTCATAAATTTTGCTTGCAATAAAGCATCATAATTAAATCATTTGATAAGTTCTATCAATTTGAGTATAGTAAAGCCCACTGGACTATAGATCGCCTTAAACGATTTCTTGCTTTGTCAACTCATCACGTCCGCGCCTAACCTTTACGTAAAAGTATTTTAGTACGCTTCGACGCGTTTTCGAGAATATCAAAGTTTATTCAACTTTGATAAATAATATAATAATTCAAGTCTTAATAAATCTTAATACGTCGCTTCAACGCGATTTCAATAAAATAATTCTCGTACTTGAGAGAGACGTAATATGATCTACGCCTCATTTTAACCTTTAGGTTAAATAATTAACGATAATAACGTTATTCGATAAAATGATTTCAATTTTGAAATCTTTTCTCACAATTGAGATATTCTTATAAAAGTAACACGTTTTCACGTATTAGCGTGATTTAACGAACGTATTTCATACGTCAATTTCAAAAGTCAACAATTTTGACTTTTCTTAATAATTCTTTAATAAATCACATTTTAATATCTAATTAATATAAATCGATTTTCAATCGATTTCTTTTCATAAAGCTTTAATTCTCGATTTTCACGTTAAATTGATAAACTTGATTAATATTTTCTTTAATATTAATCAATTAATACATTAACAATAGAAAATATTAATCGATAAACTAGATCATTAATATGTATTAATATCACTATAGAAAATTTTGGAACTTCACCTATGTATTACTATAGGTCTCGAAAATCCTCCAATAATTATCAAATAATTTCCTAAAATTTTAATTAAATATACAAGGCCCCAACATTAATTTATAACATAATTATAACCTAAAGTCCAATATAATCAATTTCTACATTAAGGATTCATGATCAAAGGTTTGGTTCTTACCAACCTCATACTAAACATTTTAATAAAATTCCAAATTAATAACACTATGCTTATATACTATCATGTATCACCAATAAATCATAATATTTCATAATAACACATTATAAACCATTAAACCTAAAGCCACAGCTCTCGGCTATTTCAAGAGTAAATAGGTATATATGTCCAAAATTCTAATAAATTCCAACATCAACTAATTAGTACTCTAGATCAACAATATGCTATAATATCACTTAAATAAAATTGTACATCAACTTATAATTTTACTCATTTTCGGTCATTTACAAATTAATAGCATATGATGTTTAAAAAAAAATTTCAAATATTTACTATGAACTCCTTAGCTAATACATAACATAAATCCATCATCAAAACAAGCCTTAGAATTTTCGATCATCATAGAAAAATCATAACATGCTTAGGCCTTTGATTTAATACAATACTTAAGCTTATAATTTCATACTAAGCATATTTAAAGAACAACAAACATGTTAACATAATTTCTTAATCAAGAACACATGCTTGTAAAATAAAATCGAACCATTGGAAAATTACAAATTTAGTGTATAATCGAAGCTTGTTCGATTTCTAACCTCTTTAACGGTGTCGATTATGTGCGCAAGAGATTTAGTAGCAAGCTTTTGGCTGTTGAAAGAAGGAACTCTCAAAGTTTTCTAAAGGAGAAGCTCACGGCAGTAGAAGGTTGAGAAGAGAAAAAAATGATGGTTTGTTCTATCCAATTAACTTTAGTATAAAGCAAAATGATTTAAAGACTTAACAAAAATCCTAAAATTCCCACGTCCCTCTCTCGATTTTCTTTCTCACAAAATACACTTGCAAGCCTATTAATTATGCTTTGTGACTCATCAAGGTAATACATCATCACTTACAAATTTTTAATGCACACAAAGCTTTTGAAAGAAGCAAAACAATTAAATCTTATAGATACTAGGGTCGTCGGCTCCTCTCATTTTGCATGCAAGACTTTTTAATTGATGACACACCATTTTAATACATCACCATAGTAAGTGATCTTACACATTTTGAACAAAACAAAATAATTCTCTTCGCTTTGATACACCACCGTCGGCCATCTCTAAAATTTACAAAGGAAAGCATTTTTTTTTGTCTTACACCATGCTAAAGTCATACACATTCCCAAATGCATAAATACACCATCAAAGAGTTTATGAAAATCTTACAACCTCATTTGTAGTCAATAATATCTGACCCTCACTATTACACAAGCATCCACTTGATCATTGAATTTACTTGGTCTTTGTGTAATTAGAAACACTTGACTTACATAAATATATATATATCAAGTAAAGATAGCAAAACATGTTCAATGATAATATGGTACACGACACTTTGAAATTTAATTGCCCAAAATTTTAATTTTTCATGCCATAAGTAGTTATATATCATAATATATATTTTAGATGATAATTTATATCATAGGAAAATAATTAGAATTAATTCATAGGTGAAAAACCCTAATTTTCGAAATTAGGGTTTTCGAAAATTACATCTTTGTTCAATAATTATTCCTTAATTCTCTAGCATTATTTTAATGCTAAATACTACTCTAATTACATAAAATAATCATAAGAATTTAAATATCATAATTCCTTGATCATTAGACTTGATTCTCAAGTCATCTCTAAACGTTAACGTTTGAAACGTCTCAAAACGTTAATTATCGACTCATCTTAAAATGGTCGTAATAAAGTCGTAATCACTTTATTAAATCATTCCAATAATAATGGAATTTGATTCTAAGCTCATATACTTAGAAAATATCACGAATATTTAATTATCGATACATAATCGACGTTGAAATAATACTGTTGAAATACGTTACATAATCGTATTTCTCAATTCACATTCATTTGTGAATAATACATAGGAATTTATTATTCCAAAGTAATCGAAATCATTATTCAAAAATTTATTTATCAATTTCGCATAATAAAACTCTAATTTACGAAATTAATATCGTAATTAGGCTTTTAAATAATCGGGGTATTACATGAACCCTTTTGTTAAAGATCTGATGGTCTAGTTACACATGTAAATTATGTGTACTTTATCTCAAATAGTTTGAAGTTCTAAAGTTTGCTTGATGTATGTCTCACAAGTCTATAATCAATTGTCTTCATGTTTCTTAATTACCGTTACAAGTAATAGTCCTCGCTAATCCGTCCCAGACTAGAGGGCTGCTGCAAAGTGGTATCGCACCAGTTGTTCTTTGAAACCAAAACCTTCTTTCGAAAGTCAAGTCTAGATTGAGTCACTAGACTTAGAGATCGGTGATCGTGTTCAACACTCCATCACATCAAGCTCAACCGAATGAGGTAAATGATGTTGTGTGTGTGTTGGCTTAGTGGTTAATGCCCGAGGCCAAAGGTCTCGGGTTCGAGTCCACCGTGACGCAGCCTTTACAATTTCTGTATTAATTGACCAAAAAAAGGAATAAGGTAAATGATTTCTTCTCAAGTTTTGAAATGAAGAGTTCAAAGTGAAAAAGGATTGAAATCATGTTTTAAAAGTGAAGAAAGTTATGAAGATTGATTCAAAAAGAAAGTTATGAAAAAGGATTGAAAAGGGAAATTTCGAAATCAAGTTTGAAATCAATGAAAGTCATGGCAATTGATTTGAAAAGAAAGTTATGGAAATATGTTGGAAATAGAAGTGTTGAAAAGTGATCAAAGATGAAAATGTCGACAAAATGATCGAAAATGGACATAAAATAAAGATGATATGTTGAATTCTAAATTCAAATAAATGCGTATGTACAAATGAGTTATGTTATGAATGTTTGAAATTTTATTTCAAATCTCAAGTTGATTATGAAAATGGGTATGTTATCCCAAAAGAACATAGAAGATATAAGAAGCATGACCACTTATTTCAAAAGAACATAGAAGTATGAATTCGAGAACTTCATTCCATCACGAGAATGAAAGCAAAGATCAACATGAGAACAAACGCAAAGATCAAATGAAAACAATGCGAGTTTTCAAACGAGAACAACGAAAACAAAGTGAAGAAACCAAAGGAGCAAGATGCAAAACAATGATGATAACAATTGAAGGATGATGATAAAATGATTAATGTCACTATGTGATAAGTGACATGAGTATAGTCTTTCGTTTGGATGTTCACGCACGACGGAAATCCAAATTGGCTATGACTTTTTTTGTTAGAAAGCAAAATAAGAATGTGATCAAAGAATCAATTGAAGTTAGTTTTATGATTTACATAAAATGAGAACTCTATAGTGTGATAAGAATCTTAGAATGCTACTAGAGAGTGACTTTCCCTGTAGTGCAAATAGAGCTATGACGTGTGTTGTACATAAGAACCTTTGCTGATAACATTTATCTGCTTATCAGATATGTTTGGATTGTTTTATCTACTTAACAGATATGTTCAGTTTATCTTATCTGCTTATCAAATATATCTAGATTGACTTATGCTAGAACTGTCTGTGTTAGATGGCGAGGACTCGTTACACAACGAAGAGGAGACTAGTGCCGCGAGCTACACCAGAGGAGGTGATCCGGGCATACCGTACATATAAAATGGTGTGGGGCGACAGTTTAGGAGAGTTCTTGATGCATTACCTCCATCACTGGATGGCTGCACATGAATATGGTGTGACTGATTTTGACGGCATTAAGCGTCTGCTGACTCGACTGCCTTGTGATTGGGAAGGTTATGCTACGGAGATATCGGGTGACTATATCTATCGTGCCGATGGTAGTTATGATTTAATCGCAGATCTGCCAAGATTCATCAGTCATCTGAGCTATGTCTACAGTGTTTATAGAGTTGCACCCAGAGGACCATACCTTCCACCTCGAGAATACACTTGGCGCGACATTACGCCGGAATGGTTATACTTGGAGGTGCCTCGAGAGGTCGACCCTCTAATCCTAAGGACGGATTAACGAGGACTAATACTTGGAACAGTAATCAAGGAACATGAAAGACAATTAATCAAAGACTTGTGGGACATAATTCAAGTAAACTAAGAGGCTTCCACCATTAAATACAAGACACACATAATATACATGTGGAATTAGACGTACAGATCCTTAACAAAAGATTCAAATGGTCTGAAGGAATTAAACTGTCAACATTAAAACATGAACTTAGTTCTATCGCAGCGGAAAAGCATGTGAATACACATATGACGATGTGTAGTCAAGGTTTCTAACATATCATTATCAAAAGGGGTTCCGACTGCTCAACACACCTCCATCCATCATCTGCTCAACCTGCACATTTAAAAACAAACATGCAGGGCTGAGTACAAGAATGCACTCAGTGGACTTATGCCAAAACATTTTATCATCTTTACATTACACTGCCCCATCATGGTAAGACACAAGGGTTTTATTTGAAAGGCCCTGTGCTTACTAAAACATTTCATCATTTTCATAAACGTCGCTTGGCCAAGCATTTTCCTTGTATGTATGATCCATATCCCTTTCCTTTCATTTCTCATATAACATCATCATAAACTCATCTCATAAAATCATCTCGCTACAGTAGAAGGCCTCCTCCCACGGACGCCGTGGACCGCCGAGAACCCTTTCAAAGACACATCACCAATAGTGCACAAAAATCCTTGCCACTCCGGCACAGGATACGAATTCTCAATCATCCTTGCGGGTACTAACAAGGATACGAATTCAAACATCTCATAAGTTGGGAGCTACCCAACAACATTCATCATTCGTTCATGGATAGGATACATATATAAAACATAAACATTTGGGCAGGTAATTAAATAAATCATTTCATCACCATTTCTTGCAAATAAGCATCGTAAATAAATCATTTGGTAAGCATTTTATCTTTTTGAGTATAGTAAAGCCCACCTGGACTGTAGACTTTCTCTAAACAATTTCTTTCTACGCCAACGATCACGTCCGCGTCCCACCTTTACGTAAGAAGCTAATTTAGTATGTCGGTCATGTTTTTCGAGAACGTCAAAGTCTAACAAACTTTGATAATTTTATATAATAATAATTCGGATCTTTTTAACTAAATTAGTACGCCGTTTCATCGCATATCTTAACTAATAATTTCTCGTCCTTCGATAGAGACGTAATATGATCTACGGCCTCATATTAATCATTTAGATTAAACGTCGAACTTATACTAACGTCTTTCAATAAAATGATTTCAATTTTGAAATCGTTTCTCATAAAAGAGATATTCTTATAAATTTAATACGTTTCACACGTATTAGTGTATTTATTCAACGTATTTCATACGTTTAGACTTAAGTCAAAGTTTTTGACTTTTTGTCACGACCCCATTCCGGACCAACCCGGACTGGAGGGCGACTAATACTAGGAGTAGTATTTTAGGGGATTACACGGGTAAGATAAAAATGCATAAGAATAAACTAACATGCTTGAGCAGAATATAAGGTGATGTTATAATGTTTTTTTTTTGAAATAGGTTTAGGCCATCGGACCCCAAAACTTGGCCTGATCCGATGGACCTCGATAGTTTGTAACATAAAGCATAAATAAAGGAGTTTCAGAGTATAGCAGCGGAAAGTGTGTGAATACATATATGACGATATGTATTCAAGGTATAACCCAAAAGTTCAAGTAAATCGGTCGGGGACACTGGACTCTCAACACATCCCCATCATCACCATCGAGCTCAACCCTGCATTTAAAACAAACATGCGGGGCTAAGTACAAGAAATTGTACTCGGTGGACTTATGCCGAAAACATTTGATAATATTTGGATTACATCGCCAATATCGAGTAAGTCGCAGTGGTTTTAGTTAAAATGCCTTGTCTTACCAAATCATTTTCGTAAACATAGCACGCGGGCATTTTCTTGGTGTGTATGGTCCGTATCTCATAGTCACAATACATAATAATAAATAAATAAATAAACGTCGAGAGGGAGGCCTCCCATCTACGACGCCGTGACCGGCCGTAATCCCGTACAGCACACAGTCACTCTCTGCAAGCATATGTTAACACAGGGTATAGTTCCAACCTTCACGCCAATCCTAGCTGGGCATTTATCATCGGCGACAGACCCGACATTAAAAGGTTGGGTGCTACCACAACAATTGATATAATAGTTCCAACTATTCCACAGCTCTACCGGGCATAACGAGATAGATCCATACACAAACGAAATATTTTGGCGGTGTAATGCAAGAAACATTTGTTAAGCAGTTGTAGGATAAGTCTTTGTAAATAAACTTATTTGAAATTAACAAGAAAGTCACGTTTTAGTGGGGTGAAAAGGCCCACATTTTAAAGGTAAGAAGCCCACCGGACTACGGTTCGTTGTAAAAGTACTAGTTCGATCGTTCGTCAAAATCCCGTCGTTGCGTTTGCGTCCACAGCTTTACGAAAAGCGAGGCTTTAGTACGTCGCTCAAGTCATCGAGACTCTCGAAAACTTAAGATAACTTTGATATTTCATATCGATGTGAGACCGAATTCCTTAGTGAATTGATACGCCTCTAATCGTATCGATTGACTTTTCTCGATTCCTCGAGGTGCGTTCAACGTATAAGTATTTTTTTTCGATATATGGATTTCATTTATGAAATCCTTTCTTACTAATGAGGTATCATACTCAATTAGTATATCTTCAGCATCGACGTATTGATAAACGTATAATCGCACGCTTGACTTTGAAAAGTCAACGAAGTCAACTTCGGTCGACATAGTCGATGATTTTGACTTTTAAATAGTAATTTCTTACTATTTTGCTTTATAAATCGAATTTAATCGATCTGAAAACGTAAAGTCCTATTCCTCGATTTATCTTGTAAATCAAGGACTTATAATTATTTTCGCATTTTATATAACTCTTTTTATATAAAAAAAAAGCGTATTTTGGTTTTTAAAACGTTACAAAATGAACGTTCGTCTCAAACATAGCGATCTATGTTTATAAAATTTTGTAACTTTTGAAAACTGTCCAGAATATTATTTTACCAAAAATTTATAATTAAACAGTTTTTAAAAAGATTTATAAACCTTATTAATTATCGAAATTTTCGATAATTGTCCTAAAAATAGCAAACGACCCTTGAAAAATTTTATAAATTAATATAGTGTATTATTATACACTATGGTCCAGAATATGAATTTATTAAATTCATATAGTACTGTTTGCTATTTATTTATATATATACATATATATATATTCACGGTAATTCAAATAAATAGGGAATAATCATCCAAAAATTCCCAAAATTGATATATACCTATTATAATATCCCAACATCAGTATATAATATTTACATAACCCATAGTTCATCATAACTATTTATTTCAATATATAACAATATTTCACGGTAATTATAAGATAATTACCAAATAAATAGCAAACAATTTCCAAAAATTCTAAATAAATTCCAACATCAATAAACATTGTATTATAACATTGTAACATCATAACATCAACCAACTAATTTAAATCGTCACCATATGAGCTTGTGATGCTCTCGCTTTTTCGATTTATTTAGTATATGGTTTTCAAAAATTCCAACAATTATATACTATGTCTATACACTATAGTATAGTAATATAACATCATAATGTTTATCAAAACTAATTAAATCATCACCTTTGAGAGCAATAAGCTCACGGCTTATTTGATTTAAAATAGCTTTTGATTTCTAAAAATTCTAATTAATTCACACAATGTATAAACAATATACTAGAGCATTAATACACTATTGCATGTTCAAAATAAAATGACACACCAACCTATGAAATTTAAATGCTCACGGTAATTTTGTAAAATCAAGTATATGGTTTTCAAAATTCTAATTAAATCATAGAACATATAATCAAGGTTCTAAAGCACTAATATGTCATCGCATGCTTGAAATAAAATTATACACTAAGGTACTTATACATGTAGCTCACGGTAATTTTTAAACTTTAAGCTAGGGTTTTCAAAATTTCTAAATCGATACTATAGTCTTAAATCATAACATAGATCAATAATACATGCTTAGAATATATCGAGAAGTATTAGGTCATCATTTAACATTTTATAGCATTTTCAAAATTTATATCAATATACTCTATGGTTCGAAAATGTCATAAACATGCTAGGCCATTCCAAAATCTTAATATACAACTCCTATGCTCATTTAACATATATTCACAAGCATTTTCAAAATAAAATCCTCAAGAACATATAAATAAACAATGGCTCATGCTCAAGAATATTTAACACATACATAGATACATATATAATATTTTCGAAACACACATACATACACATGAACAAGTTGAAAATTTCAGGTTTAGAAGAGGTGAATAATCGAAGCTATGACTCATATTTACCTTTGATATGGTATAGGTTCACAAGAACAAAGATATGGTATCAAGCTTGTGAAATAGAGATGGAGAAGAAGAAGAAAATTTGTAAATGAGAGAGAAGCTCTCGGTTTTCTTGGAAGCGTAAAATGGGAGAGAGTTAGGTGTTTTGGTGTTCAAATGATTTGAAATGAGGGAAGAGATACATCAACAAAGGGGTGAAGAGGAAGAGTCTCTCCCTATCATATCCTTCTCTCTCTCGATTTTTAGCCCAAAATGGGATAAAATCTGCAGCACATTGGGAGTGAGAGATGATTATTAGGCTAGAGCAAAAGCTAAGCCATGCGTTGGTCCAAATTAAAAGGCTCCCATGCTTGTTGGGGTAATAATGGCGTCGCATAGAGAGGTTTAGGGGCTGATTTTATTTCAATTTTGTACATAATACATGTATTAATCATAGTATAGATCATAGATATATAATACATGCCATAAAAATAATTAAATCATTACTTATGCAATTTTGAAATTACCGATAACAATTATTGAAAAATAGGATTAAAATATAAATTACACCTATTATTGATACTCATGTAATTTTAGGTCCCAAATATACACATATATATCATAATATATGATTTAGATATTAAATAATAGCATAGGATAAAATTATTACACATTTCATGAATTAAAACCCTAATTTGAAAGTTTGGGTTTCAATTTTATAAAACTGAATCCTTCGATTTTTATGGCTGAAAATCTGATTTAATGCTTAATATTATTCTTATATATCTTATTATAAAGTTTAGATACCATAGGATAATTTAATGGTATCATTTCATGTGATAAAACCCTTATTTATAAGATTAGGGTTTTGAAATTTGATTCGAAATAATCGAGTTTAATAACTCAAATATTGATTTTAATAATCATCAATACTGTAATTATATAAAATAATAATAGGAAATTAATTATTATAATTTCCGAGCATTAAACTCATTTTCAAAACGTCTCAGAGCGTTAACGTTAACGTCTCAAACGCTCAAATCGACTCATCTCAAAATGGTGCGCATAAGTTCATACTTACTAATAAATATATTCCATTTAATAAAGGAATTAAGATGGAAATTAATTCCAAGCTGCCATCGCTCGAAAATTTCATGAAAAGTCTGCTCGATTCGCTCTGCGTTTGACGTTTAAAATATTGACGAATCATTTCGTAATATCTCAATCCTTTAATTCACAATCCTTAGTGAATTATGAAAGGAATTCGTTATAACGATATCGTATCGAAATCACAAGATTCGATGTCGTAAAAAGTTAATACACAGCAAAACCCTAATTACGGGTTCGAATCATGTAATCGTATATTCGTTTCTTTGGAATATTACATTCCACACTTCTGAAAAATTTAGTCCCGAAATTTGTATACCTCTTAGAAAATAAATCGGGTACTTTTCCTCATTGCTTCTTCAAGCTCACGTGGCTTCTTCGTCGTGGTGTCTCCACAAGACTTTAACTAACGGAATCGACTTGCTCGTAGTTGCTGAACCTTGTGGTCAAGTATGGCTGGGTTCTTCCTTATAGCTCATGTCCGGCTCGAGGATCACGTCGTCTTGATGAATCACGTGCTTTGGGTCGTGAGCGTATTTTCGTAATTGTGAGGCGTGGAAAACATTATGGACATTTCCTAGGTTTGGCGGAAGAGCCAACCTATAAGCTCTTGGACCTATCCTTTCTAGGATCTCATAAGGTCTATGAAGCGGGTCTAAGCTTTCCTTTCGGACCAAATCGACAATCCCTTTGATGGGAGACCTTAGGAAATACTTTGTCTCCATCCTCAAAAGCGTAGCTCGGATCTCGCGTATCGACGTCAGAAGACATACATCCCGAGCCTCTTTATCCTCATCCTAATTTGTCGAGCGATTTGATCATTTCACTCACCGCATCAGGGCCTATAACTTTTCTCTCACCAACTTCATCCCAATAAAGTGGTGATCTACACTTTTGCCATCTGAGGCTTCGTGTGGGGCCATCTTGATCGTCGCTTGATAAGCTGTTGTTGTAAGCAAATTCAATCGAGGTAAAATATCTTCCCATTTGTACCGCTATCCAAAATTACCGTTCTAAGCATATCTTCTAGCGTTTGGATCGTTTCTCCGATTGTCCATCGGTTTGTGGGTGGAATGCTGTACTGAAGTTTAATCTTGTACCCAATTCTCTCTGCAAGCTAATCCAAAATCTGGATGTGAACTTGGAGTCTCGATCAGAGGTAATAGACTTTGGCACTCCATGTAGTCGTACAATTTCCTTAACGCATAGGTGGGCGACTTATCGATCCATAAGTGCTTTGAATAGGTAAAAGTGAGCACTTTTGGTAAGCTATCCACAATTACCCATATGGCTGTGTTCCTCTTCTTGATTTGGGTAAGCTTGTAACGAAATCCATCGTTATATCGTCCCACTTCCACTCGGGGATTTCCAACGGTTGTAACTTCCCATAGGGTCGTTGGTGTAGTGCTTTCACTTGTTGACAAACAAGGCGGTCGTTCTCTGAAGGAAGCTATGTCTCGCTTCACGCCTTCCCACCAAAATTTTTCCTTGGTCTGGTACGTCTTAGTACTACAGGTGGGCGGTGTAGGGCGTATCGTGAGCCTCACTCATGATTTCGTTCTGAAGCTCTGCGTCATCAGGAACGCATATCCTACCTTCAAACAATAAGGCGTTATCCGGTGCCTCTTGAAAATTCTTGAATCCTTCAGACCTTAGTCTTTCTCGGATCTTTTCCAACTTTTCATCAATCCTTTGTCTTTCGACAATTCTTTTTCTTAGATCAGAGGTCAGTGTGAGTGTAGCGATACAGCTCACAATTGTCCTGGGTGGTTCAACCAGTTCAATCTTCATCCTGCCAAACTCTTCAACGAGTTTTTCCTCTTGTACAAAGAGACATCCTAACTTGGTATGGCTCTTACGACTCAAGGCGTCAGCTACTACATTCGCCTTGCCCGGGTGATAGTTAATACCACAGTCGTAATCTTTTACCAGTTCAAGCCATCTCCTTTGTCTCATATTCAGATCCCTTTGTTCGAAGAAATACTTCAAACTTTTATGATCCGTGAAGATCTCACATCTCACACCATAGAGATGGTGTCTCCAAATTTTTAGGGCATGAACTACGGCTGCTAATTCCAAATCGTGGGTTGGGTAGTTCAGCTCGTGGGGTCTGAGTTGTCGAGATGCGTAAGCTATCACTTTTCCTTCTTGCATCAAAACACAACCCAGTCCAGTCTTAGATGCGTCGGTATAGACCACATACTCCTTGTCCGCTCGACCGCTAGGCGGTGCCTTTGGTCAATTTCTCTTTGAGTATTTGGAAACTCGTCTCGCACTCATCAGTCCAATTGAACTTGATCCCCTTCCGGAGTAGCTGGGTTATTGGCCTTGCAATCTTGGAGAATCCTTCGATGAATCTCCTATAGTAGCCAGCTAATCCTAGGAAACTTCTAATTTCGTGCTGTGTTCTAGGTGATTTCCATTCCTGCACGGCCTCTACTTTGGCTGGATCTACTTTTATACCTTCGGCCAGACACAATGTGTCGAGGAACATAACTTCCTTCAGCCAAAACTCGCATTTGCTAAACTTAGCAAAGAGTCTTTCATTTCTCAAGGTTTGCAAAACCGTTCGTAGATGTTCCTTATGATCCTCTTCATTCTTTGAATAAATAAGGATGTCATCTATGAAGACCAAAACAAACCTATCCAAAATGGATGAAATACTGCATTCATGAGGTCCATGAACACGGTTGGTGCATTGGTTAACCCGAATGGCATAACTATGAATTCATAGTGGCCATATCTCGGTTGAATGCGATCTTGATACATCTTCAGCCGTATTTTAGCTGGTGGTATCGACTTAAGATCAATCTTGAGAATACACCCGCTCCTCGCAATTGATCAAACAGTCATCAATTACGGTAAAGGGTATTTGTTCTTTAGTGTCATCTTATTTAGTTCTCTATAATCGATGCACATCCTCAAAGAACCATCCTTCTTCTTAACAAACAAAGCAGTGCTCTCAAGGTGAAACACTTGCCTAATGAATCCCGGATCCGTAAGCTCTTGGATTTGGATTTTCAGCTCTTCTAGCTCCTTTGGGGCCATCCTATAGGGGCGCCGACTTGGGGCTGATCCGGGCTCCAAGTCGATGGTAAACTCATTGTTCTGTTGGGGGTAGTCTGGCGATTTTCGGAAATACATCAGGAAATTCCGGACAACTTCAATGTCTTCTACCCGCGGGTTTATCTTCATCGTTTAAATAAACAAGGAATGCATGGCATCACTTACGGTTCATCATCCTCCTAGCTTGTAGTGCGGATACTATCGGGATTCTCCTTCCCATGCCGATCCCGTGAAAATGCGTTCTTGTCGAGGAAAGTGAAACGAAATTTTCCTTTCCTTACAGAGAATCGTGGAATGATTCCTAGCTAACCGATCCATTCCTAGGATTATGTCTACATCGTCCATGGGTATTATGTTTAGATCGTTAGCCGAACCTTAAGTGATCCTAATGTCAATTCTAGGTTCGAGCAAAAGTGGGTAACGGCCATAATCCTCCTATAGCGATGAGATTCTCATATCCTCGGCTTGATTTTTCAGACCTAAGGCTCAGCATTTCACGCATGATTTTGCAATAAAGAATGCAAGCACCCGTGTCGAGCAAGTCTATAACGGGTAGGTTGAGAAGAACTCCATACCGCCAAGTTTCCTTGGTTCTTCGTTCGCCTCCCGCGGGCGTGAGGCTCGCCCGAGCCGGCCGAGGCCGACGGGCGCCGGTCCTTGTTGATTTGGCGGCCGCTGGCTTTATTCTTCGCCGCCGCCGGCTGGCGTGATGGTTGCCGCTCTGTTGTTCTGTTGTTGTTGGCGGTGGGCGCCACCGTGGGCGCAGGATTTATTCTTCTTGTTGTTGCCATTGTTGCGGTTGTTGGAGTTGTTGTTGTTGAGGCTGGGGTGTTTGCCACTTTGGAGTTCTTTGGGGTTGAAATTTGGAGCTCGCTGCGTGGGTGGGGTGAAGTCGTATAGCCCTCAATGGCTGAGCATTGCCCGTTTGGTTCGGCCTTCCATCCGAACGTGACATCGGGCAATTGTTGGCGTAATGCCCGTTCACCCCGCATTTGTAACAGCTTACCACGTTTGCCGTGCACACACCCCTGTGTGCTCTATGGCATCTAGGGCATTGAGGTGCCCTTGGTCCTGTGGTCCCCTTGCCGGTGGAGCATGAGCTGCTCTCTTCCGACTTTGTCCTGCCTTGGGTTTCCTTGCCACGGGCGCTTGTGACTTGCTTCTCCGTAGTTTCCGTGGTTGTTATTTCCGCGGTTGGGCTCCCAGTTCCCTTTTCCCTTATCCGAATTTCCGTGTGCAGAGACGACCTTTGCCTTATTCTCGCCATAGTCGCTTTCAATATCCAAAGCTCGTGCTAGAGCTTCGGTGTAAGATAGGTCTCCATGGCTGGCAAGAGACATGCGTATCTCCATTCTTAGCCCTGCCCTGAACTTTTCCGACATCTTCAAGTCGGTGTCTACTAGATCCGGCGCATATCTTGACGTCTCGCAGAAAGTGCGATCGTAGCTGATTCTGGATAATTTTTCTTGTTTTAGCGGAAAAATTCTCGCCTCTTTTTCCCTATAACTTTTGGGGATATACTTTTCGTACAGCTCTCTCTTGAAATCCTCCCACGAGAACTCTTCTAGTTGTTCAGCTGTAAAGGTCTTCTTCCTGGCCTCCCACCAGAAGTCAGCTGGTCCGATGAGCTGGAAAGTAACACACGACATCCTTTCCTGTGCCGTGCACCTTAGGAAAGTGAAAACCGCTCAATGGCCCTAACCCATTGTTCGGCTTCTTCCGGGCTCCCCCTTCCGTTAAAAACAGGAGGGTTTTGCCTCAAGAATAGTTCTTCGATCCTGCGATCGGGTTGAGGTGGAGGCGGTGGTTGGGGATTATCTTCTGGTTCTTGTTCGGGGATTCTACCCCTTCCTCTAGGTATTCCTCGACCGGGTCCTTTTTCCGGGTTTCTCCTCGGAGGCATTCTGCTATATAAAACATACCATCGTTAATTATTAAACGCTTACAACTTAACAAAATAAGGTTTTCATAGCTTCTTCTTAAAGCGATATAAAAGTAAAACAATTCATCCATAGCATAGACAACTGTCACCAAAAAGGCCCCACTTGGGTCAAAAATATATGTGGATAGATAACCAAGGTTTGTCAAAAACAAGGTGTCTAACATAGAGAATCATAGAAAATTGAAATAACAAGGTTTCGGGCCCACATGGCCAAAAGAAAATCCAAGTCTTAGAACCATGGTATTGAAATAAAGGAAAGAGCTAGCACACATGCTAGTCATAACAAGACAGATTCTAATTAAAACATCGCCTAAGGTCTCCACGAGTTTCCTTCCTACTCCGCGTCTTCCTCAGGGTCTTCCTCCTCTTCGGAGTCGTCTTCCTCATCCGAATCGTCCTCACGAGGTCGCACTCGGATGGTCCGCACCGCTGTTTTCCATCATCGGTATGTCGCTAGGGTCCAAAGTTATCCGCGCCAGATAAGTCGTAGTTGTGGCGGATCGGATCCGTAGCATACTCGGTCGGGTCATATCCGTGGAAGGTATCTAATACTCTCATCCGCGCTGTCCGTGGAAGGGCTCTTCGTCTTCGGGTGGTGGTGGATCGGACGCGGTGGTAAGGCGGTAGTGGCGGACGTCTTGGGTGTCCAAAATCGCCGGTGGCAACACGGGCTCTCCCAAGGCTCTAGGGCGTCGCCTATCCACCTCGACATCCTACCCTCGCCCACTGCATGTGGGTATCCTTTGGATCAACTGTCTCGGAACCTCAAGGTACAGCCACTCGCGACTCATCACGCCAAGTGTACTCCCGTGGAGGAGATAGGGTCCCATCGGTGCGGCTCCATAGATATCTGTACACGTAAGTCGGTGACTCACGAACCCAGGCGGATCCCCAATCAAATCATAACCTCGGGAATGCGATAGATGTAGTCTCCCGATACCTCTCGGCATAACCATCCTGTGTACAAGGGAGTATAGCTAGAGTCTCTTGATGCCATCATAGTCGGTTGCGCCACAGGCTCAAGCGCCTCCACAACCAAGGTAGTACGCTTTAAACTCACCTAGGTCTTCCCACAGCACATCCAACATTCCTATAGGTGCGCATCAGCTCCTCGGGTGGGGCATGAGGTCCTACCTCCTCCTAGCGATATAGCGATCTCCTCCATCCGCCACGGTAAAAGAAAAGAAAACTAACGTAAGCCAACTATCGCCATCTTAAAATGTAAAGGATAGCATAACGAGAAACAACTAGGCTAGAACTAACAATTCTATAAGGTAGGCATCATCATAATATACAATATATACTATAACTTACCTTCTTAGTCTTACCCAAACATATACATATAGCTAAGATATCTCAATATACGCTATGCGACCCTCGTCTTATATCCAACACTTAAGCTAGAGTTCAACAGACTCTATCGTATTCTGGGGACAGAATTAGGGATTCTGTTCTTCATAACAAATGAAGATCAGTGCGTTAGGAGTACGTAGGTGAAAACCATGCGTAAATCGGAGTCCTAACGAAGGAGATCTAGCTAAAACAAATCTACTGCGCAGTGCAGGAAATTTGCGCGATTGTGCAAAAATATCAATCAAGGTGTATGTCGACGTAATACGCCTATCATCTTCGGGTTCTTAAGTCGAGGCTGCACATCCTGAAGCCGTAAGTGACGTCCATGTCGTGATTCGTGTTGCTGGTCACTTGTGTCGAAGTGATGATGGAGTGCCGACGTCATTCACTTAAAGGTTGGGGTCGTCCTCGTTCGTCCTTCTCGCCGCCTTCCATCGTCCGTGCTCAAGGGTATCATTACTTTCATTCTTCCTATCGTTCTTTTGTTCGCATAAGGAAAAGAAGTTCGTACTTCTACGTTCTTTCACGATATGTGGGCATGCTCCTTAGAGTCTAAGTTTGTCTCATGATAACATATCATTCATCATAAATAAAAAAATTTGAAAGTCGGAGAGTGAGGTTTTATTTGCAATTTGGAAGTATGATTTCAAAAGACAGTCATGATCAACCCATATACATATTAAAAATGAATTCGTTCGTTTCATGTTGATCATTCAACTTGATAGCACCATACACTTCCATCTCAATACTTGAGCAATTGTATTGGCTCAATTAAAAAAAATTTTGGAAAAATTTTCTTCCTTAACTTCAAAAATTTTCATAATAATAATATTTCTCAAAAGTTCCTCTAACTTGCTCATCATGCAGAAGTTTTCCATTTCATGAGTTTGAGAAAGAAATGCAGTTACCTTTTTCCCGGTTGAGCTCGATGTGATGGAGTGTTGAGAGAGTCGATGGGTTTTAGAAGTCGGTGACTCGATCTAGACTTAGAATAAAAGGTCTTGGGTTTTCAAAGAGCAAAAGCGCCTCGATACCACTGTCATCACGACCCATTCGGACCAACCCCGGATGGAGGCGACTAATACTAGGAGTAGTATTTTAGGGATTACGGGTAAGATAAAATGCATAAGAATAAACTAACATGCTTGAGCGTAATATAAGGTGATGTTATAATGTTTTTTTTGAAATAGGTTTAGCCATTGGACCCCAAAACTTGGCCCGATCCGATGGACCTCGATAGTTTGTAACATAAAGCATAAATAAAGGGTTTGAGTATAGCGGAAAGTGTGTGAATACATATATGACGATATGTATTCAAGGTATAACCCAAAAGTTTAAGTAAATCGGTTGGGGACACTGGACTCCTCAACACATCCCCCATCATCACCATCAGAGCTCAACCTGCACATTTAAAAACAAACATGCAGGGCTAAGTACAAGAAATTGTACTCGGTGGACTTATGCCGAAAACATTTGATAATATTTGGATTACATCGCCAATATCGAGTAAGTCGAGTGGTTTTAGTTAAAATGCCTTGTGCTTACCAAATCATTTTCAGTTCGTAAACATAGCCTGGCCAGGCATTTTCTTGGTGTGTATGGTCCGTATCTCATAGTCACAATACATAATAATAAATAAATAAATAAACGTCGAGAGGCCTCCCATCTACGACGCCGTGACCGCCGTAATCCCGTCTGACACACAGTCAATCTCTGCAAGCATATGTTAACACAGCGGTATAGTTCCAACCTTCACGCCAATCCTAGCCAGGCATTTATCATCCGGCACAGGACCCGACATTAAAAGGTTGGGTGCTACCACAACAATTGATATAATAGTTCCAACCATCTCCACAGCCCTACCCGGGCATAACAGATAGGATCCATACACAAAACGAAATATTTTTGGCAGGTAATGCAGTAAAACATTTGTTAAACAGTTGTAGGATAAGTGCCGTAAATAAACTTATTTGAAATTAACAGTAAAGTCACGTTTTAGTGGGGTAAGAAAAGGCCCACATTTTAAAGGTAAGAAGCCCACCTGGACTACGGTTCGTTGTAAAGTACTAGTTCGATCGTTCGTCAAAATCCGTCGTTGCGTTTGCGTCCACTTTACTGGCGAGGCTTTAGTACGTCGCTCAAGTCTATCGAGACTCTCGAAAACTTAAGATAACTTTGATATTTCATATCGATGTGAGACTGAATTCCTTAGTGAATTCAATACGTCTCTAATACGTATACGATTGACTTTTCTCGTTCCTCGAGGTACGTTCAACGTATAAGTATTTTTTTTTTCGATATATGGATTTCATTTATGAAATCCTTTCTTACTAATGAGGTATCATACTCAATTAGTATATCTTACGCGTACTGACGTATTGATAAACGTATAATCGTACGTTTGACTTTGAAAAGTCAACGAAGTCAACACTCGTCAACATAGTCAATGATTTTGACTTTTAAATAGTAATTTCTTACTATTTTGCTTTATAAATCGAATTTAATCGATCTGAAAACGTAAAGTCCTATTCCTCGATTTATCTTGTAAATCAAGGACTTATAATTATTTTAGCATTTTATATAACTCTTTTATATAAAAAAAAAGCGATTTTGGTTTTAAAGCGTTACAAAATGAGCGTTCGTCTCAAACATAGCGATCTATGTTTATAAAATTTTGTAACTTTTGAAAACTGTCAGAATATTATTTTACCAAAATTTATAATTAAACAGTTTTTAAAAAGATTTATAAACCTTATTAATTATCGAAATTTTCGATAATTGTCCTAAAAATAGCAAACGACCCTTGAAAAATTTTATAAATTAATATAGTGTATTATTATACACTATGGTCCAGAATATGAATTTATTAAATTCATATAGTCTTGTTGTTATTTATTTATATATATACATATATATATATTCACGGTAATTCAAATAAATAGGAATAATCATCCAAAATTCCCAAAATTGATATATACCTATTATAATATCCCAACATCAGTATATAATATTTACATAACCCATAGTTCATCATAACTATTTATTTCAATATATAACAATATTTCACGGTAATTATAAGATAATTACCAAATAAATAGCAAACAATTTCCAAAAATTCTAAATAAATTCCAACATCAATAAACATTGTATTATAACATTGTAACATCATAACATCAACCAACTAATTTAAATCGTCACCATATGAGCTTGTGATGCTCTCGGCTTTTTCGATTTATTTAGTATATGGTTTTCAAAAATTCCAACAATTATATACTATGTCTATACACTATAGTATAGTAATATAACATCATAATGTTTATCAAAACTAATTAAATCATCACCTTTGAGAGCAATAAGCTCACGGCTTATTTGATTTAAAATAGCTTTTGATTTCTAAAAATTCTAATTAATTCACACAATGTATAAACAATATACTAGAGCATTAATACACTATTGCATGTTCAAAAATAAAATCACACACCAACCTATGAAATTTAAATGCTCACGGTAATTTTGTAAAATCAAGTATATGGTTTTCAAAAATTCTAATTAAATCATAGAACATATAATCAAGGTTCTAAAGCACTAATATGTCATTGCATGCTTGAAATAAAAATTATACACTAAGGTACTTATACATGTAGCTCACGGTAATTTTTAAACTTTAAGCTAGGGTTTTTCAAAAATTTCTAAATCAATACTATAGTCTTAAATCATAACATAGATCAATAATACATGCTTAGAATATATCAAGAAGTATTCGGTCATCATTTAACATTTTATAGCATTTTCAAAAATTTATATCAATATACTCTATGGTTCGAAAATGTCATAAACATGCTAGGCCATTCCAAAATCTTAATATACAACTCCTATGCTCATTTAACATATATTCACAAGCATTTTCAAAATAAAATCCTCAAGAACATATAAATAAACAATGGCTCATGCTCAAGAATATTTAACACATACATAGATACATATATAATATTTTCGAAACACACACATATACATGAACAAGTTCGAAAATTTCAGTTTAGAAGAGGTGAATAATCGAAGCTATGACTCATATTTACCTTTGATATGGTATAGGTTCACAAGAACAAAGATATGGTATCAAGCTTGTGAAATAGAGATGGAGAAGAAGAAGAAAAATTTGTAAATGAGAGAGAGAAGCTCTCGGTTTTCTTGGAGCAGAAAATGGGAGAGAGTTAGGTGTTTTGGTGTTCAAAATGATTTGAAATGAGGGAAGAGATACATCGACAAAGGGTGAAGAGGAAGAGTCTCTCCTATCATATCCCTTCTCTCTCTCGATTTTTAGCCCAAAATGGGATAAAATCTGCAGCACATTGGGGAGTGAGAGATGATTATTAGGCTAGAGCAAAAGCTAAGCCATGCATTGGTCCAAATTAAAAGGCTCCCATGCTTGTTGGGGTAATAATGGCGTCGCATAGGAGAGGTTTAGGGGCTGATTTTATTTCAATTTTGTACATAATACATGTATTAATCATAGTATAGATCATAGATATATAATATATGCCATAAAAATAATTAAATCATTACTTATGCAATTTTGAAATTACCGATAACAATTATTGAAAAATAGGATTAAAATATAAATTACACCTATTATTGATACTCATGTAATTTTAGTCCCAAATATACACATATATATCATAATATATGATTTAGATATTAAATAATAGCATAGGATAAAATTATTACACATTTCATGAATTAAAAACCCAATTTGAAAGTTTGGGTTTCAATTTTATAAAACTGAATCCTTCGATTTTATGGCTGAAAATCTGATTTAATGCTTAATATTATTCTTATATATCTTATTATAAAGTTTAGATACCATAGGATAATTTAATGGTATCATTTCATGTGATAAAACCCTTATTTATAAGATTAGGGTTTTGAAATTTGATTCGAAATAATCGAGTTTAATAACTCAAATATTGATTTTAATAATCATCAATACTGTAATTATATAAAATAATAATAGGAAATTAATTATTATAATTTCCGAGCATTAAACTCATTTTCAAAACGCGTCTCAGACGTTAACGCTCAAAACGCCTCAAAGCGTTCAAATCGACTCATCTCAAAATGGTCGCAGAAGTTCATACTTACTAATAAATATATTCCATTTAATAAAGGAATTAAGATGGAAATTAATTCCAAGTCTGCACCGCCGAAAATTTCATGAAAATTCGCTCGATACGCGTTTGACGTTTAAAATATTGACGAATCATTTCGTAATATCTCAATCCTTTAATTCACAATCCTTAGTGAATTATGAAAGGAATTCGTTATAACGATATCGTATCGAAATCACAAGATTCGATGTCGTAAAAAGTTAATACACAGCAAAACCCTAATTACGGGTTCAGAATACTGTAATCGTATATTCGTTTCTTTGGAATATTACACTTTTCTTAACACATTTTCAAATTATTCACATATTTGATAACTAGTTTCCATATAAATCGATTTTCAATCGATTTCTTATCATAAAACCCTAATTCTCAATTTTTCACGTTAGTCAATAAACTTGATCAATACTTACTCAAGTATGATCTAACTTGTACATTACATATTATTTTTCACATCTAACGTTATTTAATATAACGTTTCGTCGTAAACATAGTTTACTATGTTTCTAAAATCCCATAAATTCTTAGTAAGTCTAAAATATATTATCAGGACATAATATGTGATTTTTCTTGATAGAATGAATTTAATACTCTTAATCCTCATGCTTAGGCTTTCGGCCCTTATACATTAATTCTCAAAATTCTTCCAAAAATTCTTATAAAATCACACAATGCTCTATATTATCATAAGATCATTAATATGTATTAACATTAGCTATAGGAAAATTGGACATCACTTTCCTATTCTTTGTAGTTCTCGATTTTTTTACAAATATATCCAAACATTTTCTAGAAATTCAATAAATTCTCACAACACTTAATCATCATCCTATATCATTAATATAACATAATATCCAACATCTAAAAATCACACATCAATGTATCAACCTTAGGCATTCTCGAAAATTTCTAAAACATGAACAACTCATTTTATAAAAATCTAATAAATTCATGTAGCACCTACTTTAAGCTCTAGATCAATAATATGCTATAATATAACTTAAACATTAATTATACACCAACATATGAATTTCATTCATTTTCGGCTATCTCAAAATACATTGCATATTATTTCTAAAAATTTCCAATAATTCACAATGAGTCCATTTTCTATCATATCTCATAAATCCATTAACATATGAACATTAATAATTTTCGATAACCCCCATAAAATTATAACATGCTTAGGCTTTAATTTAAACACTACATATGTTCATTCTTAACATAATAAACATAATTAACAAATCACTAAGCATGATAACATAATTCATCATATTAATAACATTTATAACATAAGCATTATATTAAAATCAAACGGTTGAAAATAAAAATTTTAACATATAACTAAAGCTTGTTCGATTCCTAACCTTTAACCATCGCCGATTTTGGTGCAAAGGATTTTTGTATCAAGGTTTGGGATTTAAATTGAAGAACACTCACTTTCTTTTCTCTCAAAAGCTCACGGCGGTGAAGTGTAGAAAAGGAATGAAAGATGTTTTCGTTTGATATACTTAAAACTTTGTTAAAGCTAAAGGAATAAGAATAATTAAAACACTTAATTCCCATACATGTTTACGGTCACACACACCACAACAAAGCAAAATATATATTTTGGTGACTCACTATATTTTATTACATCACAATATTCCCTAGTAATTACCCATCACATTCATTTAATTAAAGGAAACAAAAATCCTTCCCTTTTGCTCACAAATGTGTCGGCAATCTTCAATTTGCACAAAGGAGGATTTAAATTTTTGTCTTATACACCAAATAATATCCCAAGCATTAACTTTATGGAAGCAAATTCATAAAAGAGTTCCAAAACTTCTTCTCACTTCAATTCCACATTCACGGCTCACACAACAACAAGGCATCCCCACTTGATTCCTTCATTTATTACCTTGTTTCATGTGTAGAAAATATCCTACTAATTCATTTATTATTTCGCATGACCAAAGATAGCAAAACTTCTTCCATTTAATCTTAATGTTACAAACTCACGGCACTTTTAAGCTATAAGTGCTAAATATTTTATTTTATGGCATTTAATAGCTATATGACATAATATATGTCTTAGATGATATATTTAATCATAGAAAAAATTATTAAAATGATTTCATGTGTCAAACCCTAATTTTCAAAATTAGGGTTTTCGAAAATTGTACACTTTATTCAATAATTAATCCTTAATTCTCTAGCATTATTTTGATGATAAATAATGGTCTTTTTTGATAAAATAATCATAGGAATTTAAATATTATAATTCCTTGATCATTAGACACATTTTTCGACTTGTCTCTAAACGTTGACGTTCGAAACGTCTCAAAACGTTAACAATCGATCTATCTCAAAATGTTCGTAATAAAGTCGTAATCACTTTATTAATCCATTTTATTAATAATGAAATGTAATTCTAAGCTTCGTCACTTAGAAAAATTCACGTAATATTAACTTTCAATATTCAATCGACGTTAAAATATTACTTTAGAGAAAGAATTATATAAACTATATTCCTTGATTCACTAATCATTAGTGAATAAGATATAAGAATTCATTATATCATAAATAATCGAAATCAAAATTTGATAAGTTACTATTTCAATTATCGAGTCGAAACCCTAATTTACGATTTTTATTATCGTAATTATGCTTTGAAACTTCGGGGTATTACATTCCACCCCCCTTAAAAAAAATTTCATCCTGAAATTTGCATATCTCAGAAAATATGGGATATCTTTGCATCATAACATCTTCAATTTCCACGTGATTCCCTTTTGTCCATGGTTTCTCCATTGGACTTTCATTAACGGTATAAACTTGATTCTTAACCGCTGAATCTTACGATCAAAATAGTCATAGATTTTTCATCATAACTCATATTTGAGTTAAGGATCGTATTCATATTCTCTTAACTGTGACACGTGGAAAAACATTACGTATATTCCCCAAATTTGGTGGAAGTACCAATCTATAGGCTACTGGGCCTATCATTTCTAGGATCTCGTAAGGTCCTATAAAACGTGATCTCAACATTCCTTGTACCTTGAACTTTATAATTTCCCTCGATGGAGAAATCTTAAGGAACTTTATTTTCGCATTCAAAATGCAGTTCGAATCTGCACGTATCAGCGTAAGACTTTTGTCTGACCTGAGCTTCTTTTATTCCTTGCCTCATTTGGCAGATATCTTAATCATTTCATTTACGTTATCAGGACCTTATACTTCTCTCACCTACTTTATTACAATAATGTGGTGGTCGATACTTCTTTCCACATAATGCCTCATATGGCTATATTGATTGTTGCTTGACAGCTATGGTCGTACGTGAACTTAACAAGTGGTACAACATGTTCCCACTTACACCTCGATTTAACATTAATGTCCTTCCGATCGTCCATCTATCTGTGAGTGAAAATTATGCTAAGGTTCAATCTCGTGTCTAACTCTTTTTTGGTGAGCTGGTTCAACATCTAGGGGTAAACTTTGGAGTCTCTATCTGAAGTGATAGGTTTTGGTACCCCCTGTAAATATACGATTTCCTTCATGTACGACCGAGCTAACTTATCGATCCATGAGTCATCCGAATAGGCGAGATAAACATAATTGGTGAGTCAATCCACTACTACCCATATAGTAGTGTTATTTCGTTGATTTTGGCAAAACCCGTCATAAAATTCATTGCTATGTCATTCTATTTTCATTTGTGTATCTCTTGAGATTATAACCTCTTATAAGGCCATTTATACAATGCCTTCACTTGTTGGTAACCGAGACAATGCTCGACAATGTGGTTATATCTCATTTCATTCCTTACTATCTAACTTTTCTAAGTAAATCATAATATATCTTAATGTTGCTGGGTGGGCGGTATGAGGAGTATCATGAGATTCATTCATGATTTCATTTCTAAGCTTATTATTGCTTGAAATATATATAAACTTTCCTTTATTATTTTATTACCCTTTTTCTCAAGTCGGCGTAATCGTGAGTGTGACAATACGACTCATGATTGTCTATGGTTGCTAAACTATTTCTATATTTATTTTCTTAAACTCTCCGATGAGTTTTCCTTTTTATAAGGATATACCATAACTTAAACTGAATTTTATAACTTAGTGCGATAGATTCTACATTAACGCTCAAGTGGGTGATAATTTATATCACAATTGGAATCTTTCTTGATTCGAGCCATCTTTTCTATCTCATTTTAAGTCTCTTGCTCAAGAAATAATCCACACTTTTCTCAGTCCTGTGAAGATCTTATAATTCATTCCTTATAGAAAATGTCTCCAAAACTTTGGTACATAAACTATTGCTGCTATTTCCAGTCATGAGTTGGGTAATTCTAATCATGTGGCCTAAGTTATCGTGGTGCGTTGACTATCATCTTTCTCACTTTAATATACGGCCTCACATTCATTTGTCCATGTAAATTTGATTCCTTCGGAAGACACCATGTGTCTAAAGAATATTACTTCTTTAAGCCAAAATTCATATACTAAACTTAGCAAAATTCGTTCGATTCTAAATGTCCGCAATACAGTCTTTCGATGTTCTTTATGTTCTTTCTCGCTCCTCGTATAGATAAGAACATCATTCATAAAGATTAAGACTCAATTGTCTAAGTACGTGTGGAACACTCGATTTTTGAGGTTCATGAACAGGGTTGGTACATTAGTTAGTCCGAATGGCATAAATATAATCTCATAGTAACCATATCTTATTCGGAACAATTCGTTTTCATACTTCAGATACCATTCTACAAAAACCATATAACATATCTCATCAAAATGCCTCAATGAGGACTTTCCATACATAATTACGAGGATCGGTCTATCAAGCCGACTAATTACATGGCGTCTAGTCCTTTTTACACCCAAAATGTTGACACCACTTCAACATATTCACAAAATATTCCAAACTACGTTTATTTTACACATTCTAACCATACCATTTTCAACATAACCCATTATCTACATATAAGTCTCATATTACCAAAGTATTTTATGTCTCTGAGTGACCTTCGTCGGAATCGTACTCCTTATTTGGAAATTTGCCTTTCTCCAGGTACGTTTTTGCCTTATATATCCGACGATCTATCTCTTTTAGGTATAATTAACGGCACAGGACGTGGGGCGGGGTTTGGAACATCAGGGTACAACCATTCCTTTATATCATACTGTGTAACTTGCAGGGGACTAGGACAAGTACTCATAGGTGCCGTTCCATACGCATTATATGTATACTTGAGCCGGTTGACAAATCCTGGTAAGTCTGCCCAAACCTTGGAATTTTCTACATGGAGAATATACTCTCTCGATACTTTTCTTACAAAATCCTGCCAGTCTATTGGCAAACGACGGATAAGTCGTTGGATACCATCCTCATCCGTTACTCCATAGTTACGCGCATCCTTCCAAAGGTGCAAGAAATTCCCCCAAAAACTGTCCTAAATCCATGCCCAGTTTATAATAAAAGAGCCAATACTCCTGTGTGAGCTCTAGACTTGTAGGCCTTGTGGTTAACTTTTTACCCGTAATACTCCCTTTTCCTGCCATCTTAAGCCATAAACTTGTAAACAACTTACAACACAACTCATAAACATTTATCTTATTCCTCATTTAACGTTTTACATCTTCATTCATATATCGCTCTAAATTAATTCGTGTAAGCAATAGTGGATACTTGTAATAACCCGCAGTTTTAAAAGCCTAATTACGGTCTTTAAAACCCATAAAATAAAATTTTGCCGTGAAACCAAATCAGATATGAAATCGAATATGATTACAATTATTTACAAAGGAATAATTTCCTGTTACACACTCACTCAAGTTAGTGAATGAAAGAAATCGAAAGTTTTAACTTTCATCTAAGAGACATTTTAACGTCGAATGCATATCGACTGTTGAAATGTCACGATATTTCCTAAGCAATCAAGCTTGGAATTATATTCTATTATTAATGGAATATTTTTATAATGAGATTACGAGTATATACGACCATTTTAAAGATGAGTCGATACGTAACGTTTTGAGACGTTTTCAAACGTCAACGTTTAGAGATAAGACGAACGATGGTTTTAATAATCAAGAAACTTTAGGAAATTATTTCTTATGATATTTTTATGATATTACAGTACTAATAAGCATTTAATTAATGCTTGAACATTAGAATTAGTAAAAATATCAAAACTAGTTTCGAAAACCCTAATTCTTCGAAATTAGGGTTTCCTTCGAAAATTCATGCCCTTTTTAATTATCCTATGATATAATTATCATTTAAATCATGTACCATGGTGAATATACCTATGAATGATATGAAATAAAATTTTAACCCATGGTTTATCCAAATGGCCGATAGCCATTTTTCTTGTGCACAAGTTGAATTATTTTCTTCTCTTATGCTATTAAATTAACCTATGATATTAAATATCATCTAAATCATATACTATGATTTATATATCTATGATTAGCATGAAATCAGAATTTTATCCTATAGTGTGGCCAAATGGCCGAGAACTACCTATACATGTATATAAATTCTAATTGTCTTATTTATCTCACTCTTGCATGTATGTATCTATAATTCAGATTTTATACTTGAGTCTCCCACTAAATACATATACTTTACCTATTTCCAAGATATCTTGTGTAAGCACTAATGATTGGGAACCCATTAGTGAATAAAATAGCATTAAAATGTGAAAGGTCTCTTGTGTGTATTGGGGGAGAGAGACCGAGATGGAGGAGGCTATAGGGAGGGGTCTTGCTTCAGTTTTCATTTCACTTTCACTCTACACTCAAACACATCACTCTTACTCTCTCCAAACCTCCCATCTCTCTCAAAACTCTTTCCTTCTTCCCAAATTCCAGCCAAAACCGAGAGCTTCACCACCATTTTCAAGCTTGATCTTCTTCTTCTCTTCTTCCATACCACACCTCCATACCTTGTACCTTGTCCATTTAAACTATACCAACAAGGTAGGTGTCGAGTAAAGGCTTGGTTGTTCTTGAATCCTTGCAAAGTTTTCGAAAAATAGCTTAAGCTCATGCATGTGTTCTTGAAGAACTTTGATGATGATGTTTTGCTATTGCATGTTTATAAATGATAGAGGATTGGGTATGTGTTCTTGTTTATTTTCAAAATGTATTGCATGTCCAATTTTTGTTAAAAAAATTTCGAATCCATGGCTATAATGTGAACTAATGATATGTAGCAATGTGTTGTGAGGCTTGAGCATGTTTTGAAAATCTATTCAACCATGTATGAAAAATATATGAAATGACCGAGACCTATGCAAGGTTGTATGATTTTGAAACTATGAATTATGATGTTATATATAAGCATATGGTAGTATTTGAAAGATTTAAAAAGGATCCATGTTAATTTCTTCTTGAAACCGAGAGCATAAAAATTCTAAGTGGGTGTATGATTTTATTTTTGTACATGCAATTTGATATTAGTGATCTATGATGTTGTATAAGTCTATAGTATTTATTTGAAAATTTTAGAAATATCAAAGTCATTTTTCTTTCTAAGTACCGAAACATATGAATTTTATATGTGGGTATAAGATGTTTAATTTGTGCATGCAATAGGATATTCTTGATTTATAATGTGTTGAGAGTACATGACAATTTATTTGACATTTTGAAAGAACCTATACCATTTTTTTTTCAAATGGCCGAAGCATGTGTGAAAGTAAATGTTAGTATGTGATTTTTATTCAATACATGCATTGGAATATTATTGAACTAAGTTGTAAACCATACACTATATGTGTTAATTGAACATTTTAAGAAATTCCTACCCCTAATTTTCAAAATGATCGAGGACCATATATATGTATATATATGTATGATTTTATTTTATAACATGCAATGATGTTTTATTACTCTAGAGCATGAACTTTATACCCTATGATTTAATTGGAAATTTTTGGAAATGTCTACCTATTCTTTTTAATAAATACCGAAGCCTACATATGTATATAAGTTAATGTGTGATTTTTATTTAGTACATGCAATGCTAAATTATTAGCTTAGGATATGTTTTATGCATTCTATGTGTTATTGGAAATTTTGAAAAAAATCAATTACCTACTTTATTCAAATAAACCAAGAGCTAAGCTCAATATGGTGATGAATAAATTGGTTTTGATAGTTGTTGTGTTGAAATGTTACTATAATATGATTTATGTGCATATTATGATTTTTGGAAAATTTTATAAATTTATTTGTTAAACATTATGAAAGTGCCGAGAGCTATGGAATCAATTACATGATATAACATTGTTATATAGTGGATTATGTGACATAAATATGTTATGGACTAATGTTTGGACCTTGTGTTAATTTATTGGAATTTTAGAAAATTATTGGGCATTTATTTTAAAAAAATGCCGAGACCTTATAAAATAATAAGGTGACATTCGAAAATTGTTTGGTTGATTTCATGACATATTAATGACCATAGTGTATATTAATACACTATATAATATTAGAAAAAATTTGGACATTGTTTGGAAATTTTCATAATTACCGAGAAATTCTAAAGAATTTCTAAGGATTTTTAAATCATTTTTAAGCAATTTTATTGATAAATTATATGTCTAATATTATTTTAGACATATTTGGAAATTATGGACAATTTTCAAAAATATTTGGTTGATAAAACACAAAATAGCCGTGAGCTATTTTTAAAATTTGAATAAGGATTTTAAATCCTTAAATTCATTATTTATAATAAATTATATGTTTAAAAATTATTTTTAAACATATCAGTTTATAAAAAGAAATCAATTAGAAATTGATTTTCGAAAGAATTTAATATTAAAGTATGACTTAGTAATTAAATTACTAAGAAAAGTCAAAATTACGACTTTTGAAATCAACGTCTGAAATACGTTCGATAAACGCTAATACGCGAATACGCATCAATTGCTAATGACATCACGTTGATATGAAAGAATTTCATATTTGATTTTATTGGCGCCTTAGATACTGGAGATGAGCGGAGATGGGCGCGGGCGGGCGCGAAGGAATGGCTGGCCGTTGGAGATGAGATGGAGATGGCGCCGGGAGGAGCCTTTGGGCGTGTGGCGCGGTTCGCCTTGAGCGCCGGAGGAAATGGCGAACACGCGCCGGAGCAGCGCTGGGTGGCAGCTGGGCGCGGGCGGTGTGTGCGGCGGCGTGCGCGGCGGGCGCGCGGGCGCTGGCGCGCGCGGCCATCTGACGGGGTGCCGTCTTGCGACTTTGGTCGTTCGACCCGTTCTCCTTCGTCTCGAACTCCGATTCTGAACCGTTTGCACCTACGAACTCCTGTCAAAATGCTCTTCAATAATATATGATCCTTGGCAGATCAATTCATCCTATTTTATGCCATTTTCCTACAAAACATCGAGACGAGCAGTAAGTCCGAATCGATAAATACTAATCAAAACGACGGCATAAATAGGACAAACCATAGAAAATTACACGTAAAACAATACCAAGAATCATCACAAAATCATACCAAACACACCCCTGTGTGGAAAACGCCCATTCTGTGCCTTCGACAGCCGTCAATCTAAGTGCCTCTTCTAGATCATCAGCTGAAGGAGCCCTCTTCATGGCTGAGAAAACATCATCCACCTCATTCTCCAATTCATAAAAATCCTTAATGTTTTTCGGAGATAAAACCATCAACTTACCCCTCACCACAGCAGACAGACCTTCCTTATTCGGCAAAGGCGTGATATTTGCATAGAACTCCTTAACTAAGGGTGTAATGGGTGGAGGTGGAATTGCTGCAAACGTTGCCCCTCCATTTAGTGAAATCAGCTCTACCACAAACACTGGGGTTTCCTTCGATTTCTGAAAACCCTTCTCTATCCATAGATGCCTAGGTTTCAGGCGCTTAAAACTCTCGAACTCACCATGAGCTCGAAATTTGGGGATGGCGTCGATTGAACGTCCTGTCTTTGCTGAAGAGGGTTTGTCCACCCTCGCCTTCTTGCCTTGAATATCCTCAGGTTCATCTGCTTCCACTATTTTGGCCTTACCCTTGTCGCTCTGACTAATTTTTCTTTTGGAAGAAGAAGGCGCAACGGCTTGTGGAGAACCCGGTGAATCTTCCGTTGACAACTCGGCGTCTGATATGATGATGGGCGTGGCAAAGTCATTGCTTATACGTGCCACCTGCTTCCTGACCCTGTTGCTAAATCTCCGCATAATAACAGAATTTCACGGTAGAAGAGATGAAGACAACTAAAGTTCAGAGATCAAAAGTTTTGAGGAAACAGAAGACGGACGTGAAAAGTGAGAGCAATGGCGCAGCAAAATTGGGAGAAATAAGAAAATTGAAAGAATATAAAGAGGAAGAGAAAAAGGCGCGGTCTTCCAAACCCAAATGTCAACCAAATTTCTCCCGCTCTTTTTACCAAAATAGCACTCCTATTTCACTTTCTCTCTTTCTGCAAGTCCATCAGTGGAACAAAAACTAGCACAATGCTCAGAATTTACGCTCAGAAGTACGCATGTGCTGCAGTCCAAATTTCCACATATCATTTTAGAACAAACCCCGCATCTTCTTTAACAAAGCTAAGGCAATTTATTATCACACTCAAACAACGAGACAAAACGAGAAATAAAATAAATATTTACAAACAAAACAACAGGGCTGCCAAGCGCCTGCTTGCCATGGCAGCCCAAGATACCTCCGGTCAAGTGTCCTTCAGGGCTGTCGAGGTCTTCTCATGAACGACCTCGCCACCCCAATAGTGCTTGACACGCTGTCCATTCACCATGAATTCACGACCTGACGTTCCTTCTTGTAATGTGATAGCACCGTGGGGCTACCCGGGATTGTAATGAAGGACCCAACCATCGTGATTTCATTTTCCGTGGAAAAGCCTCAGCCTTGAATTGAACAATAGCACTTGCTGACCCGGCAAGAACTCACGGCGCAAGATATTGTTATCATGCCATCTCTTGGTTTTCTCCTTGTACAACTTGGCATTCTCATAAGCAAACCACCTGAATTCATCCATTTCACTTAGTTGCAACAAGCGGGCCTCTCCAGCAGCCTTATGCTCAAAATTCAGTTTCTTTATTGCCCAATAGGCTCGATGTTCAAGCTCCAAAGGGAGATGACAAGCTTTCCCATAAACCATCCGATAGGGAGACATCCCTAAAGGTGTCTTGAAAGCTGTTCTGTAGGCCCATACAGCATCATCCAAGCGTATGGACCAATCCTTTCGGCCTGGGTTCACCACTTTCTCCAGTATACTTTTTATCTCTCTATTTGAAAGCTCTGCTTGACCATTTGTTTGAGGATGATATGCAGTAGCCACCTTGTGTCTGTTACTTTGAGGATCAAGCCTCCAATCCCTACTGGGATCAACCGCCTCCGCAGCACTGTGAGGATCAATCCTACAATGCCTACTGGGAGCAACCACACCCTCCACCTCAGTATGAGTACCCACAACAACCACCTCCACCTCATTACTCATACCCGCAGCAGCCACCTCCACCTCAGATGACAGCTTGGGAGGATGAGTTAACTCAAAAAGAGAAGTTGTCCATTCAAAAAACGGATGCTTTAGTCCAAAGTTTGGATGCTGCAAATGCCTCAGCTTTGCGTTTGGAGACGCATAAATAGGATATGTCGAGCACGCTTGATAAGTACATTGCAGCAAGGAGGAACTTCAAACCAATCCGATCAGATCGATCGGTCCTTTGTTCTAGAAAGTGATCCAATAGTTGAAAATTGGGTGGAAGAGACATCGGATGAGTCTGCTGCGATCACAGGGGGTGGAAAACGAGGAAGTGACTGAAATCACACCTTTCCCGCACCAACCCGATCAAGCTCAGATGGTCACTACTCTTGGAAGTGACCCAATTGTTGAAGATGGGTTGGGAGAGACACCGAAGAGCATTGCAGCGGATGAGGTGGAAAGTGAGAGCGAGTGGGCACATGTGGATGAGAAGCATAATCGAGCCCGATGGCGTTTTTACGAGCGGATAACAAGGAAGAGTGGGCAAATCCAATCGATATCATTCCAACACTCACTCTGGAGGTGAAAGAGTTATCCAAACACATGAAGGAGGATGAAGAGGAGATGAAGCAAGAGTGGGCACTCGAAGTTGATGACATGCCAAAGCCCACTCTGGAAGCGATTGCACTGCCTCAACAATTGGAGTACGGGATCCCAGAGGAGGACACAATGATAACAAAGGTTGAGGTAGTTTCTATAATTTGTCAACATCTTAATTTACCAAAGTATTGTGCTGTAGGAGTTGAAGTTATTTATTTTACTTTGGAAAATAGGATGTTTGATTTGAGCTTAATTGATGTATTACTTGCTTTCTTTACTATCCTCTGTTCTTATAAGGTTGCTCTTGATGTTACGGCGAGATGGTATTCTGCGGTGAAGGACTATGGATAGTCCGTTGTTGACGGAACACGTCGTGCTCACGACGTTAAAGCGAAATCTTCGCGTGGGAGTTGACCCACGATTTTTATTTGCTTTTTCTTTCTTTCTTTCTTTGTCTTGTTTTGTTGTTCTTGTTGATCTATCATTGTTGTTGAGTTTGTTTTGCTCGAGATCTGGAAAGTCGTCAAGCCGAGATGAAGCCGTGATGCTCCGACTCTACATCGCACATTCGTCGATTATCGAGTATCATCCTCTATGGTTATTTTGAGCTTTTAATGTTTTGAGCACCGGGGACGATGCTCGATTTAAAATGTGGGGATGTTTACTCGGTTTTGTATGCGTGATGTATTGTTTTATTGCTTAATAGCGTGCCCTTGTGCTTATTTTGATTGTTTGGACGTAAGCTTTGTCTATGCGAGTAAGTTAGGATCTTGATTTGTGCAATTGAACTACGTGGTATTGATCAAATGATTTTGAATTTCGAAACTTTTGTGATATATGATTTGAGTATAATGTGAATTGTGAGGCGTGATTGATAGAAAATGAATAGGGAAATTGATGTGATTTGTCCGGCTAATGTTAGGGGAGTGTTAACATTGTGGTTGCTATATACTTGTTTCATTTTATATATAAAAAAAAAATGTGTGAAAAAGAAGAAGAAAATGAGGAGAATGAAAGCTCCGATTATCTTGTTGAGATTGTTGAAATGGAGGATGGGATTATGTCCTCTTCTCGAAATTGAGAAATGGACATGGGAAACCACGTTAGGAGACTCGAGTTCATCGAGTGCACCTTCGAATATTATTCCAAAATCTGTTAAAACATTCTTTGTGTTTTATAAAAGAAACTTGTTGCTAAAGGTGACCACATTAGTTAGTTCACCCTAACGGAGAGTTGGGTCTGAGCAGAGATTACCTTTTTATTTATTGGAAGTCAATTGCCGTTCTGGATTTATTTCACATTATCTTTGAATTTGTAAACACCAAGTGGGGGAAGTGCAATAAGGTTTGATTGATTAGAATAAGAGTAAAGTTGCATGAGTTATTTTTCGACTCTTATTAGTATAGACTTTGCTTGAGGACAAGCAAATGGATAAGTGTGGGGGAGTTGTTTGGTATGATTTTGTGATGATTCTTGGTATTGTTTTACGTGTCATTTTCTATGGTTTGTCCTATTTATGCCGTCGTTTTGATTAGTATTTATCGATTCGGACTTACTTCGTTTGTCTCGATGTTTTGTAGGAAAATGGCATAAAATAGGATGAATTGGATCTGCCAAGGATCATATATTATTGAATAGCATTTCGACAGGAGTTCGTAGGTGCAAACGGTTCGTAAATCGGAGTTCAGACGAAGGAGAACGGGTCGAACGACCAAAGTCGCGCATGGCACCCCATCGCATGGCCGCGCCCGCGCACCCACGCGCGCCCGCCCGCGCCGCGCCGCCGCGAGCCCTCGCCGCGCCCGGCCGCGGCCACCAGCGTGCGCTTGCTCCGGCGCGTTCGCCAATTTCCTCCGGCGCTTAAGGCGAACCGGTGTTCACACGCCCAATGCCCCAGCCGCCGCCCGTCCGGCCGACCTCGCGGCGCCTCGCCCGGCGCTTCATCATCGGCGGCTGGCCGCGATGCCCATTCGCCCATTCGCCCGGCGCCAGCGCCCGCAGCGCCCATCTCCACGCAGCGTCTCCCCAGCGTGCGTTCCACCCTCGCCCGCTCTGCCATCGCTCAGCGCCTCACGCGCGCTCCGCAGCGCCCGCCCATCTATCACCGCGCTGGAACCCAGCGCCCATTGCTCCTGCCGCGCGACGCTGCTCCACAACCGATGCCCAGCACCATGATTCCGTGCATACAACCGGCGCTCAACAGCCAACCGGCGCTCACCCCCCGGCCCGCGCGCCCAGCGCGCGATCTTCCGCAGCGCCAACCCCAACTCCACTCCGGCGTTGGGAATAAACCGGCGCTCACATCTTCCTTAGCCGGCGCTCCCCCCGGTCGGCGCTCAAGTTGAAGCGAGCGTTTTCCAAGCGGCGCTCGATCGAACCGCGCTCACTTTTATTTAATATATATATTCGCGATTAGGTCATTCGGTGAGGTGCCGTTCTCGATTCTATTTTCTCACGCGGCATGAGTTGCTCTTGACTTTCTTCCACAGATCGACACAAGAGATAATTTTAGTTTCAATTCTGTTTTAGTTTCATCTTTGAATGTTTGATTCATCAATTTATGCTTTGGATTTTCGGTTCTTGTGGAATCAATTTCTGATTTATTATTTGATGATTTTTGTCGATTCGATTCATAGTGATGATGGATTGGATTTTCATGTTCCGTTGGTTTAATTTGCTTAATGATTTCTTGCTTTCGTTTATTTGCAATTAGATTTAGATTAGGGATTGACAAACCACATGAATAATATGATTGCATATGCTTTTGTTTATCGCTTTGATTTATCGCTTTCATAGTTCGACTAGGGATTGACAACCCCTGGTTTAGATTTATCTCTTTATTAGTATAGCTCGGGATTGACAACCCCTAACTTAGGATCGCTGTTTAATTCTCCGTATTTCAATTCCTGCATGTTCCAAACCCTTGTTGGCATTAGAATGTTTAGGTTTTAATCGCTTTCTGTGTATGACATAAACAATCGCCCTGTTAAGTTTTCCTTGAGAGACGACTTGGGTTAACTTATCACGCTACGATTACCTCGTACGATTGCGAGTAAATTTGAGTGTGTTTTTAGCTCGATCAGGGTGTCGCTCCATTAAAGCTGCGTCGTTAAAATTAGAGGCTCATGTCTGGCTTCACTTCATTAAAAGGCGGATTTTGCCCACCACCCATGATACTACCGTGTCGGAAGAACGGATCTTTGTTACTTCTCGCATTTTATTTGGGAGGTCCGTAAATGTGGGCGCCCAAATCTGGCGCGAGGTGGACGAGTGCCGAAAAAGGAAGAAGGGCATTGTTCTTCCTTCTACGATTACTCGGTTGTGCATAAGGGCCGGTGTGCTTTCGGGATGATGAGGATCGCCTCGTTGAGAAAGCTTTCATAGATATCAAGACCTTGACGCATCGTCATGGTACGTCTGAAGACCCAACCTCGCGCGCCGTGCAAGTTGGTCTACCTCCGCCCATGCCGACCTCGTCCGAGCCTACTATGCTAGATATGCAGAAGTTCCTCTGTTTACAGATCAAAGGACTCTTGCTCCGATCTGCTGCATTTGAGGACGACCTGAAAAGATATTGGGTATATTGCCGCAAGCGAGATCGTGTAATGGAGGACTGTCTCAGATCGTTATCCACGGTAGAGCTGCCAGCTTTCCCTGAATTTCCACATCGGATATTCCAGGCTTGGCCTTTACCATCGGATTATGATTCTGAGGCGAGGTTGAGATGGAGGCGAGGTAAGGCGGACCGAGCTCAATTTGCGACAAAGCTGCTCTGCTGCATCCACCGAGGGACCGGACACGGTTGCCCCATCTACCACGCTTCTCCTACTCCCGGGTTCTCCCGGGTGTAGGTCGAGGCGTTTCTCTAACTCAATCCTTGGTGTTGTTCTGTGTTTTGTTTGTGTTTAGCTTTAAAGTTTAAAGTCGGTGTTTTGTTGATGTTTGTCTGTTTGTTCGATAAAGCATGTGATTACATTTCGATGATTTCTAAGGATGATGTTTGGGTGGCAAGGATAGCTTTATGATGTCAATCTGTTTTATTTATATTGTGATCTTTGGTACTCCTTATCGCATGCGGTTTTACCCTTATTTTGCGGGGTGTACCTCTATTAATCTTGGTATTTGCATATTAGCTCATATAGGATTGACCATTGCATCGATGAATCTTAATTGGCCTACGATTTTGTATGAGTGCACATCTTTTATATTGGGTTTGGACTCCCTTGAGACAATATACATGAGTGTGTCAACATGGATAGGACGTAGGCCCTTTTTGGATCGATTGTGCCTTTCTAGCCTTCCCTATTATGATATTTTTCCCTAGGGTCCCCCTTTGAGCTGACAAGCTTTTTCTTTCTTGCATCCACTAAATATTCTCCTGTATACCCACATATATTATTCCTTACCCTTCACTTTGGGCATGCCTAATTGTGGTTCGGTTCTCTCGTATCTATAATAGTGCCCGTATTAATCTCTATGTCAAGATAACAGTGTATCACCCCTCAATTTTGTATAAGTCTCAACATTGGGGACAATGTTATGTTCTAAGTTTGGGGGTGGGCGAGGTAAAGTAACCTCGGAAGTTAAGGGCGAAGTTGTAAAGAAGTTGAGGGCGAAGTTAAAAATAAAAAATAAAAAAAATCGGAGATGATAAACGAAAA
The DNA here is from genome assembly GCA_036937905.1 of Salvia rosmarinus. Lineage (NCBI taxonomy): Eukaryota > Viridiplantae > Streptophyta > Magnoliopsida > Lamiales > Lamiaceae > Salvia > Salvia rosmarinus. The sequence goes on from CM072813.1 coordinate 48,489,493, forward strand.
AGGTGAAGATGCGGGGTTTCTATAAAAAGAAAAAAGAGAAAGGTCAGGCAAGTTGGAACCAAAAATGAGTTTAGGTGCCTAGGTGTTTTGAGCTACATTATCCCAAACAATCCTACCGTCACCCAAGCCTAACATTATAAGCTGTTAAAGACCTACTGATCCAGTATTGATGACACTCATGTTAGTGGAGAGGGGGTTGACCGAACTGAATTGTGGAGACATCTGTGCACTTGATAATCAAAGCATGGTCATATTAAGAAGAACTAAGTTATGGGAAGATTCATGTAGTGGCTAATGTGTTATATACTTGTTGATATCTGAAGGGCGACATCCTTGCAATACTAGGTGATTGACCAGACTTGCAACGAGAAGAACTGAATGATTCATTTTCTTTGAGAGAACCACGACCTGAAAGCGACATCCCTAGCTGATTAAGTCATCATCTTGGCTATCGTCGGAGCATTTTGAACATCGCTTCTTATTTTTGTGGGTGCGTTTTTGTTGTGAAACAGAACATCACTCGAGGACGAGTAATGAGCTAAGTTTGGGGGTGTGATAACTCTTATAAAAGAGTTATTATATGATCTTTTTGATGATAATATCCTTGAGTTTAACGGGTTCTGTTCGTTAGTTTGCTGTTATGTTATATGTTTATATTATGTTTGCATGTGTTTGTGTGAAGGATTGAGTCAGTTGAATTTAAAGGGTTTTTAATGGCATTTATGCGTTATTAGTTATGGCATGAAGCAGGAAGAACGACAGTGAAGACGAGGCTGAAATCCGCTGAGTCAAAGTCAAGCTCCAGGTTGAACGCGCAAGCAAGGCCGAACTCGTGAGCGAGCTTGACTTCGATGTAGGAGGAAGGATTGAATAGATAATGCTGGAAAAATGCGGGAGCATAGTCGAACTACAAAGACAAAGTCAAAGCTCAGGAAAGGTGAAAACCGAGGGGGCTGGGGCGAAATCTGGAAACCGAGCTCAAGACTACCGAGCTCGTGAGCGGAACCGAACTCCGGAAAGAAAGAGAGCGAGCCGAGCTACGCAACCTAAGCCGAGCTCAAAGATTGAAAAGTTCGCAAGTGCGAAGGCGACCTCGATACTAAAACTCGTGGCGAGGCCGGAGTTCTGGCGAGGTCGGACTTCAGGCCGAGCTCGAGAATGATGACCGTGATCGAGATCGGTTCATGAGCAAGTCGAGGCCCGTTCAAAGGTCGAGCTCGGAAGAAAGGAAAGAAAAGCAGGCGATGTCACGACGCCGAGCTCAGACGTGAGGACGGACCTTTAAGTGAGGTCGAGTTTGTAAGGGGTTGAGTTCGGATGCGAGATCTTCATCAGGAGGGACGAGCTCGTGCCTGTGCAAACTGAGTAGAGGAGCCCTTATTAGCAGACGAAGCCGTGCTTATGAAAGAAATGAAGAAGAGATCCGGGACCACGGACCACATGGCGGTGGCCACGACGGCATAAAGATGCGCGTTTGCGAGCCAGCGGAAAAAGAAAGGATCAGAGGATGAAGGGTTTGCAGGTGCCTAGTCTGTACACCTAAAAAGTGTCAGAGTTGGTTATTAAAAGAGAGGGCGACAATCAGGAGATTCATTGTTCGGTATCGGAAAGAAGGAATCAGAGGGGCAACACCTTGGAGAAGAAGCTATCGAAAGAGGTGACGATCCAAGGAGGAGCACGTGATTCCGGCGACGAGTGTTAACTTTGAATCTCGAATTCTTTTGACTTTGCTATGACATTTGTGTATTTGAATTCTGTTGCACAGCTCGCTATGAGCTAAATTTGTAGGACTTGATCTTTTGATGAAACCCATTCTCGTGTGACGAGTTCCGTTTTCTGCTTATCTTGTTAAGTTATTATCGTTTTCTTGGAGATTATTTATCTTGCTTGTGATTGATCACCATGGGTGAGATTTTAGCTCTATGATTTACAGGAAGTTCTCATAGAGTGGAAAGCAAGAAAGTGGCCGCAAGAACATGATTTAAGCATTATGTGTGTGAATAGCATAGGAATATGTGTTTGCCTTGCGTGACATAAATGAATGGAATGGTAGAGATACTCTTAAAGCACTTGGTATAGGAATATATTGGCGAGCTTAGAGGGTATAATCTTAGATTTGGAAAAATACTAAGAGTTGGAAGATTTCATGTCATAATAACGAGGCAAAGATAATGTTGAGCGTGGCGATACGGACATTGGTGGAATCAGTGGTCAAGTCTATTTTCCTCTTAATATCGGTTTGTTAATCATAATTTGTGCGAAAGTCAACCTCGTCTCGGTGTAATATTTCTCTTTAATTGTTTCTCTCTCATAATCACAAACAAATTGTCTTCGACGTGGTTTAAAAAGTGCGTTCCCTGTGGATTCGATCTCGGAATATTTCCGTATATTACTTGTTGATTACGTGCACTAGCGTACATTTAATTGTGTTGCATACATTTATCACAACAACAGCCATCGCGTAGACGATCGCCAGTTCATCAGGATACACCAGTCACTACACCTCCATCTACGATCCTCACTTTCAGACGGACCAGGAATGATTTTGAGGCAGGACCCTCCCAGGTGAGAGAAATGATCCACCCGACCGTGGCAGAAAAGAGGCCCAGAATCAGAATCATAGTACCACCGAACAGTATCAGGTTGGCCTCCCGGGAAGGAGATTCTGAGGAGGAGGAAGACCCGGAGGAAGACGAGGAGGATAGTGAGGACTCAGAGGACCCGGTGATCCAAATAGCGGATGACTCAGATGAGGTCGAGCATGTTGAGGAAGGGCAAGCGCCAGAGACTGGAACCCAGGAACAAAATTCACCTGAGACTTAGGCGATCAGGGCACAGCTTGGATGAGATCATACTCACGAGAGGCTTGCTTCCATGCAGGATCGCTTTACAAGCGGCGGCCGAATCGAGCCACGATAGGAAGGGAGAGAGGATGAGGAAAGGCGGGAATGGAACCATTGAAACAAGCGAGAGAGTAGTGGGCGGATATGGAGGGCGAGATCGGGTAGTCGGTGTGTCGGTGGCGATCGCGATCTGCTAGAAGCATGGACATAGCGGCATCTTTTGGCAGTAACCGGAGTCAGATTCTTTTGTTCATATCTGACCTTTTTGACTGACATACCTTGATCTTGTATTTTGATAGTCCTTTATGGACAATACTGATACTAACGTTGTCTATGACAGGATGTTTATGTTTGATGCTTATATGTGATATTAGCTATGCCATGATGATATATGATCTATGTGATGTGTGATGATGATGTTATGTGGAATGCATAATGATGATGTGTTGGCAGATTGCATGTTTATATGTGATCGTGATATGTGGCATATGTGATGATATGTGGTTATGGGTGATGATATATGTTATGCGATGATACCCGGTTATCTATGCGACGTGTTTCTAATGTTTCAAGCGTCGGTAAAGAATGCGAGAATAAGGAACCGGAGGAACAATAGCGTGGAAGAAGCCGAGAACCACCTTTGGTTCAATGGCATGCGATCGAGAGTTTTCGTGGCGAGAATGCCCTACGTTCGACGGTCTCGGCGAACCGATCGGCGAGAGCTGGATCGATCCACGAAAGGATCTTGAATACATCGGTGCGAAGAAGCGGAGAAGGCTGAATGGTGCGCGATCTTTCGACTAACCGATGAGGGCGACTCTTGGTGGGAATCGTGAGGAGAACCCTAACACCGGGGCGATGGGGATGGTATCGTGGGAAGATTTCAAGGAAGAACTCATGGAAAATGCGTGCTGGCGTTTATAGGCGAGAGAAAAGCAAAACGAGTTACGGAATCTTCGTCAAGGGAGAAGAACGGTCACCGAGTACGATCGCTCGTTCAATCATCTGTCGTGTTATGCTACGTACCTAGTCGGATGCGAGGCTGCCGAGGCGAGACGAGTTCGAGAGAGGACTCAGGCCGAGATCGTAATTTCGCTCGTGAGTCAGGTAGATTGGACGTATGCGCAGTCCTTGAACCGGACTTTAAACATTGAGTCAATGTTTCCCCAGGAGATAACGATGCCACACAGACGGCCGGTGGCGGAGGAAGAGGTAAGAGAAATGGGAAGATCGAGGAAAGGCAATCGGTGTTCGAGGGAATCGAGGCGGTCCGGTGATTCCGAGGATTACGGGTATTCGGGAAGAAAAGCGACCTTGGGAAGGAATTTCAAACCCGTGCGGCGGTGGGGCGGTGTGGAAAAACCTGGTGCGAAATGCCGGAGGAATCATTTAGGCGAGTGCGAGGCAAGGTAACGTTGAGTGTTATCGTTGTAGGAAGTCGGACATTACGCCCGAGATTGTCCATTAGGAGGTCAAGCGGTGCGGCCGCGGTGAGGCGGCATCCGGCTCTGCGGAGGCGAACCGAGCTCCGCCGAGGACGAACCACGGAGCAGGAGGTCACCCTAGGCCAACAAACCAAAGGCCACCACAACAAGCAAGGGTGTGCGCGCTTGAATCGGCGAAGCAAAGACAAGCTCCGGAAATCTTGCAGGTATAATCCATATGAGTGATATACCCGTTTTCGCTTTGTTTGATACAGGAGCCTCACATTCTTTCATTTCGAGAATCGCGTGTGAGAAGTTAGGTTTGGTACCCAAGGAATCACAGAGTACCTTGGAAATTAGGATCCCATCAGGGGAAGTGCTAAAGCAAAAGAGATATGCCCGAACCAGGAGGTAGAAATCTGTGAGCAGAAGGTCTTTGTCAATTTGCATGTCATCGGAATGGAAGATTTCGATGTCATCTTTTGTAATACCCCAGATTCCTATAGCTCTGATTAAGCGCTAAGTACGTAATTAATTAGGAATTAATTACGTGAGTGACTAGGGACAATGCATCCTCAGTTTAGATTTTATAAAGTTTCCTCACATCAGATTTCAATAAAGTATTTCGGATAAGATTCTCTGAGTTTTAACTCAAAGATTTAATTTAGAAATTTTCAGTCGATTGAGTTAACAATAAATATTTATTTATTGTTTTATTTCCATATTTATTTTGGGAAAGAGTGAATTATGAGATTTCAACTCATTAGAAATTTCTACGTTTCTATTTGAATTATTAATTTCAAGAGAGATAAATTTATATTCCTATTTCGTTGAGCCCTATTTTCAAAATACGTATATGTTCGTTGAAGACTTAACGTCTTTAATGCCTTGGGCCTAGTATTAAATGTGTATTTAAGCCCATTAAAACTCATAGAATTCTATAGAATTTTTGTAGCTTATTTAAGAAGCTAAATGAATTTTCTAGAACATAGTTAGCTTCTTAAGGAAGACTAAAATAGTGCCTAGACTATATATGTGTATCTAGCTTCTCCTATACACCATTTTCATCATCCATTTCTCTCTACCCTCTCTCAAACTCACGATACACACCACACACACACGAAAATTTCATCTTTCAAATGCAAGATCAGGACCTCGAACCTTCTTCAAAGTTGTAGATCTCGTCTTACGAAGGTATATCACTAATCTTCTCCAAGATTTGAGCTAGAAAAGATGAAAATTTTCCCCTTAATCTCATATGTCTCGGCATTTTGGCCATTTTCATCTGAGTTCCGTTCTCTCGATTTCTAGCCTATACATGCTTAGATCTACATCTAGGAATAATATTATGTGAAGAAATCAAAGAAAACCCACCCATGAACTCTCAAGCTTTCGGCCCTTTTCTTACGGGTTTTGTTCTTCGATTTTTAGTACAAATATGCTTAGATCTATCCTTTTATAAGTATTTTATGTTCGATCTATGGTTTAATTTGTTATTTTCAAGAAAAATCCAAAATTTAGTCAAGAACCCTAATTCTTACTTGAAGGAATAGTTGTTAATTTCTTAAATTGAGCTTGTACATATGCAATTAAAGATGTTTGAGCATGATTAGAGTCGAGTTTGAAAACAATAATCGAACCCTTTGATTTTTCCTATGAGGACCGAAAATTAGGGCTATGATTTCAAGATGTTTTGACTTTGATTTGTTTAAATTAAGTTAGTATATATGTGATTATATATATAGGCTTGTGTTTGGTGAAAAAAATTGGAGTTAAATCCAACTTACGTGAAAAGCCCTAATTTAGAATGCTTATGGAATATTAAGAACTATTTATATTGATTTTATTTGATTAGTTTGATTTCAAAAGAATAATATAGTATATGAAATTAGCTTATTTTGAATTATTGGGAATTTTGTATACTAGTTTGTAAAGTTCGATTTAGATTGGTTTGTGTATTTTCAAAGGACTTTATGTCATGATTTGAAAGATGAATGTTCTTGTGAAATAATTTCATCATAATTCAAGTAGTCTAGTTTTGGATGCATTGACCTAGCGGATTAGCCATAGAATATCGAGAGAGTTTTAGTAGAGGCTCAAGAGTTAGAAACTCTTAGTTCCTCTTTCCCGTATTCATTCCTCTTATCTCATTTTAAGGAGCACGCGGAAGCGGAGTAGAAATCCAGGGAGGAAAAGCAGAAAGCTTCGAGTAAGCAAAGTTCAGGTGGGCTTTCTAAACTAAAATATGTTTATGCACAAGTTTATGATATTAAGCATGTGAATTTTTATAAAGTTAATTGACTTGCCTGTTTTGAGCATATTGCATATTGCTATCTACGAGAGATTTACGATATCGGCCCTATGCTAGGCAGTGCTAGTAAGGGTTTGTGTACACGGTGGCCTTTGGCGAGGTGTTTGAGAAGGAGCCTCTTCTCAACACAAGAGTGCGTAGATATAGTGTTTATTTAAGATTTGTCTGCAGACATGTTATGATTAGAATTTTTAGCACGTGCATTGATCATGAAGTAAGTGATTTCAGAAAGTTTGATTCATAGGTTATTTATTAAAACCCCTGTGAATCTAAGAAAGTGGCAAGTCGATTATATAGCTCTAAGAGCATGTTTCAGTTGTTTTTGGCAATTGCCCACTGAGTGCATCAAGTACTCATGCCCTGCATGTATTTCTAAATGTGCAGGTAGTGCAGGAGATGACAATGGAGATTGAAAGGCGGCGAAGACCTTTTATCATGTCCTATGTTTTGCCCAGAGTTCATGTCTTCATACATAAACTCGGCTACCCTTTTGTCGCCAACTCGTTATAACTTGCAAGTCTTGCTTAGTCAGGGTGATGATGTATTTTGAATATTTGATAACAAGTATGAATTTGTGCTAAAATTGTGATATGATTTACTAAACAGGTTACGATGGGTTAGACATTTGATAAGTGATTACAACTTGAGTTAAGAAAATTTGTACTCATTTGCTAAATAACGATTTAATATTGTTTAACTTTTGATTATCAATTGATGATAAGTTTAAAGACTCGTTTTTCCTTGGAATTTAATTTAATCATATCTGCGAGTCTTTCAAAATAGTTAGTCATCCCCTTTCTCTTCACCCGTCGCACTCCGGTTAGTCGGTTAATCCAAGATTAGATAGGTCGGGGTGTGACATCTTTGGCATGGATTGGTTGGAAAAGCACAGGGCAACTATACGTTGTCTCGAGAGAGAAGTTGCTTTTCGAACAACCAAATGAGTGGAAGTTTGTTTCCACGGCATAAGGATGGGTGTTTGCGTGCCTATGATCTCAGCACTGAAGGCAGTGAGGATGATAGGAAAGGAAGCTGTCAAACTTTCTTAGTAAGTTTGACAGGGCACGATGAACCGCGCAAACAGTTGCAAAAGGAGCCAGTGGTGTGTGAATATCCGGACGTGTTTCCCGAGGACTTTCGGGCTTGCCGTCGATGAACAAGTGGAATTCACTATTGATGCGGAACCGGAGAAGCGCCGATATCAAAGGCACCATACGAATGGCACCTAAAGAATTGCAAGAGGCGAAAGCGCGGTTGCGAGGCTGTTGGATCTAGGTTTTATCAACCTAGCGTGTCACCGTGGGGCGCCTTGATTCTGTTCGTCAAGAAGAAGGATGGGTCAATCGCGGATGTGTATTGACTACTGAGAGAGTGAATAAGTCGACGATCAAGAACATATATCCTCTTCCAGGATCGACGATCTGTTTGACCAGCTCGAAAGGAGCAAGTGTCTTCTCTAAGATCGATTTGAGGTCGCTACCATCGGTGAAGATCGGGAAGGAGGGCGTTGCGAAGACCGCGTTCGAGAATGAGGTATGGGCACTACGAGTTCATCGTGATGCCGATTGGTTTGACCAATGTGCCGTGATCTTCATGGATCGATGAATCGAGTTTTCATCGATGTCTGGATAGTTTCATCTTGGTTTTATCGATGATATTCTCATCTATTCAAAGAATGCGAGTTGCATAGAAAACCTCCGTACCATTCGGAAGCGTTACGGCGAGAGGTTGTACGCCAAGTATAGTAAGTGCGAGTTTTGGCTCAAAGAAGTGATGTTCCTTGGACACATCGTGTCTGCGAAGGAATCAAAGTCGACCAGTGAAGGTTAAGCGATAAATGGCGGAAGGTTCCGACTAATGCCAATGAGGTTGAAGCTTTCTAGGCAAGCGAGGATATTATAGGCGTTTCATCGAAAGGTTTTCGAAGTTAGCAAGGCCGATGACGCAATGTACCTCGAAAGGATCAAGTTTTCGTGGTCGAAGCTTGTGAAGCAAGTTTCAAGAGTTGAAGAAGAAGCTAACAACCGCTCGGTGTTAGCCGTACGGAAGGGAACGATGGGTTTGTGGTCTACACCGATGCATCAAGCTTGGTTTAGGTTGTGTTCTTATGCGAGCGGAAGGTTATAGCTTATCGTCTCGTCGGTTGAAACCGCACGAGTTGAGCTACCCAACTCACGACACGGAGTTAGCGGCGATCGTTCATGCGTTGAAGATTTGGAGCACTATCTCTATGGAGTTAAGTGTGAGATCTTCACGGATCATAAGAGCCTCAAGTACTTCTTTGAACAAAAGAGTGAACATGAGGCAAAGGAGATGGCTAGAGTTGGTAAGGATTATGATTTCTCTATCGCCTATCACCCGGGAAAGCCAATGTTGTAGCAGATGCCCTTAGTCGCGAGTCGAGCGAAGTTGGGATATCTTCTTCGAGAGAAGGAGCTTATTTGAGATTTTGAGAAGCTCACCGAAGTGATTCACCGCGGAATCGGTGCAAGGATTCGTCATGCACTTTGACGGTGAACCGGACTGAGAGAAGCCATCGTGAGCGTAGCGCGAGGAGGCGAGTTCTTGGAAAGGATGCGTTTGAAAGCAAGGCTAGAAGATAGCAAGGGGTTCGCGGAAGCGAAAGACAACGCGCTATTATTCTGAGGAAGGTTATGTGTGCTACTCAATAGGGAATTAAGAGTTAAGATCAAGAGTGAAGCTCATGAGGTACCATATACAGCTCATCCTGGAAGCACACAAATGTACATAGACCTTAAGAGGAACTTTTGGCTTGTCAGCAAGTGAAAGCTGTGCACCGACGTCCGTCAGGTTTGTTGCAACCGCTACCAATCCCAGTGAAAATGGGATCATATCGGTATGGATTTTGTGGTGAGTTTTCCAAGGTCGCCATGTGAAACACTTGCTATATGGGGTGTCGTCGATGGTGATGAAGTCACTCATTTCTTACCGATTCGGATGGCGTCTGAGTTAGATAAGCTTGCTCGACATTACGCTAGAGATCGTATGGTTACATGGTTTGCGGTATCGATTCGTCGCGATCGTGACCCGAGGTTCACGTCGAGGTTTTGGAGGAGTCTGCGGGGAAGCCGTGGGGACCAAGTGAATCTCGATGTGCATTCCATCCTCGACCGGCGGTCGATCGGAAAGGACGATTCAGTCTTGGAAGATATCTTTGCGGCGATCGTGGCCGACAGAGGAGGAAGTGGGAAGAGATACTACCTTTGGTGGAGTTTGCCTATAACAATAGTTATCCAGGCCACCATAGGAATGGCTCCCTATGAAGCGTTGTACGGAAGGAAGTGTCGATCGCCACTTTATTGGGACGAAGTGGGCGAGAGAAAGATGTTAGGACCAGAGATGGTTCAACAGACGGGGTTAACGGATTCGATGCAATACTTCGATTGATTCGGGTCTTGCCAGCACACTGGCAAGGTTGGGCTTCTTCTAGTGCTCTTGATTACATTGACTTTTCTAAAGATCCAGTAGAGTCGGGGGATTTCGTTGGATTCCATGCTCTCATTCGAGCACAGAATCGTGACCATCAAGGTCCACCCCCAGGTGATTATCCTCCTCTCGAGCGTTTTTATTCTCTCATTCGTCAGCTCTTTTTAGAGTACTATGTGAGGCAGGGTGATCCTTCTTCTCAGCCTGCTATTATTGAGCCACCCTCTGTTATACCGACTTCTAGATTAGATGAGCCTATGTTGACTGACCATATTCCTTTAGTCCCTGACATTGTTGAGCCTGCTGATTCTCTTTTATTGATGGACTCAGATATCCATCAGAGTCTTGATGATTCATATTTATATCCTACATTTGATCCGTGGATCGATGATATGCTTCTTGATGAAACTATTCCTTTTTCCTATCCAGATCCGGTAATGCCGGAAATGAATGAGGATCTATTAGAGCCACCGGTCGTTTTTGAGTCACCTTCTCGTCCGATTTATTTAGATAATCCAGTGCCTTTTCAGAATGGCCCCAGCAGTTTCGTTTCTGAAGTAATTCCTAGCTCTTACCCAATTCACTCGGCCTCTGAACACTATTGTTATAGCTTAGGAGTCCCGGTCAATTCGGTAGATATTCCAAGATGTTTTCGTGAGATCCATATATTTCAAGAGTCACCTCCTCCTGATGATGAGGGGACTAATTCTTCTAGACCATCAGATCTCTCCAGATCTTATCAGTATGAACCTGAACATAATGAGTCCGTTGGCAAGTGCAAGCTTGAGTATCTCCCAATCAATGAAATGCCTTTTGTTACTGACCCCTACATTCTAAATCCTGAGTATAAAGTAATTTCGCATGCCAATAACCCCAAAGCTCCTAAATCACCAGTGCCTGACTACAATGAAGAAGATATAGAGCCTCTGCGGTTTGCAAACAACAAGACACGGCAACCCCGAGTGGGAAGATGAGATCGATCGCTACCTTGATGAAGAAACAGCGACTAGTGGAATCGATGTAGAGATGGATATTCCCAGTCATTAGTTGTAGATTTTGCGTGTGATAGTATGATGTTATTAGTATGATGATGTATAGTAGTAGTGATGCATAAGTGGTTGTAGTATTGTTTATCGATGTTTATATATGTGGATAGTCCGTAGAAATGCTATATAGATGAAGCATCATCATAGCCTGCACCTCTTATGGCAATTTTCTCCCATTTTGTTAAAGTCCTCAATGAGGCAATTTTCCAGAATATATTTATAAATTGAATATTTCAGTGTGTGAGCTTTGTAACTCTTTTACTTGTGATGAGTATATTATCAACAAACTGGTTTATTTAAATTCTGTAACCATTTTTTTAAAAAAAAAAAAACTGTTATGAGATATAAGTTGTTTCCTTTGATTCGACATCTAAATTCTTAAATTCTTTCAGTATGCCAAGAAGACGTCAAAACCCGATACCTGAAGAAGAAACTCAAGAGAGTCAACCAACACCTCAGAACTCACCAAATCAATCACCTCCCCGTTTTGATCACAAAATTTCCGAACTTTTTCTCCGCCAAAACCACCCACTTTTAATGGATCTGGTGATCCATCAGAAGCTGAAGAATGGGTAAGGGCTATGGACCGTATTTTCCGATTCTTGGAATGCTCTGATGGAGAATGTATGCTATGTATCTCCTTTCAGCTAAAGGGATCTGCAGATTATTGGTAGGAATCTCGCCAGAGAACCTTCACGCCAGAGCAGCTAGATGTTTTCACATGGGAGCATTTCAAGGAAGAACTCTTGGCTAAGTATATTCCACGTAGCTAATGCAGACAGAAAGAGATCGAGTTCACTAACCTTAAGCAAGGGAAGAAGATTGTAGTTGAATATGATAGAGAGTTTTGCAAGTTGGTTTGATATGCTCCTTATAAGGTCGATACTGATGAGAAGATGGCTGAATTATTTCGCTCTGGTCTACATCAAGAAATGAGAATAGTATTAGCAAGCCAACCTCCGATGTCTTATGCGGAGACTTTGAATCAGGCGCTTGATATGGAAATGGAAATGCGTCCTGAGAAGATTACATCGATCCGCTCAAAGATCCACCTAGAATCCTAACCGTCAAAATAATCTTGTGATCGATCGAAGGTTGGGAATAAGAGAAGATGGGAAAATAAGAATTTTCCTAATAAGAAGCAGTGGCAGAAAACGGGCCAATCCTCCCAAGGTCGATCTCGACCATCGTTTGAGGCCAACCTCGGTTTTCCCAAGTCAAGCTAGACTGTATGTCGAGATGTAATCGAGCCCACTCACGGTGTTTGTAAATGGGAAATGCGGTTGTTACAATTGTGGTCAGTGGGCCACTATGCTAACAACCGTCCAAACAGAGATAAGGCGTCGGAAGTGGATCAGATCAAACCCTTCCGCAAGACCCAATCAATGAAAGCTATGATAGCTTATCCCCAATTGCCCTTTTCGATGTTCCCTCAGACTCCAGTAGCTCAGTTTCCAGTGGCTCCACAAAGAACCACCTCGAGACACGGTACCAAAGACAACAAGTTCAACCCCAGACCCAGCATCAAAGAGCTTTTGTGTCGAACCGTAAATCAGCGATAAGAGCGGGGACTGACTAACGGTATGGGAATTTTAAGAGATGTACCTGTCATAATTCTTTTCGATCACGGAGCTTCAGATTCCTTTATTTCTTCAAACATGCGTAAAACTCTTGAGCTTCAAAGAAACGATCTAATCGATATAAGAGTCCTTACGCCATTAAGCGAGCGATAGAATCACGCATGAGTGCCCTAACTTAGAATGCGAGTTAGGTCCTCTCAAGTTAAGAGCAGAATTTTTGCATCTTTTGCCAATGGGGGATGTGGATATTATTCTAGGAATGGATTGGTTAACCCAAAACTCGCAACGATTCGTTGCGAAAGTCGTGAATTTCATTCCAACCACCGTGCAAAGAATCGACTGCTTTTATGGGATAGATGAAAGGCGTAAGAGAGTGCTATCATTTCGACCTTACAAGCGGAGAAAATCGCTAAGACTTGAAGAAGCACGCGCTACATAGTGTATTTGGTGGAAAAGATGGAGTTGAAAGGAAAGTAGAAGATGTCCCAGTCGTGAGAGAATTTCCAGATGTTTTTCCGAAATCCTTACCTGGATTACCACCGGATAGACAATTACAGTTCTCTATCGATTTAGAACCTGGGTCAGCCCCAATTTCTAAGGCACTATATCGAATGGCGCCAAGAGAACTCCAAGAACTGAAAATCCAATTGCAAGAACTATTGGATTTGGGATCTATTCACCCAAGCGTATCACCGTGGGGAGCACCAGTGCTGTTCGTCAAGAAAAAGGATGACACTTTAAGAATGTGCATTGACTACAGAGAATTAAATAAGATGACCCTGAAGAATAAGTACCCATTGCCAAGGATAGATGATCTGTTTGATCAGTTGAAGGGAGCAGGAGTCTTTTCAAAAATCGATTTGAGATCAGGATATCATCAGCTAAAGATTAAACAAGAAGATGTATCAAGCGCGCTTTCGAACTCGATACGGTCATTATGAGTTTACCGTAATGCCCTTTGGTCTAACCAATGCTCCAGCCGTGTTCGTGGATCTAATGAACCGTATTTTTCACTAATACCTGGATAAGTTTGTCTTGGTCTTTATTGACGACATTCTTGTGTATTCAAAGACAAAGAAAGAACACGAAACTCATTTGAGAATCGGCTTGGATACATTGAGAACCGAGAAGTTGTATGCCAAGTTCAACAAATGCGAGTTTTGGCTACGAGAAGTGAATTTCCTTGGTCATATTGTCTCAACAGAAGGAATCAAGGTGGACCCGACGAAAGTTCAAGCTGTGCGCGAATGGAAATCACCGACAACACCGAACGAAATTCGGAGTTTTCTTTGTCTGGCTGGTTATTACCGAAGATTTATCGAAGGATTCTCGAAGATTGCTAGACCAATGACGCAATTACTTCGGAAGGGAGTAAAATTTCAATGGACCATAGAGTGCGAGAAAATTTTTCAAGAATTGAAAGACAAGTTGACTGCAGCCCCAGTGTTAACAGTACCTGAGCCCGATAAAGAGTTTACGTTGTATACAGACGCTTCAAGGAACGGGCTAGGATGTGTACTCATGCAGGAAGGTAGGGTGATTTCTTATGGTTCAAGACAGCTAAGACAGCATGATCTTAATTATCCTACCCATGACCTAGAACTAGCAGCTATGGTCCATGCGTTGAAGATTTGGAGACATTATCTATATGGATCAAAATGTGAAATCTTCACCGACCACAAGAGCCTTAAATACTTCTTTGAGCAAAAGGATCTTAATATGCGTCAAAGAAGATGGCTAGAGCTAGTCAAAGACTACGATTGCGAGATCAAATATCACCCAGGAAAAGCGAATGTGGTCGCTGACGCGTTAAGTAGGAAGAACCAGACTCAACTGGCATCTGTTCTTACTCAGAACGAAGAGCTAGTCAAGGAGTTCGAGAAGATGAACTTAGAAGTGGTGTTACAACCTGAAACCACTCAAAGTATCATCGCAACTCTGGTTCTAGAGCCTGACTTGAGAAATCGAATTGTTCAAGCTCAACGTCAAGATGAACAATTAGAAAAGTTAAGGCTGAAAGTAAGAACCGAAGGATCAGCAGAATATCATGAGGCGAGAGATAATGCCCTTATGCTTGGAAATCGATATGTGTACCCAATGACAAGAATTTAAAGGAAGAGATTCTCGAAGGAAGCACACAACACGCCTTATACCGCCACCTGGGAAGACGAAGATGTATAGAGATGCGAAGCGAAATTTTGTGTGGTAGGTATGAAGCAGACATATCGTCGTTTCGTCGAGAAGTGTTTGGCGTGCCAACAAGTCAAGGCGCTACACCAAAGACCAAATGGAAAACTACAACCTCTCGACATTCCGAGTGGAAATGGGACCATGTTCTATGGATTTCATCACCGATTACCCAAGTCCAGCGTGGAAATACTGAATATTTGGGTAATCATAGATCGATTGACCAAAAGCGCTCATTTTATTCCAATTCTGTGACATACGGAGTGATAAGCTAGCCCATTTATGTACGTGAGATCGCACGATCGCATGGAGTTCTGTGTCAATCACCTCGCATGTAGAGGAATTAATTCACAATGTTCACGGTAATTACCAAATAAATACCAAACAATTCCTAAAAATTCCAACAAAATTATATCATGCTCAAACATTATAGTATAACCATATAACATCATAACATCAACCAAAATCATTTGAAATCATCACCATATGGAGCAATAAGCTCTCGGTTTTTTTGATTTTAATGGGTAATTGGTTTTCAAAAATTCTAACAATTATACACTATGCTTATATACTATAATATAACAATATAACATTATAAAATTCATCAAAAACCAATTAAATCATCACCATACTTAAGCACAAGGCTTACGGTTTTTTTGATTTAATTTTGGTAATTGATTTCCAAAAATTCCAACAAAATCATGTAACACATAATCAATGTACTAAAGCATTAATATACCATTGCATGTTCAAAATAAAAATCATACACTAAGATATACCATTATATAGCTCACGGCATTTTCTAAAATTCATGTATTTGATTTTCAAAAATTCTAATAAATTCATAGAACATATAATCAAGGTCCTAGAGCATTAATATGTCATTGCATGTTTAAAATAAAAATCATACACCAAGGTACAATTTAAAAAAAGCTCACGGTATTTTTGAGAAAATAGGCATAGGATTTTTCAAAAATTCTAAATAAATTACTATGGACTCTAAACATATCATAGAACAATAATCCATCCTCAAAAATATTTTAAAAGCATTCGGTCCTTATGAAGATTTTTATAACATTTTCGAAAATTATTTTAAATAGGATCTAAGGTTCAAACATCATATATATAGGCTAAATCCTTTCAAATATTTCATATGCAATATCATATGTCCATCTAAACATATATTCTCATATTTTTGAAAATAAAATCATCAAGAATATAAACATAAACAATAGCTCATACATAAGAACATTTGAAACATATATATATACACATAGAACATGCTCGGAAACTTTGAACAAATGGAGATAAAAATCGGTAATAGGGTCCTTTGTTTTACCTTTGAAAATAGTTATGGAATCAAAGAACAATGTAGGGTACCAAGGTTGTGAGTGGAGAAGAGAAGAAGGAGAAGAAAAATTTTAGAAATGGAGGGGGAGAGTTACACGGATGTTTGCAGAAAATAGGGAGGGAGAAGAGAGTGTTTGTGAGTTCTAAAGTGTTTGAATATGGGTAATGAGTGAATGGGGTGAATGGGAAGAGTCCCTTCCCCTCTATACCTCTCTCTCTCTCTCGGCCCTCTCCCTCAAAATAATAAAAATTTGCAGCCTCTTGGTAGTGGGATGGTGATCATTTGCTAGGCTAAAAAGGGTCTCCATGCATTGGGCAATCAAAAAGGTAAAATCATGCTTATGGGGAGGGTGATGGCCGACGGCTCTAAGGGTCCAAAAGGGTGGATTTAATTTTTGTTGTACAATAATACTATGTATTAATCAAGATATAAATCATACATATAAAATACATGCCAATAAAATAATTAAAACACCACATAGCATAATATACGAAAATGGCGTGAAAATAGGCTAAAAATTATAAGTCACGCCTCCTATCAAAACATAAGTCATTTTCGTACCAAATATACATATATATGCCATAACATATTATTTATATAATAAATAATAGCATAGGATAATTTAATGGTATCATTTTATGTGAGAAAACACTAATTGTGAAACTAGGGTTTCGAAAATAACATAAATTGCATTATCGAGTTCTCATGCTTTGAATACTGATTTTAATGCTTAATAATACTGTAATTATATAAAATAATAATAGAAAATTAATTATAATAATTTCCGGATCATTAAACCCATTTTTCAAAACGTTTCTAAACGTTGACGTTCAAAACGTCTCAAAACGTTCATAATCGACTCATCTCAAAATGGCCATCGTAAACTCGTACTTACTTTATAAATAATATTCCTATTAATATAGGAATTTAATTCTAAGCTTCTCTGCTTAGAAATTTCATGAAATACTGACGTTCGATACGCAATCGATGTTAAAACTATACTGTCGAACTTCATCATAACATTCTATTCCCTAATTCACAATCCTTAGTGAATATAAAAAGGAATTTGTTATTTCGATACTGAATCGAAATCAATATTCGATGTCATACAAAAATAATACACGGCAAAACCCTAATTTACAGGTTTAAAATACCGTAATTAGACGTTCGTTTCTTTGGAATATTACAGGACAATAATCACAACGAAATAATCACTATCAAGGAGGTACATATTTGAGCATGCTTCGAAAACTTTAAGAATTTACCAACATCTTAAATCATAACAGAGCAATGAACATGATCACTTTGTCTTAGCAGAACACATGAACAAATAAAGACCAAAGTTCGGCAACGGAAAGTGTGGCTGAGAATTATGTATGAAGACATAATTCTCTTTGGGCAACAAAGCATGTGAGCATCGAATGAGTAACATCAACAATTTATCACTATTATCATGAATCAAATTACTTAGAGAAGCTCCTTTGCGCAGCATTCGATTCCAGCATCCTCTCAAGCTCAACCTGCATATTTAGAAATATATGCAGGGCGTGAGTACAAAAATGCACTCAATGGGTATACGCCAAAAAACATTTAAAACTTTGCCCTTAGGGCTATATTCTTGACTTGCCATAAAATAAACTTATGCAGGGTTTTATTGAAAATACCTGCATAACGCGAAAACGAACGTCAATAGTCGTCGATTTTGAGTAAAAATGAAAATTTCTTAATCTTTTTCACATGAAATAGATTTTAATAGAAAATAAATATGTTTTTAAGTATATGTGGGATATTATTACACTAAAGAAGAAAAAGAAATATTTTTCCTTATCTATTTGTTATTTTCGAAAATATGGTGAATAAGTAGTTAATTTGTGATTTAATATGTGATCACTTGATTTTATGTGATAAGTTGTCATGTTTATCTTGTAGTATATGATAAGATAATTATCTTGTACACCCAAGCATGAGGTGGATATGATAAGGATTTGAAAATGACATTTTTAAGATAAGTATGTTATGATATTTTTATAAAATGATAAGATAAGATCATAATTAATTAAGAGATAATGTTTATCCCTTAGAAATGTGTAGAAATGTGATAAGTATCATAGGAGATAATATTTTGGTTCTAGAAGCTCATGAATTTCGAAATTAAGGCATGACTTTATGTGATTTTCGAAAATCACAATATTATGTGATAAATGTATTAAAAAATTTATTTAATTATATACTTGATAAATATCATGATTCTAGATCAATCTTATCTTCTAGATGTTGTAAAAATTTCGAAATTAATGAAATAAGGTAAGCATGAAATTTTATAAAAATTAAATCCTAGAAACCCTAATTTTCGAAAAATTAGGAAAATTGCTTAGAAAGGTTCCAAAAATTTATTTTATGATATAATATTATTATATTTATGGAATTCATCATGAAAATAATATTAGTTATGAAAAGAATAAAAGTTTGGTAATTTATCCTTAATTTTGAATTATTTGCCGATTACTTTACTTTAGTACACAGAAATGAACTTAATTAATTTTCCTATGATTTATTTTATCATCTAAGATCAATATTGTGTCACATAGCTATTAATTGGAGAAAAATAAAATATTTGGCATATTATTATTAAAAGTGCCGAAAATATTGACTTATTAGTGTGAAATGGATATAAATATCATGCTTTAATTAATGAGGGGTCATAATTATAAAGATAGGATAAGATTAGGTGTAAAGTAGAGATGATTATCAAATTAAACAAGTAACCTAAGGTTTTGTCTTCTAATGGCCGAAATTTTGGACTAAAATTAAGGTTGGAAATATTTTTGAAACTCTTTGAAAATGAAACCTTATCCTAAGTTGAAAACTTTGACTTTTCAAATGTGATATTATTATATGATAATATTATAGTATATGGTATAGAAAAAAATAAAAATTTATCCTAAGGCTAGAGAGAGGGCCGAAAACACACACACTTATTATATAAAGTTGTAATTTATTTATTCTATGATAGATATAAGATACATTAATTAAATAATAAAATAACATAATAAACTATAGAATAAAATAAAATAATTGTCTCATGAGTAATGGAGGTGGCCGAAAATATTCAAAGCTAAGGTATGAGTTGTAAATTTTGATTTTACAACTAGATATGTTATAATTTCAAAAAGATAAGATATGGTGAATAATTAAAGTATAGGATAAAAATAAAAAAATGTCTCATGTACAACTCATAGGTTCGAAAATTTAGGAGATAAGAATGAGTTGTAATTTTTTACTTTATATTAAGATATTTTATAAAGTAATGATTAAATACACTTTATAACATCTATAAATAGGAGACCCCCCCCATTGTACCATACCAACCGAAAAATGAGAGAGAAATAGGAAGAAAAATAGAGAGGAAAAAAAAAATAGAGAGTGTTCCCAAAAGTTCTCTTCGATCATAGATAGAAAAACGTCGCCGACGTCAACCCAAAACAAATAGAAGGTTAGAAATCGTACTACTCTTATTATTTTATGCAAGAATATTAGGAAATCATATGTGATAAGTTTTGTTACATACTTTCGAAAAACTATGTGAAATACGTGGAATTTATGCTATGTGTCGAAGTTATGAATTAAATATGTTTATATGATGTTTATAAGCATATATTATGATTTTAATACAAAATTAAGCATGTATTACAAATACTATGTCATGACCGAAAATAGGCATAGGATTATATGTTGATGAACATGAATTTTAATTGTTGTTTTGAACATGAAATAATGATAGTTATTCATGTTTGAAATTTTATGATTTTATGTGGAATTCCTTGGAAAAATATGAAATAGTGTGAGATAATAATTTTGAAATTCACAAAAGCATGAAATAGTGATGTATAAGTTGTATATGATGAATATTATGTCATATTATTGATATATAATGATAATAACATATTATGTGAATTAATTAATATTTTTGAAAAAAATATTATAAATTTTCAAAAATTGAGAAAGTGAAAGATTATGATGTCTTATGATATGTGATATGTGGATCATACGATGTGATATGTAGAGAAGTTGAGACTTATGAGAATAAGGCGTGAATCGTAGAATTTGAGTATATATCGTAAGGCGAGAAGTAAAGTCAGTACGTGACGACGTTAGATATGAAATTAAGATTCGTACGTTACGTCGAACGATTTGAACAAAGGAATGAATGAAAGGATAGTACGTACGTTGGTTCGGATCGATGATTCTTGCGAAGCATGATGATATGCTAAAATCTCGTTTCTTACGTTGATAAGGTTTGACTCGAAGGAGAGGAGAAAAGGAAAATAAAACCCTAGTGACATAAGAACTTTTTAAGTTCTCGAGGTGGGCTTTCTTACCAAAACTAATTACGAGCTTTTTGGAAAATGTTTCTTGTTATTCTTGTCTTGTTTCTTGCAAAAATTTTGAGATACGATATTATGCGCGAGAAAATGTTTTATGTTTTGTATATGTCCATTCGGGTTGCACTGGGCAACAGAGAAGTTTCTGGTCGGATCCTATGCTAGAGGTAAGGGAGAAATCCTAGCTAGGGTTGTGTACACTTTAGCTGAATCGCCGGTTGCGATCAGTTTTCTGAATCGCCGGTTGCGATCAGTTTGCGTCCGGATGAAGGGAGGCCTCCCTCCCGGCACGTTTATCCATAGCTATCACGACCCCACTCCGGATAACCCTGGACTGGAGCATGACTAATACTAGGAATAGCATTTAGGGTTCGCAAAGGCTATTAAAAGATGCATATCAAATGTAAACTAGCATGCTTTGAACATAACATACGATGCTAACATATCAAACCAAGTGGGTTAGACCATCAGACCCAAAGACTAACAATGATCTGACGGACCTTAATAGTATATGTCACATTATCCTCCAACAGATCCAAAAGACATTAATGACCTGAAGGACTCCAACAATTCATATCATCTCATTATCATACATAACATAAATGTCACGCCCCCGCCCCGGATGACCCGGACTGGAGGGTGAACTGATACTAGGAATAGTATCTAGGGTCACGAAACTAATATAAAGGTACATACCAAAAGTAAACTAACATGCTTGAATCTAACATAAGGTGATATAAAAACAATTCAAGTGGTTTAGGCCATCAGACCCAAAGACTGACAATGATCCGACGGACCTCAATAATATGTGTCACATTATCCTCTAACAGATCCAAAAGATATTAATGATCTGAAAGACTTCAACAATTCATAACAGTAAACATAACATAACCAAGTTCAGAGATTGCAGCGGAAAGTGTGTGAATACATATATGGAGATATGTATTCAAGGTGAAACCACAAATTCTTAACAAAAACAGTCAAGGACACTGGACTCCTCAACACTTCCTCCATCACCATCATCAGAGCTCAACCTGCACATTTAAAAACAAACATGCAGGGCTAAGTACAAGATTGCACTCAGTGGACTCATGCCGAAAACATTTTATCGTAATTGAATTACACTGCCAATATCATGGTAAGTCACAAGGGTTTTAGTTGAAATGTCTTGTGCTTACTAAAACATTTTAAGTTCGTAAAAGTCGCTTGGCCAAGCATTTTTCTTGGTGTGTATGATCCGTATCCCACATTCTCATCATAACATCAAAGATCAAGCGTCATGAAGGAGGCCTCCTCAACGACGCCGGGACCGCCGTGGTGCCCTTGACTCACGGTCCGTTCGGTGTACACGTTAACCCTAGCCGGGCATAGTCTTCCCAAGATAGGATCCGATATCGATTTCATAAAAGGTTGGTGCGACCCGACAAAAGACATTCATATCATGTCATCAAACCTTCACACCATTCATGCATTTCATATCATATCATTTCAACCTTCACACCATTCATAACGGATAGGATCCATACACAAAACAGGAATATTTTTGGCAGGTAATATAATAAACATTTATCAACAGTTAAAAAATAAGCATTGTAAATAAACTCATTTTGGAAGAATAGTGATGTCACATTTTGTTTAAAAAGTAAGCCCACCTGGACTATGTTTCGTCTTAAATTGAGTCCTAGGTTTGATTGCTCGTCAATGTCCGGTCGCCTCGTTCGTGTCCACATCTTTACGCAAAAGCGATATTTAGTACGTCGTTCACGTTTCTCGAGACTCTCAAAGTCTGAGATAACCTTCGATATTTAATATCGATGTAAACTGAATTCCTTAACGAATTCAATACGTTTTCAAATACGTATTTTAATTGAATAGTTCTCGTTCTTCGAGATATGTTCAATTATTTCGTTTTAACCTTTCCGGTTTAAACGTTCAACGTAATATAAGTACGTTTCTCGATATAAGGATTTCATTTACGAATCCTTTTCTTACTAATGAGATATCTTGACTCAATTAGTACATCTTACGCGTATTGGCGTATTTATCGAACGTATTTTCGTATGTTTGACTTTAAAAGTCAACGAAGTCAACACAAGTCAACAAAGTCAACAATTTTGACTTTCAAATAGTAATTTCTCACTATTTCGTTTAATAAATCAATTTTCATTCGATTTCAAAACATAAATTCCTATTTCTCGATTTGTCACGTAAATCAAAGGACTTATTAATATTTTTCGCAAATATTAATCTTTTTAATAATAAAATCATATAATTTTGATTAATAACGTTATTAAATATAACGTTTGTCTCAAACATAGTAATCCATGTTTATAAAATTTTATAAATACCAAAAATGTCTAAAATAATTATTAGACATATAATTTATTATTAAACTTGATTAAAAAGGATTTAAAATCCTTATAAATTCTCGAAAATTCTCGGTACTTATATAAAAATTACCAAACGATTTTCTAAAATTTTTCTAAATTAATATAGTGTATTATTATACACTATGGTCCATAATAAGTATTAATGTCATCAAAATGATATTCGATCATCACTTATTAATATATATATAGTCACGGTAATTCCATTTAATTATGGAATAATTGTCCAATAATTTCCAAAATTGTTATACACTTAGTATAATGTTCCAACATTAATATATGACATATTTATCATCTATAGTCCATCATAAACAATTATTTACCAAGGATTAAATTAAATGTGCAATCGGTAGTCACTAATTAATTACTAAACAATTACCAAACAATTCTTGAAAAATCTAATCAAATTATATTATGCTCAAACATTATATTATAACATTGTAACATCATAACATCAACCAAAACCATTTGAAATCATCACCATATGAGCAATACTCTCGGCTTCTTTGATTTTTAATGGGTAATTGGTTTTCAAAAATTCCAACAATTATATACTATGCTTATATACTATAGTACAATAATATAACATCATACATCCATCAAAAACCAATTGAATCATCACCTTAAAGAGCAATAGCTCACGATTTATTTGATTTCAATGGGCATTTGATTTCCAAAAATTCTAACAACTATACATTATGCTTATACACTATAGTATAACCATATAACATTATAACATTCATCAAAACCAATTAAATCATCACCTTATTGAGCAATAGCTAACGATTTATTTGATTTAAATTAGCAATTGATTTCCAAAAAATCCAACAAAATTATGCAACACAAAATCAATATACTAGATCAATAATATACCATTGCATGTTCAAAATAAAAATCATACATTAAGCTATGAACTCATATAACTTTTGGTATTTTTCAAAAATCAAGTATTTGATTTTCAAAAATTCTAAGTAAATCATAGAACATATAATCAAGGCCCTAAAGCATTAATATGTCATTGCATGCTTAAAATAAAAATTATACACTAAGATACATACATATATGCTCTCGGCTTTTTCAAAGAAATAGGCTAGGGTTTTTCAAAAATTCCAAATAAATCACTATGGACTCTAAACACATCATAGAACAATAATCCATCCTTAAAATATTTAAAACATAATCGGTCATCATATAACATCTTATACATTTTTCAAAAATTATTTTAATCATGCTCAAGGGTTCGAAACACAAATATATACACTATATCTATTCAAAAATTTCATATACAAAGTCATATGTTCATTCTAAACATATATTCTCATATCTTTGAAATAAAAATCATCAAGCACATACACATACTCAAAATCTCGAAAAATAAGAACATTAGAACACATATATACGCATATATAAATATGCTCGATATTTTCGAACAAATGAAGGATAAAATCGAAGCTATGTCCATGTTTTACCTTTGGAATGGTAGGGAATCCAAAAACAATATCTAGGTATCAATGGTTGTGAATGGAGAAGGAAAAAGATGAAGAAAATTTTAGAAAAATGGAGGAGAGGAGCTCTCGACTTTTCTGCAGAAAATGGAGAGAAGGGAGTGTTTTTGGGTGTTCTAAAAATTGGAATGGAGATAATGAGTATGGTGGAAGGAATGAGAAGAGTCCCTCCTATGTTATCTCTCTCTCTCTCTCGATTTTTGCCAAGGAAAAGGATAAAATATTTGCAGCCAAATGATGTAGATTTAGTGATCATTTGCTAGGCTAAATAGGGTGTTCATGCATTGGGCAATAAAAAGGTGGAGATCATGCTTGTGTAGGGGGGTGTGGCCGACAGTTTTGTAGGTTCAAGGGGGGAGGATTTTAATTTTTTTGATCCATAATATAATGTACTAATCCATATATAATTATAGATGTATAATACATGCCATTAAAATAATTAAATCAACACATAGTGAAATTATTCGAAAATACCGTGAAAAATTAGGGCTAAAATATAATTCACACCTATTATTGATACTCATGTCGATTTCGCTCTAAATATATTCATATATATCATAATATATGATTTAGATAATAAATAATAGCATAGGAAAAAATAATGGTATCATTTTATGTGAAAAACCCTAGTTTTAGAAATTAGTGTTTTCGAAAATATATAAATTGAAATTATCGAGTTCCATAGTTCAAAAATTGATTTTAATGCTTAATAATACTGTAATTATATAAAATGATAATAGGATATTAATTATAATAATTTCCGGGTCATTAAACCTATTTTTCAAAACGTCCCTAGACGTTGACGTTCAAAACGTCTCAAAACGTCCATAATCGACTCATCTCAAAATGGTCGCAGTAAGTTCGTACTTACTTAATAAATAATATTCCATTTAATAGGAATTAATATAGAAATTAATTCTAAGCTTATTGCTAGAAAATTTCATAAAATACCGGCGTTCGATCTGTGATCGACGTTAAAATTATCTTGTCGAATTATTTCATTATATTCTATTCCTTAAGTCACAATCCTTAGTGAATATAAAAAGGAATCGTTATAACGATACTGAATCGAAATCAATATTCGATGACATACATAAATAATATACGGTAAAACCCTAATTCACGGGTTTAAAATACCGTAATTAGACGTTCGTTTCTTTGGAATATTACATTCCACCCCCCTTAAAAGAAATTCCATCCCGGAATTTGCGTACCTCTAGAAAAATAGATCGGGGTATCGTTCTTTCATCGCGTCTTCAAGCTCCCACGTGGCTTCTTCTTGTCCGTGGTGTCTCCACAGCACTTTGACTAGCGGAATCGACTTGCTCCGTAGTTGTTGAACTTTATGGTCAAGTATCGCCGCTGGTTCTTCTTCATAGCTCATGTCTGGCTTGAGAATCACGTCGTCTTGGTGGATCACGTGCTTTGGATCATGTACGTTTTTTCGTAATTGTGACACGTGAAAAACATTGTGAACATTCCCTAGGTTCGGCGGAAGAGCCAACCTATAAGCTACTGGACCTATCCTCTCTAGGATCTCATATGGTCCTATAAAACGAGGTCTTAGCTTTCCTTTCAGTCCAAACCTGACGATTCCTTTCGACGGAGAAACCTTAAGAAAGACTTTATCTCCATTTTCAAATTGTAGCTCAGATCTACGCGTATCAGCGTAAGATTTCTACCTATCTTGAGCTTCTTTTATCCTCAGCCTAATTTGTCGAACGATGTCGATCATCTCGTTCACTGCATCTGGCCCTACGATTTTCCTCTCACCTACTTCATCCCAATAAAGCGGTGATCTACATTTCTTGCCATACAGGGCTTCGTATGGGGTCATACCGATCGTCGCTTGATAGCTGTTGTTGTAGGCAAACTCAATAAGGGGTAAAATCTCTTCCCACTTTGCACCTCGATCCAACACTACTGTTCTTAGCATATCCTCTAGTGTCTGGATCGTTCTTTCCGACTGCCCATCAGTCTGTGGGTGAAATGCCGTACTGAAATTCAGTTTCGTACCCAACTCCCTTTGTAGGCTAATCCAGAATCTGGATGTGAACTTGGAGTCTCTATCAGAGGTGATAGATTTCGACACTCCATGTAGTCGTATAATTTCCTTGACGTACAGCTGGGCTAACTTATCAGATCCATAAGTGCTTTGAATCGGTAGGAAGTGAGCACTTTTCGTGAGTCTATCGACAATCACCCATATGGCTGTGTTTCCTCTTTTCGATTTGGGTAAGTTTGTAACGAAATCCATCGTTATCTCATCCCATTTCCATTCGGGTATTTCCAATGGCTGCAACTTCCTGTAAGGACGTTGATGTAACGCTTTCACCTGTTGGCAAACAAGACAGCGTTCCACGAAAGAAGCTATGACTCGTTTCATGCCTTCCTACCAGAACTTTTCCTTCAGGTCCTGGTACATCTTAGTACTGCCTGGGTGGGCGGTGTAGGGTGTATCGTGAGCCTCACTCGTGATCTCATTTTGAAGCTCTGCGTCGTTAGGTATGCATATCCTTCCTTCAAACAATAAGGCATTGTCCGACGCCTCTTGGAAATTCTTAAATCCTTCAGACCTTACCCTTTGTCTGATCTTTTCTAACTTTTCCTCCATCCTTTGTCTCTCGACAATCCTTTTTCTTAAATCAGACGTCAATGTGAGTGTAGCGATACAACTCGTGATCGTCTCTGGTTGTTCAATCAGTTCAATCCTCATTCTTCCAAACTCCTCAACGAGTTTCTATTCTTGTATAAAGAGACATCCTAGCTTGGTATGGCTCTTACGACTTAGGGCTTCAGCTACTACATTCGCTTTGCCTGGGTGATAGTTAATACCACAGTCGTAATCCTTTACTAGTTCGAGCCATCTTTTTTGCCTCATATTCAAGTCTCGCTGCTCGAAGAAGTATTTCAAACTCTTATGATCTGTGAAGATCTCACATCTCACTCCATAGAGATGGTGTCTCCAAATCTTCAGTGCATGAACTACTGCTGCTAATTCCAAGTCATGAGTCGGGTAGTTCAGTTCATGTGGTCTGAGTTGTCGGGATGCATAAGCTATCACCTTTCCGTTTGCATCAAAACACAACCCGATCCGATCTTAGAAGCGTCGTATAGACTACATACTCTTTGTCCAAAACGGGCTGCTAATCTTGGTGCACTTGTCAATTTTCCTTGAGTTTTGAAAACTCTCTTCACATTCTTGATCCGGTTGAACATGATTCCTTTCCGGAGTAGGCGGGTTATTGGCCTCGCAATCTTGGAGAATCCTTGATGAATCTCCGATAATAACCGGCTAGTCTAGAAACTCTAATCTCATGTTGAGTCCTTGGCGATTTCCATCCTTGTACTGCCTCTACTTTAGCTGGGTCTACTTTTATGCCTTCTGCAGACACGATGTGTCCAAGGAACATAACTTCCTTTAGCCAGAACTCGCACTTGCTAAACTTAGCAAAAAGTCTTTCATCTCTCAAGGTTTGCAAAACCGTTCTTAGATGTTCTTTATGGTCCTCTTCATTCTTTGAATAGATAAGGATATCATCTATGAAGACCAAAACGAATTTATCCAAAAATGGATGAAATACTCTCTTCATGAGGTCCATGAATACGGCTGGTGCATTGGTTAATCCGAACGGCATAACTATGAACTCATAGTGGCCATATCTCGTTCGGAATGCTGTCTTAGGTACATCCTCAGGCCGTATTTTCAGTTGGTGGTAACCTGACTTGAGATCAATTTTTGAGAATACACTTGCTCCTCGCAATTGATCAAACAGGTCATCAATTCTTGGTAAAGGGTATTTGTTCTTTAGTGTCATCTTATTTAGCTCTCGATAATCGATGCACATCCTTAAAGAACCATCCTTTTTCTTGACGAACAACACAGGCGCTCCCCAAGGTGAAACACTTAGCCTAATGAAACCTAGATCCGACAATTCTTGGATTTGGATCTTGACTCTTCAATTCCTTTGGGGCCATCCTATAGGCGCGCCGACCTTTGGAGCCGATCCGGGTTCCAAGTCGATTGTGAACTCTAGCTGTCTATCAGGAGGTAATCCTGGTAGATCTTCGGGGAACACGTCCGAAAATTCTTGGACAACTTCTATGACTTCAATCCTCACTTCTGGTTCATCTTCTCTGTTCAGGTAGACAAGGAATGCATGGCATCCTTTCTGGTTCATCATCCTTCTCGCCTTTAGCACCGATACAATCGGGATTCTTCTTCCCATGCTGATTCCCTGAAAATGCGTAGCTTCTCGTCCAGGAAAGCGAAACGAAATTTTCCTGTCCTTGCAAAGAATCGTGGAGTGGTTCTTAGCTAACCAGTCCATTCCTAGGATGATATCTACATCACCCATGGGTATTATGTTCAAATCGTTAGCCAGAACCTTAAGTGATCCTAGTGTCACTCTAGGTTCGAGCAAGAATGTGTAACAGTCATAATCCCTCCTATAGGTGAAGAGATTCTCATATCCTGACTTGTCTTTTCAGACCTAAGTCCCAGCATTTCTACGCATGATTCGGCAATAAAAGAATGCGAAGCACCCGTATCGAACAATATAATAACAGGTATGTTGAGAAGAACTCCCATACCTACCAGGTTTCCATGATTTTGCTCGTTCTGCCTCCGGTGTAGAGTGTAAGCTCTAGCTTGGGCCGGCTGAGGCTGACGGGGTGCTTGTCCTTGTTGGTTCTCGGTGCTTTGCTGGCTGGTGTTATTCTTGCCTTCGCTCGTCGCGGTGGTTGGCCTTTCTTTGTGGAGGTTGCTGCCACTGCTGCTGATGGGGTTGCTGTTGGAGTTGTTGTTGAGGCTGGGGTTGGAACTGTTGCGGAGGTTGGGGCTGAAACTGTATAGCCCTAAGCGGTTGGGCATTGCCAGGTTGATTTGCCCTCACAATTGTTTCCGGGCGAACCCCTGGGCAATTGTTGGCGTAATGCCCTCTCGCTCCGCAATTGAAGCAGTTCACATTGTTTGCCGTGCACATTCCTTTGTGCACCCTATGGCATTTAGGGCATGGAGGAGCCCTCGTCTGTTATTGTGGGCCTCTTGTCGGTGGAGCAAAAGCTGCCCTCTTCCAACCTTGCCCTGGTTGGACCATGTTTCCTTTCCATGGGCGTTTGTGACTCGCATCCCCATAGCTTCCCCGGTTGTTATTTCTACGATTTGGTTCCCACTTCCCCTTTCCATTGTCCATCGCGTTATGTGTCAGAGCCGACACTGACTTATCGTCGGGCAATGCTGCCTCAATATCCAAAGCTCGTGCAAGAGCTTCAGTATAGGTCAGGTCTCCATGGCTGGCGAGAGACATCCGTATCTCTGGCCTCAGACCCGATCTGAATTTTTCCGACATTTTCAAGTCGGTGTCTACCTGTTCCGGTGCATACCTCGACATGTGGCAGAAAGTGCGATCATAGTCGGTCACAGATAGTTTCTCTTGCTTCAGCAGGAAGAATTCTGTTCCTTTCTCTTCCTATAACTCCTGGGTATGTACTTGTCATACAACTCTTTCTTAAAGTCCTCCCACGAGAACTCTTCCAGTTGCTCGGCAGTAAAGGTCTTCTTTCTGGCCTCCCACCAGAAGTCTGTGGGTCCATTAAGTTGGAACGTTACACAGGACAGTCGCTCCTGTGCTGTGCATATCAGAAAATTGAAGATTCGTTTAGTGGTTCTCACCCATTGCTCAGCCTCCTCTGGGCTTCCCTTTCCGTTGAAGACAGGAGGGTTCTGTCTTAGGAATAATTCCTCGATCCTGCGATCGGGTTGAGGTGGAGGTGGTTGGGGTATGTCTTCAGCTTCTTGCTCGGGAATCCTACCCCTTCCTGTAGGTCTTCCCCGACCTCTGCCTCTGGGTTCTTGTTCCGGGTTTCTTCTCGGAGGCATTCTGCTATAAAAACATATAATCGTTAATCACTTGTCTCTTTCATAACTTGACACGCATAATATCACTATAGCCTCATTGCATAATGATTTTAAATAAAGCATGACATCTCTTTTCATCCCAAAATTTCGCTGCAAAAGCCCACTCGGGGTCGTATATATATAGATAACCAAGCTCTGCCATAGGCAGGATGTTCAAAACCCAATAGCCCAAAAAGCAAAACATAATTCTCGGCTCACACGTCCTTTCAAATCAACGAGTTTCTCGTCCCATCAAAAACCATACATGAAAAGAAGACAGCAAATGCTAAACACAACAAAAATCTAATCAAGCTTTCATCTGAAGCCTTCATCTGGCATCTTCCTACTCTTCGGAATCCTCCTCACGAGAACGTACTCCCGATGATCCTGCACCGTCATCTCCGTACATCGGTATGTCCCGCATGGGGTTGAAGTCATCGTCGCCATATAGCTCATAGTCATGGCGAATCGGGCTATAGCCATCGAAAGCTTCCGATACGCTTATCCGCGCTGTCCGGCGAAAAAGCTCTACTGGAGGTGGTGGAGCCGTCATAGGTGGTAGGGGTGGTAGTGGTGGATGTCTGGGATGTCAACGAGCGATGGAGGGAAAACAGGCTCTCCCAAAGCTCTCGGGCGTCTTGCTCTATCAAGCAGCGGGTGCGCCTCATCAAATAGGAATGGAGGCACCACCGTGTCAATGCATCTCGGGACCTCGAGATACAACCACTCCGCGACTCATCCCGCGGTGTACTCCGTGGAGGAGATATGGTCCCCGGTGCGGCTCAGTAAATCTTTGTATCGTAAGTCAGATGACTCACGAATCTGGGCAGATCTCCAAACAAATCGTAGCCTCCGGGCACACGATATATGTAATCTCCCGATACCTCTCGGGCATAATCCTCCCAATCGCATGGAAGTCAAGTCAAGAGACGTCTGATGCCGTCATAGTCCGTCGCTCCGTAGGCTCGAGCATTCCTCCACAGTCGAAGGTAATACATGAGGAACTCGCCTAGGTCCTCACCAGCGCACATCCAACTCTCACGGTAGGTGCGCATCACCTCCTCGGGGGTAGGGTGTGGTCCTATCCTCCTCCTAGCGATGTATCGCATCTCCTCCATCTGTCACGATCAAAACTATCATAGGTCAGACTAGCGTCATCTCATAAGCAGGCAAGTATAACTTAAGCACATCAGATAAGCAACTAGGTTAAAACTAAACAACTTATAAGGTAGGTAACGTCATAAGGCATAGCACACATCATAATATACTCTTACTCTTACCCGGAAACGTACTATCTAAAAGCGTTCTAATGCATAGGCTATGCTATGAGATCCTTGTTCTAAACAAAACACTTGAACTATAGTTCAACAGACTCTAGCGTATTCTGGAGACAGAATTAGGAATTCTGTCCTTCATAACAAATGAAGATCAGGGTGTCAGGAGTACGCAGGTGAAAACCTCGCGTAAATTGGAGTCCTAACGAAAGAGAACTGGCTAAAACAAATTTACTGTGCAGTGCAGGAAATTTGCGCGATCGTGCCAAAAATCCGAGGCATAAGCCGACGTAATACGACTACCATATCCACGTCTTTATGTTGAGGCTGAACATTCTGAAGTCGTAATTGATGTCCATGTCATAACCCATGTCGACGGTCACTCATGTCGAAGTGGTGATGTAATGTCGACGTCGTTCATCTCCAAGGTTGAGGTCGTCCTTGTTTATCTTCACATTTGCCTTTTATCGTTTGAGTTCGAGGCTATCGTCACATTCATTCTCCCTATCGTTCTTTTGTTCTCGTAAGGGGAAAGAAGTTCATACTTCTACGTTCTTTCACGATACGTGAGCATGCTCCTTAGAGTCTATGTTCTTTTTGTGATAACATATCGTTCATCATAAACAAAATTTTTAAATTTGGAGACAAGGAAATAAGGTTTCAAAATGATAACATAGCCAATTCATACATGTATAACAAATGAATTCATTATTTCCATGTTGATCATTCAACTCAGATCAACCATATACTTTCATCTCAAAACTTGATCACTTGCATAAATTCTCGTTTGATTTTCAAAAATCAAAGTTTTGAAAAATTTTCTTGCTCACACTTTCACTTCAAACATCATACATTTCTTTACCCAACATGGGTCTACTTTCATCGATTTCCAAAAACAAGGTTTTGAAATCTTCCCTTTTTCTTCCAAATATACTTCCAACTTGCTCAACATTCAAAACTCTTCATTTCATGAGTTTGAGAAAGAAATCAGTTACCTTTTTCCTGGTTGAGCTCGATGTGATGGAGTGTTGAGAGAGTCGTGATTTCTAGAAGTCCAGTGACTCGATCTAGACTTAGATTTTAAAAGAATTTGGGTTTCAAAGAGCAACGGTGCTCTGATACCACTCTGTCACGCCCCCGCCCCGGATGACCCGGACTGGAGGGTGAACTGATACTAGGAATAGTATCTGGGGTCACGAAGCTAATATAAAGGTACATACCAAAAGTAAACTAACATGCTTGAATCTAACATAAGGTGATATAAAAACAATTCAAGTGGTTTAGGCCATCAGACCCAAAGACTGACAATGATCCGACGGACCTCAATAATATGTGTCACATTATCCTCTAATAGATCCATAAGATATTATTGATCTGAAAGACTTTAACAATTCATAACAGTAAACATAACATAACCAAGTTCAGAGATTGCAGCGGAAAGTGTGTGAATACATATATGGAGATATGTATTCAAGGTGAAACCACAAATTCTTAACAAAAACAGTCAAGGACATTGGACTCCTCAACACTTCCTCCATCACCATCATCAGAGCTCAACCTGCACATTTAAAAACAAACATGCAGGGCTAAGTACAAGATTGCACTCAGTGGACTCATGCCGAAAACATTTTATCGTAATTGAATTACACTGCCAATATCATGGTAAGTCACAAGGGTTTTAGTTGAAATGCCTTGTGCTTACTAAAACATTTTCAGTTCGTAAAAGTCGCTTGGCCAAGCATTTTTCTTGGTGTGTATGATCCGTATCCCACATTCTCATCATAACATCAAAGATCAAACGTCGCGAAGGAGGCCTCCTCAGCGGCGCCGGACCGGCCGTGGTGCCACCTGACTCACGGTCCCGTTAAGTGTACCGTTAACCCTAGCCGGGCATAGTCTTTGGCATAGGATCCGATATCGATTTCATAAAAAGGTTGGGCGCGACCCAACAAAAGACATTTCATATCATGTCATCCAACCATCACACCATTCATGCACTTCATATCATATCATTCCAACCTTCACACCATTCATAACGGATAGGATCCATACACAAAACATGAATATTTTTGGCAGGTAATATAATAAACATTTATCAACAGTTGAAAAATCAGCATTGTAAATAAACTCATTTTGGAAGAATAGTGAAGTCACATTTTGTTTGAAAAGTAAGCCCACCTGGACTACAGTTCGTCTTAAATTGAGTCCTAGGTTTGATTGCTCGTCAATGTCCGGTCGCCTCGTTCGTGTCCGCACCTTTACGCAAAAGCGATATTTTAGTACGTCGTTCACGTTTCTCGAGACCTCAAAGTCTGAGATAACCTTCGATATTTAATATCGATGTAAACTGAATTCCTTAACGAATTCAATACGTTTTCAAATACGTATTTTAATTGAATAGTTCTCGTTCTTCGAGATATGTTCAATTATTTCGTTTTAACCTTTCCGGTTTAAACGTTCAACGTAATATAAGTATGTTTCTCGATATAAGGATTTCATTTACGAATCCTTTTCTTACTAATGAGATATCTTGACTCAATTAGTGCGTCTTACGGCGTATTGGCGTATTTATCGAGCGTATTTTGTATGTTTGACTTTAAAAGTCGGCGAAGTCGACACAAGTCGACAAAGTCAACAATTCTGACTTTCAAATAGTAATTTCTCACTATTTCGTTTAATAAATCAATTTTCATTCGATTTCAAAACGTAAAGTCCTATTTCTCGATTTGTCACGTAAATCAAAGGACTTATTAATATTTTTCGCAAATATTAATCTTTTTAATAATAAAATCATATAATTTTGATTAATAACGTTATTAAATATAACGTTTGTCTCAAACATTGTAATCCATGTTTATAAAATTTTATAAAAACCAAATATGTCTAAAATAATTATTTGACATATAATTTATTATTAAACTTGATTAAAAAGGATTTAAAATCCTTATAAATTCTCAAAAATTCTCGGTATTTATATAAAAATTACCAAACGATTTCCTAATTTTTTTTCTAAATTAATATAGTGTATTATTATACACTATGGTCTATAATAAGTATTAATGTCATCAAAATGATATTCGATCATCACTTATTAATATATATATAGTCACGGTAATTCCATTTAATTATGGAATAATTGTCCAATAATTTCCAAAATTGTTATACACTTAGTATAATGTTCCAACATTAATATATGACATATTTATCATCTATAGTCCATCATAAACAATTAGTTACCAAGGATTAAATTAAATGTGCAATCGGTAGTCACTAATTAATTACAAAACAATTACCAAACAATTCTTGATAATTCTAATCAAATTATATTATGCTCAAACATTATATTATAACATTGTAACATCATAACATCAACCAAAACCATTTGAAATCATCACCATATGAGCAATAGCTCTCGGCTTCTTTGATTTTTAATGGGTAATTGGTTTTCAAAAATTCCAACAATTGTATACTATGCTTATATACTATAGTACAATAATATAACATCATACATCCATCAAAAACCAATTGAATCATCACCTTAAAGAGCAATAGCTCACGGTTTATTTGATTTCAATGGGCATTTGATTTCCAAAAATTATAACAACTATACACTATGCTTATACACTATAGTATAACCATATAACATTATAACATTCATTAAAACCAATTAAATCATCACCTTATTGAGCAATAGCTCACGGTTTATTTGATTTAAATTAGCAATTGATTTCCAAAAATTCCAACAAAATTATGCAACACATAATCAATATACTAGATCAATAATATACCATTGCATGTTCAAAATAAAAATCATACGTTAAGATATGAACTCATATAGCTTTCGGTATTTTTCCAAAAATAAAGTATTTGATTTTCAAAAATTCTAAATAAATCATAGAACATATAATCAAGGCCCTAAAGCATTAATATGTCATTGCATGCTTAAAATAAAAATTATACACTAAGATACATAAATATATGCTCTCGGCTTTTTCAAAGAAATAGGCTAGGGTTTTTCAAAAATTACAAATAAATCACTATGGACTCTAAACACATCATAGAACAATAATCCATCCTTAAAATATTTAAAACATAATCGGTCATCATATAACATCTTATACATTTTTCGAAAATTATTTTAATCATGCTCAAGGGTTCGAAACACATATATCATTCTAAACTTATATTCTCATATCTTTGAAATAAAAATCATCAAGCACATACACATACTCAAAATCTCGAAAATAAGAACATTAGAACACATATATACACATATATAAATATGCTCGACATTTTCGAACAAATGAAGGATAAAATCGAAGCTATGTCCATGTTTTACCTTTGGAATGGTAGGGAATCCAAGAACAATATCTAGGTATCAATGGTTGTGAATGGAGAAGGAAAAAGATGAAGAAAATTTTAGAAAAATGGAGGAGAGGAGCTCTCGACTTTTCTGCAGAAAATGGAGAGAAGGGAGTGTTTTTGGGTGTTCTAAAAATTGGAATGGAGATAATGAGTATGGTGGAAGGAATGAGAAGAGTCCTCCTATGTTATCTCTCTCTCTCTCGATTTTTGCCAAGGAAAAGGATAAAATATTTGCATCCAAATGATGTAGATTTAGTGATCATTTGCTAGGCTAAAAAGGGTGTTCATGCATTGGGCAATAAAAAGGTGGAGATCATGCTTGTGTAGGGGGGTGTGGCCGACGGTTTTGTAGGTTCAAGGAGGGAGGATTTTAATTTCTTTGATCCATAATATAATGTACTAATCCATATATAATTATAGATGTATAATACATGCCATTAAAATAATTAAATCAACACATAGTGAAATTATTCGAAAATACCGTGAAAAATTAGGGCTAAAATATAAATCACACCTATTATTGATACTCATGTCGATTTCGCTCTAAATATACTCATATATATCATAATATATGATTTAGATAATAAATAATAGCATAGGAAAAAATAATGGTATCATTTTATGTGAAAAATCCTAGTTTTAGAAATTAGGGTTTTCGAAAATATATAAATTGAAATTATCGAGTTCCAAAGTTCAAAAATTTATTTTAATGCTTAATAATACTGTAATTATATAAAATGATAATAAGAAATTAATTATAATAATTTTCGGGTCATTAAACCTATTTTTCAAAACGTCCCAGAGCGTTGGCGTTAACGTCTCAAAGCGTCCATAATCGACTCATCTCAAAATGGTCGCGATAAGTTCGTACTTACTTAATAAATAATATTCCATTTAATAAGAATTAATATAGAAATTAATTCCAAGCTTATTGCTTGAAAATTTCATAAAATACGGCGTTCGATCGCAATCGACGTTAAAATTATACTGTCGAATTATTTCATAATATTCTATTCCTTAAGTCACAATCCTTAGTGAATATAAAAAGGAATCGTTATAACGATACTGAATCGAAATCAATATTCGATGACATACAGAAATAATATACGGCAAAACCCTAATTCACGGGTTTAAAATACCGTAATTAGACGTTCGTTTCTTTGGAATATTACAATAAATAAATTCATAGTTGCAGCGGAAAGTGTGTGAATACATATATGACGATTTGTATTCAAGGTAAAACCCAATTCTCAACAAGACAACAAGGACACTGGACTCCTCAACACTCCTCCATCACCATCGTCAGAGCTCAACCTGCACATTTAAAAACAAACATGCAGGGCTGAGTACAAGAAATGCACTCAGTGGACTCATGCCGAAAACATTTTATCATAAGTGAATTACACTGCCAATATCATGGTAAGACACAAGGGTTTTAGTTGAAATGCCTTGTGCTTACTAAAACATTTTCATCAGTTCGTAAAAGTCGCTTGGCTAAGCATTTTTTTCTTGGTGTGTATGATCTGTATCCCATATCCTCATTTCATCATAACAACATAGTTCGAATGTCGTGAAGGAGGTCTCCCTCTACGACACCGGGACCGGCCGTGAATTGTCCTTACAGCACACAGTCCCCTGGGTGTACACGTTAACCCTAGCCAGGCATTGTCTTCCGGCATAGGATCCGATATCGATTTCACAACTCAGTTGGGCGCGACCCAACAACATTCATAACATTTCATAACATCTCATAACATTTCATATCATTCATTCCGGATAGGATCCATACACAAAACAGAAACATTTTTGGCCGGTAATCTTGTAAACATTTATCAACAGTTGAAAATAAGCATTGTAAATAAATTCATTTGAAAATAAATTTAAACGAGAAAGCTCATATTTTATTTGGAAAAGAAGCCCCACCTGGACTATGGTTCGTCTTAACTTGGGTTCTTAGTTTGATTGTTCGTCAACGTCCCGTCGTTGCGTCCGCGTCCACACCTTTACGTAAAAGCGATGTTTTAGTACGACGTTCATGTTTCTCGAGACTTTCAAAGTCTAGAATAAACTTCGTGTAATACCCCGCAGAATTAGATGCCCAATTACGGTATTTAAAACCCGTAAATTAGAAATTCGCTGAGATGATTCAATCCATAAGATATCGAATAATGATTTCGATTATTTACGAAGGAATGAATTCCTATTTTATATTCACTGAGAATCGTGAATTAAGGAAATGAAGTTTATAAAGCGTATCGACAGTATTACTTTAACGTCGATTTCGTATCGAT
Source organism: Salvia rosmarinus (assembly GCA_036937905.1). Lineage (NCBI taxonomy): Eukaryota > Viridiplantae > Streptophyta > Magnoliopsida > Lamiales > Lamiaceae > Salvia > Salvia rosmarinus. Next base: position 48,527,785 of record CM072813.1, read on the forward strand.
AGTTAAAATGTCATAAATTTTTCTAAGCAATCAAGCTTAGAATTAAATTCCATTATTAATGGAATAATTTAATAAAGTGATTGCGACTTTATTACGACCATTTCGAGATGAGTCGATAATGAGCGTCATAACGTTTTCAAGCGTTAACGTTTTGAGATGAAGCAGCGTTTTAATCGATCAAGAAATTATAGGAATTAATTTCCTATGATTAGTATATGTAATTACAGTATTATTTAGCATTAAATCAATGCTAGATCATCAAAATTTGATAGTGACCAATTTTTCAAACGTTTGAAAACCCTAATTTTCGAACTCGATTTTTATCGCATAAAATGATGCCATTAATTTATCCTACGATATTATTTATCATCTAATCCATATGTTATGATATATATGTCTATTAATGGCATGGAAAATAAAAATTAGACCTATTACAAGTGTGAGAGCCGAGAGCTCCTAAGTGCTATAACAAAGTGTGTTGTTAATCTTCCCACTATTACATGTATCTAAGTGACATTTGATTAATTATAACCTAACTAAACCACTATTAAAATCTGATATATATACATATATATGTGTAAAATTTTGTGCATGTAATGTGAGTGTAGTGTGTAGTGTAGGTGTGCATGTGTGTAGAAGGACACATGCCCCTTAGGTGTCACCACCACAAGCACCCCACTACCCTTTCTCATCCTTTCTCCCACACGGCAACTTCCCCAACACCCTTCCATCCTCTCCAATTCTCCTCCAAACCAGCAGCAACAAGAAGATGAGAGCCCACTCCACCATTCTAAGAGAGGGAGACGAGCTCCTAGCAAGATGGACAGCCGAAGCCTTTCCAGGCTATGAGCCCTCTCCTCAGTCAACCCCTTCGATTCCTCACTAAATTTCACACCAAGGTGAAGAATCTAAACCTTGGACTCAATAGTGTTGAAGCTACATACATCCATGTACACATATATGCTTGAATGTGCTAGAATTATAAGTATAGGTGATTGCATGTTGTTAATCTGGACGAACAGTGATTTTATAAAATTAATAGTCTAAGTTACAGTGGTCCGATGATTGTGAATTTTTAATATGTTGAAATTATATGTGTCTAGTATGCCTCTGTAAAATTTCATGTCCATCCAACTTGATTTACTATTTTAATTGTATTTATCAAAAACACTGCACAAATCTGTGAAATCTCCGTGTTCATCACCCATAGTCCGTGGCTTTCATTTTAAGTTTGGCTAATGATAAAACTCTAATATTTGGCAGAAACATAATTTAGCATGTCTAGAAGATTCATGTAAATTTTCAGAATTATCTAAAAATATTTACTATTTATTCCAGATTTTACAATTTAACTGCACAAAACTGTCACCGGAGTGATAGCTTGTGGTAAAATATTTTTATCTCCCAATCTATTGTGAATCATTTAGTGAGGCTTTTTCTGGATTAAACTAGACTTAAGTGTATTTTCAATATGATTGGTTTCATTACCAGATTCCTTATAATGAACTCACGGTGAATTTTTAAAGTTGATACATTACAGTAAGCTTTTTGGACAAACTGCCTTAGTGAAATTTTTCATGTAATAGGCTGTTCGAGTATGACTTTTACGTGAGATGTTCAAGCCATTTGTAGTCCGATTTGGACTTGGGTTTCTTCACAAGAAATGTTCCTCACCATGTCTAGTTATGATCTGGAAAGTTTTATCCCAAACCAAGTTTTATAGGTATACCTTTCATCGACCCAAAGTCACCTACTGAAACTGTCCATTTCAACTAGTCAACTTTGGACTTATGTATTTCTCGATCGTTAGATATTTTCTAGTATGGTCCTCATGAAATATGTAGTTCTTGTTACAAGGTTTCGAAATTGGTAGCCTGCAGCCATTTTGGCATTGTGAGTAAAAAGTTACGAGCCTCGCAAAACCCCTCGTCGTTAAGCTAAAACTGAAAATTATGAAAAAAATTTCTAAGTATAGAGGTCAGTTTGAGTTGCCCACTTTGAGACCCTATATCTCTAGAACCACGACTCTTTTGGATTTAATTCCTTCTTAGAACTTGTAGTACATGTTTAGAGGTTTCCAGAATGTATCTTTGTGTGACCATACGTATTCTGAATCGAGAGTTATGAATCGTCAAAGTACATCACTTGGGTTAATTTTAAGCTGTTTTGCTGATTTTCAAACACTTAAAATTTGACTAAGTGTAGAACTCCTCTATGTTATATGGTTGATATTAATTCATATTAATGACCATAATGTATAATAATATGCTATATGAATTTAGAAAAAAATTTGGAAATCATTTGGTAATTTTTGAGAATTACCGAGAGCATTAAAGGAATTATAAGGATTTTTAAATCCTTTTTAATTAAGAGTAATAATATATTATATTTCTAAATATTATTTTGGACATATTTGGGATTTATAAAATTTTATAAACGTAGATCACTATGTTTATAACGAAACGTTATATTTAATAACGTTATAAATGAATAATAAGGATTTATGGATAAATGGATTAATATCTAAGAAAAATATTAATAAAGTTCATCGATTTACGTGACAAATCGAGAATTAGGACTTTACAAAAAGAAATCGATTGGAAATCGATTTATAACATGAATTAGTAAGAAATTACTATTGAAAGTCAAAATTGTTGACTTTTAAAGTCAACGTACGAAATACGTTCGATAAATACACTAATACGCGTAAGGTGTACTAATTAGGTAAGAAACCTCATTAGTAAGAAAAGATTTCATAATTGAAATCCTTATATCGAGAAACGTATAAATACGTCGAACGTTTAAACCAGAAAGGTTAAAACGATACGGTTGAACGTATCTCGAAGAACGAGAACTATTGAATTGAAATACGTAATTGAAAAGCGTATCGAATTCATTAAGGAATTCAGTTTATATTGATATAGAATATCGAAGTTTATTCTCGACTTTGAGAGTCTCGAGAAACGTGAAAGACGTACTAAAACATCGTTTTTACGTAAAGGTGTGGACGCGACGCGACGGGTAGGACGCCGGCGAATACTCAAGTTTAAGGCGAACAATAGTCAGGGTGGGCTTTACTCTACTCAAAAATAAAATGCTTCTGAAATATTTATTTACGATGCTTATTTCAACTGTTGATAAAATGTTTACGAGATTACCTGCCAAAATATTTATGTTTTGTGTATGTATCATATCCATGAGATATTATGAGATGTTATGAAATGTTATGAATGTTGTTGGATCGCTCCCAACTTATGAATGAAAATCGATATCGGATCCTCTGCCGGAAGGACAATACCTGGCTAGGATTAACGTGTACACCTAAGGTGACTGTGTGCTGTAAGGACAATTCACGGTCGGTCACGGTGTCGTAGAGGGAGGCCTCCTTCACGACGTTCGACTATGATGATATGATGAAAGGATGTTAAGGGATATGGATCATACACACCATGAAAAATGCCTGGCCAGGCGATGATTTTTATGAACTGATAAAATGCTTTAAGCACAAGGCATTTTCAACTAAAACCCTTGTGTCTTACCATGATGTGGCAGTGTAATCTAAAAAAATGATAAAATGTTTTTGGCATGAGTCCACCGAGTGCATTCTTGTACTCACCGCATGTTTGTTTTAAATGTGCGAGTTGAGCGGATGATGGATGGGCGGTGTTGAGCAATAGGAATGTTGTCGCTGAAATGTTTATACCTTGATAGTACATCGTCATATGTACATATCACATGTTTTCTCCTGCAAGAACTTAATTTATGTAATATAGTCCAAGAACATAAATGACATATGTATTACGTTTTTGTTAAAAAGAGTCTCCTTGTTTTATTATCCCTGTTTAGAGTTATAGTCCATGTTAATCCGTACTTAGGATTTAGGGGCTGTGACACTTCGATATTCTATATCGATATAAATTGAATTCCTTAACGAATTCGATACGCTTTTCAATTACGTATTTCAATTGAACTGTTCTCGTTATTCGAGACACGTTCAACTGCTTCGTTTTAACCTTTCCGGTTGAAACGTTCAACGAATTTATACGTTTCTCGATATAGGGTTTCAATTATGAAATCATTTCTTAATAATGAGGTATCTTACCTAATTAGTACGTCTTACGCGTATTAGCGTATTTATTGAACGTATTTTCGTACGTTGACTTTAAAAGTCAACAAAGTCAACAATTTTGACTTTTCAATAGTAATCTCTTACTAATTCATTTTATAAATCGATTTCAATCGATTTCTTTTCGTAAAAACCAAATTCTCGATTTGTCACGTAAATCGATGAACTTTATTAATATTTTTCTCAAATATTAATCCATTTAATCATTAAACTATATATTTTGTTTGTAACGTTATTAAATATAACGTTTCGTCACAAACATAGTAATCTATGTTTATAAAATCTTATAAAATCCAAATATGTCTAAAACAATTATTAGATATTATTAATCTTAATTAAAAAGGATTTAAAAACCCTTATAAATACATAAAAGCTTACGGTAATTACGGAAAATTACCAAATGGTTTTCAAAAAAATTACTAAATTCATATAGTGTATTATTATACACTATGGTCATTAACATGTATTAATATCATCCAAATAATATTCGATCATCACCTTATTAATCTTATAAGGTCACGGTAATTTCAAATAATTATGAAATAATTGTCCAACAATCCTCAAAAATTTTATACACCTAATACAAGGTTCCAACATCAATATATAACACATTTATAACCTATAGTCCATCATAAACAATTTATTCATCAAGGAATAAATCTTTAATGCTCATGGTAATATCCAAATTTAATACTAAACACTTTGTAAAAATTCCAACAAAATTATATCATGCTTAACCATTATAGTATAACAATATAACATCATATCATCTACCAAAACCATTTGAATCATCACCTTCTTAATCTTAAAGCTCATGGCCTTTTTGATTACTCATGGGTATTTGGTTTCAAAAATTCTAATAATTATACACTATGCTTATACACTATAATATAACAATATAACATTATAACATTCATCAAAAACCATTTGAATCATCACCTTAAGGAGCTTATAGCTCACGTCTTATTTGATTTTAAAATGGTAATTGATTTCTAAAAATTCCAACAAAATCATGTAACACATAATCAATGTACTAGATCATCAATATACCATTGCATGTTCAAAATAAAAATCATGCACTAAGATACAAATTAAATAGCTCACGGTCCTTTTGTAAAAATAGTGCATTTGGTCTTCAAAAATTCTAATAATTTCATGGAACATATAATCAAGGTTCTAGAGCATTAATATGCCATTGCATGTTCAAAATAAAAATCATACACTAAGGTACCTATTTATATGCTCACGGTAATTTTTGAAATAGGGCATAGGGTTTTTCAAAAATTCCAAATAAATTACTATGAACTCTAAACATATCATAGATCAATAATCCATCCTCAAAATAATTTGAAAACAATCGGTCATCAACAAATATTTTTATACATTTTCGAAAATAATTTTTAAACATGCTCTAAGGTTCAAACATTATATATATATAGGCTAGATCCTTTCAAACATTTCACATGCAATAACATATGTTCATCCTAACATACATTTCCTTATTTTTAAAAAAATAAAATCATCAAGAACATAAACATGAACAATATTTCATACTCAAGAACATTAAAACATACATACACATACTATGAACAAGTCTCGATTTTTCTTGAACAAATGAGGATGCAAATCGGTACTATGGTCCTTATTTTACCTTTGGAATGGTAGGGAATCCAAGAACAAGGTATAGGTATCAAGCTTGTGAAGAGAGGAAGAGAAGAAGATGAACAAAATTTTCGAAAATGGGGAGGAGTTGCTCTAGGTTCTTCAGCAAAAATGGGATAGGAATGGAGAGTTTGGGGTGTTTGAAAAGAGTGAGGGAGTATAATGAATAAAGTGGGGTGAAGGGGAAGAGTCCCTCCCCTATAATCCTCCCTCTCTCTCTCTCGGTCACACACACAAAATATTAAAAAAAATGGCAGCAATTTGGTTAGTGGGATGGTGATCATTAGCTAGGCTAAAAAGACTCCTCATGGATTGGGCAATAGAAAAGGAGTGAGCATGCACAAGGGATGGGGTTAGCCGTCGGTCATTAGGGTCCAAAAAGGGTGGATTTTATTTTTCTTATACAATAATACTATGTATTAATCTATATATAAATCATAGATATAAAATGCATGTCATTTAAATAATTAAATCATCACATAGCAATAATACACGAAAATTGGCGTGAATTAGGGCATAAAATATAGGTCACGCCTATTATTATTTCTCAAGCCTTTTTCGTGCCAAAAATACATATATATGTCATAACATATAGTTTAGATAATAAATAATAGCATAGGATAATTTAATGGTATCATTTCATGTGAGAAAACCCTAGTTTTCAAAATTAGGGTTTCGAAAATCACATAATGTAATTATCGAGTTCTCTATGCTTTAATATTGATTTTAATGCTTAATAATACTGTAATTATATAAAATAATCATAGGAAATTAAATAATATAATTTCCGGATCATTAAACCCATTTTTCAAAACGTCTCTAAACGTTGACGTTCAAAACGTCTCAAAACGTTAATAATCGACTCATCTCAAAATGGTCGTAGTAAGTTCGTACTTACTTCATAAATAATATTCCATTAATATAGGAATTTAATTCTAAGCTTTGCTACTTAGAAAATTTCATAAAATTCTGACGTTCGATACGTAATCGACGTTGAAATTAGACTATCGAACTACTTCATAACATTCTATTCCTTAATTCACAATTCTTAGTGAATATAAAAAGGAATTCGTTACTACGTTACTGAATCGAAATCAATATTCGATGTCATACAAAAATAATATACGGTAAAACCCTAATTTACGGGTTTAAAATACCGTAATTAGACGTTCGTCTCTTCGGAATATTACATTTCACCCCCCTTAAAAGAAATTTCATCCCGAAATTTGCATACCTCTAGAAAAATAAATCGGGGTATCGTTCTTTCATGGCGTCTTCAAGTTCCCATGTGGCTTCCTCTTGTCCGTGGTGTCCCCACAACACTTTGACTAGCGGAATCGACTTGTTTCGAAGTTGCTGAACTTTATGGTCGAGTATTGCCGCTGGTTCCTCTTCGTAGCTCATGTCTGGCTTGAGGATCACGTCGTCTTGATGGATTACGTGCTTTGAATCGTGTACGTATTTTCGTAATTGTGACACGTGAAACACATTGTGAACATTCCCCAAATTTGGCGGAAGAGCCAACCTATAAGCTACTGGACCTATCCTCTCTAGGATCTCATAAGGTCCTATAAAGCGGGGTCTCAGCTTTCCTTTCAGTCCAAACCTGACAATCCCTTTCGATGGAGAGACTTTAAGAAACACTTTATCTCCGTCTTCAAACTGCAGCTCAGATCTACGCGTATCAGCGTAGGATTTCTACCTATCTTGAGCTTCTTTTATCCTTAGCCTAATTTGTCGGACGATCTCAATCATCTCGTTCACTGCTTCTGGCCCTATGATTTTTCTCTCATCCACTTCATCCCAATAAAGTGGTGATCTACATTTCTTGCCATACAAGGCTTCGTATGGGGCCATACCAATCGTCGCTGATAGCTATTGTTGTAGGCAAACTCAATAAGGGTAAATGTCTTCCCATTTGCACTTCGATCCAACACTCTTGTTCTCAATATATATTCTAGTGTCTGGATCGTTCGTTCCGACTGTCCATCAGTCTGTGGGTGAAATGCCGTACTGAAGTTCAATTTCGTATCCAATTCTTTTTGTAAGCTAATCCAGAATCTGGATGTGAACTTGGAGTCTCTATCAGAGGTAATAGATTTTGGCACTCCATGTAGTCGTATAATTTCCTTAACGTACAGCTGGTCTAACTTGTCAGATCTATAGGTACTTTGAATTGATAGAAAATGAGCACTCTTTGTGAGTCTATCAACAATTACCCATATAGCGGTATTCCCTCTTTTCCCTCTTTTTGATTTGGGTAAGTTCGTAACGAAGTCCATCGTTATCTCGTCCCACTTCCACTCGGGTATTTCTAACGGCTGTAACTTTTCGTATGGGCGTTGATGTAACGCTTTCAACTGTTGGCAAACAAGACAGCGTTCTACGAAAGAAGCTATGTCTCGTTTCATGCCTTCCCACCAGAACTTTTCCTTCAGGTCTTGGTACATCTTAGTACTACCTGGGTGGGCGGTGTAGGGTGTATCGTGAGCCTCACTCATTATCTCATTCTGGAGCTCTGCGTCGTCCGGAACGCATATCCTTCCTTCAAACAATAAGGCGTTGTCCGACGCCTCTTGGAAATTCTTAAATCCTCCAGACCTTACCCTTTGTCTGATCTTTTCTAACTTTTCCTCCATCCTTTGTCTCTCGACAATCCTTTTTCTTAAATCAGACGTCAATGTGAGTGTTGCGATACAACTCATGATCGTCTCTGGTTGTTCAACCAATTCAATCCTCATTCTTTCAAACTCCTCAACGAGTTTCTCTTCTTATGTAAAGAGACATCCTAGCTTGGTTTGATTCTTACGACTTAAGGCATCAGCTACTACATTCGCTTTGCCCGGGTGATAGTTAATACCAAAGTCGTAATCCTTTACTAGTTCAAGCCATATTCGTTGTCTCATATTTAAGTCTCTTTGTTCGAAGAAGTACTTCAAACTCTTATGGTCTGTGAAGATCTCACATCTCACTCCATAGAGATGGTGTCTCCAAATTTTCAGTGCATGAACTACTGCTGCTAACTCCAAGTCATGAGTTGGGTAGTTCAGTTCATGTGGTCTGAGTTGTCGAGATGCATAGGCTATCACCTTTCCTTCTTGCATCAAAACACAACCCAGTCCAGTCTTAGAAGCATCCGTATAAACTACATATTCTTTGTCCGCTTCTGGGACTGCTAGCACTGGTACACTTGTCAACTTTTCCTTGAGTTTTTGAAAACTCGCCTCACATTCGTCAGTCCAGTTGAACTTGATTCCTTTTCGGAGTAGCTGGGTTATTGGCCTTGCGATTTTGGAGAATCCTTCGATGAATCTCCGATAGTAACCAGCTAATCCTAAGAAACTCCTGATCTCGTTCTGAGTTCTCGGCGATTTCCATCCTTGCACTGCTTCTACTTTGGCTGGATCCACTTTTATGCCTTCTGCAGACACGATGTGTCCAAGGAACATTACTTCCTTCAGCCAAAACTCGCATTTGCTAAACTTAGCAAAAAGTCTTTCATCTCTCAAGGTTTGCAACACTATTCTTAGATGTTCCTTATGATCCTCTTTATTCTTTGAATAGATAAGGATATCATCTATGAAGACCAAAACAATTTATCAAGAATGGATGAAATACTACATTCATGAGGTCCATAAATCTGGTGGTGCATTGGTTAATCCGAACGGCATAACTATGAACTCATAGTGGCCATATCTGCTTTGAATGCGATCTTAGGTACATCTTCTGGCCGTATTTTCAGTTGATGGTAGCCTGACTTGAGATCAATTTTCGAGAACACACCTGCCCCTCGTAATTGATCAAACAGGTCATCAATCCTTGGCAAAGGATATTTGTTCTTGAGTGTCATCTTGTTCAGCTCTCGATAATCGATGCACATTCTCAAAGAACCATCATTTTTCTTGACGAACAAAACAGGCGCTCCCCAAGGTGAAACACTGGGTCTTATGAAACCTAGTTCCAACAATTCTTGAATTTGGATCTTCAGTTCCTCCAACTCCTTTGGGGCCATCCTATAGGGCGCCTTTGACACTGGAGCCGATCCGGGTTCCAAGTCGATGGTGAACTCTAATTGTCTATCAGGAGGTAATCCTGGTAGATCTTCGGGAAATACATCCGAAAATTCTCGAACAACTTCTATGTCCTCAATCCTCGCTTCTGGTTTATCTTCCCCGTTCAAGTAGACGAGAAATGCATGGCATCCTTTCTGGTTTATCATCCTTCTCGCCTTCAGTGCTGACACAATCAGGATTCTCCTTCCCATGCTGATTCCATGAAAATGCGTAGCCTCTTGTCCAGGAAAGTGAAACGAAATTTTCCTTTCCTTGCAAAGAATTGTGGAATGATTTCTAGCTAACCAGTCCATTCCTAGGATTATATCTACATCACCCATGGGTATTATGTTCAGATCATTTGCCAGAACCTTAAGTGATCCTAGTGTCAATTCTAGGTTCGAGCAGATATGTGTAACAGTCATAATCCCTCCTATAGGTGAAGAGATTCTCATATCCTGACTTGTCTTTTCAGACCTAAGTCCCAACATTTCTACGCATGATTTTGCTATAAAGGAATGCGAAGCACCCGTATCGAACAATATTATAATAGGTATGTTGAGAAGAACTCCCATACCGCCAGTTTCCTCGATTTTGTTAGATTCGCCTCCGGTATAAGGCATACGCCCTAACCTGGGCCGGTGAGGTCGACGGGTGCTTGCCCTCGCTGATTCTGCGTCTTTGCACAGGCTGCTCTTCTTTGGCGTTGTCGTGGTGGTGGTCGCCTTGGTTGTTGAGGTTCTGCCACTTCTTTGGTGGAGTTCTTTGTTGGGGTTCTTTGTTGAGGTGAAATTTGGAATTATTCGGAGGTTGAAATGAAATCATAGCCCTAGCGGTGGGCGTTGCCGGGTTGATTTTCCCTCACAATCGTGTCCGGGCGTACCCCTAGGCAATTGTTGGCGTAGTGCCCTCTCATTCCGCACTTAAAGCAATTCACATTGCCTGCCATGCACATTCCTTTGTGCATCCTATGGCATTTAGGGCATGGAGGAGCCCTCACTTGCTCCTGTGGGCCTCTTGCCGGAGGAGAAAAAGCTGCCCTCTTCCAACCTTGCCCTGGTTGGACCATGTTTCCTTGCCATGGGCGTTTGTGACTTGTATTCTCATAGTTTCCCCTGTTGTTATTTCCGTGACTTGCTTCCCACTTCCCTTTTCCTTTGTCCATTGAATTCTGCGTCTGGGTTGACACCGGCTTGTCTTCAGGCATTGCTACCTCAATATATAGGGCTCGTGCAAGAGCCTCGGTATAGGTCAGGTCTCCATGGCTGGCGAGAGACATCCGTATCTCTTGCCTTATACCTGATCTGAATTTCTCCGACATTTTCAGGTCAGTGTCTACTTGCTCCGGTGCATATCTCGACTTGTCGCAGAAAGCGCGATCATAGTCGGTTACTGACATCCTTTCTTGCTTCAGCATGAAGAATTCATGCTCTTTCCTCTTCCTGTAGCTCTTTGGAATGTACTTATCATACACTTCTTTCTTAAAGTCCTCCCACGAGAACTCTTCCAGTTGTTCAGCGGTGTAGGTTTTCTTTCTGGCCTCCCACCAGAAATCAGCAGGTCCATTCAGTTGGAATGTACACATGACAGTCGCTCTTGCGCTGTGCATCTTAGGAAGTTGAAAATTCGCTCAATGGTTCTCACCCATTGTTCAGCTTCCTCTGGACTTCCTTTTCCTATGAAGACAGGAGGGTTCTGTCGTTGGAACAGTTTCTCTATCCTGCGATCAGGTTGAGGTGGAGGTGGTTGGGGTATATCCTCTGCTTCTTGTTCGGGGATTCTACCTCTTCCCCTTGGTCTTCCTCGTCCTCTGCCTCTAGCTTCTTGTTCCGGGTTTCTTCTAGGAGGCATTCTGATATATAAGGCATATAATCGTCAATCACTCATCACTTTCATAGCTTAACATACATAATATCATCATAGCCTCATTGTAAAACGATCTTAAATAAAACATTTCGTCCTTGACATAAATAATTTTGCCGCAAAAGCCCCTCGGGGTCATAGATATATGTATAAATATCCAAGAGCTCTGCCGTAGGTAGGATGTTCAAAAACCAATGGTCATATAACAAAACATAAATCCCGGCTCACACGGCCTTTCAAAACATCGAGTTTCCCATCAAATCCAGACATAAAAGGAACTAGCATACATGCTAATCATAACAAAAATCTAATTAAGATTTCATCTAATGCCTTCATCAGGCATCTTCCTACCTTCATCATCATCGGGGTCCTCTTCCTCTTCAGGATCCTCTTCATCATCAGAATCATCTTTGCGTGCACGTACTCTAGATGGTCCTGTTCCGCCGTCTCCTACCATCGGTATGTCGCGCATGGGGCCGAAGTCATAGTCGCCATACAAGTCGTAGTCATGGCGAATCGGGCTGTAGCCATCGAAAGCATCCGATACGCTCATCCGCGCTGTCCGGCGGAAAGGCTCTACTGGTGGTAGTGGAGCTGTCATAGGTGGTAGAGGTGGTAGTGGTGGACGTAGGGGGTGTCCACAAGCCAAAGGAGGAAAGACAGGCTCTCCTAATTCTCTCGGGCGTGCTGCTCTATCCAAACGAGCGGGCACGCCTCGTCAAACAGATATGGAGGCTGGCGGGTCAATCTGTCTCGGGACCTCGGTATCTGACCACTTCGCGATTCATCCCACGGTATACTCTCGTGGAGGAGATAAGGTCCCCGGTGCAGCTCCATATATCTTTGTATCGTAAGTCGATGACTCACGAACACAGGCGGATCTCTAACGGATCATAGCGCCAACCGCTCGGTATATGTAATCCCCTGACACCTCTCGGGCGTAGTCCTCCCAATCACAGGGGAGTATGGCTAAGAGACGTCTGATGCCGTCGTAATCAGTCGCGCCGTAGGCTCGGGCATTCCTCCAAAGCCGAAGGTAATACATCAGGAACTCGCCTAGGTCCTCACCAACGCACATCCAACTCTCACGATAGGTGCGCATCACTTCCTCGGGGGTAGGGTGTGGTCCTAGCCTCCTCCTAGCTATGTATCGCATCTCCTCCATCTGTCACGATCAAAACTAACATAAGTCAAACTAACGTCATCCGATAAGCAGATAAGGATATCTTAAGAACATCTGATAAGCAACTAGGTTAAACTAAACAATCTATAAGGTAGATACACGTCACAGGGTACAACACATATCATATCTTATATTCTATTCTACTCGGAAACGTATATCCAAAAGCGTTCTAAGGTATAGGCTATGCTATGAGATCCTTGTTCTAAACCAAACACTTAAACTAACGTTCAACAGACTCTAACATATTCTGGAGACAGAATTAGGAATTCTTTTCTTCATAACAAATTAAGTTCAGGACGTTAGGAGTACGTAGGAGAAAACCACGCATAAATCAGAGTCCTAACGAAAGAGAACTGGATAAAACAAATTTACTGCGCAGTGCAGAAAATTTGCGCGATCATGCTAAAATCCGAGGCATATGCCGGCGTAATATGACTATCGTGTCCACGTATTCATGTTGATGCTGGGCATTCTGAAGTCGAAGTCCACGTCATAGTTCGAGTCGACGGTCACCCATGTCGAAGTTGTGATGGAATGCCGACGTCGTTCACTTCCAAGGTTGAGGTCGTCCTCGTTCATCTTCACGCTCGTCTTTTACCGTTCGAGCTCGAAGCTATTGCTACTTTCATTCTTCCTATCGTTCTTTTGTTCTCGTAAGGGAAAGGAAGTTTGTACTTCTATGTTCTTTCACAATATGTGATCATGCTCCTTAGAGTCTATGTTCTTCTCAAGGTAACATATCCATATGCCTTCATAAGTCTCAAGATAATTACAATTTCAAAACAACATCATAACAAATTTTGAAATTTGGAAATAAGGTTTCAAAATGACAATATAGTCAACTCATATAGGTATAATAAATTGAATTCATCCTTTCAACACTGATCAATCAACCCAATTCAAATATATACTTTCATCTCAAATCTTGATCACTTGCATAATTTCTCGTTTGATTTCAAAATCCAAGTTTTTGAAAAAATTTCTTGCTCAAACTTTCATTTCAAACATCATACATCTCTTTACCCAACATGGGTCTACTTTCATTGATTTCCAAAATAGAGTTTTGAAATCCTCATTTTTCCTTCAAAAATATACTTCTAAACTTGATCATCATTCAAAACTCTTTATTCCATGAGTTTGAGAAAGAAATTTAGTTACCTTTTTCCCGGTTGAGCTCGATGTGATGGAGTGTTGAGAGTAGTCAGCAGATTTCTAGAAGTCCAGTGACTCAATCTAGACTTAGTTTTGGAACGAATTTGGGTTTCAAAACAGCGATGCTCGATACCACTCTGTCACGACCCCACTCCGGATAACCCTGGACTGGAGCGTGACTAATACTAGGAATAGCATTTAGGGCAAAGGCTATTAAAAGATGCATATCAAATGTAAACTAGCATGCTTTGAACATAACATACGATGCTAACATATCAAACCAAGTGGGTTAGACCATCAGACCCAAAGACTAACAATGATCTGACGGACCTTAATAGTATATGTCACATTATCCTCCAACAGATCCAAAAGACATTAATGACCTGAAGGACTCCAACAATTCATATCATCTCATTATCATACATAACATAAATAAATTAAGAGTTGCAGTGGAAAGTGTGTGAATACATATATGACGATTTGTATTCAAGGTAAAACCCAATTCTCAACAAGACAACAAGGACACTGGACTCCTCAACACTCCTCCATCACCATCGTCAGAGCTCAACCTGCACATTTAAAAACAAACATGCAGGGCTGAGTACAAGAAATGCACTCAGTGGACTCATGCCGAAAACATTTTATCATAAGTGAATTACACTGCCAATATCATGGTAAGACACAAGGGTTTTAGTTGAAATGCCTTGTGCTTACTAAAACATTTTCATCGGTCAGTAAAAGTCGCACAAGCATTTTTTCTTGGTGTGTATGATCCGTATCCCATATCCTCATTTCATCATAACAACATAGTTCGAGCGTCGTGAAGGAGGCCTCCTCTCGACGCCGGGACCGCCCGTGGTGTCCTTACAAAGACACGCCCCACAGGTGTACACGTTAACCCTAGCCAGGCATTGTCTTCCGGCATAGGATCCGATATCGATTTCACAACTCAGTTGGGCGCGACCCAACAACATTCATAACATTTCATAACATCTCATAACATTTCATATCATTCATTCCGGATAGGATCCATACACAAAACAGAAATATTTTTGGCAGGTAATCTTGTAAACATTTATCAACAGTTGAAAATAAGCATTGTAAATAAATTCATTTAGAAATAAATTTAAACGATAAAGCTCATATTTTATTTGGAAAAGAAGCCCCACCTGGACTATGGTTCGTCTTAACTTGGGTTCTTAGTTTGATTGTTCGTCAACGTCCCGTAGTTGCGTCCGCGTCCACACCTTTACGTAAAAGCGATGTTTTAGTACGACGTTCACGTTTCTCGAGACTTTCAAAGTCTAGAATAAACTTCGATATTCTATATCGATATAAACTGAATTCCTTAACGAATTCGATACGCTTTTCAATTACGTATTTCAATTGAACTGTTTTCGTTCTTCGAGACACGTTCAACTACTTCGTTTTAACCTTTCCGGTTGAAACGTTCAACGAATTTATACGTTTCTCGATATAAGGGTTTCAATTATGAAATCATTTCTTAATAATGAGGTATCTTACCTAATTAATACGTCTTACGCGTATTAGCGTATTTATCGAACGTATTTTCGTAAATTGACTTTAAAAGTCAACAAAGTCAACAATTTTGACTTTTCAATAGTAATCTCTTACTAATTCATTTTATAAATCGATTTCAATCGATTTCTTTTCGTAAAAACCAAATTCTCGATTTTTCACGTAAATCGATGAACTTTATTAATATTTTTCTCAAATATTAATCCATTTAATCATTAAACCATATATTTTGTTTGTAACGTTATTAAATATAACGTTTCGTCACAAACATAGTAATCTATGTTTATAAAATCTTATAAAATCCAAATATGTCTAAAACAATTATTAGATATATAATATATTATTAATCTTAATTAAAAAGGATTTAAAAACACTTATAAATACATAAAAGCTTACGGTAATTACGGAAAATTACCAAATGGTTTTCAAATTTTTTTCTAAATTCATATAGTGTATTATACACTATGGTCATTAACATGTATTAATATCATCCAAATAATATTCGATCATCACCTTATTAATCTTATAAGGTCACGGTAATTTCAAATAATTATGAAATAATTGTCCAACAATCCTCAAAAAATTTATACACCTAATACAAGGTTCCAACATCAATATATAACACATTTATAATCTATAGTCCATCATAAACAATTTATTCATCAAGGAATAAATCTTTAATGCTCACAATAATATCCAAATTTAATACTAAACACTTTGTAAAAATTCCAAAAAATTATATCATGCTTAACCTTTATAGTATAACAATATAACATCATATCATCTACCAAAACCATTTGAATCATCACCTTCTTAAGATTAAAGCTCACGGCCTTTTTGATTACTCATGGGTATTTGGTTTCCAAAAATTATAATAATTATACACTATGCTTATACACTATAATATAACAATATAACATTATAACATTCATCAAAAACCATTTGAATCATCACCTTAAGGAGCTTATAGCTCACGGCTTATTTGATTTTAAAATGATAAATGATTTCCAAAAATTCCAACAAAATCATGTAACACATAATCAATGTACTAGATCATCAATATACCATTGCATGTTCAAAATAAAAATCATGCACTAAGATACAAATTAAATAGCTCTTTTGTAAAAATAGTGCATTTGGTCTTCAAAAAATTCTAATAATTTCATGGAACATATAATCAAGGTCCTAGAGCATTAATATGCCATTGCATGTTCAAAATAAAAATCATACACTAAGGTACCTATTTATATGCTCACGGTAATTTTTGAAATAGGGCATAGGGTTTTTCAAAAATTCCAAATAAATCACTATGAACTCTAAACATATCATAGATCAATAATCCATCCTCAAAATAATTTTAAAACAATCGGTCATAAACAAATATTTTTATACATTTTCGAAAATAATTTTTAAACATGCTCTAAGGTTCAAACATTATATATATATATATATATAGGCTAGATCCTTTCAAACATTTCACATGCAATAACTGTCACAGCCCCTCTAATCCAAAGGAGAGATTAAAGAGAACTGGAGCTTGGAACAGTGATTACAACACATTTAGTAAGAATAATCAAAGACTTCAAATTAATACTTATCGAACTTCGATAATCAACCTTATTTACAAGGCAAAAGTAATTTACAGATATAAGGCTACAAGTCCTTAAACAGAAGGTTCGATAATTTGGAGAGAATAGGCTGTCAACATCAACATACAATAATATCCAAAATATACAGCGGAAAGCATGTGAATGCATATGTGACGATATGCACCCAAGGGTTCTTTCTTTCAAACATAATAAATACCCAAAAGACCTCTGACTATTCAACATCTCTTCTCCATCACCATCATCAGCTCAATCTGCACATTTAAAAACAAATATGCGGTGAGTACAAGAATGCACTCGATGGCTCATGCAAAATAATTTATCAATTTTGAATTACTCGCCCATCACAAGAATACACGAGGTTTTAATTTGAAATACTCGTGCTTACTAAATACTTTCTATCATTTTTCCATAAATATCGTTTGGCACAAGCATTTTTCCACGTATGTATGATCCATACCACCACAATAATTCATCGACAATAATTCCTTGTTGGAGGAGGCCTCCTCTCACGACGCCATGACCGCCGAGCACCATTTCAAAGACGAAATACAAATAATCGGTGCACAAAATCCGGGCCATCTCAAGACGGGATCTGAATTCTCCATCATCCTTGTGGGTACTTACAAGGATACGAATTCAAGCATGTCATAAAGTGGGAGCTACCCAACATTATGCATCAATAATCATGGATTGGATACATACATAAAACATAAATATTTTGGGCAGGTAATTAAATAATCATTTCATAAATATTTGCTTGCAATAAAGCATCATAAATAAATCATTTGATAAGTTCTATCAATTTGAGTATATCAAAGCCCACATTGACTTTTAAACGTCGATTCTCGGTATGCGTGATCTTTTCTGGTTGCGTGTGAGCCTTCACGTCCCACCTTTAAGCAAAAATTTACGTTTAGCATGTTGGCACGCTTTTCGAGATTTTCAAAGTTCATTCAACTTTGATAAATAAAATAATAATTCGACGTTTGGATAAATCTTAATACGTCGTTTCAACGCGTATTTCAATAAAAATAATTCTCGTGCTTCGAGAGAGACGTAATATGATCTACAGTCTCATTTTATCCTTTTAGGTTAAATATTTAACGTATAATAACGTTATTCAATAAAATGATTTCAATTATGAAATCTTTTCTCACAATTGAGATATTCGGATAAAAGTGTCGTTTTCACGTATTAGAGTATTTAACGAACGATTTCAGACGTTAATTTTGAAAGTCAACCTTTTGACTTTTCGTTATAAAACTTCAATAAACATATTTTAATGAATAAATTCAATATAAATCGATTTTCAATCGATTTCTTTTCATATAGCTTTAATCCTCGATTTTTCACGTAAATCGATAAACTTGATTAATATTTTCTTTCAATATTAATCTTTTAATACATTAAGCATTATTTATGCTTTCAACGTTATTTAATATAACGTTTCTTCGTAAACATAATATTCTATGTTTAATAATTCTCAAAAATTCAATTATGTCTAAAATAATTTCTAGACATATAATAAATTATTATTCTTGATTAAAAAGGAATTAAAATTCCTTATTTAAAACATATAGCTCACGGCTATATCAAATTTTTTCCAAACTTGTTCCAAAAATTCCAATAATTATACACAAGGCTCTAATATCAATATATATCATAATTATAACCTAAAGTTTAATATAATCAAACTATACACCATAGAATGATCAAAGGTAGCTCACGGCTACTTAGGGAATATATACCAAACAATTTTATAAAATCCTATAAAATTACACTATGCTTATATACTATCATATAGCACTAATTCATCATAATATCATGTAATAACACATTACAAACCATAAAACCATGCTTCTAGGTCACGGCTACTTTGAATAAAAATAGCTACACAAGTCCAAAAATTCTAATAAATTCCTACATCACCTAATTAATACCCTAGATCAACAATATGCTATTATATCATGCAAATAAAAATTATACACCAAGGTTCAAGGCTTAGCTTATTCACGGCAGCTTTGAAATTTTACACAAATGGATTCCAAAAATTTCTAAATTAATACCATGCACTCCTACAACATCATAGATCAACAATCCAACATCAAAATCATCCTAGCAATTTTCGAGTATCATCAAAATAATTTAAATAAATTGCTTAGCTTATGAAATAAATTATCTATGCACATATTAACATATGTAACATAATTTCTAAGCTTATAACATGCTAGCATGATTTATTACACAATTAATACATGCTAAAAATAATTATTTGAACCGTAGGATTTTTGCAAAAAAATTTAGGTATTATAGAAGCTTGTTCGATATCTAACCTCGTTAACGGAGTCGATCGGTTGTAGGATGGTTCAAACTCAAACAAATTGAGATGAAAGAAGAAGAAATGTTTGGTTTTTCTTTGGAGAGGGTCTCGGCAGAGAGTTGAGAGAAAAGAGAGATATGAAGTGAGTTGTGTGATGTGTTAGTGTTTCAAGACTTTTAATACCCTTAGGCAAAAAATAAAACAAATGAGACACACTTACATAATACCTCTCGGCTCCCTCAAAATTTACGCAAGACACAAATGAAATGGAATGGTCAAAGATGATTATGTCATGATAAAATATCCCTTACAATTCATTAACTTCTTGCATAGCTTTAATAAAGATTTGGGAATAAACAAAAATAATTTTGTCTCACATGTAGCATGTTGCCGCCAACTTGTGTGTATGGAGGAATGAATTTCAGATTTTTCATTGTATTTGCAAGTGTATAATATACACTCTATCCCAAATATATTACACTCAATTGTAAAAATCAAGAATTAAAGATTGTGTACATAGTGGTCAAAAATATCGGCTCCTATGTAAATATATTGCTAGTGTATTTTTCATCTACACATTTTACTTGGTAAGTGTGTATTAATACTACACTTAAGAAATAACACAAATTGGATGATCAAAAATTGAAATAATCCTATGTTAAAACAATAGGATATTCACGACACTTTTAATAATTAAATGCCCAAAAATTGATTTTCATGCTATAAGTAGATATATAGCATAATATACATCCTAGATGATAATTTATATCATAGGAAAAATTATTGGAATCAATCCATAGGTAGAAAACCCTAATTCTCGATTTAGGGTTTTCGAGAATCATAAATAATCAAAAATATCATTCCAAAATTTTCTATCATTATTTCAATGCCAAATAATATTCTAATTATATAAAATAATCATAGGAATTTAAATATCATAATTCCTTGATCATTAGACTTGATTCTCAAGTCATCTCAAAACGTTAACGTTTGAAACGTCTCAAACGTTTAAATATCGACTCATCTCAAAATGGTCGAAATAAAGCTATAATCACTTTATTAAATTATTCCAATAATAATGGAATTAAATTCTAAGCTTAAAAACTTAGAAAATATCACGAGCATTTAATTATCGATACATAATCGACGTTGAAATAGTACTGTTGAAATACGTTACATAATCGTATTTCTCAATTCACATTCATTTGTGAATAATACATAGGAATTTATGATTCCAACAATAATCGAAATCATTATTCGATATTTTAATAATCAAATTATCAAAATAAAACTCTAATTTACGAAATTAATATCGTAATTAGGCTTTTAAATAATCGGGGTATTACATTCCACCCCCCTTAATGAAATTTCATCCCGAAATTTACATACCTCAGAAAAGATCGGGGTATTTTTCTTTCATCGCATCCTCAAGCTCCCACGTGGCTTCCTCTTGTCCATGATGTTTCCACAGCACTTTGACTAGTGGAATCGATTTATTTCGCAATTGCTGAACCTTGTGGTCTAGAATAGCCGTAGGTTCTTCATTATAAAGCGTATCGACAGTATTATTTTAACGTCGATTGCGTATCGATAGTTAAAATTTCATGAAATTTTCTAAGCAATTAAGCTTAGAATTAAATTCCATTATTAATGGAATAATTTAATAAAGTGATTGCAACTTTATTACGACCATTTCGAGATGAGTCGATAATTAACGTTTTGCAACGTTTCAAACGTTAACGTTTAAAGACGAAATGGAAAGTGAGTTTAATGATCAAGAAATTATAGTAATTAATTTCCTATGATTATTATATGTAATTACAGTATTATTTAGCATTAAATCAAT
The DNA here is from genome assembly GCA_036937905.1 of Salvia rosmarinus. Lineage (NCBI taxonomy): Eukaryota > Viridiplantae > Streptophyta > Magnoliopsida > Lamiales > Lamiaceae > Salvia > Salvia rosmarinus. The sequence continues at coordinate 48,549,138 of CM072813.1, forward strand.
GCTAGATCATTAAGGAATTATTTGATCAAATTCCTCAATTTTGAAAACCCTAGTTTCGAATTTTAGGTTTTATCGCATAATTTGATGCCGCTAATTTATCCTATGGTATTAATTATCATCTAAACTATATGTTATAACATATATCAATGTTTGGCATGGACAATAAAATTTTACCCATTGGCATAATGTAATAGCCGAAAACTATACACTTATGTATACAAATTTATCTTGTTGATTTTCCTATTACATGTATCTAAGTGACATTGGATTAATTAAATAGCCTAACTAATCAATTAAAATCAGATATATACATAGATATATATATATAAAACATGCATGTGTGTAGGGAGAGAGAGTGTGGACAAGTGTAGAGGTGCATGGGAGGGTAGTGACAAGTGTAGACATGCATGTGTATGTAGAGACACTTGTCACCCAACACCACCCCATACCCTCTCCTCCCCCTTTGGATCAGCCATTCCTCTCTCTCTCCCCCCCCCCCCCAAATTTCAGATTGCAGCCGTCCTCCCTCTTCTCCTCTCCTCTCCTCACTCCATTCTTGCAATGGAGACCCATTTCCTCCATAACTAAACTGAAACTGGAAGTTGCTGCACGAACAGTAGATTGTGAAATTTATTTGACTAAGTTACAGTGGTAAGATGAAGGTGAAATTTAAATATGTTTATATTAAGCATGATTAGTATATATGTATAAAATTTCAAATCGATCTGATGTGTTTTACTATTTTATTTATATTTTTCAAAACCACTGCACAAAACTGTGAAATCTGCCATGTTCATCACCCTCGGTTCAAGATTTTAGTTTCGAGTTTGGCTAATGGTAAAACTCTAAAATTTGGCATAAACATATTTTAACATGTCTAGAAGATTTATGTAAATTTTCAGAATTTACAAAAATGTTTGCTATTTATTCCAGATTTTACAAACGAACTGCACAAAACTGTCACTGTAGCGATAGCTTGTAGTAAAACATTTTTATCTCCCAATCTATTTTGAATCTGTAATAACCCGTAGTTTTAAAAACCTAAATACGGTCTTTAAAACCCGAAAAATAGAATTTCGCCGTGAAATCAAATTAAATTTGAAATCGAATATGATTTCAATTATTTAAGAAGGAATAATTTCCTGTTACACATTCACTCAAATTAGTGAATGAAAGAAATCGAAAGTTTTAACTTTTATCGGCAGTACATTTTTAACGTCGAATGCATATCGACTGTTGAAATTTCACGATATTTTCTAAGCAATCAAGCTTAGAATTATATTCCATTTTTAATGGAATATTTTAATAATGTGATTAGGATCTTCTATAACCAATTTTAAAGATGAGTCGATACGTAACGTTTTGAGACGTTTTCAAACGTCAACATTTAGAGATGAAACGAACGACGCTTTTAATGATCAAGATACTATAGGAATTTATTTCCTATGATATTTTTATAATATTACAGTATTATTAAGCATTTAAATGATGCTTGAACCTTAGAATTAGTAAAAATCTCAAAACTAGTTTCGAAAACCCTAATATTTCGAAATTAGGGTTTTCTTCGAAAATTCATGCCTTTTTAATTATCCTATGCTATTAATTATCATTTAAATCATATACTAAGGTGCACATACCTATAAATGATGTGAAAAATATTTAATCTATGGTTTAGCCAAATGGCGATAGCCGTTTTATGTGCACAATGTTGAATTATTTTCTTCACTTATGCTATTTAATTAACCTATGATATTAATTATCATCTAAATTATATTATATGATGTATATATGTATGTTTAGCATGGAATTAAATTATTTAATGTGCTTAAGGCATAAAAGCCGTGTATAATGTATATGTGTATAACAAAGTGTATTTTTAATTTTATCACTCTTACATGCATATATATATGTATATATTCAGATTTTATATCAACAAATTGTCACGCCCCCACTCCGGATAACCCGGTATAGAGGATGACTAATACTAGGAATAGTATTATAGGACAAATTGACCAAGATAAGTGGTCACATTGGTTATAGACAAGCATGCATAATATGGCATAAGATATTATCCCAATAATTCAAAAAGGTTTAGGCCATCAGACCCAAAGATTAAACCGTGATCTGATGAACCTCAATAGTACGACGGTAGACATAATGTTTAAGAGTTTAGAGTTTAGCAGCGGAAAGTGTGTGAATACATATGTGACGATATGTATTCAAGGCAAAAACCAAATCCTAAATAAACAGTCAAGGACACTGGACTCCTCAACACAGCCTCCATCATCACCATCGAGCTCAACCGCACATTTAAAACAAACATGCGGGGCTAAGTACAAGAAATTGCACTCGGTGGACTCATGCCGAAAACATTTGATAATATTTGAATTCGCTGCCAATATCGAGTAAGTCGCGAGGGTTTTAGTTAAAATGCCTTGGCTTACCAAATCATTCGGTTAAATAAACATAGCTCGCCGAGCATTTTCTTGGTGTGTATGGTCCATATCTCATAGTCACAATACATAATGATAATAAATAATAAACATTGAGAGGGAGGCCTCCCATCTACGACGCCGTGACCGGTCGTAATCCCGTACAGCACACAGTCACTATCTGCAAGCATATGTTAACACAACAGTATAGTTCAACCTTCACGCCAATCCTAGCTGGGCATTTATCATCCGGCACGGGACCCGACATTAAAAGGTTGGGTGCTACCACAACAAATGATATAGCAGTTCCAACCATCTCCACAGCCCTACCGGGCATAATGAGATAGGATCCATACACAAAGCGAAATATTTTGGCGGTAATGCAATAAAACATTTGATAACGAGTTGTAGATAAGTCGTAAATAAACTCATTTGGTATGTGAGAAAGTCACATTTTGAAGATAAAGCCCACATTAGTGAGGTAAGAAAAGAGCCCACCGGACTATGGTTCGTTGTAAAAGTCCCAGTTCGATTCGTTCGTCAAAATCCGTCATTGCGTTTGCGTCCATACCTTTTTAAAAGCGAGGCTTTAGACGTCGCTCAGAGTCTCGTGACTTTCAAAAGCTAAGATAAACTTGATATTTCATATCGATGTGAGTTGAATTCCTCAAATGACTTCGATATGCTTTCAAATACGTTATTTAATTGAATTGTTCTCGTTCCTCGAGATACGTTCAACTATTTCGGTTTAACGCGTCCGGCTTAAATGTTTTAACGTATGAGCACGTTTCTCGATAAAATGATTTCATTTGTGAAATCATTTCTTGCTAATGAGGTATTATAGTCAATTAGCACATCTTACGCGCATTGGCGTATTTATCGAACGTATAATCGTACGTTTGACTTTAAAAAGTCAACGAAGTCAACACGGTCAATAAAGTCAACGGTTTTGACTTTCAAATAGTAATTTCTTACTATTTCGTTTTATAAATCGAATTTGATCGATTTGAAAACGTAAAGTCCTAACTCTTCATTTATCACGTAAATCAAGGACTTATAAATAATTTCGAATTTATTAAACCTTTTAATAATTAGAAAAGCGTATTTTCGATTTTAAAACGTTAACAACCTAACGTTTGTCTTAAACATAGTAAACTATGTTTATAAATTTTTTTTATAAATCGAAATATGTCCAGAATTAAATAGACATATATTTCATTAATAAACTGAATTAAAAAGGATTTTAAAACCCTTTTTAATTATCAAAATTTTCGATAATTGGCTTAAAAATACTAAATGACTTTTGAAAAATTTTCCAAATTAATATAGTGTATTATTATACACTATGATCCAGAATATGAATTTATAAGATCCACATGATATTGTTTGTTATTTATTAGTATATTTACATATATATACATTTCGGTAATTCCATATAATATGGAATAATTATCCAAAAATTTCCAAAATTAATATACACATAGTATAATATCCCAACATCAATATATATCATTAATATAACCTATAGTCCATCTTAAGCATTCATTCCACAATATATAGCAATATTCACGGTAATTTCGATTTAATTACCCAATAATCATCAAACAATTTCTAAAAATTCTAATTAAATCACAACATGATTAAACATTATATTATATGTCACGCCCAATTCGAGGGAAGGCACGGATGCCGGGGTGTGATTAGGGGGTGAGGGGTTAAGAAGGGAAGAAGGGGATACATATAACATACATGATAAGAAGATGTGACCATGAAATCGGGCGGCATCTCCTCTATAACTAGGACATATCCGAAGGGAGGGTACAAACAATCCACCAATGTAATAATATCGGTATCATAACCTCGGAAAAACATGATCTTGGTTTATTATAAGTAATGCAAGAAAGCAAAATAGCATTACATCCTCGTCAACTAGACCGGTCAACCACATAGCATGCTCGATCGAGACTCACGTGAGAATAACAAAACAAATCTTGTTCCCAATCGAAAGCAAATAAGGGACAAGAATACATAATTATCGAGTACGATATAACACAACATCGCGGAAGCATAGAATGAAGAACCCGCAGCCCACCCCCGTCGTCGCGTCCAATTCTCCTCCATCCGTGAAAAGATTTGAAAAGAGTTTGGGGTGAGTACTAGCGCACTCACCGGGTTTTATCATAAATCAAAAGAATCATGAGGCCGTGTTTAGAGCACTTACCTTAGAAGGTTTTAAAGCGTAAATCCACTTCTAAGTAAGCAAAATAGATTTTCATTTTTCGATACCGATCCGTTATTATTCATTACTCCCATCATAGAACCATGAACCACGGCTCGGAACGATCCCATGACCCATCACATGACATTCATTCGGCCCGAACATATCCAATCGCCCACGCCTAACGTATCCGGGCTAAATCGGTGTGGACTTGTGGGTCAAATCCCATCGTAACCATAACCACCTCATTACCATTTCCGTGTGGACTTCCCGGGTCTATCCCTTCGTAACCATAACCACGTGTTCGGGGTCTATCCCTATGATCAATACTCAAGATGGTGATCAACCCACCGAATAGAGATCCGTGCACAACCATGATAGAACCATATCTTCGATCGGAGAGCGAGAATAATTTCACAAAACATTTCTGGCGTATATGTTTTATTTTGAAATATCGAGTAAATAACTCAAAATAAGCATATATAACCCAACCCTCAATGCATTTAAAACGCCAACCGAGAGATTTCTACGGATCCGATGACTTCACCGATCGACCGGTAGGTACCGTAACAAGCGGAACAACTTTGGCGTCACTTCCCACAAAGCAAAGCAACAACGTGATCCAAACGGCGATCAAGCAAAACTAGGGTTTTCGACTTTACGAACCCACATTGGCACTCTCGGGTTTTCAAATCAACTCGATGCGAAGGAAATATATTCGTGGCATCAAGACCTATAATAGGGTACCTTCAAAATATGCATGCATGCAAGTCGACTCAAATCTTAGCAACAAGAAGCTTCAAAATCGATGCTATCCTCGATCTAGGATAAACCATCCAAAATCGATGCATGAAAATGGAAACATAAGCAATATGCATAACGGCGAACATGGAATGACAAACGACGTTGAAAATGGATAACCCGGGCATGTACTTCCTTTAGAAAACTCAAGCAACGGAAAACATCCCGACATGCGTAAACGCGAAAAATGTAAAACGGAATCGGTACTTTAGTAGAATGCATAGCCCGAACTCAAAACCTAAAGGACCCAGAGCAAAGGTGGGCGTCGGCCACCAAATCGGTGACAACAGCCACCAAATCGGCGGCAATGGCGGCGGCGGTTTCAACAATCGGCCGGCCTCCGGCCGTTTTCCCCGCCTCGTCCCTTTAGAAACCCGAGTTCTATGCTATACGATCTACTAAAAGGCGGAATCAAACAAGAAAAGGACAAAACCGAAAACGGGCTGCCCGGGGTGGTTGATCGGCGGTGGTGGCTCGGCGGCAGCAATGGCGCCGCCACCGAGCCTCCCGGCCGATCCCCACCTCCAGCGGCCCGCAGCAGCACTCGAGCTGCTCGGCTCTTCCGTAAACACGAGAGGCGAAGGAAATGAACGTTGAAAATGAAGGCCCTAGCCTCCTATTTATAGGAAAATTCGAGGGTCATAGCAAGTCACAAGAAGCTGCCCTTTTCGAAAACGCAAAAAGCGATTTAACTTTGCAAACGGACTCAAATTTAGCAAACTTGGTACCCATGGACACGAAATAAAATACCGGACACAATGACTATAAACAAGATATGCTTTTAAAGACCAATGAAAAGTCCGGTTTTCGATAACTTCCCTGAGTGCCAAACCTTCATGGGTGGTCGAAAACTGCGATACTTAGTGTCTATGAATTCGTTATAAGACACTCTTCACAACGCCTCGAGGTTTCGTGACTGGTCGCATCACCGAAACAAAAAGTCAACCTTTGACCTTTTCTCGAAAAACGTGCCATGCAAAATGAAGCTTAAAAGACGGGTATTACATCCTCCTCCTTATAAAAATTTCGCCTCGAAATTTCAAACACGTGGAGAAAACAACTCGTGTCATCGAGCCTCGAACTTGTCTTCCAACTCCCACGTAGCTTCCTCCTCTCCGTGGTGATTCCACAACACCTTCACCAACGGAATCGCTTGTTCCTCAATTCCTTGACTTCTCGCTCCAAGATAGCCACCGCCTTCCTCGTAACTCGGATCCCGAGCAAGAATCACTTGATCATGCTTGATCACGTGTTTTGGGTCGAACACGCATTTCTCACCGAGAAACGTGAACACGCCATAAACATCTCCGATGCTTGGCGGCAAAGCTAACCTATAGCAACGGGCCTATCTCTCGAGAACTTGAAGGTCCAACGAACCTCGGTCGTAACTTACCTCGCTTCCCAAAACGAACGACTCTCCGTCGGGAAACCTTAAGAAAACGCGATCTCCGATCATGAATCAAGATCCGACGACGCTTGTCCGCATAGGACTTACGCATCCGAGCTTCCTTGATCCTTCGCTGATCGATCGATAACCTCGATCGTCTGCTGAACCATCTCGGTCCTAACATCTTCCTCTCGCCCACTTCGTCCCAATAAAGTGGCGATCGACACTTCCTTCCATACAACGCCTCATAGGAGCCATTCCTATGGTGGCTCGATAACTATTGTTATAGGCAAACTCTACCAAAGGTAGTATCTCTTCCCAATTTCCTCCTCATCGGCCACGATCGCCGCAGACATGTCTTCCAAAACCTGAATCGTTCTTTCCGATCGACCGTCCGCTTGAGGATGGAATGCCGTACTAAGATTGACTTGGTCCCCATGGCTTCCTCGCAGACTCCTCCAAAACCTCGACGTGAACCTCGGTCACGATCCGACGAATCGATACCGCACACCATGTAACCGTCGATTTCCTTGACATAAAGTCGAGCGAGCTTATCTAACCCGACGTCATCCGAATCGGTAAGAAATGAGTCGACTTCGTCGATCCATCGACGACAACCCATATAGCGGTGTTTCCTCCTCACGACCTTGGAAAACTCACCACAAAATCCATACCGATATGATCCCATTTCCACTCGGGATTGGTAGCGATTGCAACAATCCCGACGGACGTTGGTGTACGACTTTCACTTGGCGACAAGCCAAACATCGCTCCACAAACGCGGCTACATCCTTTTCATCCCTTCCCACCAAAAGTTCCTCTTAAGGTCTCTGACATTTTGGTGCTTCTGGACGAGTCAGTATACGGTGCCTCATGAGCTTCACTCATGATTTTATCTCTCAATTCCCTATTGAGTGGCACACATAACCTTCTCGGAATAGTAGCGTTGTCCTTTGCTTCCGTGAAACCCTTGCTATCTTCTAGCCTTGCTTTCACACGCATCTTCTCCAGAATTGCCTCCTTGCAAGACTCACGATGGCTTCTCTCAAACCGGTTCGTTTGTCAAAGTCGCGATGAATCCTTGCACCGATTCCGGCGGATGAATCACTTCAGTCGAGCTTCTCGAAATCTCGAATAAGCTCTTTCTCTTGCGTGAAGATATCCCAACTTCGCCTCGACTTGCGACTAAGGGCATCCGCTACGACATCGCTTTTCCCGGGTGATAACCGATAGAGCAATCATAATCCTTCACCAACTCTAGCCATCTCCTTTGCCTCATGTTCACTCTTTTGTTCAAAGAAATACTTGAGGCTCTTGTGATCCGTAAAGATTTCACACTTAACTCCATAGAGATAGTGCTCCAAATCTTCAACGCATGAACGATCGCCGCTAACTCCAGATCGTGAGTTGGGTAGCTCAACTCGTGCGGTTTCAACCGACGAGACGCGAAGCTATAACCTTCCGCTCGCATGAGAACACAACCCAAACCAAGTTTGGATGCATCGGTGTAGACCACAAACCCATCGTTCCCTTCCGGCACGGCTAACACTGGAGCGGTTGTTAGCTTCTTCTTTAACTCTTGAAACTTGCTTCACAAGCTTGAGACCATGAAAACTTGATTCCTTTCACGAGTGTTGCTATCATTGCCTTGCCAACTTCGAAAACCCTTCGATGAAACGTCTATAATATCCGCCAAGCCTAGAAAGCTTGAACCTCATTGGCATTAGTCGAACCTTCCGATTTACCGCTTCAACCTTATTTGGGTCGACTTTGATTCCTTCGCAGACACGATATGTCCAAGGAACATCACTTCTCTTAGCCAAACTCGCACTTACTATACTTGGCATACAACCTCTCGTCGTAACGTTCCGAGCAGTGCGGAGGTGTTCTCTATGCAACTCGCATTCTTGGAATAGATGAGAATATCATCGATAAAACCAAGACGAAACTATCCGGACATCGATGGAAAACTCGATTCATCGATCCATGAAGATCGGCGGCGATTGGTCAAACCAAACGGCATCACGATGAACTCGAGTGCCCATACCTCGTCCCGAACGCGGTCTTCGCAACGCCCTCCCTGCGATCTTGGTGATGGTAGCGACCTCAAATCGATCTAGAGAAGACACTCGCTCCTCGAGCTGGTCAAAAGATCGCCGATCCTTGGAAGAGGATATCTCGTTTGATCGTCGACTTATTGACTCTCGTAGTCAATGCACATCCGCATTGACCCATCCTTCTTCTTGACGACGTAATCGGCGCGCCCCACGGCGACACGCTAGGTCGGATAAAACCTAGATCCAACGGCTCCCGAATCTGCGCTTTCGGTTCTTGCAATTCTTTAGGTGCCATTCGTATGGTGCCTTTGATCTCGTCTTGCTCACGGTTCCAAATCAATAGTGAATTCCACTTGTCTATCGGTGGTAAACCTAGCAAGTCCTCGGAAACACGTCGGATATTCACACACCATCGCTCCTTCTTGCAATCGCTTACTGTTTATCGTGCCTGTCAAACTTACCAAGAAAGTTTGATGACTTCCTTCCCGATCATCCTCACGCCTTCGGTCGAGATCATTCGCACGCAAACACCCATCCTTATGCCGTGAAACAAACTTCCACTCCTTCGCTGTTCGAAAAGCAACTTCTCTCGAGACAACGATAGTTGCCATGTGCTTTTCCAACCAATCCATGCTAAAGATGACATCAAATCTTCCATTCCGATGACATGCAAATTGACAAAGACCTTACGCTCACGATTTCTACCTCCGGTTGGGCATATCTCTTTGCCTTTAGCACTTCTCTGACGGGATGCTAATTTGTGGTACTCTGTGATTTCTTGGGTACCAAACCCAACCTCTCACACGCGATTTTCAAACGAAAGAATGTGAGGCTCAGATCAAACAAAGCGAAAACGGTATATCACTCATATGGATTATACCGCAAGATTTCCGGAGCTTGAGCTGCTGGCGATTCAAGGCGTACACCTTGCTTGCTGCGGTGGCCTTTGGTTCGCTGGCCTAGGGTGACCTCTGCTCCGTTGTTTGTTCTCATGCGAGCATGATTACGCCTCTGAGCGGGACGCCGCCATCGGCGGCCGCACCGCTGGCCTCCTAACGGACAATCTCGAGCGTAATGTCCAGACTTCTTACAACGATAGCACTCGGTGCTACCTGCCTCGCACTCGCCGAAATGATTCCTTTGGCATTTCGCACCAAGTTTTTCCACCACCGCATGGGTTGGAAATTCCTTCCCAAGGTTGCTTTTCTCTCTTGAATGCCTTGATTCCTTGGAATCATCGACCGCCTCTGGTTCCTCGAACACCGATTGCCTTTCCTCGATCTTCCCATTTCCTCTTACCTCTTCCTCCGCCGATGGCTGTCGGGTGGCATCGTTCTCTCTTGGGGCAACATTGACTCAATGTTTAATGCCCGTTCAGGATCGCGATACGCCGATCTCCACGATCGACGAGCGAAATTCGATCTCGGGTGGAGTCTCTCTCGAACTCGCTCGCCTCTGGCGACCTCGGTGCCAACCGTGCACGTAGCATAACGTGATGTAGCGATTGAACGAGCGATCGTACTCGGTGACCGTCCTTCTTCCTCGACGAAGATTCCGAGTCGTTTTGCCTTCTCTGTCGTAAGCGCCGTGCACGCATTTTCCATGAGTTCTTCCTGAAATCTTCCCACGATACCTTGCCCACCGTCACGGTGTTAGAGTCCTTCTCACGGATTCCCACCGTAAATCAACCTCATCGGTTAGGCGAAAGATCGCGCAATTCAGCTTTTTCCGCTTCTTCGCAGCCGATGTATTCGAAGATCCTTTCGGTGGATCGTATCCAATTCTCAGCATCGATCGGTTCGCCGAGACCGTCGAACGTAGGGGGATTCTGCCTGCGAAAACTCTCGATCGCATGCCGCTGAACCAAAGGTGGTTCCTGGGCTTCTTCCACGTTATTGTTCCTCTGGTTCCTTGTTCTCGGCATTCTGTACCGACGTTTGAAACATTAGAAACGCTTTCGCATAGATAACCGGGTATCATCGCATAACATATATCATCACCCATATCACATATCATCACATATACCACATATCACGCACGATCACATATAATCATGCAATCCTGTCAACATATCATCGTTATGCATTTCACATAACATTATCATCACACATCACATAGATCATATATCATCATGGCATAGCTCATATCACATATAAGCATCAAACATAAACATCCTGTCATAGACAGCGTTAGTATCGAGAATATTCGGTGTCCACGAAGGATCACAAAATACAAGATCAAGGTATGTCAGTCAAAAAGGTCAGATGTGAGCAAAAGAATCTGACTCCGGTCACTGTCAAAAGATGCCGCTCTGTCCATGCTTCTAGCAGATTCTGATCGCCTTTGTACACACCGACTACCTAGATCTCATCCTCCATATCCATCCACTATTCCCGCTAGTCCCAGTGGTTCCATTCTGTCTCTCCTCATCCTCTCTTTCCCTTCCAATCAGGGCTTGAATTCGGGCTGCCGCTTCAGAAAAGCGATCCTGCATGGAAGCAAGCCTCTCTTGGGTATGATCCCATCCAAGCTGTGCTCGATTGCACGAGTATCGTGAAAGCCGTACTGAGTCCCTCGCTCGGTGCTTGCCCTTCCTCAATGTGCCCGACCTCATCGTAGTCATCGGCTATACGGATTACAGGGTCCTCCGAATCCTCACTATCCTCCTCGCTCTCATCCGGGTCCTCTTCTTCCTCGTAGTCGTCTTCCCGGATGCCACCGACACGGTTTGGTGGCATGAAGATCCCGATCACCGGCTTCTTCCACGCCAGCGTCGGACGGACAATACCTCTCGCCCCGAAGTTCTCGCCTCAAAGTCATTCCGGGTCCTCCGGAAGGTAAGGATCGTCGATGGAGGTGTAGTGGTGGTGTATCTGATGCACCGCGATCGCTCGATTGATGGTTGTTCTCCCAATGGCTCTTGGGAACATCATCCCTATCATCGATCGGATCGGTCCTCGGTGTCTCGCAACCACATCCTCCTCGATGGTATACCTCGGTGGTCTGTCCTTGCCTCCATACTCGAGCGGCGAACTCGGTAAAGTCCAAGGTAAGGTGCCTCGTGATAGATCCGTCCGAACAACACATGTCCTCGCCGCCCATGGTTGCCAACTTTGTCGGTAGCCTTTCACCATCCGATAGTAGGCCTCAGATTCGACACTTTTCCTTTATCTCGAACCTTCCTCCATAACCCAACAAATCTTCCGTAAATACTCCCAATGGCTCATGAATAATCCGGCACATTCCACGAATTTACGGATATGCTCATCCATTCGTGAGATCTTAACCAATGTTGTGCGGGCCATCAATATCCATAAACCTACATGTTAGTTCACCATAAAACAACAACAAATATTCACGTTTCCTTTACCATCCCAGTCATCTGGGTAATCATGTTTCAAACACATGTTCATTTCAACACATATCAATATCAATATCGATATAATCACGTAAGCAAACATGTAATTCACTTACAAGCACTCGCTTATCAAAATAAACAAGATTTTCAATCAACAATATATTGCTATGTAAACACATAGACTTACATCAACCATACGTGATCACATCAATCACATCATATCATATAAACGATTTTCACATCACGACCCACGGGCCCTTTTGTTCCATCAACAATCACTTCCACATCCACATCACCATTCAACCATACCTCATCCACATCACGCTTACATCACGTAAACTCTTATCATGCCAAAGCACATGAAACCAAGATCATATCAAGCATCACATAGCCACATAAAGCATCAAGAATAAACACATACCTCATCCCTTTTAAAGGAGGCGGACCGACGGTGAAATGAGGGTAGGCAGACACGATGAGCAGTTTAGAAGAACAAGTTCTAAACACTCAATTTCAAGAACGCACACGATATAAAGCAAGCGAACGCTTTGATATCAAACAACATGACACATACCCAAAGCCGTAAAGCGCTCGATACCAACGGTATCGATAACAAAGATAGATGTCGGGGCCAAGAACATCGCTCGATACCAAGTATCATCACGCCCCAATTCGAGGAAGGCACGGATGCGGGGTGTGATTAGGGGTGAGGGTTAAGAAGCGGGAAGAAGGGATACATATAACATACATGATAAGAAGATGTGACCATGAAATCGGGCAAGATCTCTCTATAACTAGGACATATCCTCAGGGGGGTGCACAAACAATCCACCAATAGAATAATATCGGTATCATAACCTCGGAAAAACATGATCTTCGTTTATTATAAGTAATGCAAGAAAGCAAAATAGCATTACATCCGCATCAACTAGACCGTCAACCACATAGCATGCTCGTATCGAGACTCACGTGAGAATAACATAACAAATCTTGTTCCCAATCGAAAGCAAATAAGGGACAAGAATACATAATTATCGAGTACGATATAACACAACATCGCGGAAGCATAGCATGAAGAACCCGCAGCTCCACCCCTCGGCCGTCGCCCGTCCGACCTCCTCCATCCGTGAAAAGATTTGAAAAAGAGTTTGGGGTGAGTACTAGCGCACTCACCGGGTTTTATCATAAATCAAAAGAATCATGAGGTCGTGTTTAGAGCACTTACCTTAGAAGGTTTTAAAGCGTAAATCCACTTCTAAGTAAGCAAAATAGATTTTCATTTTCGATACCGATCCGTTATTATTGTTACTCAATCATAGAACCATGAACCACGGCTCGAACGTATCCGCAGCCCATCACATGACATTCATTCGCCCGAACATATCCAATCGCCCACGCCCGAACGTATCCGGCCGGCTAACTCGGTGTGGACTTCTGTGGGTCAAATCCCCATCGTAACCATAACCACCTCATTACCATTTCCGTGTGGACTTGGGGTCTATCCCTTCGTAACCATAACCACGTGTTGGGGTCTATCCCCTTATGATCAATACTCAAGATGGTGATCAACCCACGAATAGAGATCCGTGCACAACCATGATAGAACCATATCTTCGATCGGAGAACGAGAATAATTTCACAAAACATTTTACGGCGTATATGTTTTATTTTGAAATATCGAGTAAATAACTCAAAATAAGCATATATAACCCAACTCGAATGATTTAAAACGTCAACCGAGAGATATCTACGGATCCGATGACTTCACCGATCGTGACCGGTAGGTACCGTAACAAGACGGAACAACTTTTGGGGTCACTTCCACAAAGCAAAGCAACAACGTGATCCAAACGGCGATCAAGCAAAACTAGGGTTTTCGACTTTCGAACCCACATTTGGCACTCTCGGGTTTTCAAATCAACTCGATGCGTAAGGAAATATATTCGTGGCATCAAGACCTATAATAGGTACCTTCAAAATATGCATGCATGCAAGTCGACTCAAATCTTAGCAACAAGAAGCTTCAAAATCGATGCCTATCCTCGGATCTAGGATAAACCATCCAAAATCGATGCATGAAAATGGAAACATAAGCAATATGCATAACTATTTAACATGGAATGACAAACGACGTTGAAAATGGATAACCCGGCATGTACTTCCTTTAGAAAACTCAAGCAACGGAAAACATCCCGACATGCGTAAACGCTAAAAAAATGTAAAACGGAATCGGTACTTTAGTAGAATGCATAGCCGGAACTCAAAACCTAAAGGACCAGAGCTAAAAGGCCGTCGGCACCAAATCGGCGCCAACAGCCACCAAATCGGCGGCAATGGCGGCGGCGGTTTCGACAATCGGCCGGCCCCGCCGCTTTTCCGCCCGTCCTTTAGAAACCCGAGTTCTATGCTATACGATCTACTAAAAGGCGGAATCAAACAAGAAAAGGACAAAACCAAAACGGCTGCCCGGGGTGGTTGATCGGCGGTGGTGGCTCGGCGGCAGCAAGAATGGCGCCGCCCGAGCCTCCCGGCCGATCCCCACTCCTCCAGGCTCAGCAGTGCATTCGAGCTGCTCGGCTCTTCCGTAAACACAGAGAGACGAAGGAAATGAACGTTGAAAATGAAGGCCCTAGCCTCCTATTTATAGGAAAATTCGAGTGGTGCAAGTTCTTTTGCAAGCAATGACCCTTTTCGAAAACGAAATAAAAAGCACAATGACGCAACTTTTGCAAACGGACTCAAATTTTGCAAACTTGGTACCCATGGACACGAAATAAAATACGGACACAATGACTATAAACAAGATATTCTTTTAAAAGACCAATGAAAAGTCCGGTTTTGATAACTTCCCTGAGTGCCAAACCTTCATGGGTGGTCGAAAACTCGCATACTTAGTGTCTATGAATTCGTCATAAGACACTCTTCACAACGCTCGAGGTTTCGTGATCGGTCGCATCACCGAAACAAAAGTCAACCTTTCGACCTTTTCTCGAAAAACGTGCCATGCAAAATGTAAGCTTAAAAGGCGGGGTATTACATTATAACATTGTAGCATCATAATATCAACCAAACTAATTTAAATCGTCACCATATGAGCTTGTAGGCTCTCGGCTTTTTCGATTTTAATTAGTATTTGATTCAAAATTCTAACAATTATATACTATGCTTATATACTATAGTATAGTAATATAACATCATAATATTTATCAAAACTAATTAAATCATCACCTTCAAGAGCACAAAGCTCACGACTTATTTGATTTAAATTAGTATTTGATTTTCAAAATTCTAATTAATTCACGAATACATAAACAATATAATAAGGCATTAATACACCATCGCATGTTCAAAAATAAAATCATACACCAACCTATAAAATTATAATGCTCTCGCCCTTTTAAAAAAAAACGACATATGCTTTCCAAAATTCTAAATAAATCATATAACATATAAACAATACATTCAAGCATTAATATGTCATCACAAGCTTAAAATAAAATTATACACCAAGGTATAACATATGTAGCTCACGGCATTTTCAAATAGATTAAGCATTTGGTTTTAAAAATCCTAGATAAACCATAGAACATGTAATCAAGGTCCTAAAGCATGAATATGACCTTGTATGCTTGAAATAAAAATTACACTCCAAGGTACATACATATATAGCTCACGGTTTTATCCAAAATAATGCTAGGTTTTTTTTTTTCCAAAAATTTCTAAATAAAACATATGAACTCCAAACATGATATAGAACAATAATACATCACTAAAATAACCAAGGAGTAGTCGGTCATTACCAAAACATTTTATAAAGTTTCGAAATTTTTTAATAAACCTATCCTATGGTTCGAAAATACCATGGGTATGCTAGATTCATTCAAAAATCTCATACACAACAACATATGATTATCTAAGCATATATTCTCATATATTTGAAAATAAAATCATCAAGAACCATTATTCATCCATAGTTCATACATAAGAACAATAAAATCATATATATATACATATACCATTCGAACACACATATATATATATGTCACGATTATTTGCTTGAACAAATGAAAAGAAATTGGTACTATGGTCCATAAATACCTTAGAATGGTATTGGTTCACAAGAATATTGTAGGTATCAAAGTTGGGAAGGAGAATGAAGAAGAAATGGAGAAGGAAGGAGAAGGAGGCTCTCGAAAATGGGGAGAGGGGGTCTTGCTGCAGATTTTTGGAGAGGATGGAGAGTGATGTGAGTGTTTGAAATGGGTGAGGGAAGAGTGTATAATGGGAAGTGGAGTGTTGAAGGGGAAGAGTCCCCCTATTAACCCATCTCTCTCTCTCTCGGTCACACTCACACACACTTCACCAATAGGATAAATGCAGAAAAATGATGAGAGTGTAGTTATCATTGAGCTAGGTTCAAAAGGGTGTCCATGTATTGGGTAGGAAAAAAGGTGTACATCATTGTGCATGGGGAAGGGTAGAATCGGTGCATGTAGGGGTGTCTAGGGCTGATTTTATTTTTATTCTATCCCAATACAATGTATTAATCATAGTATAGGTCATAGATATATAATACAAGCCACAAAAATAATTAAAACAACTTATAGCCATTAATTCGAAAATACCGATAATAAATAGAAAAATAGGAATAAAAATACAATTTACACCTATTATTGATACTCATGCCCAATTCGATCAAAATATACATATATACATCATAATATATGATTTAGATATCAAATAATAGCATAGGATAAAATAATTGCATTAATTCATGCATATGAAACCCTAATTTCAAGAATTAGGTTTCGAAAATTATAAATATATGATATCGAGTTTTAATGATCCAAAAACTGTTTTCATAGCTTAATAATACTCATATATATCATAACATATAGTTTAGATACCATATGATAATTTAATGATGTCATTTCATGTGAAAAACCAAAGTTTGTAAACTTAGGGTTTTCGAAAATTTCAATACCAAAATATCGAATTTAATAACTGAAAATTTGATTTTAATAATTAATAATACTGGAATTATATAAAATAATAATAGGAAATTAATTATTATAATTTCCTGAGCATTAAACTCATTTTACAAAACGTCTCTAGACGTTGACGTTCAAAACGTCTCAAAACATTCAAAATCGACTCATCTCAAAATGGTCGTAGTAAGCTCGTACTTACTTTATAAATATATTCCTTTTGAACAAGGAATTAAGATGGAAATTAATTCCAAGCTTTACACCGTAGATTTCCATAAAGTCGACGCTCGATACGCTGTTCGACGTTAAAATAATACTGTCGTATCATTTCATAAATTTCATTTCCGTAATTCACAATCCTTAGTGAATTATAAAAAGAATTCGCTATAGCGATATCGTATCGAAATCACAATATTCGATGTCGTCAAAATTATATACGGCAAAACCCTAATTACGGGTTTAGAATACCGTAATCGTACGTTCGTTTCTTTGGAATATTACATTCCACCCCCCTTACGAAAAATTTCGTCCCGAAATTTGTATACCTTTAGAAAAATAGATCGGGGTATCGTTCCTTTATCACTTCTTCAAGTTCCCACGTGGCTTCTTCTTGTTCGTGGTGTCTCCACAGCACTTTGACTAACGGAATTGACTTGCTCCGTAGCTGTTGGACTTTATAGTCGAGGATTGCCATTGGTTCCTCTTCGTAGCTCATGTCGGGCTTGAGAATCACGTCGTCTTGGTGGATCACGTGCTTAGGATCTTGAATTTATTTTCGCAATTGCGACACGTGAAAAACATTATGCACATTCCCTAGGTTGGCGGAAGAGCCAACCTCAGAAGCTCTCGGACCTATCCTCTCAGATCTCATATGGTCCTATAAAGCGGGTCTCAACTTCCCTTTTAGTGCGAATCGACGATCCCTTTGATGGAGAGACCTTAAGAAACACTTTGTCTCCATCTTCAAATCGTAGTTCGGATCTACGCAGATCGGGCGTAAGATTTTGCTTATCTTGAGCCTCTTTGATTCTCATCCTAATTTGTCGGACGATCTCGATCATCTCGCTCAACGCATCGTGCCCTATGACCTTCTCTCACCGACTCCATCCCAATAGAGCGGTGATCTACACTTTGCCATACAAGGCTTCGATGGGGCCATGCCGATCGTCGCTTGGTAGCTATTGTTGTAGGCAAACTCAATCGAGGTAAAATATCTTCCCATTTTTCACCTTGGTCCAATATTACGGTTCTAAGCATATCCTCTAACGCTTGATCGTTCTTTCGATTGCCCATCCGCTTGTGGATGAAATGCCGATCGAAATTGAGTTTAGTACCCAATTCTCTCGCAAGCTAACCCGTAACACGGATGTGAATTTGGAGTCTCGATCGAGGTAATAGATTTTGGCACTCCATGTAATCGTATAATTTCCTTAACGTACAGCTGGGCCAACTTATCAGATCCATAAGTGCTTTGAATAGGTAGAAAGTGAGCACTCTTAGTAAGTCTATCCACAATTACCCAAATGGTTGTGTTTCCTCTTTTTGATTTGGGTAAGCTTGTAACGAAATCCATCGTTATATCGTCCCATTTCCACTCAGGGATTTCCAATGGTTGCAACTTTCCGTAAGGTCGTTGATGTAACGCCTTCACTGCTGGCAAACAAGACAATGTTTCTACTAAAGATGCTACATCTCGCTTCACGCCTTCCCACCAAAATTTTTCCTTCATGTCTTGGTACATTTTAGATCGCTGGGTTGGCGGTGTAGGTGTATCGTGAGCCTCACTCAGGATTTCATTTTGAAGCTCTGCGTCGTCAGGGACGCATACCCTACCTTCAAACAATAAGGCTTTGTCTCGCGCCTCTTGAAGTTCTTAAATCCTCCGCACCTTATCCTTTGTCGATCTTTTCTAACTTTTCCTCCATCCTTTGTCTCTCGACAATTCTTTTTCTTAGATCAGATGTCAGTGTGAGTGTAGCGATACGACTCACAATTGTCTTGGGTGGTTCAACCAGTTCAATCTTCATTCTTCCAAACTCTTCAACGAGTTTTTCCTCATGTACAAAGAGACAACCTAACTTGGTATGGCTCTTACGACTCAAGGCGTCAGCTACTACATTCGCTTTGCCCGGGTGATAGTTAATACCACAGTCGTAATCTTTCACTAATTCAAGCCATCTTCTTTGTCTCATATTCAGATCTCTTTGTTCGAAGAAATACTTCAAACTTTTATGATCCGTGAAGATCTCACATCTCACACCATAGAGATGGTGTCTCCAAATTTTTAGTGCATGAACTACAGCTGCTAATTCTAAATCATGGGTTGGGTAGTTCAGCTCGTGGGGTCTGAGTTGTCGGGATGCATAAGCTATCACTTTTCCTTCTTGCATCAAAACACAACCCAGCCCAGTCTTAGATGCGTCGGTATAGACCACATACCCCTTATCCGCTTCTGGGACTGCTAGAACTGGTGCACTGGTCAATTTTTCTTTGAGTATTTGAAAACTCGCCTCGCACTCATCAGTCCAATTGAACTTGATTCCTTTCGGAGTAGCTGGGTTATTGGCCTTGCAATTTTGGAGAATCCTTGATGAATCTCCTATAGTAACCACTAATCCTAGAAACTTCTAATCTCGTCTTCGAGTCTTGGGTGATTTCCATTCTCGCACGGCCTCTACTTTAGCCGGATCTACTTTTATACCTTCAAGCAGACACGATGTGTCCAAGGAACATAACTTCCTTCACCAAAACTCACATTTGCTAAACTTAGCAAAGAGTCTTTCGTCTCTCAAGGTTTGCAAAACCGTCAGATGTTCCCTATGATCCTCTTCATTCTTTGAGTAAATAAGGATATCATCTATGAAGACCAAAACAAATTTATCCGAAATGGATGAAATACTGCTCATGAGGTCCATGAATACGGCCGGTGCATTGGTTAATCCGAATGGCATAACTATGAACTCATAGTGGCCATATCTCGGTTCGAATGCGCCTTAGGTACATCCTCGCACCGTATTTTCAGGTGATGGTATCGACTTAAGATCAATTTTAGAGAATACACCCGCCTCCTCGCAATTGATCAAACAGTCATCAATTACGGTAAAGGGTATTTGTTCTTTAGTGTCATCTTATTTAGCTCCCTATAATCGATGCACATCCTCAAAGAACCATCCTTCTTCTTAACAAACAAAACAGCGCCCCAAGGTGAAACACTCTGCCTAATGAATCCTAGATCCAAAAGCTCTTGGATTGGATTTTCAGCTCTTCTAGTTCCTTTGGGGCCATCCTATAGGCGCCCGACACCGGGCTGATCCGGCCCAAGTTGATGGTAAACTCTAGTTGTCTATCAGGAGGTAGTCCTGGTAGGTTCTCGAGGAATACGTCCGAAAATTCTTGGACTACTTCAATGTCTTCTACCCGCGCTTCGGGTTTATCCTCTTCGTTTAAATAAACAAGGAATGCATGGCATCCCTTCCGGTTCATCGTCCTCCTAGCTTGTAGTGTCGATACTATCGGAATCCTTCTCCCATGCCGATCCCGTGGAAATGCGTAGCTTCGTGTCGTGAAAGTGAAACGAAATTTTCCTTTCCTTACAGAGAATCGTGGAATGATTCTTAGCTAACGATCCATTCCTAAGATTATGTCTACATCATCCATGGGTATTATGTTTAGATCGTTAGCCAGAACCTTAAGTGATCCTAATGTCAACTCTAGGTTTGAGCAAAAGTGTGTAACGGTCATAATCCCTCCTATGGGCGATGAGATTCTCATATCCTGGCTTGACTTTTCGACCTAAGGCCCAAGATTTCTACGCATGATTTTGCAATAAAAGAATGCGAAGCACACCGATCGAACAAAGACTATAATGTAGGTTGAGAGAACTCCCATACCGCCAAGTTTCCTTGGTTCGCTCGCTCGCCTCCCATGCGTGAGGCTCTTACGAGCCGACCGAGGCCGACGGGCGCCGGTCTGGTCGATTGGCGGCCGCCGCTCGGCTTGTTGTTGCCGCTTGGCGTTGGCGCGGTGGTTGACGCCCATTGCTGCGGTGGTTGCCGCCACCGTTGCTGGGATTTTTGCCATTTCACGCCATTGTTGCTTGTTGCTGGAGTTGTTGTTGAGGCTAGGGTCGTTGCCTTTGGAGTTCTTGGGGTTGGGCTGAAACCGCCTGCGCGGTGGCCGGGTGAAGTCAGATAGCCCTTAATGGTCGAGCATTACCCGCTGGTTCGGCCTTACATCCGAACGTGACACTGGGCAATTGTTGGCGTAATGCCCGTTTGCCCCGCACTTGTAACAGCTTACCACGTTTGCCGTGCACACACCCTTGTGTGTTCTATGGCATCGAGGGCATTGAGGTGCCCTCAACTGCTCCTGTGGTCCCTTGCCGTGGAGCATAAGTCGCCTCTTCCGCCTTTGTCCTTGTGGCGCCACGTTTCCTCGCCACGGCGCCAGACTGTGATCCCCATAGCTCCCGCGGTTGGGTTCCCATTTCCCTTTTCCTCTATCCAGCGCATTGTGTGTCTGAGACGACACCGACTTATTCTCGGTCATGGCCGCCTCAATGTCTAAAGCTCGTGCGAGAGCTTCAGTGTAGGACAGGTCTCCATGGCTGGCAAGAGACATGCGTATCTCCATTCTTAGCCCTGACCTGAACTTTTCCGACATTTTCAAGTCGGTGTCCACCAGTTCTGGTGCATATCTCGACATCTCGCAGAAAGTGCGATCATAGTCGGTCACAGTCATCCTTTCTTGTTTTAACAGGAAAAATTCCTGCTCCTTCTTCCTCTTATAGCTTTTTGGGATGTATTTCGTCACAGCTCCCTCTTGAAGTCCTCCCACGAGAATTCCTCAAGCTGTTCGGGTCAGAAAGTCTTCTTTCCGCCTCTCACCGTAAGTCACCGTCCAATGGAAGGTAACACACGACGCCTTTCCTGTGCCGTGCATCTTAAAAGGTAAAATCTGCTCAATGGCCCTAACCCATTGTTCGGCTTCTTCCGGGTTACCTTTCCCGTTAAAGACAGGAGGGTTCTGTCTTAGAAACATTTCTTCGATCCTGCGATCGGGTTGAGGTGGAGGTGGTGGTTGGGGAATATCTTCTGGCTCTTGCTCGGGGATCCTACCCCTTCCTCTTGGCCTTCCCCGACCTCGACCTCTGGGTCCTTGCTCCGGATTTCTTCTCGGAGGCATGCTGCTATAGAAAACAAGTAATCATTAGGCACTTATTCTTTTCACAACCCAACATATACCAACACTCTTAACAAACATAACTTGCCGCAAAAGCCCTATCAGGGTCATGTATATATATATATCCAAAATTTACTGCCATAGGCAGGATGTTCAACACCAACGGTTATACAAAAAGAAAAATAAAACATAAGTCCCGGCCCACACGGCCTTCCAAAAGTTAAGGTTCTAAGTCCATCACTAAAATTTAAACATAGGAAAAGGAAAACAACAGAAGCTTAAACACAAAAAAAAATCTCCTTAAGCTTCATCAGGGTCTACATCATGCGTCCTCCCACCGTCCGTCCCTCCTGAGTCGCCCCGCCGCCGAAATGTCCATGCGGGCGGCCCTCGATGGACCGGCTCCATCGCTTCCACCATCGGTATGTCTCGCAGGGGTTAAAAGCGTTCGTCGCATTCACCCGATGCTCGTAGTCGTGGCGGATCGGGCTGTAGCCATCTGCGACATCTGTTACCCTCATCCGTGCTGTCCGACGCAAGTGCTCGAGTGGTGGTACGGCTGGGACCATAGGTGGTGGAGGTGGTACTGGTGGACGACGGGTGTCCGGCTGTGTAAGGTGAGAATCTGAGGCTCTCCCAGGCTCTAGGCGTGCCGCCCTCTAAGCGGGTAGGCCTTCCTCGTCAAAAGGAGAGGAGGCACTGTCGGGTCAATCTGCCTCGGAACTCTCGTGTATAGCCACTCTGGCGACTCATCCCGCCAGTATACTCTCGGGAGGAGGTAGGGTCCTCTCGGTCTTGCCCATAATGCTTTGTACACGTAAGTCAGGTGACTCACGAATCTGGGCAAATCTCCCACCAAATCGTAGCTGCCCATCGCCCGGTAGATGTAATCTCCCGATATCTCTCGGGCATACCCATCCCAGGTGCAGGGGAGTATCGCTAGAAGGCGCTGGATGCCGTCATAATCAGTCACGCCGTGGGCTCGGGCGTCTCTCCAAAGACGGAGGTAATATGCCAAAAACTCACCCAAGTCTTCCCCAGCGCACATCCAGCTGGAGCGATAAATACTCACCTCCTCCTCTGGGGTGGGGTGTGGTCCAATCCTCCTCCTCGCGAGATATCTCATCCCCTCCATCTGTCACGAACAAAACTAACATAAGTCAACTATCGTCATCTCAAAAGCAGGCAAGGATAACTTAAACGTAACGTGAAGCAACTAGATAATATCAAGCAAGTCTATAAGGTAGGCAACATCATACTGCACAATACATACCATAACTTACCTTCTTAGTCTTACCCAAACGTATACATAAGCCAAAAACATCTTAATATGAGCTACGAGATCCTTATCTTATACCAAACACTCGAACTAGAGTTCAACGGACTCTATCGTATTCTGGAGGCAGAATTACGGATTCTGTTCTTCATAACAAATGAAGATCAGTGCGTTAGAAGTACGCAGGCGAAAACCATACGTAAATCGGAGTCCTATCGAGAGAGATCTAGCTAAACAAAATTTACTGCGCAGTGCAGGAAATTTGCGCGATCGTGCCAAATGTAAATCGAGACGTATGTCGACGTAATACGTCTACCATCTTCGGGTTTTTAAGTTGAGGCTGAACATTCTGAAGCCGTAAGTGACGTCCATGTCATGATTTGTGTCGATGCTCACTCATGTCAAGTAGTGATGAAGTGTCGACGCTGTTCATCTTTAAGGTCGAGGTCACCTTGTTCATCCTTCTCGCTCGTCTTCGTCCGTCCGAGCTCGAGGCCATCATTACTTTCATTCTTCCTATCGCTCTTTGTTCTCGTAAGAAAAAGAAGTTCGTACTTCTATGTTCTTTCACGATATATGAACATGCTCCTTAGAGTCTAAGTTCGTCTTATGATAACATATCGTTCATCATAAACAACATTTTGAAAGTTGGAATAAGGTCTCAATTGAAAATTTTGGAAATACAATTTCAACATAACCATCATAATCAACTTATATGCATATCAAATATGGATTCATTCATCCCATGTTGATCATTCAACTAGTACCACCATGTACTTTCATATCAATACTCGAGTATTTGCATTAGGTCAACCAAAAGTATTCTGGAAAATTTTCTTGCTCAACTTTCATTTTCATCATAAAAATTTTCATCATAACCAAATCTTTCAAAAGTCTTTCCAATTGTTCAATCATGTAAAAAAATTTCCATTTCATGGTTTTGAGAAAGAAATGCAGTTACCTTCTTCCCGGTTGAGCTCGATGTGATGGGGTGTTGAGGGGAGTCAGTGGGTTACTAGAAGTCCAGTGACTCGACCTAGACTTAGAATAAAAAGGATTTTGGGTTTACAAAGAGCAAAAGAGCTCTGATACCACTCTGTCACGCCCCCACTCCGGATAACCCGGTCTAGAGGGTGACTAATACTAGGAATAGTATTATAGGACAAATTGACCAAGATAAGTGGTCACATTGGTTATAAACAAGCATGCATAATATGGCATAAGATATTATCCCAATAATTCAAAAGGTTTAGGCCATCAGACCCAAAGATTAAACCGTGATCTGATGAACCTCAATAGTACGACAGTAGACATAATGTTTAAGAGTTTAGAGTTTAGCAGCGGAAAGTGTGTGAATACATATGTGACGATATGTATTCAAGGCAAAAACCAAATCCTAAATAAACAGTCAAGGACACTGGACTCCTCAACACAGCCTCCATCATCACCATCAGAGCTCAACCCGCACATTTAAAACAAACATGCGGCTAAGTACAAGAAATTGCACTCAATGGACTCATGTCGAAAACATTTGATAATATTTGAATTACGCGCCAATATCGAGTAAGTCACGAGGGTTTTAGTTAAAATGCCTTGTGCTTACCAAATCATTTTCGTCAAACATAGCTCGCCGAGCATTTTTTGGTGTGTATGGTCCATATCTCATAGTCACAATACATAATGATAATAAATAATAAACATCGAGTGAGGCCTCCCATCTACGACGCCGTGACCGCCGTAATCTCGCATAAACACAATCGCTCTCTGCAAGCATATGTTAATACAACAGATAGTTCCAACCTTCACGCCAATCCTAGCTGTGCATTTATCATCCGCACAGACCCGACATTAAAAAGGTTGGGTGCTACCACAACAAATGATATAGTAGTTCCAACTATCTCCACACCTACCCGGCATAACAGATAGGATCCATACACAAAACGAAATATTTTGGCGGTGTAATGCAAGAAACATTTGATATGATTGTAGATAAGTCATCAGAATAAACTCATTTGGTATGACAAGAAAGTCACATTTTGAAGATAAGAAGCCCACATTAGCGAGGTAAGAAAAGAGCCCACCGGACTATGGTTCGTTGTAAAAGTCCCAGTTCGTTCGTTCGTCAAAATCCCGTCATTGCGTTTGCGCCCACACCTTTACGAAAAATGGGCTTTAGACGTCGCTCAAGTCTCGAGACTTTCAAAAGCTAAGATAAACTTCGATATTTCATATCGATGTGAGTCAATTCCTCAAATGACTTCGATATGCTTTCAAACACGTTATTTAATCAATTGTTCTCGATTCCCGAGATACGCTCAACTATTTCGGGTTAACGCCCCGCTTAAACGTTTTAACGTATGAGCACGTTTCTCGATAAAAGGATTTCATTTGTGAAATCCTTTCTTGCTAATGAGGTATTATACTCAATTAGCACATCTTACGCGCATTGGCGTATTTATCGAACGTATAATCGTACGTTTGACTTTAAAAAGTCAACGAAGTCAACACGGTCAACAAAGTCAACGGTTTTGACTTTCAAATAGTAATTTCTTACTATTTCGTTTTATAAATCGAATTTGATCGATTTGAAAACGTAAAGTCCTAACTCTCGATTTATCACGTAAATCAAGGACTTATAAATAATTTCACATTTATTAAACCTTTTAATAATTAGAAAAGCGTATTTTCGATTTTAAAACGTTAACAACCTAAAGTTTGTCTTAAACATAGTAAACTATGTTTATAATTTTTTTTTATAAATCGAAATATGTCGAGAATTAAATAGACATATATTTCATTAATAAACTAAATTAAAAAGGATTTTAAAACCCTTTTTAATTATCAAAATTTTCGATAATTGGCTTAAAAATACTAAATGACTTTTGAAAATTTTTCCAAATTAATATAGTGTATTATTATACACTATGGTCCAGAATATGAATTTATAAGATCCACATGATATTGTTTGTCATTTATTAGTATATTTACATATATATACATTTCGGTAATTCCATATAATATGGAATAATTATCCAAAAATTTCCAAAATTAATATACACATAGTATAATATCCCAACATCAATATATATCATTAATATAACCTATAGTCCATCTTAAGCATTCATTCCACAATATATAGCAATATTCACGGTAATTTCGATTTAATTACCCAATAATCATCAAACAATTTCTAAAAATTCTAATTAAATCACAACATGATTAAACATTATATTATAACATTGTAACATCATAATATCAACCAAACTAATTTAAATCGTCACCATATGAGCTTGTAGGCTCTCGGCTTTTTCGATTTTAATTAGTATTTGATTTCCAAAAATTCTAACAATTATATACTATGCTTATATACTATAGTATAGTAATATAACATCATAATATTTATCAAAACTAATTACATCACCTTCAAGAGCACAAAGCTCACGGCTTAGTTGATTTAAATTAGTATTTGATTTTCAAAAATTCTAATTAATTCACACAATACATAAACAATATACTAAGGCATTAATACACCATTGCATGTTCAAAAATAAAATCATACACCAACCTATAAAATTATAATGCTCTCGGCCCTTTAAAAAATAATAGCATATCCTTTCCAAAAATTCTAAATAAATCATATAACATATAAACAATACATTCAAGCATTAATATGTCATCACAAGCTTAAAATAAAAATTATACACCAAGGTATAACATATGTAGCTCACGGCAATTTCAAATAGATTAAGCATTTGGTTTTCAAAAATCCTAGATAAACCATAGAACATGTAATCAAGGTCCTAAAGCATGAATATGACCTTGTATGCTTGAAATAAAAATTACACTCCAAGGTACATACATATATAGCTCACGGTTTTATCCAAAATAATTCTAGGGTTTTTTTTTTTTTCCAAAAATTTCTAAATAAAACATATGAACTCCAAACATGATATAGAACAATAATACATCACTAAAATAACCAAGGAGTAGTCGGTCATTACTAAAACATTTTATAAAGTTTCAAATTTTTAATAAACCTATCCTATGGTTCAAAATACCATGGGTATACTAGATTCATTCAAAAATCTCATACACAACAACATATGATTATCTAAGCATATATTCTCATATATTTGAAAATAAAATCATCAAGAACCATTATTCATCCATAGTTCATACATAAGAACAATAAAATCATATATATATACATATACCATTCGAACACATATATATATATGTCACGATTATTTGCTTGAACAAATGAAAAGAAATCGGTACTATGGTCCATAAATACCTTAGAATGGTATTGGTTCACAAGAATATTGTAGGTATCAAAGTTGGGAAGGAGAATGAAGAAGAAATGGAGAAGGAAGGAGAAGGAGGCTCTCGAATATGGGGGAGAGGGGGGGTCTTGCTGCAGATTTTTGGAGAGGATGGAGAGTGATGTGAGTGTTTGAAATGGGTGAGGGAAGAGTGTATAATGGGAAGTGGAGTGTTGAAGGGGAAGAGTCCCCCTATTAACCCATCTCTCTCTCTCTCGGTCACACTCACACACACTTCACCAATAGGATAAATGCAGACAAATGATGAGAGTGTAGTTATCATTGAGCTAGGTTCAAAAGGGTGTCCATGTATTGGGTAGGAAAAAAGGTGTACATCATTGTGCATGGGGAAGGGTAGAATCGGCGCATGTAGGGGTGTCTAGGGCTGATTTTATTTTTATTCTATCTCAATACAATGTATTAATCATAGTATAGGTCATAGATATATAATACAAGCCATAAAAATAATTAAAACAACTTATAGCCATTAATTCGAAAATACCGATAATAAATAGAAAAATAGGAATAAAAATATAATTTACACCTATTATTGATACTCATGCCCAATTCGATCAAAATATACATATATACATCATAATATATGATTTAGATATCAAATAATAGCATAGGATAAAATAATTGCATTAATTCATGCATATGAAACCCTAATTTCAAGAATTAGGTTTCAAAAATTATAAATATATGCTATCGAGTTTTAATGATCCAAAATCTGTTTTCATAGCTTAATAATACTCATATATATCATAACATATAGTTTAGATACCATATGATAATTTAATGATGTCATTTCATGAAAACCAAAGTTTATAAACTCGTGGTTTTTGAAAATTTCAATACCAAAATATCGAATTTAATAACTGAAAATTCGATTTTAATAATTAATAATACTTGAATTATATAAATAATAATAGGAAATTAATTATTATAATTTCACGAGCATTAAACTCATTTTGCAAAACGCTCTCAGACGTTGACGCTCAAAACGCCTCAAAACGCTCAAAATCGACTCATCTCAAAATGGTCGTAGTAAGCTCGTACTTACTTTATAAATATATTCCTTTTTAACAAGGAATTAAGATGGAAATTAATTCCAAGCTTTACACCGTAGATTTCCATAAAAGGCGACGCTCGACACGCTGTTCGACGTTAAAATAATACTGTCGTATCATTTCATAAATTTCATTTCCGTAATTCACAATCCTTAGTGAATTATAAAAAGAATTCGCTATAGCGATATCGTATCGAAATCACAATATTCGATATCGTCAAAAATTATATACGGCAAAACCCTAATTACGGGTTTAGAATACCGTAATCGTACGTTTGTTTCTTTGGAATATTACACAAATCTCCCACTAATGATACATTTTAGCTATTTCCAAGATATTGTGTAAGACACTAATGATTGATAACCCATTAGTGAATAAATTAGTATTAAAAGTTGAAGAGTCTTGTGTTGTATTGGGGGGATGACCGAGTGAGGGGATAAGGGAGTATTTTCAGATTTTATTTCATTCATCACTCCACACTCAAACACCCTACACTCAACACTTCTCCTCTCTCTCTCAACTTCATCTTCCTCTCCCAAAAAATGCCATAGCCGAGAGCTCCATCCCCATAACCAAGCTTGATTTTCTTCTCTTCCTCCATACCACACATCAATACCTTGTACCTTGTCCATTTAATCTATGCCAACAAGGTAGGTGTCGATCAAGAGCTTGATTTTGTTCTTGGTTCTTGAAAAATTTCAAGAGGTGGTCTAGTTCATCGCATGTGTTTTAGATAATCTTTGTTGGGGATATCTTGTTAATGCATGTATATTGATGAAGAGGTATGTAGATATGTGTTCTTGTTCTTAGAAATGTATTGCATGTGGGTTTTTACTTCAAAACTTTTCGAATCCATAGCTATGATGAGTGCTAAGAATGTGTAGCATGATATTTGAAGCTTAGATCATGTTTTAAAATTTATTAAACATGATACAAAATTTTGATATAATGACCGAGACATGGTGATTTAATTTGAAGTATAGACTAATGATTTATAATGTCATATATGTTCTTTGTAGATTAAATTGAGACTTTTAGAAACATGTTGATATTTCTTTTAAAAGAACCGAAGCATATATGAATTAATAAGTGGATGTATGATTTTTATTTGGTACATGCAATGTGGTATTATTGATTTATGATGTATTGAGAATGCATATAAATTATTTGAGAATTTTTAGAACACTCTTACTATTTTATTTCATAAGAACCGAGACTTATATGTATATTATGTGAGTGATGAATTTTTATTTAAGACATGCAATTGCATATAAGTGAATCTATAATAATATAAAAGTCCATAGCCTTTTATTTAAAATTTTAGAAAAAAAATTCCTACCCTTTTATTCTCAAAACAGCCGTGAGCTACATATGGGTATATATGTGTGTATGATTTTATTTTGTGACATGCAATGATGTTTTATTACTCTAGAGTATGAACTTTATACACTATGATTTAATTAGAATTTTTGGAAATGTCTATCTATTTTGTTTAAGAAAGAACCGAAGCTATATATATATATAAGTTGATGCATAATTTTTATTTAGAACATGCAAGTACATATTGTTGATTCAAGATGATATATATATCTCTTGTAAATTATTGGGAATTTTTAGAAAATCTTATCCATTATTTTTAAGAAAAACCGAGAGCTTATATAGATATGAATTAATGTGATTTTTATTTAGTACATGCAATGCTAAATTATTAGCTTAGAATATGTTTTATGCATTTTATGTTGTTATTAGAAATTATGAAAATCAATTACCTATCTTATTCAAATAAACCAAGAGCTAAGCTCACTATGGTGATGAATAAATTGGTTTTGATGGTTGTTATGTTGTAATGTTGCTACAATATGAATTATGACCATGTAATGATTTTGGAAAATTTTATAAAATTGTTTGATGAACATTATG
Organism: Salvia rosmarinus; assembly: GCA_036937905.1. Classification (NCBI taxonomy): domain Eukaryota; kingdom Viridiplantae; phylum Streptophyta; class Magnoliopsida; order Lamiales; family Lamiaceae; genus Salvia; species Salvia rosmarinus. The sequence continues at coordinate 48,580,148 of CM072813.1, forward strand.
AAAGGGCCGAGAGCTATAGTGCCCATTTGTATGATATAACATTGTTATATAATGAATTATGTGACATAAAAATGTCATGGACTAATGTTTGGACCTTGTAGTAATTTATTTGAATTTTAGAAAAAAATTTGGGCATTTAATTTCAAAATTCCGTGACCTTATGAGTATAATAAGGTGATGTTCGAAAGTTGTTTGGATGATATGATAGCATATTAATGACCATAGTGTATATTAGTACACTATATAAAATTAGGAAAATTTTTGGATTTCAATTGGTTATTTTAAATAATTATCGAGAAATTCTAAGAATTTTTAAGGATTTTTAAAATCCTTTTTAATTAAGTTTATTAATAAATTATATGTCTAATATTATTTTAGACATATTTGGAAATTATGAGCAATTTTCTAAAATAATTGGTTGATAAAATACAAAATAGCCGTGAGCTATTTTTAAAATTTGAAATAAGGATTTTAAATCCTTAAATTAATTATTTATAATGAATTATATGTTTAAAAATTATTTTTTAAACATATTAAAACAGTTTATAAAAAGAAATCAATTGGAAATTGATTTTCGAAAGAATTTAATATTAAAGTATGACTTAGTAATTAAATTCCTAAGAAAAGTCAAAATTGTTGACTTTTGGAAAATGTACAATATACGTTCGATAAATACGCTAATACGCGTAAGACGCATCAATTGCTAATGACATCACGTTGATATGAAAGGATTTCATATTTGAAGTCGTGAAATCGAAAAACGTGAGAAAACGTTGGACCATTTACCAAGAGGGGTAAATTAGTAACTTTCAATACATATCTCGTCTCTATCGAAGAACGAGCAATGTTAAGATGATACGCGTTTGAGAAACGAATTAAATTCATTAAAGAATTCAATTCATATCGATATAAAATATCGAATCTTATTATAGATTTTGTAAGCCTCGAATTACGTAAACGACGTACTAAAACATCCTTTTTATATAATGGTGTGGACGCTGATGCACCAGCTGGACGTTGACGAGTAAGCAAACGATAAAGACGATCAATAATTTCCAGGTGGGCTTTATTACTTAAACAGAACAACTTTGCTGCTCTTTTCAACTGTCTTTGTTTACAGTACTTTTCAATTATTGATAAAATTGTTTAAATGATGACCTGCAAAAATGTTTACGTTTTGTGTATTGTATCCTATCCATGAACGATGTGATGTTGTTGGGTTATTCCCAACTTATGAATGAAAATCGATATCGGATCCTATCTTGGAAGGCTTATACAGCTAGGATTAACGTGTACACCGATGGTGACCGTGTCTTTGTAAGGACAATTCACGGCGGTCACGGGGTCGTAGAGGAGGCCTCACGACTTTTGTAATATCCCGTAATTTTAATCTGTGATTACGATAATAAATTCCATAATTAGTATTATTAAATCAATAATTAAAAAAATCTTAATTAGTCAACTCTTGACTTTGACCAAGCATAATTGGATAATTTCTGTATAAGATTCACTGAGGCTTAGTGAATTAAGGAATATAATTCTCAATATTCCTTCGAACGTAATTTTCTAACGTTGAATAAATTCGACGTTTACGTCTTACAGTATTATTAAGCAGTTAAGCTTAATTTCGAAATTCCTATTATTATAGGAATAAATAAAGTTGTAACAAACTTTATTTTAGACGTTTTAAAGATAATTCGTCTATAAGAATTTTGAGACGTTTTAAACGTCGGTTTTTAGAGATGAGTCGATAACTCAGTCAAATGATCTCGGAATTATAAAATTCAAATTCCTATAATTATTTTATTATATAAGAGCATTATTTATCATTAAATAATGCTAGAAAATTTAAGAATGAGATGTATTATATTTTGATAATTTTCAAAATATTTAATTCAAAATTAGGGTTTTAATATCTAAATTATTTTAAATACTTATCTATGATTAAATTTATTATCTAAGACATATAATATGTCACATAATTATGTAGTAGCTATTTTATACAAGGAAATAAAATATTTTAAATACCTTAGTGAAAATCGAAAATTAGGTTTTCTAAGCACAAATTAATTTTTATTCTTATTTAATTAATGATGTATGATAATTATTATATTATTATGATGTCATTAAGGATAAAATGAGGTGTATTACAACTTGCACAAGTGGGGTGCACTTGTACTCAAAAGTGGCGCCAATTTTAGGTTATTAAGCATGATTTTATGTGATAAACATTATCCTATAATTAAGGATAAGGTATGAGTTGGATCTTATCCTATATTAGGTGTAAATAGACATAGTTATCAAGTGGAACAAGTAATCCTAGATTCATTGCATGTTGTTGGGCTAAACCCAAGCAATAAGGTTAAAATTTTATTTAATTTCATACTATATAATAGTGCCATTTGTATAGTTGAAATATTCGACTTTTCTAAAGTAACTTTATACTATAATAATAATATGATAATAATATAATATATAATATAAAATTAAATAGAAACCTAGTCTAAAATATAGTAGTAGGCGTAAACTACATAATGGGGTTTAGTGTTTTAATTTTGTAAATTTTGATAATTATGATATAAATTTTAATTAATTATAATATAGTATAATAAAATATATATTATAGTAATAAAACAAATAAATAAATCCTAAGGCCTATTGAATGTGGGCGACGTATATATATATATATTTTATAAAGTGTTGATTTTAATTTAACCTATGGTTCAATGTATCTAATTAAAGGATAAGGTAGCAAGTGGGGTGAGTTTTATAAGATAAGATTCTTGATAAGATATGATAAGGTTAGGGATAAGATTTGTAACAAGTGGATCTTAGATATTTTCACATAATAATAAAAAAATAAGTAGCCTAAGTCTATAAATACCCCATGAGAGCCTTCATTTGTTCACCACACACCAAAGTTTCAAAAATTATAAGGAGAGGAAGAGAGAGTGTTCATCTTGTGCAAAAGCCCAAACTTAGATCGACTAGCCGGCGCCGATCAAATCTATACCTATTAAAAGGTTAGAATTTTACGAGCTCTTGTATATCGTTAGAATTTATGTTATAAGTTTAGTTTAATCATATGATTTTCAAAATTATATAACTCATGCTAAAATGTTTAGATATTACATTTATATGATGTTATTAAGCATGTATTATAATTATATCACAAAATTAAGCATGCTATGTAATTTAAAAATTGGACCGAAAACTTAGGGGATGATATGTTGATGATTTTGATTTTAATTGTTGATTTGAGCATGGAATAATAATCTGTGGTATTAAATAAGTTTTATATAAATTTATATAAATTTTGGAGAACTTTAGTACCTAAGTCCAAGAATTTCAAAAATATAACCTATGATAGAAGGTTATGATATAAATCATATTTAAGTGTTATCATATAATTTTGATGATGTAGATTCATAATATATGGTTGTATTAATTTATCGAATTTATAAAATTATTTGGACCTAAGTCGAAATTTTAAAATACGACTTAGGAACATTAAATTCAATAGTTCATAATAAATAACAATTATGTTATAATAAGGATAGTTAAGGGTGATTAAGTATTATGTGAATTTATGGAATTTTGAAAAATGTTTAGTGGATTAATCAAGTAATCGAAAATTATACCCTAAAGTATATTAATGTTATAAATTTATTTTATCAAATATAATTACATAATATGATCTAAAATAATGTTTTAGACATAGTATGATTTTATGGAATTTTGGAACAAGAATTGCACATAAAATGATAGAATTTCATAATAATTGAAAAGTCAAATGTTGACTTTTTGTCGACCAAAGTCAAAATTGTTGACTTTTGTCGACTTGGTCAAAATAGTTGATCAAAAACGTTGACCAAGGTCAACAGCACGCAGTCGATAATACGTGATCTACGCGACGTGAAGACGCTTAGTAAGAATGTACTTACGCTACATAAGTACATTAAAACGCATATTATATACTAAAAGATAAAATATTTCTTATAATTTAAGAAAATTTGTAATCAACATCAATCGATTAGGAAACGCCAACAAAGTCCCGCGACAATTTTATTTCAAGCATAGAACGTTATGACTATGTCGTCTCTATCAAACGAACCGACGTACTAAAATAATTCTAACATTAAGGCGACACGGATCAAGGCCGACGTAAGAAAAGGAGACCGTAGAATAACAACCTTCATATACGAGGTGGGCTTTACCGAAAACCCTTTATTTACGACGCTTTCTTCAAAAAGTATTTATTTACAAGCTTTCATTGAAAAATGATTATGAATCGTTATTCAATTACATGCCCAAAGTATTTATGTTTTAACGATGTATCCTATCATGTTGTTCACGAGCCAACTATGAAAGTGAATCGCTTATGGGTAGCTCCCAAATTTTAAAATCGATATCGGATCTTAGTCGATGCGAATTCACTGGCTAAGGTTAACGTGTACACCAGTTTGTGACTGTGAGCCGTTAGTAACATCATCGGCCGGTCATGGATCCTAGTCAGATGCAGAATCCCTGACTATGTGATTGTGAGCCGTTAGCAACATCTTCGGCCGATCACGGCGTCGGTAGAAGGAGGCCTACTTCTACGGTGTGAGATCAGTTATGAACAGTTATGTGAATGATACGGATCATACGAATCAAAAATGCCCGCCAGCGAATCTTTGAGAAATGATAAAGTATTTTGGTATTCACGAGTTATTTCAACTAAAACCCTCTGTTATACTCATGGCGGTGTAATTTATTGAAATGATTTTCGCATGAGCCCACTAAGTGCAATCTTGTACTTACCGCATGTTTGTTTTAAATGTGCGAGTTGAGTCTGTGATAGGATGGACAAGTGTTGAAGCAATCGGAGTTTTTGTCGTTAAAAGTTTACCTTGATGTATATCGTCATATATGCATTCACATGCTTTCCATTGCTCAAAACACTTTATTATACTATTTCGATATTTCTTATGTTACATTCGGATCAACAATCCTTTTGTTGATGATCCGTTGGTCCATTGTATGAAACCGTTATATATTTATCTATAATAGTTTGAAGTCTTGAAAGATTGTTGGTCATTACGCTCTTAATCCTCGTTTATTAGTGTGATCCGTTAATCCGCACTTTAGATTGGCGGGCTGTTACAACTTTCGACTATGATAAGATGATGGAATGATAGTAAGGATATGGATCATACACACCAAGAAAATGCTGGCCAAGCAACTTTTATGAACTCGTGAAAATACTTTAGTAAGCGCAAGGCATTTTCAAATAAAACCCTTATGTCTTACCATTATATTGGCAGAGTAATTCAAAGAAAATAAAATGTTTTCGGCATAAGTCCATTGGGTACAAATTTTGTACTTAGCCCTGCATGTTTGTTTTTAAATGTGCAGGTTGAGCTCGGATGCTGATGATGGAGGAGTGTTGAGAAAGTCCATTGTCCTTGATGTTTGTTAGGAATTGTCAACCTTGAATACATATCGTCATATATTTATTCACACACTTTCCGCTGCAACTCTGAACTGTTTTATTTTTATGTTGAATGTTAAGATAATGTGAACTATGAAGTCCTTCAGATCGTAATATCCTTTGGATCTATTGGCTTAAACCTTTTGATCCGAAATGTTATAAGTGTATGTTTAATCCTAAGTTCTATATTCTCATGTGATAAGCCTTATCGTGACAGTCTTCCGTATCCATGAATACTATTCCTAGTATTAGTCCGCTCACTCCGGGTTATCCCGAGTGTGGTCGTGACAGAATCATTGGGTGAGGCTTTTTCTGAATTAAACTAGACTTAAGTAGCTTTTCAATCTGATAGGTTGCATTATTAGATTCGTTTTAATAAGCCCTCAGTGAATTTTTAAAGTTGACGCATTAGAGTAGGTGTTCTTGTCAAAACTGCCTTAGTCTAATTCCTTTGTTAATGAACCCTACGAGTCCGACTTTTGTGTGAGATGTTCAAGCCGTTTGTAGTCCGAATTTGACTTTGGTTTCTTCATAAGAAATGTTCCTTACCATGTCTAGTTGTGATCTGGAAAGTTTGATCTCAAACCAAGTTTTATAGGTATATTTTCATCGACCCAAAGTCACCTACTGAATGTTGTCATTTCCAACTAGTCAACTTTGGGCTTATATGCATCGATATTTTCCAAGATGGTCATCATGAAACATGTAGTTCTTATTACAAGGTTTCTAAAATGGTATCTTTCAGTCATTTTGGTATTGTGAGTCAAAGTTACGAGCCTCGCAAAATCCCTCGTCGTTAAGCTAACTGAAACTCGAAAACTTTTCTAAGTATAGAAGTCGGTTTGAGTTGCCCACTTTGAGACCGTATATCTCATGAACCACGACTCTTTTGGATCGACATCCTTCTTAGAACTTATAGTACATGTTTAGAGGTTTTCAGAATGTGTCTTTGTACGGTCACACGATTTTGAGTCGAGAGTTATAAATCGTCAAAGTATGACACATGGGTTGTTTTAAGCTGTTTTGCCAAAAATTAAACACTTGAAATTTGACTAAGTGTTGGAACTCCCCTAGGTGAAATATACCATATGTGAATAGGGTGATAATCGATTGCTATATGGATGATATTAATACATATTAATGACCCTAAGTGTATAATACTACACTATATGATTTAGAAAAATTCTTGGAAATCATTGGTAATTTTAAGAATTTCCGAAAGCATTAAAGGAACTATAAGGATTTTAAATCCTTTTTAATTAGGAGTAATAATATATTATATGTCTAAATATTATTTTAGACATATTGGGAACTTATAAAAATTTTATAAACATGGATCACTATGTTATAACGAAACGTTTTATTTAATAAACGTTATAATTGAATAATAAGGATTATGGATAAATGGATTAATGTTTAAGAAAAATATTAATAAAGTTCATCGATTTACGTGACAAATCGAGAAATAGGACTTTATTTAAAAGAAATCGATTGGAAATCGATTTATAACATGAATTAGTAAGAAATTACTATTAAAAATCAGATGTCGATAAACGATAATACGCTGAACGCTTAAACCGAAAGGTTAAACGATATAATTGAACGTGTCTCAAGAACGAGAACGGTTCAAATTGAAATACGTAATTGAAAAGCGTATTGAATTCGTTATGAATTCAGTTTATATCGATATAGAATATCAAGTTTATTCTAGACTTTGAGAGTCTCGAGAAACGAGAACAACGCACTAAAACATCGCTTTTACGTAAAGCGTGGACGCGACGCCGACGATCGGGCGTTGACGAGAAATCAAACTTAAGAACTCAAGTTAGGACGAACCATAGTCCAGGTGGGCTTACTTTTCACACAAAATGTGACCTTACTGTTCTTCCAAAATGAATTCTTTTAAAATGTTATTTTGCAACTGTTGATAAAGGTTTATTACATTACCTGCCAAAAATATTCTGTTTTGTGTATGGATCCTATCTGTTATGCCCGGGTAGGGCTGTGGCGATGGTTGGAACTATATTATGACAGGTTATGTCATTTGTTGGGTCGCACCCAACCTTTTATTAATATCGGGTCCTGTGCCGGAAGGTTAATGCCTGGCTAGGATTGGCGTGAAGGTTGGAACTTTATGATATGTTAACATATACATTTGAGAGTGACTGTATGATGTATGGGATTACGGCCGGTCACGGCGTCGTAGAAGGGAGGCCTCCCTCTCGACGTTTGATCTTTGATATTGTTATGAATTGTGACTATGGGATATGGATCATACACACCAAGAAAATGCTCGCCAAGCAACTTTTACTTAACCGAAAATGTTTTAGTAAGCACAAGGCATTTCAACTAAAACCCTGTGTCTTACCATGATATGGCGAAGTAATTCAAAATGATAAAAATGTTTTGGCATGAGTCCACCGAGTGCATTCTTGTACTCACCGCATGTTTGTTTTAAATGTGCAGTTGAGCAGATGATGGATGGAGCAGTGTTGAGATATGAATATTATCGCTGAAAGATTTATACCTTGATAGTACATCGTCATATGTACATATCACATGTTTTCCGCTGCAAGAACTTAAGTTATGTACAAAAGTCCAAGAACATGTTTGTCATATAAATTACGGCTTTTGTTAAGGAGAATTCCCCTGTTTAATTATACCCGTTTAGAGTTAAAATCCCTTCTAAATCCTACTTAGGATTGAGGGGATGTGACAGAGTGGTATCAGAGCGGTTCGCTCTTGAACCCAAAATCTCCTTTAAGGTTAAGTCTAGATTGAGTCACTAGACTTCTAAAGGTCTGTTGACAATGCTCAACACTCCATCACATCAAGCTCAACCGAAATGAGGTAAATGATTCTTTTTCCAAAGTTTTGAAAATTACCCTGGCCAGATGAATGTTTATGAAATGATTTTTATTCGAATGAAATGAAAAGATTGAAAGTGAAAAAGGATGGAAATGATTTATTTTTTTTCAAAAAGAGATTCCCACAATATGCAGGTATGAGACTGCATATTTAAGGAAAGCTCAAAAGATTCCCACAATATGCAGGTATGGGACTGCATATTTAAGGAAACTTAAAGGATTTGATTTATGATAGATAAATGATTTTCTCGGTTTTGAAATCGAAAAGTTTGAAGTGAAGGATGATTGAAATGATCTTTCAAAAGAAATGAAAGCTATGAGAAAGGTTGAGAATGAATGTTATGACAAATGATTGTCGAGAAAGTTATGAAAAGAAGGAAGATATAAGGGAGATGATGACAATGATGTGAGAAAGTTTCGGCATGATGTGCCAAAGATGAAATATTTGAAATCCTGAAATTCAATAAGGGTTCATTGTTATGAACAAATTTATGTTATTCATGCTTTAAAGTGATTGAGATTGGACACCGATTTGTCAAAATGATATGTTGAATTCGTGAAATTTACCTAAGTACATGCGCATAAATGAGCCACGATGAATATTTGAAGTTTTACTTCAAACTTCAAAGTTGTTTATGATGACGAGCATGCTAGCTCAACGTAACGTAGACTTTTTAAGAAGCATGATCCCTTTTACGAAAGAACATAGAAGTAAGAACTTCCTTCCATTACAAGAACAAGAGTAACGATGGATTTGAGAACTTCATTCCATCTTGAGTATCGAAAAGCAAAAGATTTATACGAAATTGTGCGACCGACTTCAACCTCGGCATGTGCGATCGTCGACTTTGATTTCGGAATTTATAACGCCGACTTTGACATATTGACTTTGGTAGCTTATGCGACCGACGCCGGCATTTCTCTGTACTACCGCGGCATCGATAACGGCATGCACGACCTTGGCGCCGGCATCGCTTCGACCCGCGCGAGCGCGCGTAAATTTTTCCTGCACTGCGCAGTGATTTTGTTTTGATTAGTTCTCGATCGTGTGAACTCCGATTTACGTACGGTTTTCGCCTACGTGCCCCTAATGTACTGTACTTCATTTCTTATGAAGGACCAAATTCCTGATTCCTACTCCAGGATTCACGAGGATCAGTTGAAGCTAGCTCTATGATTTATAGAAAGTAAGAACGTTATAGTATGATACGAATCTTAGAATGTTACTAAGAAAGTAAGATTGCCAGCAATACAAGTAGAGCCACGATGTACATAAGAACCTTGGTTGATGACCTATTATGGGTATATAAGCTTTCAAAAATTATATTCATCACCCAATTTCTGTCGTTGAGTTTAACTCTATGACCTAGTTCCAATTGAGAATTCATTCGAGTTTCTCACTTCTTCTCAAGAAAATTTTCAACCCAAAATTCATAAAGTGTCCTTTGAACCCAAATCCTAGCGTGATCGAGAAAATATTTGTGACGGTCCGCCACCCATATGACCAAAGAAATCTCAAGAGTCGTCATTCTGGTCTTCGGACCCTAGAGCCCCATTTATTCGGTCTAAAAAGCATATCGATTCAATCTTTGAGAAGATGTTATTTTGATTTGTGAAACAGTACCTTTTGTAAATAGTCGTGATAATTCCTTCCCGACTCTCGAAACCATCAAGTATGACGAACGTTGACTTACCTTGTCACCTAAGTACGAATTAGTGAAGCGATAAACATCAGACATGAAATAGGTTGACTTATTCCACCACCCAAAAGTTTCGCATCAAGAAAGTGATAGACATCAAGAAATCAGGATGTAAGGAATATCTCGATGAGACGAGATATTTTTCCTATGATTGTGGATGTGATGACCCTTGATGGGCTTTACAAAGATTGATAACAGTAAAGTTATACCCTTATACGACTGTTACGATAATCAAGTTATGAATAGGATACTCTTTAGCATTGAATGCAAGAGTAAAAGCAAGCAAAAGTATATGATATCCGTGGGATATGAACTCCTTTTTATGTCATAACCAGAGAGATTACAACTTATCTTTAAGATAGTTGGTTGTCCTTGAAACCTCGTTAATAGGTTGGACATGTTTAAATGAATAAAGATATATACAAGATATTCTTTTCAAGAAATATATATATATAAGGAAATGATAGCATCTCGTAAAATAGATCTCGCCATATACCTCATCAATGAGATTATGCTTGAGCATAATCGATTCCAAGTAATCAAACTTGGTTAAACAAATGATAATGAGATTAAGGAATCATAATCTTTGAGATTGTGTGAACGACGATGATAGCTCTAGTATGTAAATCAAGTGTGAAGAAAATATCTTCAAAAACAAGACATGGAAGAAAGATGCTTGGAATTTAAGTTATGGTGTACGAATGTACGACCCTACCAAGCCATACGACAATGATAACGGTTATAGTCCAGGAAGTGGGAACCGAAGTATAACGAAAGTAAGATTACTTTCAAATACCGTGCCCAAGAAAAAGGGACAAAAGTCGGAAATAACTTAAGAAACCATGAGCTATACAATTATAAGATAGCCCCGACACGATATAAGCTTCAAAGACATATGAGTTAAAACAAGGATATATGAGAAATATATTCCTAAGATCGATGAAGTAAAAAGGGAATTAAGTCATTCATATTGGAATAGGAATGAATAATAGTGATAGAGACACGACGATCTCTACGATAAGACTTAATTATCGAAATATCAATATCAACGGATAGGTCGATGTAGACCTAACCACAAATGCTATTGGTAAAAGCATAACGATACAGATACCCGAGAAGTATGAGGTGAATGAGGTAACAGAAGGCCATAGAAAAGGAACATAATGTCCCAATGGAAAGGACAATGACATATGAAATAGATGTTTACTTGAATAAACGGGAACACCGTAGACCAAAGCCTATACTTCGCACCGAAAATAGAACAAACAAAACCCAAAAAGCAGGATAGGTATGAGGAAATTTCGTAATACCTATAAGATTTTGTTCAATTAGGTGCTTCGCTGACAATGCGCAAGCACGCAAAGAAGCGATGGAACCCAATTTAGGTAAGCGATCAAGATTTAGAACCTCCTTACCTATACGAAAATCACGGCCATCGCAAGAGTTGCTCAAGCGTAGAATCGAGCCTAGAATCGCCTAAAATTCTATCCAATGATTTGAATCATTATATCTATGAGGAACGTAGATATAATTTTAGAGACAAGAAGTTTCAGTAAATGGTCGTCATTCACGTGATCGGTGGCTCGGCCAAATCTTTTCGTTAAAAGGTTTTAAGCGACGTGATATTAGTACCCACTATTCGCACATGCGAATAAATTTAGAGTGATATACCACTAAGGGTGTTGACGAAATGAGTATTAAGATGAGTGTCATGAGTTGTGTCATAAGTAGTCTACAGTTATATACGCCTTAAAGTGTATAATCCTTTAAGAGATCCTTCTTGTTTAAAATTCCTCCATAGCTTAAATTAAGTCGGACTTATCTAGAAATATCCGCTACAAATGGCCGGAAAAGGAGTTTAACGGTAAGAGATTAACCACAAGGCCTACAAGCATGGAACTCACACGAACGCATCGGCTTTTTTATTATGAACTAGGCATGGGTTTATAACAGTTTTGGAGAAAATTTTACACCTCTAGATGGACGTCAATTTATAGAGTGACAAATGAAGATGGTATCCAACGACTTATCGGTCGTTTGCCAACAGACAAGGTGGTTTTGCAAAAGAAGTTTCAAAAGAATATTTTCTCCATGATAAAAATTCCAAAGGTCAAGGGACTTACCAGATTTGTCAATGTGCTCAAGTATATCCATAATACGTATGGAACGGCACCTACAAGTACTTGTCCTAGTCCTCGCAAGTTACACCGCACGGCATGATAGAATGTTCGCACTCAAATGTTCCAAATGCCACCCCACGCCCCGTGCCGTCAATGGTACCAAGAAGAGACGAGAAGGGCAAAAGGACGTGATCTTATCGCCTCACGGATTAGGAGAATTACCGCTACCAACCCAGCCATACTTTTCGATAAAAGTAACACCAACTCGGTATTGAAGAAGAAACGGGAGCACTGGACCCCGGCTCTCGAGGAGAATAATCCCTGAGTATGAAACAAAACGCATTTAGAGAAAGGCAAGTTTCAAGGAGGAGTACGACCGACGAAGGTCACTCAGAGACATAGAATCCTAGGATCCTATAAGACTTATATGTAGATAATGGATCATGATGAAAACGGTGTGATTATAATATGTAAAATAAACGTAGTCTGGAAAATTTTATGAATATGTTGGGGAGGTGTCAAAATTTTGGGTGTAAACAGAACTAGACACCGTGTAATCAGTCTGCTTAATAGACCGACCCTAGTAATTAATGTATAAAAAGTCCTCATTTGAGGCATTTTGGTGTAATATTATATGATCTTTATAGAATGGTATCCGAAATACGAAAACGAATCGTTCCGAATAAGATATGGCTACTATGAGATAATAGTTAAGCCATTCGGACTGACAAATGCACCAGCCTTGATCATGAACCTCAAAAGTCGAGTGTTCCACACGTACTTAGAAAAATTTATCTTAATCTTTATAGATAAAGTTCTTACTTATTCAAAGGACGAAGAAGAACATAAAGAACATTGAAGGACTGTCTTACGACTTTTAAGAGCCGGGCAGATTTTGCCAAGTACAATATTGTGTATTTCGACGTAAAGGAGAAATATTCCTCAGGCATATAGTATCCTTAGAAGAAATCAATGTGGACATGACAAAGGGCAAAGCAATTAAGAATGAAAGTCGTCGATGACCTAAAAATGAGACCAGGAATTTCTTAGATAAATGGACTACTATCAAAAGAGCCATTGAGAATTCTCTAAAGTAGCAAGACCAATAACATAGCTACCCCAAAAAGGAATGAAATTTACGTGGAGTAATAAAAGAGAGGCTATGTATTAATATGAGAAAGATAATAGCTTATGATCACAATGACTTAGGCCACATGAATAGAATTTCCCAACTCACGACTTGCAATAGTAACAGTAGTATAAATACCAAAGTCACGAAGACTTCACTCCTATGACAATAAGTTCATAACCCTTCTCAATTTGCAAAGATTTGAATTTATTCTTCAAGCAAAGAAATGTGGATACAGAATGAGAAAGATGGCTCGAATTAGTAAAAGATTATAAGTGTGATAAATGATCACCTGAGGATGGTAAATGTAGAATCTAATGCCTGAGTTATAAAATTCAGCCTAAATCATAGTATGTCCCAACAGAAAAGGAAAACTCATTGGAAAGTTTAAGAAAATGAGAACGTAAATAGTCGGGCATTTAGTGACTAACGAAGTTGTACTCTCACACCCAAGGTGACATATGACTAAAAGAGAGAATGAAGATGAGAATAGAATACAAATTAAGATAAGGAAGGAAAGGCTGAAGAATTTTAAGGAGCGCTGGACAATGTTATATCGTCTAAGGAAGGATTATATATATATATATATATATATCTCCAAGCAATGATAAGCTTAGAGATGAAACCAAGAATGAAGTTCATGACCCTTCTCATACCGCCTACTAGCAACTCTAAGATATGTTATGATTTACGAGAAAGGTTAGATAGTAAGGGATGAATTGAGATGTAACCATGATTGTCGAACCGTGTCTCGGTTACCAACAAGTGAAGGCATTGTATCAAAGGCCTTATAAGAGGTTATAATCTCTAGAGCTACACGAATGAAAATGGAATGATGTAGCAATAAATCTTATGACAGGTTCTGCCAAAGGCATAAAGAAATCGCACTACTATATGGGTAGTAGTGGATTGACTCATCAATTATGTTTTGTCTCTGCCTATTCAGATGACTCGTAGACCCGAAAAGTTAGCTCTGTCTTACAAAAAAAGGAAATTGTATATTTTCAGGGAGTACCAAAACATATCGTTTCAGATAGAGACTCCAAGAGTACCTCTAGATTTTGAACTAACTCACAAAAAGGAGTTAGACACGAGATTGAACCTTAACATAGATGTCCACTCCCAGATAGATAGACAATCAGAAAGGACTACCCAAACGTTTAAGCATACGATAAAATATTAATGTTAGATCAAAGTGTAAGTGGGAACGTATTGTACCACTTGGTAAGTTTATGTACGACCGTAGCTGTCAAATAACGATCAATATAGCCTTATGAGGCATATTGTGGAAAGAAGTATTGACCACCACTTTATTGTAACAAAGTAGGTGAGAAAAGGTATAAAGTCCTGACGTCGTAAGCGACACGACTGAGATATCTACCCAATAAGGCAAAGAATAAGAAAAGCTAAGGACAGACAAAAGTCTTACGCTGATACGCATAAATTTGAGCTGCATTTTTAAGTGCAAAATTTAAGTTTCTTAAGATTTCTCCATCTAGAGAAATTACAAAATCAAATACAAGAACGTCGAGACCACGTTTTATAGAACCTTTCAAGATCCTAATAATGATAGGCCTAGTAGCCTATAGCTCGGTACTTCCACCAAATTTGGGAAAGTACGAAATGTTTTCCACGTGTCACAGTTAAGGAAATACGAAAATGACCCAATTCACGTAAACCAACATGATGACGTGACCTTTGACTCCGATAAGTTATGATGAAAATCTACGACTAATTTGATCGTACGATTGAACGATTAGAGAATCCAGTTTGGGTCTCTAATGAAAACCCAATGAAGGGACCATGGACAAAAGAAAGCACGTGGAAAGTATGATGTTCTGACGTTAAGATACCCATACTTTATGAGGTATACAAATTTCGGGATGAAATTTCTTTTAAGGGGGGTAGGATGTAATATCCTGCAGAATTAGATGCCTAATTACGGTATTTAAAACTCGTAAATTAGAAATTCACTGAGATGATTCAATCAGTAGGATATCGAATAATGATTTCGATTATTTACGAAGGAATGAATTCTATTTTAACATTCATCGAGAATTGTGAATTTAGAAATAGAAGTTTATAAAGCAGTCGACAAGATTATTTTAACGTCGATCACAGATCGATAGTTAAAATTTCATGAAATTTTCTAAGCAATTGCTTAGAATTAAATTCCATTATTAATGGAATAATTTAATAAAGTGATTGCAACTTTATTACGAATATTTCGAGATGAGTCGATAATTAACGTTTTGCAACGTTTCAAACGTTAACGTTTAGAGACGAAATGGAAAGTGAGTTTAATCATCAAGGAATTATAGTAATTAATTTCCTATGATTATTATATGTAATTACAGTATTATTTAGCATTAATTCAATGCTAGATCATTAAGGAATTATTTGATCAAATTCCTCAATTTCGAAAACCCTAGTTTCGAATTTTAGGGTTTTATTGCATAATTTGATGCCGCTAATTTATCCTATGGTATTAATTATCATCTAAACTATATGTTATAACATATATCAATGTTTGGCATGGAAAATAAAATTTGACCCATTGGCATAATGTAATAGCCGAAAACTATACACTTATGTATACAAGTTTATCTTGTTGATTTTCCTATTACATGTATCTAAGTGACATTGGATTAATTAAATAGCCTAACTAATCAATTAAAATCAGATGTATACATAGATATATATATAAAAAACGTGCATGTGTGTAGGGAGAGAGAGTGTGTGACAAGTGTAGAGGTGCATGGGAGGGTAGTGACAAGTGTAGACATGCATGTGTATGTAGAGACACTTGTCACCCAACACCACCCCATACCCTCTCCTCCCCCTTTGGATCAGCCATTCCTCTCTCTCTCCTCCCCCAAATTTCAAATTGCAGCCGTCCTCCCTCTTCTCCTCTCCTCTCCTCACTCCATTCTTGCAATGGAGACCCATTTCCTTCATAACTAAACTGAAACTGGAAGTTGCTGCACGAACAGTAGATTGTGGAATTTATTTGACTATGTTACAGTGGTAAGATGAAGGTGAAATTTAAATATGCTTATATTAAGCATGATTACTATATATGTATAAAATTTCAAATCGATCTGAGGTGTTTTACTATTTTATTTATATTTTTCAAAACCACTGCACAAAACTGTGAAATCAGCCATGTTCATCACCCTCGGTTCATGATTTTAGTTTTGAGTTTGGCTAATGGTAAAACTCTAAAATTTGGTATAAACATATTTTAACATGTCTAGAAGATTTATGTAAATTTCAGAATTTTCTAAAAATGTTTGCTATTTATTCCAGATTTTACAAACGAACTGCACAAAACTGTCACTGTAGCGATAGCTTGTAGTAAAACATTTTTATCTCCCAATCTATTTTGAATCGTTGGGTGAGGCTTTTTCTGAATTAAACTAGACTTAAGTGGCTTTTCAATCTGATAGGTTGCATTATTAGATTCGTTTTAATAAGCCCTCAATGAATTTTTAAAGTTGACGCATTACAGTAGGTGTTCTTGTCAAAACTGCCTTAGTCTAATTCCTTTTGTTAATGAACCCTACGAGTCCGACTTTTGCGTGAGATGTTCAAGCCGTTTGTAGTCCTAATTTAACTTTGGTTTCTTCATAAGAAATGTTCCTTACCATGACTAGTTGTGATCTGGAAAGTTTGATCTCAAACAAAAGTTTTATAGGTATACCTTTCACTGACCCAAAGTCACCTACTTGAATGTTGTCCTTTCCAACTAGTCAACTTTGGGCTTATGTATTTCTCGATGCATCAGATATTTTCCAGTATGGTCATCATGAAACATGTATTTCTTATTACAAGGTTTCTAAAATGGTATCTTTCAGTCATTTTGGTATTGTGAGTCAAAAGTTACGAGCCTCGCAAAATCCCTCGTCGTTAAGCTAAATCTGGAAATCCTGAAAAATTTTCTAAGTATAGAAGTCAGTTTGAGTTGCCCACTTTGAGACCATATATAACCAGAACCACGACTCTTTTTGATTGACTTCCTTCTTAGAACTTATAGTACATGTTTATAGGTTTTCAGAATGTGTCTTTGTACGGTCATACGTATTTTGAGTCGAGAGTTATAAATCATCAAAGTATGACACTTTGGTTGTTTTAAGCTGTTTTGCCAAAAATTAAACACTTGAAATTTGACTAAGTGTTGGAGCTCCCCTAGGTGAAATATACCATATGTGAATATGGTGATAATCGATTGCTATATGGATGATATTAATACATATTAATGACCCTAAGTGTATAATACTACACTATATGATTTAGAAAAATTCTTTGAAATCATTGGTAATTTTAAGAATTTCCGAAAGCATTAAAGGAACTATAAGGATTTTAAATCCTTTTTAATTAGGAGCAATAATATATTATATGTCTAAATATTATTTTAGACATATTGGGAACTTATAAAAATTTTATAAACATGGATCACTATGTTATAACGAAACGTTTTATTTAATAAACGTTATAATTAAATAATAAGGATTATGGATAAATGGATTAATGTTTAAGAAAATATTAATAAAGTTCATCGATTTACGTGACAAATCGAGAAATAGGACTTTATTTAAAAGAAATCGATTGAAATCGATTTATAACATGAATTAGTAAGAAATTACTATTAAAAATCAGATGTCGATAAACGATAACACGCTGAACGCTTAAACCGAAAGGTTAAACGATATAATCGAACGTATCTCGAAGAACGAGAACGGTTCAAAATGAAATACGTAATTGAAAAGCGTATTGAATTCGTTAAGGAATTCAGTTTATATCGATATAGAATATCGAAGTTTATTCTAGACTTTGAGAGTCTCGAGAAACGAGAACGACGTACTAAAACATCGCTTTTACGTAAAGGTGTGGACGCGACGATCGGGCGTTGACGAGAAATCAAACTTAAAAACTCAAGTTAGGACGAACCATAGTCCAGGTGGGCTTACTTTTCACACAAAATGTGACCTTACTGTTCTTCCAAAATGAATTCTTTTAAAATGTTATTTTGCAACTGTTGATAAATGTTTATTACATTACCTGCCAAAAATATTTTTTTTTGTGTTTGGATCCTATCATTTATGCCCGGGTAGGGCTGTGGCGATGGTTGGAACTATATTATGACAGGTTATGTCATTTGTTGGGTCGCACCCAACCTTTTATTAATATCGGGTCCTGTGCCGGAAGGTTAATGCCTGGCTAGGATTGGCGTGAAGGTTGGAACTTTATGATATGTTAACATATACATTTGAGAGTGACTGTGTGCTGTATGGGATTACGGCCGGTCACGGCGTCGTAGAAGGGAGGCCTCCCTCTCGACGTTTGATCTTTGATATTGTTATGAATTGTGACTATGGGATACGGATCATACACACCAAGAAAATGCTTAGCCAAGAAACTTTTACGAACTGAAAATGTTTTAGTAAGCACAAGGTATTTCAACTAAAACCCTTGTGTCTTACCATGATATTGGCAGTGTAATTCAAAATGATAAAAATGTTTTTGGCATGAGTCAACTGAGTGCATTCTTGAACTCAGCCCTACATGTTTGTTTTTAAATGTGCAGGTTGGAGCAGATGATGGATGGAGCAGTGTTGAGCAATAGGAATATTGTCGCTGAAAGATTTATAACTTGATAGTACATCGTCATATGTACATATCACATGTTTTCCGCTGCAAGAACTTAAGTTATGTACTAAAGTCCAAGAACATGCTTGTCATATGATTTACGGCTTTTGTTAAGGAGAATTCCCCTGTTTAATTATACCCGTTTAGAGTTACAATCCCTTCTTAATCCTACTTAGGATTGAGGGGATGTGACATATTTGAACCGTAGGATTTTTGAAAAAAATTTTAGGTATTATCGAAGCTTGTTCGATATCTAACCTCGTTAACGGAGTCGATCGGTTGTAGGATGGTTCAAACTCAAACAAATTGAGATGAAAGAAGAAGAAATGTTTGGTTTTTCTTTGGAGAGGGTCTCGGCAGAGAGTTGAGAGAAAAGAGAGATATGAAGTGAGTTGTGTGATGTGTTAGTGTTTCAAGACTTTTAATACCCTTAGGCAAAAAATAAAACAAATGAGACACAATTACATAATACCTCTCGGCTCCCTCAAAATTTACGCAAGACACAAATGAAATGGAATGGTCAAAGATGATTATGTCATGATAAACTATCCCTTACAATTCATTAACTTCTTGCATAGCTTTAATAAACATTTGGGAATAAACAAAAATAATTTTGTCTCACATGTAGCATGTTGCCGCCAACTTGTGTGTATGGAGGAATGAATTTCAGATTTTTCATTGTATTTGCAAGTGTATAATATACACTCTATCCCAAATATATTACACTCAAGTGTAAAATCAAGAATTAAAGATTGTGTACATAGTGGTCAAGAATATCGGCTCCTATGTAAATATATTGCTAGTGTATTTTTCATCTACACATTTTACTTGGTAAGTGTGTATTAATACTACACTTAAGAAATAACACAAATTGGATGATCAAAAATTGAAATAATCCTATGTTAAAACAATAGGATATTCACGGCACTTTTAATAATTAAATGCCCAAAAATTGATTTTCATGCTATAAGTAGATATATAGCATAATATATATCCTAGATGATAATATATCATAGGAAAAATTATTGGAATCAATCCATTGGTAGAAAACCCTAATTCTCGATTTAGGGTTTTCGAGAATCATAAATAATCAAAAATATCATTCCAAAATTTTCTAGCATTATTTCAATGCCAAATAATATTCTAATTATATAAAATAATCATAGGAATTTAAATATCATAATTCCTTGATCATTAGACTTGATTCTCAAGTCATCTCAAAACGTTAACGTTTGAAACGTCTCAAACGTTTAAATATCGACTCATCTCAAAATGGTCGAAATAAAGCTATAATCACTTTATTAAATTATTCCAATAATAATGGAATTAAATTCTAAGCTTAAAAACTTAGAAAATATCACGAGCATTTAATTATCGATACATAATCGACGTTGAAATAGTACTGTTGAAATACGTTACATAAGCGTATTTCTCAATTCACATTCATTTGTGAATAATACATAGGAATTTATTATTCCAACAATAATCGAAATCATTATTCGATATTTTAATAATCAAATTATCAAAATAAAACTCTAATTTACGAAATTAATATCGTAATTAGCTTTTAAATAATCGGGTATTACATTCCACCCCTTAAAGAAATTTCGTCCGAAATTTACATACTCGTAAAAGATCGGGTATTTTCTTTCATCGCATCCTCAAGCTCCCACGTGGCTTCCTCTTGTCCATGATGTTTCCACAACACTTTGACTAGTGGAATCGATTTATTTCGCAATTGCTGAACCTTGTGGTCTAGAATAGCCGTAGGTTCTTCATTATAGATCATATTTGGATTGAGGATCACGTCGCCTTGATGGATCACATGCTTCGGATCGCATACGCATTTTCTCGAGTTGTGATACGTGAAAACATTGTGTACGCTTTCCGGACTTGGCGGAAGAGCCAACCTATAGGCGATTGGGCCTATTCTTTCTAGATTTCATAAGGTCCAATAAAGCGGGTCTTAACTTTCCTTTACTCCAAACCTTATAATCCCTTTAGATGGAGAGACCTTCAAAAGACTTTATATCCATTTTGAAATGTAGCTCGGACCTTCGCGACGTCAGTGTAAGATTGCTCTATCTTGAGCTTCTTTTATTCTTTCGCTTAATTTCATGCGTCGATCTCAATCATTTCGCTTATAGCGTCAGCCCTAAGATTCTTCTTTCACCCACTTCATCCCAAGAAAGCGGTGATCGGCATTTTTGTAGTAGCCCGAAAATTTTATAGTAATTATTAAAGCTTAATTAGGTATAATTAAGGGCTTAGAAGCTATTTAAGCCCTAAGAATTTATAAAATCCGATATAATGAAATATTAATCGGCATGAATCCAATTAATTTAAGATTTGGAGATATGAGATTAGAAAATGTAGAGATTTATTAAAAATGAGTTTACTTGTGATAAAAAGTGAATTATGTGAAATAAATGAATTTTTATGATATGTGTGAATGAAAAATGTTATAAAATAGAAATTTAGCTATGAAATGCCTTAATTATTTTTATATGGATATTTTCTTATAAAATGAAATGAATTATTATTCAAGTTATTAATTTATGTGAATAAATTTATTTTAGCAATAACTAATGATTAAAGAATTTATTTATATAAATTTCAAAATTTAAGAAGTATTATAGTAATGAAATGAATTTTATTAAATAAAGTGATTTAAATTATGCTATATGAATCTAAATTAAATTATGAATATAAGTTGCATTAGATTTTATAATTTAATTGAGGTATAATCCTATTAATTAAATTATACTAAAGTTTGCAATTAGAAGAATTAGGAGTGTATTTATAATATTTTTTGAAATTAGTGAATAATGATCTTGAAATTTTAAATACATGTACATTAAATTTAAATTAAGCTTCTAGAAATTTTATACATGAAATAAATCATCTTCAACCTCCCAAAACTCCTCATTTTCGCACACACACAAACACACACACACAAATTTTAATTTTCACTTTAAATCCATATTTAAAGGGAAATTAGTGGAATATTACTCTAAACAAGATAATTCCTTTATTTAAGCAAAGTTTTTATGAATTAAATTGATAAATATGATGTTTTATATGTTTGGAATTTTCGAAAATTTGATGATTAATTCTAGGGTTGAATTGTTTCCATTTTGTTATATTTATTGATTAATTATGTTTATTGTGTACAAATATCATGATTTATGGATTTAATCCATTCATTTGCTAAAATTGGAAAATTAAAGTATTGATCATGAAACCCTAATTTTTATACATGAATGATATTATATGATTTGGTTGAATTGAGTTTAAATATATGTTTAGAAATGAATATAAACATCATATGAATAAAGAAATCAAAAATTAAATTAAGTTTGTTCAATTTCCTAAAAATTTCGAAAATAAGGATTAGTAGGAACTTAATGGTTTTGATTTTTATTGATGAATTTGACATGATATTCATACTTAGGACATGAATAATGTATAAAATGAATTTATAGAATTTAATTCAATCATATACTAATAGCCTAATTTTCGAAAATGAAGGGTGTTCTTGAACTTTTATTTCTTGATTTTATTTGATGTATTTGAGTTGATATTTGAGATCTATAATAAAAATAAGGTTTAAGTAGAATTTATGGAAATTTTTGGACAAAGATATCAAAAGTTACAAAAAATTAAAGTTTAGGTTGAAAGTTATGTTCATATGTGAGATAATTGATCTATAATTGAATGGATCATGAATTAATGAACAATGATGTTAATATAGCATAATTATGTGATATTGGATTATTAATGGGTTGTAGATGTTCAAAATGTCGAAATATATATATAACTAGTTAATCGCCTTAGGCGATTAATGTTGGAATTGATAGTATTAATCTTATTGTTAGTGTCTTGAATGTATGTTTGATCATATAATGATGATATTGAGGAGTTTGGGATGAAACTGGAGTGGTTTGGTGTATTTGGACCGTACACATTCTAGACGTTACTCTGCCGAAATTTCGGTAGAATTAGACATTAATAAGATATATTAGATGTTAATTGATAGTTATCAATATATAGTTAAGTTGGTAAGAAATATTTCTAAGATTTATCATAATTCTATGTTTTAAGGATCAAGCAAGGGGACCAGAGAAGTAAAAGACGAAGAATCGAACCAGTTGGATTAAACGCCACGAGGTGGGTAATGCATTACGAACTTTATTTTGAAGTAAAACCATGATATGTTATGAGCTTGAATTCTTGTGAAAGCATTTGATCACCACATGATAATTATGCTAAATGTTTTACCACATTGTGGGTATGACGGCAATTACCTATCTGCGGTAGGAAGATGTTAATTATCAGGCACGTAGATGGTCGTGAGCTTGCAAATGTAGGTCGGCCATGGTATTGGGGAGGAGGCCTACTTCCCTTTACCGTATGACGTAGATAGGGTATGACCGTAGTTGCTATCATTCGGGACCAACTCGGGTATGTTATGCCGGTATGTTTCAAAATAAAGTGTGGTGATATGTTATTATGTGAAAGTTTTTCTTATGAATCACTGATTAAATTGTCTTATGAACAGCTATTTGAAAGAAAGGTTTTATTGAATAAAATATTTAAACTTTGAATATTATTATATCGGCATTATCCACTGAGTACTTTCTGGTACTCATGCCCTCCAAATGTTTTTATTATGCAGTTGAGTATGAAGAAGATGTGGGAAACCGAATAAATATCGTTTTGATCTTTACACTTTGTTTGTTATGTCTCGAATATCATGTCTTCATACATGATATTCATTGATCTTCATTCTTGGAACCTTGAAACTTTGAAACCGTACTTTTGATAAATCGTGTTAATATTTTGAAACTTTGATGTATATAATTTGAGGTTGTGCCCTCATTTGTGATTATATTGTTGTTGGATATTTTCTGAGTGCATGTTGGCTTATTCCATTTTCAAATGTTATACTGTCCGTTTGTTTCCAAAACTAATTCTCTTAATCACTCATTTTTGGAAAGATTATCGTTAATTAAACCAGTCACGGTTTGATTATTTAGTTAAATAAGTAATTAAATAGTCGGGTCGTGACAGAGTGGTATCAGAGCATTTGTTCACTTTGGTCCTGTAAACTTTTCTTTCTTTGAGCCAACCTTTCTTGAAAATTTTGATTCATTGGTAAAGGCTCAGTGTTTCGGTCCATCTCTTCAGCTCAACCAGGTAAGGTAAAATTAGAATGTTGTGCATATGTGAACAAAATGTGATTATGTTGAATTTTATGATGTGTTATTCTAATTAGTATAGAAATGATATCTGATTATAGGATGCCAAGGATAAAATCCACCGTTCGAAAGAATGCCGGGTATAGACCGCCAGGCTTAGGTGATATCAATAAGTTTTATGCGCTGCGAATGAGACCAGAACAGGGCATGCAGTTCTTCCTTCATCATTTCAAAGTTATGTGGCGATCGGTTTTGAAGTGTGGAACGACCGAGCTTGATGGGGTACTTCAACTGGTGCAAGCTTTGCCTCCTGATTGGAGGGGATGGGCATCCGAGATAGCTCTTGATTATGTGCATCCTGATATGGAGTGTAGAATTACTGGTAATCTTAAGAAGTTTATAAGAATTATTAAAGACCAATATAGGACGGGGGAAAAATCCTCCACTCATTCCCTACCGTCCCTTTGATTATTTTATCTCTACAATTCATCAAATCTTAGATGATATCCTTGATCCAAAAAGTAAAAGAATTAAACCTGTATCTCATGAGCTTGTTAGAGCCACCCTAAATATGAATATTGTGATGATGATAATACTACTGCTTCCACTGGACCTCAAATGGACTATGGATGATCTGGATCTATTTGATCAACCATTTGCACCGAAAACCCTTCACCACCCCTATCTCCTCTTCCCGAAATTCCACTTATAATGTCTTCCACCGAGATAGAGAATGAGTTTAATCAGCAATCGGTTGTTGGCACTTCTAGCTTACAACCTTTGTCTTCTAATGAAATGCCTTTGTTGTCGGATCCATCCCTTCTCTTGCCAGGAGAGCCCGCTAATTCGTCTGTTGATCACACTTTCGCTCCTGAAGAAGAAGAAGACCCTGAAGAAGAAGATCTAGAAGAGAATTCTGAAGAAAATGTAGATGGTTAAGGAGAAATTAGGTTAGTTAACTAAGATAATAGGTGGAACTACCACCCTGTACATATGAAACTAATCTGTGTGTAAAAGTCCTCGATGAGGCAACTTTCTTGTAAATTATAAACTGTTTTATTATCTTTAAAGTGATAAATAGTTACACCTCTATCTTTTGTTGATAATTATATCTTGTTGTTGTTGCATGTTAAAATCCCTTTCTTTGTTGATATTTTATTTATTGTTGTGAAAATAATAAATTTCTTTTGAAGCAAAATGCCTCCTCAAGAAGAAACCGAACATGGAAGAAAGAGCAAGTCAAATCACTCCCAAAACCTTCCCGAACAAAACCTTTATGATCGTGAACCCTCTCCGAATGTAAAAATAGCCGAACTTTTCTTCGTTAGAACCCACCTAACTTCACGGTCTTTGGTAGTCCCACCGGCGTAAGAATGGGTAAGGACCGTGGAGAGAATTTTAAATTTTGGAATGTAGCGATCAGAATGCTTGTTATGTATAAACTTTCTCATGAAAGGACCCGCAGACTTCGGTGGGAGGCCGACGTAAAACTCTCACCCGTAACAAATGGCGAATTTTACTTGGGAGCAGCTCAAGGAAGAATCTGTATGCTAAGTTCATTCCTCAAGTTATAGGAAGCGAAAGAGATTGAATTCATGAATTTGAAACAAGGAATAGAAGTGTGGTGAGTATGATCGGGAACTCGACATTATCCCGATATGCACCTTACAAGGTAGAAACAGATGAAAGAATGGGTGAGATATTTCGCCCGGATTGAGACCTGAAATTAATTATTTTAACCGCCAACCGCCCATGTCTTACGCAGAAACTCTTAACCGCGCGTTAGACATGGAAATGGAGATACAAACTGAGAAGAATGCTACCGAATCAAATACTAGTGTACCACAAGGAACTACACCATCAAAATCCTCTCAAATGGAACAAAGATATAAAGGAAAAAGAAAGTGGGAGACGCGAGGAAATCCAAACAAAAGGCTGTTTCAGAGGCAGGGACCCACGGCGTCGAGATCATTCCGACCGCCGACCACTGGACAACCATTCTTTTCTCCGAATCAGATAAGACCACCTATGTGCCCTCAATGCAACCGTACACATTTCGGTTTATGTAGAAGTTGGAGCAACACTTGTTATTCGTGTGGACAGTATGGTCACTTTACTTCTGCCTGTCCATACAGACAGAATGTGGCCGAAAAAGGAGAAAGAGGGAAATCTTCTCGACCCGTTCAGATTGTAAAAGCAATGACCGGATACCCACAACCACCTCGCTATTAACTTCCTCCACCACCAGTGATTGCAACCGCAGAGACTTCAGCTCAACAGGCGTCATCTCAATCTCTACAAGTTCAACCTCAACATCAGCAGGCGTATGCTTTGAAACAGAAGCAACCAGAAAAGAGTACGGGAAATCTGACAGGTATGTCCTAGTTAAAAGGTGTACCTGTTATAGTTTTGTTTGATACGGGAGCATCGCATTCTTTTATTTCTACCGCATGTGTAGATAATCTTGAACTTCCCGTAGAATCATCTGAAGTAGGTTTCAAAGTGCTTACTCCAATAGGTGGGGCGACAGTAGTTGATAAAGTATGTCCTAACTTAGAATTCGAGTTAGGATCACTTCGGTTAAAAGCTGAATCATTACGCCTCTTATGTATGTGGGACGTAGATATTATCTTGGGTATGGATTGGTTAATGGAGAATTTTGCAATGATTCATTGTGAACAACGAGAAATCGCATTTCAACCACCAGGAAAAGAACCCACGTGCTTTTATGGAATCGATGAGAGAAGAAGAAGGTGCTCGTGATATCACCTCTGTGCGTAAAGGTTGATCGATGTAATAAAAATCGTGCCTATCTTGTATGCTTAAGCAAGGAAAATAAGAAGGATAGGAAGATTGATGATGTGCCAGTTGTTCGAGAATATCTAGATGTATTTCCAGAGAAGTTACCCGGTGTACCACCGGATCGACAATTGGATTTCACGATCGATCTCGAGCCAGGATCTGCGCCAATTTCCAAAGCACCGTATCGGATGGCTCCGAAGGAATTACAAGAATTGAAAGTCCAATTACAAGAACTTTTGGACTTAGGATTCATTCGACCAAGCGCATCACCTTGGGGAGCACCGGTGTTATTTGTCAAAAAGAAGGATGGCACCTTAAGAATGTGCAATGACTACCGAGAATTGAACAAGGTGACGTTGAAGAACAAATACCCTCTTCCTAGAATTGATGATTTATTCGACCAATTGAAAGGAGCTAGGGTATTTTCGAAGATCGATCTGAGATCGGGTTATCATCAAGTGAAAATCAAACCCGAGGACATACCTAAAACCGCTTTTAGGACCCGATACGGACACTACGAATTTGCAGTGATGCCGTTTGGACTAACCAATGCTCCAGCTGTGTTCATGGATCTCATGAACCGAGTATTCCATGAATATCTTGATAAATTCGTGTTAGTGTTCATCGATGATATTCGATCTATTCAAGAGCTAACAAGAACACGAAGCACATTTGAGAACCGTATTGAAAAACTAGGATGCAACGATTATATGCTAAGTTAGTAAATGTCGACTGCGACTCGCTAAAAGAAGTCAATTTCCTGGGGCATATAATATCAGCTGAAGGAATCAAAGTGGATCCTGCTAAGGTCCAAGCGGTACAAGAATGGAAGTCACCTACGACTCCTAATGAGATTCGTAGTTTTCAGCTTAATGGATATTATAGAAGATTTATCGAAGGGTTTTCTAAAATTGCTAAGCCAATGACAAAATTGTCAAGAAAGGGATAAAATTTCAATGGACCCGGAATGCGAAGATAGTTTCCAAGAACTCAAAGAAAGATTGACCAACGCCCTATCCTAACTATACCGATCCGGAGAAAGATTATACCATATACACGGATGCGCCGAGAAATGGAATAGGATGCGCCTTAATGCAAGAAGGAAAGGTCGTAGCATACGCTTCACGACGCTTGAAGATTCATGAACACAACTATCCCACTCACGATTTGGAACTCGCGGTGGTTCATGCTTTAAAAACTGGAGACATTATTTATACGGGTCAAGATGCGAGATCTTCACGGATCACAAAAGTTTGAAGTATTTTTTGAACAAAAGATTTGAATATGCGGCAACGAAGATGGCTCGAGTTGGTCAAGAATTATGACTGTGAAATTAAGTATCATCCAGGAAAAGCCAACGTCGTCGCAGACGCTCTGAGTAGGAAAATTCAGGAAAGATTAGGAACTCTTTTAACGGACCAAGGAGAATTATTAAAAGAGTTCGAGAGAATGAAGCTGGAAACCGTGTTACCTCCCCGAAACATTCAAGGAATTGTAGCATCGTTGGTGGTACTTCCGGATTTGAGAGCTCGTATTATCGAAGCGCAAAGAAAAGATAAACAACTCGAAACTCTGCGAGCAAAGATTCGAATGGGAAATTTTCCGGAATATCATGAAGCTGGAGATAATGCGATTATGTTTGGTAATCGCATATACGTACCTAACGATACAGAGTTGAAAAATGAAATTATGAATGAAGCTCATAAGGTTCCATACGCGGCACATCCCGGAAGTACGAAGATGTACCAGGATCTTAAACAAAAGTTCGTGTGGACGGGGATGAAACAAGACATTGCCTCCTACGTCGAACGGTGTTTAGCGTGCCAACAAGTAAAAGCTTTGCATCAAAGACCATACGGAAAGTTACAGCCTCTTGAAGTGCCTGAATGGAAATGGGATCACATCGCTATGGATTTTGTAATTGGTTTACCCAAATCAGACGAGAAATACGACCATATGGGTAATCATTGATCGATTAACCAAGAGCGCTCATTTCATTCCAATTCGATAACGTATGGAGCAGATAAGTTGGCACGTGTTTATGTTCGGAAATTGTTCGCTACATGGAGTGCCGATCTCAATCACCTCGATCGTGATGCCAAATTCACCTCTCGGTTCGGAATACTTTTCAAAAGAATTGGGTACTAGGTTAAATTTTAGTACCGCTTTTCATCCCCGCATGCACGGTCAAACCGAGAGAACAATTCGACTGGAAGATATGCTCGTAACCATAGTGTTTGATCGGGAGACCAATGGGAACAAGTTCTACCATTGATAGAATTTGCTTATAATAACAGCTATCAAGCTACAATCGGCATGGCTCGCACGAAGCACTTTATGGCAAAAGTGTAGATCACCGTATTGGGATTAAGTGGGAGAACGAAGATTCTCGCCCGAAGCAATCGAAGAAATGGTCCAAATCGCATTTACGATAAAACAAAGAATGAAAGAAGCTCAAGATGCATAAAAGTCTTTACCGATAATCGCCGTATGTAATTGAAGTTTGAAATAGAGACAAAGTTTTTCTCAAAGTTTCCCAACTAAAGGAGTTCACCGCTTTGGAATAAAAGGAAACTCAAACAAAGATTTCTAGACCTTACGAGATATTGGAACGGATCGGGCCGGTAGCTTATAGGTTAGCGTTGCTCCAAACTTCGCTAACGCATATGATGTCTTCCACGATCTCACTTAGAAAGTATGTGTATGATCCATAACACATTCTTTATCATGATGAAATAGTTCCCGATGCTGACTTAAGTTATGAAGAAAGACCTGAAAGCATTCTGGACCGAAAAGAACTGAAGTTAAGGAATAAAGTTATTCCTTTAGTGAAAGTTCAATGGAAACATCATGGTCCGTAAAGTCACACGGAATTGGAAAATCAAATGAGAGAAAAGTACCCGAGTTATTTAATAGGTACGAAAATTTCTGGGACTAAATTTCTTTTAGGGGAGGAAATGTAGTAGCTCAAAATTTTATAGTAATTATTAAAGCTTAATTAGGTATAATTAAGGGCTTAGAAGCTATTTAAGCCCTAAGAATTTATAAAATCCGATATAATGAAATATTAATCGGCATGAATCCAATTAATTTAAGATTTGGACATATGAGATTAGAAAATGTAGAGATTTATTAAAAATGAGTTTACTTGTGATAAAAAGTGAATTATGTGAAATAAATGAATTTTTATGATATGTGTGAATGAAAAATGTTATAAAATAGAAATTTAGCTATGAAATGCCTTAATTATTTTTATATGGATATTTTCTTATAAAATGAAATGAATTATTATTCAAGTTATTAATTTATGTGAATAAATTTATTTTAGCAATAACTAATGATTAAAGAATTTATTTATATAATTTTCGAAAATTTAAGAAGTATTATAGTAATGAAATGAATTTTATTAAATAAAGTGATTTAAATTATGCTATATGAATCTAAATTAAATTATGAATATAAGTTGCATTAGATTTTTTAATTTAATTGAGGTATAATCCTATTAATTAAATTATACTAAAGTTTTGAATTAGAAGAATTAGGAGTGTATTTATAATATTTTTTGAAATTAGTGAATAATGATCTTGAAATTTTAAATACATGTACATTAAATTTAAATTAAGCTTCTAGAAATTTTATACATGAAATAAATCATCTTCAACCTCCCCAAAACTCCCTCATTTTCGGCACACACACAAACACACACACACAAATTTTAATTTTCACTTTTAAATCCATATTTAAAGGGGAAATTAGTGGAATATTACTCCAAACTAGGTAATTCCTTTATTTAAGCAAAGTTTTTATGAATTAAATTGATAAATATGATGTTTTATATGTTTGGAATTTTCGAAAATTTGATGATTAATTCTAGGGTTGAATTGTTTCCATTTTGTTATATTTATTGATTAATTATGTTTATTGTGTACAAATATCATGATTTATGGATTTAATCCATTCATTTGCTAAAATTGGAAAATTAAAGTATTGATCATGAAACCCTAATTTTTATACATGAATGATATTATATGATTTGGTTGAATTGAGTTTAAATATATGTTTAGAAATGAATATAAACATCATATGAATAAAGAAATCAAAATTAAATTAAGTTTGTTCAATTTCCTAAAAATTTCAAAATAAGGATTAGTAGGAACTTAATGGTTTTGATTTTTATTGATGAATTTGACATGATATTCATACTTAGGGACATGAATAATGTATAAAATGAATTTATAGGAATTTAATTCAATCATATACTAATAGCCCTAATTTTCGAAAATGAAGGGGTGTTCTTGAACTTTGATTTCTTGATTTTATTTGATGTATTTGAGTTGATATTTGAGATCTATAATAAAAATAAGGTTTAAGTAGAATTTATGGAAATTTTTGGACAAAGATATCAAAAGTTACAAAAAATTAAAGTTTAGGTTGAAAGTTATGTTCATATGTGAGATAATTGATCTATAATTGAATGGATCATGAATTAATGAACAATGATGTTAATATAGCATAATTATGTGATATTGGATTATTAATGGGTTGTAGATGTTCAAAATGTCGAAATATATATATAACTAGTTAATCGCCTTAGGCGATTAATGTTGGAATTGATAGTATTAATCTTATTGTTAGTGTCTTGAATGTATGTTTGATCATATAATGATGATATTGAGGAGTTTGGGATGAAACTGGAGTGGTTTGGTGTATTTGGACCGTACACATTCTAGACGTTACTCTGCCGAAATTTCGGTAGAATTAGACATTAATAAGATATATTAGATGTTAATTGATAGTTATCAATATATAGTTAAGTTGGTAAGAAATATTTCTAAGATTTATCATAATTCTATGTTTTAAGGATCAAGCAAGGGGACCAGAGAAGTAAAAGACGAAGAATCGAACCATTGATTAAACGCCACGAGGTGGGTAATGCATTATGAACTTTATTTTGAAGTAAAACCATGATATGTTATGAGCTTGAATTCTTGTGAAAGCATTTGATCACCACATGATAATTATGCTAAATGTTTTACCACATTGTGGGTATGACGGCAATTACCTATCTGCGGTAGGAAGATGTTAATTACTGTGCACAGGTAGATGGCTGTGAGCTTGCAAATGTAGGTCGGCCATGGTATTGGGGAGGAGGCCTACTTCCCTTTACCGTATGACGTAGATAGGGTATGACCGTAGTTGCTATCATTCGGGACCAACTCGGGTATGTTATGCCGGTATGTTTC
Source organism: Salvia rosmarinus (assembly GCA_036937905.1). Taxonomy (NCBI): domain Eukaryota; kingdom Viridiplantae; phylum Streptophyta; class Magnoliopsida; order Lamiales; family Lamiaceae; genus Salvia; species Salvia rosmarinus. The sequence continues at coordinate 48,612,332 of CM072813.1, forward strand.
AAAATAAAGTGTGGTGATATGTTATTATGTGAAAGTTTTTCTTATGAATCACTGATTAAATTGTCTTATGAACAGCTATTTGAAAGAAAGGTTTTATTGAATAAAATATTTAAACTTTGAATATTATTATATCGGCATTATCCACTGAGTACTTTCTGGTACTCATGCCCTCCAAATGTTTTTATTATGCAGGTTGAGTATGAAGAAGATGTGGGTGGAAACCGAAATGAAATATCGTTTGATCTTTACACTTTGTTTGTTATGTCTCGAATATCATGTCTTCATACATGATATTCATCGATCTTCCTTTGGAACCTGAAACTTTGAAACCGTACTTTTGATAAATCGTGTTAATATTTTGAAACTTTGATGTATATAATTTGAGGTTGTGCCCTCATTTGTGATTATATTGTTGTTGGATATTTTCTGAGTGCAGGTTGGCTTATTCCATTTTCAAATGTTATACTGTCCGTTTGTTTCCAAAACTAATTCTCTTAATCACTCATTTTTGGAAAGATTATCGTTAATTAAACCAGTCACGGTTTGATTATTTAGTTAAATAAGTAATTAAATAGTCGGGTCGTGACAGAGTGGTATCAGAGCATTTGTTCACTTTGGTCCCAGAACTTTTCTTTCTTTGAGCCAACCTTTCTTGAAAATTTTGATTCATTGGTAAAGGCTCAGTGTTTCGGTCCATCTCTTCAGCTCAACCAGGTAAGGTAAAATTAGAATGTTGTGCATATGTGAACAAAATGTGATTATGTTGAATTTTATGATGTGTTATTCTAATTAGTATAGAAATGATATCTGATTATAGGATGCCAAGGATAAAATCCACCGTTCGAAAGAATGCCGGGTATAGACCGCCAGGCTTAGGAGATATCAATAAGTTTTATGCGCTATGAACGAGACCGAACAGGCATGCGTTCTTCCTTCATCATTTCAAAGTTATGTGGCGATCGGTTTTGAAGTGTGGAACGACCGAGCTTGACGGGGTACTTCAACTGGTGCAAGCTTTGCCTCCTGATTGGAGGGGATGGGCATCCGAGATAGCTCTTGATTATGTGCATCCTGATATGGAGTGTAGAATTACTGGTAATCTTAAGAAGTTTATAAGAATTATTAAAGACCAATATAGGACGGGGGAAAAATCCTCCACTCATTCCCTACCGTCCCTTTGATTATTTTATCTCTACAATTCATCAAATCTTAGATGATATCCTTGATCCAAAAAGTAAAAGAATTAAACCTGTATCTCATGAGCTTGTTAGAGCCAGTCCTAAATATGAATATTGTGATGATGATAATACTACTCTGTTTCCACTTGGACCTCAGTGGACTATGGATGATCTGGATCTATTTGATCAACCATTTGCACTGAAAACCCCTTCACCACCCCTATCTCCTCTTCCTGAAATTCCACTTATAATGTCTTCCACTGAGATAGAGAATGAGTTTAATCAGCAATCGGTTGTTGGCACTTCTAGCTTACAACCTTTGTCTTCTAATGAAATGCCTTTGTTGTCGGATCCATCCCTTCTCTTGCCAGGAGAGCCCGCTAATTCGTCTGTTGATCACACTTTCGCCTCCCAAGAAGAAGAAGACCCTGAAGAAGAAGATCTAGAAGAGAATTCTGAAGAAAATGTAGATGGTTAAGGAGAAATTAGGTTAGTTAACTAAGATAATAGGTGGAACTACCACCCTGTACATATGAAACTAATCTGTGTGTAAAAGTCCTCGATGAGGCAACTTTCTTGTAAATTATAAACTGTTTTATTATCTTTAAAGTGATAAATAGTTACACCTCTATCTTTTGTTGATAATTATATCTTGTTGTTGTTGCATGTTAAAATCCCTTTCTTTTGTTGATATTTTATTTATTGTTGTGAAAATAATAAATTTCTTTTGAAGCAAAATGCCTCCTCGAAGAAGAAACCAGAACATGGAAGAAAGAGCAAGTCAAATCACTCCCCAAAACCTTCCTGAACAAAACCTTTATGATCGTGAACCCTCTCCTCCGAACAGAAAAATAGCCGAACTTTTTCTTCGTTAGAACCCACCTAACTTCACAGGTGCTGGTAGTCCCGCCGAAGCAGAAGAATGGGTAAGGACTGTGGAGAGAATTTTTAAATTTTTGGAATGTAGCGATCAGGAATGCTTGTTATGTATAAACTTTCTCATGAAAGGACCCGCAGACTTCTGGTGGGAGGCCAGACAGAAAACTCTCACTCCAGAACAAATGGCGAATTTTACTTGGGAAGTTCAAGGAAGAATCAGATGCTAAGTTCATTCCTCAAGTTATAGGAAGCGAAAGAGATTGAATTCATGAATTTGAAACAAGGGAATAGAAGTGTGGCTGAGTATGATCGGGAATTCTGTACATTATCCCGATATGCACCTTACAAGGTAGAAACAGATGAAAGAATGGCTGAGATATTTCGTTCCGGATTGAGACCTGAAATTCGAATTATTTTAACCGCTCAACCGCCCATGTCTTATGCAGAAACTCTTAACCACGCGTTAGACATGGAAATGGAGATACAAACTGAGAAGAATGCTACTGAATCAAATACTAGTGTACCACAAGGAACTACACCATCAAAATCCTCTCAAATGGAACAAAGATATAAAGGAAAAAGAAAGTGGGAGACGCGAGGAAATCCAAACAAAAGGCTGTTTCAGAGGCAGGGACCCACGGCGTCGAGATCATTCCGACCGCCGACCACTGGACAACCATTCTTTTCTCCGAATCAGATAAGACCACCTATGTGCCCTCAATGCAACCGTACACATTTCGGTTTATGTAGAAGTTGGAGCAACACTTGTTATTCGTGTGGACAGTATGGTCACTTTACTTCGCTCGTCCATACGCATGTAATGTGGCGAAAAAGGAGAAAGAGGAAATCTTCTCAACCCGCTCGATTGTAAAAGCAATGACCGGATACCCACAACCACCTCGCTATTAACTTCCTCCACCACCGTGATTGCAACCACGAGACTTCACTCAACAAAGCGCCATCTCAATCTCTACAAGTTCAACCTCAACATCAGCAGGCGTATGCTTTGAAACAGAAGCAACCAGAAAAGAGTACGGGAAATCTGACAGGTATGTCCTAGTTAAAAGGTGTACCTGTTATAGTTTTGTTTGATACGGGAGCATCGCATTCTTTTATTTCTACCGCATGTGTAGATAATCTTGAACTTCCCGTAGAATCATCTGAAGTAGGTTTCAAAGTGCTTACTCCAATAGGTGGGGCGACAGTAGTTGATAAAGTATGTCCTAACTTAGAATTCGAGTTAGGATCACTTCGGTTAAAAGCTGAATCATTACGCCTCTTATGTATGTGGGACGTAGATATTATCTTGGGTATGGATTGGTTAATGGAGAATTTTGCAATGATTCATTGTGAACAACGAGAAATCGCATTTCAACCACCAGGAAAAGAACCCACGTGCTTTTATGGAATCGATGAGAGAAGAAGAAGGGTGCCTGTGATATCAGCTCTGCAGGCAGAAAGGTTGATCAGATGTAATAAAAATCGTGCCTATCTTGTATGCTTAAGCAAGGAAAATAAGAAGGATAGGAAGATTGATGATGTGCCAGTTGTTCGAGAATATCTAGATGTATTTCCAGAGAAGTTACCCGGTGTACCACCGGATCGACAATCGATTTCACGATCGATCTCGAGCCGTGATCGCGCCATTTCCAAAGCACCGATCGGATGGCTCCTAAGGAATTACAAGAATTGAAAGTCCAATTACAAGAACTTTTGGACTTAGGATTCATTCGACCAAGCGCATCACCTTGGGGAGCACGGTGTTATTTGTCAAAAGAAGGATGGCACCTTAAGAATGTGCAATGACTACCGAGAATTGAACAAGGTGACGTTGAAGAACAAATACCCTCTTCCTAGAATTGATGATTTATTCGACCAATTGAAAGGAGCTAGGTATTTTCAAGATCGATCCGAGATCGGGTTATCATCAAGTGAAAATCAAACCCGAGGACATACCTAAAACCGCTTTTAGGACCCGATACGGACACTACGAATTTGTAGTGATGCCGTTTGGACTAACCAATGCTCCAGCTGTGTTCATGGATCTCATGAACCGAGTATTCCATGAATATCTTGATAAATTCGTGTTAGTGTTCATCGATGATATTTCGATCTATTCAAGAGCTAACAAGAACACGAAGCACATTTGAGAACCGTATTGAAAAACTATGATGCAACGATTATATGCCAAGTTCAGCAAATGCGACTTCTGGCTAAAAGAAGTCAATTTCCTGGGGCATATAATATCAGCTGAAGGAATCAAAGTGGATCCTGCTAAGGTCCAAGCGGTACAAGAATGGAAGTCACCTACGACTCCTAATGAGATTCGTAGTTTTCTAGGCTTAGCTGGATATTATAGAAGATTTATCGAAGGGTTTTCTAAAATTGCTAAGCCAATGACAAAACTGTTGAAGAAAGGGATAAAATTTCAATGGACCCCGGAATGCGAAGATAGTTTCCAAGAACTCAAAGAAAGATTGACCAACGCTCCTATCCTAACTATACCTGATCCAGAGAAAGATTATACCATATACACGGATGCGTCGAGAAATGGAATAGGATGCGTCTTAATGCAAGAAGGAAAGGTCGTAGCATACGCTTCACGACAGTTGAAGATTCATGAACACAACTATCCCACTCACGATTTGGAACTCGCAGCGGTGGTTCATGCTTTAAAAATCTGGAGACATTATTTATACGGGTCAAGATGCGAGATCTTCACGGATCACAAAAGTTTGAAGTATTTCTTTGAACAAAAAGATCTGAATATGCGGCAACGAAGATGGCTCGAGTTGGTCAAGAATTATGACTGTGAAATTAAGTATCATCCAGGAAAAGCCAACGTCGTCATGCACGCCCGAGTAGGAAAATTCAGAAAGATTAGGAACTCTTTAACGGACCAAGGAGAATTATTAAAGAGTTCGAGAGAATGAAGTCGAAACCGTGTTACCTCCCGAAACATTCAAGGAATTGTAGCATCGTTGGTGGTACTTCCGGATTTGAGAGCTCGACATCGAAGCGCAAAGAAAAGATAAACAACTCGAAACTCGCGAGCAAAGATTCGAATGGGAAATTTTCCGAATATCATGAAGTCGGAGATAATGCGATTATGTTTGGTAATCGCATATACGCACCTAACGATACGAGTTGAAAATGAAATTATGAATGAAGCTCATAAGGTTCCATACGCGGCACATCCCTAAGTGCGAAGATGTACTGTGATCTTAAACAAAAGTTCGTGTGGACGGGATGAAACAAGACATTGCCTCCTACGCCGAACGGTGTTTAGCGTGCAACAAGTAAAAGCTTTGCATCAAAGACCATACGGAAAGTTATAGCCTCTTGAAGTGCCTGAATGGAAATGGGATCACATCGCTATGGATTTTGTAATTGGTTTACCCAAGTCTAGACGAGGAAATACGGCCATATGGGTAATCATTGATCGATTAACCAAGAGCGCTCATTTCATTCCAATTCGATAACGTATGGAGCAGATAAGTTGGCACAGGTTTATGTTCGGGAAATTGTTCGTCTACATGGAGTGCCGATCTCAATCACCTCAGATCGTGATGCCAAATTCACCTCTCGGTTCTGGAATACTTTTCAAAAAGAATTGGGTACTAGGTTAAATTTTAGTACCGCTTTTCATCCTCAGACAGACGGTCAAACTGAGAGAACAATTCAGACTCTGGAAGATATGCTCAGAACCATAGTGTTTGATCGGGGAGACCAATGGGAACAAGTTCTACCATTGATAGAATTTGCTTATAATAACAGTTACCAAGCTACAATCGGCATGGCTCCGTACGAAGCACTTTATGGCAAAAAGTGTAGATCACCTCTGTATTGGGATGAAGTGGGAGAACGAAAGATTCTTGGCCCAGAAGCAATCGAAGAAATGGTCCAAATCGTACGACAGATAAAACAAAGAATGAAAGAAGCTCAAGACAGACAAAAGTCTTACGCTGATAATCGTCGTACAGAATTGAAGTTTGAAATAGGAGACAAAGTTTTTCTCAAAGTTTCCCCAACTAAAGGAGTTCACCGTTTTGGAATAAAAGGGAAACTCAAACAAAGATTTCTAGGACCTTACGAGATATTGGAACGGATCGGGCCGGTAGCTTATAGGTTAGCGTTGCCTCCAAACTTCGCTAACGTACATGATGTCTTCCACGTATCTCAGCTTAGAAAGTATGTGTATGATCCATAACACATTCTTTATCATGATGAAATAGTTCCGATCTCGACTTAAGTTATGAAGAAAGACCAAAGCATTCTCGGACCGAAAAGAATGTGGTTAAGGAATAAAGTTATTCCTTTAGTGAAAGTTCAATGGAAACATCATGGTCCGTAAGTTTCACGGGAATTGAAAATCAAATGAGAGAAAAGTACCCCGAGTTATTTAATAAGGTACGAAAATTTCGGGGACGAAATTTCTTTATGGGGGAGGAAATGTAGTAGCCCGAAAATTTTATAGTAATTATTAAAGCTTAATTAGGTATAATTAAGGGCTTAGAAGCTATTTAAGCCCTAAGAATTTATAAAATCCGATATAATGAAATATTAATCGACATGAATCCAATTAATTTAAGATTTGGACATATGAGATTAGAAAATGTAGAGATTTATTAAAAATGAGTTTACTTGTGATAAAAAGTGAATTATGTGAAATAAATGAATTTTTATGATATGTGTGAATGAAAAATGTTATAAAATAGAAATTTAGCTATGAAATGCCTTAATTATTTTTATATGGATATTTTCTTATAAAATGAAATGAATTATTATTCAAGTTATTAATTTATGTGAATAAATTTATTTTAGCAATAACTAATGATTAAAGAATTTATTTATATAATTTTGAAAATTTAAGAAGTATTATAGTAATGAAATGAATTTTATTAAATAAAGTGATTTAAATTATGCTATATGAATCTAAATTAAATTATGAATATAAGTTGCATTAGATTTTTTAATTTAATTGAGGTATAATCCTATTAATTAAATTATACTAAAGTTTTGAATTAGAAGAATTAGGAGTGTATTTATAATATTTTTGAAATTAGTGAATAATGATCTTGAAATTTTAAATACATGTACATTAAATTTAAATTAAGCTTCTAGAAATTTTATACATGAAATAAATCATCTTCAACCTCCCAAAACTCCTCATTTTCGCACACACACACAAACACACACACACAAATTTTAATTTTCACTTTAAATCCATATTTAAAGGGAAATTAGTGGAATATTACTCCAAACTAGGTAATTCCTTTATTTAAGCAAAGTTTTTATGAATTAAATTGATAAATATGATGTTTTATATGTTTGGAATTTCTGAAAATTTGATGATTAATTCTAGGGTTGAATTGTTTCCATTTTGTTATATTTATTGATTAATTATGTTTATTGTGTACAAATATCATGATTTATGGATTTAATCCATTCATTTGCTAAAATTGGAAAATTAAAGTATTGATCATGAAACCCTAATTTTTATACATGAATGATATTATATGATTTGGTTGAATTGAGTTTAAATATATGTTTAGAAATGAATATAAACATCATATGAATAAAGAAATCAAAAATTAAATTAAGTTTGTTCAATTTCCTAAAAATTTCGAAAATAAGGATTAGTAGGAACTTAATGGTTTTGATTTTTATTGATGAATTTGACATGATATTCATACTTAGGGACATGAATAATGTATAAAATGAATTTATAGGAATTTAATTCAATCATATACTAATAGCCCTAATTTTCGAAAATGAAGGGGTGTTCTTGAACTTTGATTTCTTGATTTTATTTGATGTATTTGAGTTGATATTTGAGATCTATAATAAAAATAAGGTTTAAGTAGAATTTATGGGAATTTTTGTACATAGATATCAAAAGTTACAAAAATTAAAGTTTAGGTTGAAAGTTATGTTCATATGTGAGATAATTGATCTATAATTGAATGGATCATGAATTAATGAACAATGATGTTAATATAGCATAATTATGTGATATTGGATTATTAATGGGTTGTAGATGTTCAAAATGTCGAAATATATATATAACTAGTTAATCGCCTTAGGCGATTAATGTTGGAATTGATAGTATTAATCTTATTGTTAGAGTCTTGAATGTATGTTTGATCATATAATGATGATATTGAGGAGTTTGGGATGAAACTGGAGTGGTTTGGTGTATTTGGGCCGTACACATTCTAGACGTTACTCTGCCGAAATTTCGGTAGAATTAGACATTAATAAGATATATTAGATGTTAATTGATAGTTATCAATATATAGTTAAGTTGGTAAGAAATATTTCTAAGATTTATCATAATTCTATGTTTTAAGGATCAAGCAAGGGACCAGAGAAGTAAAAGACGAAGAATCGAACCATTGGATTAAACGCCACGAGGTGGGTAATGCATTCTGAACTTTATTTTCAAGTAAAACCATGATATGTTATGAGCTTGAATTCTTGTGAAAGCATTTGATCACCACATGATAATTATGCTAAATGTTTTACCACATTGTGGGTATGACGGCAATTACCTATCTCGTGGTAGGAAGATGTTAATTATCGGCACGGGTAGATGGTCGTGAGCTTGCAAATGCAGCCGGCCATGGTATTGTGGAGGAGGCATACTTCCTTTACCGTATGACGTAGATAGGGTATGATTTGTAGTTGCTATCCTTGGGACCAACTCGGTATGTTATGCCGGTATGTTTCAAAATAAAGTGTGGTGATATGTTATTATTATGTGAAAGTTTTCTTATGAATCACTGATTAAATTGTCTTATGAACTGCTATTTGAAAGAAAGGTTTTCTTGAATAAAATATTTAAACTTTGAATATTATTATATCGGCATTATCCACTGAGTACTTTCTGGTACTCATGCCCTCCAAATGTTTTTATTATGCAGGTTGAGTATGAAGAAGATGTGGCAGGAAACCGAAATGAAATATCGTTTGATCTTTACACTTTGTTTGGTTATGTCTCGAATATCATGTTTTCATACATGATATTTATTGATCTTCCATTCTTTGGAACCTGAAACTTTGAAACCTTACTTTTGATAAATCGTGTAAATATTTTGAAACTTTGATGTATATAATTTGAGGCTGTGCCTCATTTGTGATTATATTGTTGTTGGATATTTTCTGAGTGCAGGTTGGCTTATTCCATTTTCAAACGTTATTCTGTCCGTTTGTTTCCAAAACTAATTCTCTTAATCACTCATTTTTGGAAAGATTATCGTTAATTAAACCAGTCACGGTTTGATTATTTAGTTAAATAAGTAATTAAATAGTCGGGTCGTGATAATTTTCTTCCATATAAGGCTTCATACGGGGCCATATCGATCGTCGCTTGATAACTATTATTGTAGGAAAATTCGATGAGAGGTAACACCTCTTCCCATTTGCACCTCGATCCAACACTTGTTCTCAACATATCTTGAGTGTTTGGATCGTCCTTTCCGATTGTCCATCGGTGCGAGGGTGAAAAGTCTTTGAATTTTAACCGTGCCCAATTCTTTTGCAAACTAGTCCGAATCTTGAAGTAAATTTTGAATCTCTATCAGATGTGATAGTTTTCGGTACTCCATGTAGGCGTACAATTTCTTTTACATACAGCTAGGCTAGCTTATCAGATCCGTGTGTAATCTGAATTGGCAGAAAATGTGCACATTTGGTGAGTCTGTCCACTACTACCCATATAACAGTGTTCCCTCTCTTAGACTTTGGTAAACCCGTAACAAAATCCATAGCTATGTCTTCCCATTTCCACTCGGGTATTCCCAAAGGCTGTAGTTTTCCGTAAGGACGTTGGTGTAATGCTTTTACTTGTTGACAAGCAAGACAACGCTCTACAAAAGAGGCTATGTCTCTTTTCATACCTTCCCACCAGAACTCTTTCTTCAAATCTTGGTACATTTTAGTACTGCCTAGATGGGCTGTATAAGGTGTGTCATGAGCCTCACTCATGATTTCATTCCGAAGATTGTTGTTGTCTGGGATACACAACATTCCTTCAAATAATAAAACATTATCTGGTGCTTCTTGAAAATTCTTCAGTCCTTTCATCCTTACATTGACTCTTGCTTTTTCTAACTTTTCCTCCATCCTTTGTCCTTCAAGGATTCTTTTCCTCAAGTCAGACGTCAAAGTGAGTGTAGCAATACAACTCGTGATCGTCTCTGGTTGTTCAATCAATTCGATCTTCATTCTTTCAAACTCTTCAATGAGTTTTTCTTCATTTGTGAAGAGACATCCCAATTTGTTTTGACTCTTACGACTCAAGGCATCGGCTACAACGTTCGCCTTGCCCGGGTGATAGTTTATACCACAGTCGTAGTCTTTTACCAATTCGAGCCATCTCCTTTGTCTCATGTTTAAATCTCTCTGCTCGAAAAAGTATTTCAAACTTTTGTGATCGGTAAAGATTTCACATCTTACTCCGTAGAGATGATGTCTCCATATCTTTAGGGCATGTACTACTGCTGCTAGTTCCAGATCATGTGTTGGGTAATTCAATTCATGCGGTCTCAGTTGTCGAGATGCATAGGCTATCACTTTTCCATTTTGCATTAACACACAGCCTAATCCATTTTTGGAAGCATCTGTATAGACCACGTATTCTTTATCTCGCTCGAACTGCTAATCTGAGGCGAGAGCTAACTTTTCTTTCGAGCGCCGGAAATTCGCCTCACACTCATCAGTCCATGTGAATTTAATTCCTTTTCTAAGTAATTGGGTTATTGGTCTTGCTATCTTTGAGAATCCTTCAATGAATCTCCGATAGTAACCCGCTAATCCCAAGAAACTTCTAATCTCATTTTGTGTCTTTGGCGATTTCCATTCTTGGACTGCTTCTACTTTGGCCGGATCAACTTTAATCCCTTCGGCTAACACAATGTGTCCAAGGAACATTACTTCCTTTTGCCAAAATTCACATTTGCTAAACTTAGCAAAAAGTTGTTCATCTCTCAAAGTTTGCAGCACTGTCCTGAGGTGTTCCTTGTGTTCGTCTTCATTTTTCGAATAGATGAGAATGTCGTCTATGAAGACTAAGACAAATTTATCCAGGTATGGATGGAACACCCTATTCATAAGATCCATGAATACTGCAGGCGCATTGGTTAGTCCAAACGGCACAACTACAAACTCATAGTGCCCGTATCTAGATCGGAATGTCGTCTTGGATATATCCTCGGGTCGTACTTTGAGCTGATGGTATCCCGATTTAAGATCAATCTTTGAAAATACGCTTGCTCCTCGCAGCTGGTCGAACAGATCATCAATCCTTGGCAGCGAATATTTGTTCTTAAGCGTTAACTTATTTAGTTCCCGATAATCGATACACATCCTTAAGGAACCATCTTTATTTTTGACGAATAAAACTGGCGCTCCCCACAGTGAGACGCTAGGTCTGATAAAACCTAAGTCTAACAGCTCCTGAATTTGTATTTTCAACTCTTCGAGTTCCTTTGGAGCCATTCTGTACGGTGCCTTCGACGTTGGAGCTGATCCTGGTTCCAGGTCGATGGTGAATTCCAGCTGCCTGTCAGGGGGTAATCCCGGTAAAGTTTCGGGAAAGACATCTGGGAATTCCCGAACCATTTCCACATCTTCGATCTTTATCTCTGTTTTATCCTCCCCATTCAGATAAACAAGGAATGCCTGACTTCCTTTCTTGTTTATCATTCTTTTTGCCTTCAGCGCAGATATAATCGGAATTTTCTTTCCCATACTGATTCCGTAAAAGCTTGTAGCTTCTTGCCCAGGAAAATGGAATGAAATTTTCCTTTCTTTACACAGGATCGTAGCATGATTTCTGCTAACCAATCCATTCCCAAAATTATATCTACATCACCCATGGGTATTATGTTTAAGTTATTTCTCAGAACCTTAAGTGATCCTAAGTTCAACTCTAGGTTCGAGCAAGTATGAGTGACTGTCATAACCCCTCCTATGGGTGAGGAGATTCTCATATCTTGATTTGCTTTTTCAGATCTAAGTTCCAATAGATCTACACATGTTCTTGCTATGAAAGAATGTGATGCACCCGTATCGAACAAAAGTATAACAGGTACGTTGAAAAGTGTTCCCATACCTGCCAGGTTTCCCTGGTTTTGTTCATTTTGCCTCCGGTGCAGAGCATATGCTCTGGCTTGAGCCGGCTAAGGCTGACGGGGCGCTTGTCTCTGTTGATTTTGTTGTGGCTGCTGTTGTTGGCGTGGCTGCTGATTACGCCGCTGCGGTGGTTATCGTTGTTGTTGCTGTTGAGGCTGCTGCCACTGTTGTTGTGGGAGTTGTTGCTGCGGTTGGGGCTAAAACTGGATAGCCTGAGGGGTTGGGCATTGCCAGGCTGATTTGGCCTTCCCACTGTCCCCGTGCGTATCCCCGGGCAACTATTTGCGTAATGCCCCTTCATTCCGCACTTAAAGCAATTTACCAAATGGTAAACTCCTTTGTGAAACTTTTGGCACTTAGGGCAAGGAGTTGTCCTCGCCTGCTCTTGTGGTCCTCCCGTCGGAGGGGAAAAGACTGGCTTCTTCCATCCCTGCCCTTGCGGTACCGTGTTTCCTTGCCACGACCGTTTGCTATTCGTATTCTCAAAACTTCCCCGGTTACTGTTACTGAAATTTCCTTCCCATTTCCTCTTCCCTTTATCCCCTGTATTCGATGTACGTGTTTGAGTTGTCTTCTCTTCGGCATAGTCGCTCTATGTCCAAAGCTCGCCGAGAGCTTGATGTGTAAGTCGATCTCCATGGCTAGCTAGAGACATTCTTATCTCGATCTCAAACCGGACCTAAATTTTCTGCCATCTTCATATCCGTATTCACTTGATGCGGGCATATCTGGACATATCGCGAGAAATGCGATCATAATCGTCACGGACATCTTCTCCTGCTTTGATTATAAAATTCTTGTTCCTTCTTTTCCGATAACTTTTGGAACGTATTTCTCATCTGATTCCCTTTAAATTCTTCCCAAGTGAACTCATTCATCGATCCTGCAGTAAGATCTTCCGTCGGGCTTCCCACCAAAAGTTGGCGTGTCTGTCGGTTGGAAGGTAATACAGATGACCGGCCTCGCTACTGTGCATCAAGAAAATCAAAGATCCTTTCCATAGCCCTTATCCATTGCTCGGCATCATCCGAGCATCCTTTCCCATCAAAAGAAGGTGGGTTCTGCCTAAGAAATAATTCCTCGATCCTACGATCGGGTGGAGGTGGTGGTGGTTGTGGTATATTAGCGTGTTACAGTGCAGAATTATTCCTCTGCCTCTACCTCTTCCCCTTCCCCTACCTCTTTGTGCGGGGTCCCTTCTAGGCGGCATTCTGTTGTTTAAACCCAAATAAATATTGAAAATCATTTTCACAATTAACATATATAATATCATCATACAATTCTTTTGTAAAGCAGCTTTAAACCAAGCCATTCATCTTTATCACAATAATCATTTTTGCCGCAAAAGCCCGCTTCGGGGTTATCATATATATACATCAGAAAATTTGTGCCTCAAAGAGGACTATTTTGTACAAACAGTTAATACAAAAGGGATAATGTACATAAGATGGCATTTCAAAAGCTTAACCCGTATAACAACATATGGGATTACATGATAATACAAAATACAAGTGTTCACTTCCCTTTTTCAAAACATGAAAGTAACTTACACACACACAGAACTATATACATACGGACTAAGACCTAGCTAGTCTGGTCATCAGGTGTATCACTCATCGTCATACTGATCCTACTCATCGTCTGAATCATCATCGAGTCGTCATCCGAATCGTCATCATCCGAGTCGTCCTCACGGCGCAAGACTGGATGGTCCCGCCATCATCCCCAACCATAGGAATGTCGCGGATCGGACTGAGGTCATCACGATCATCAGATACTCTCATCCTGGCCGTCTGTTGGTACGGCTCAGCTGGCGGTGCGGGCGCTGTCATGGGCGGCAAAATCGGGAGCGATGGGTGTATGGGGTGTCCAATCGGCAAAGGGGGAAACACTGGCATCCCCAAAGCTCTGGGTCGAGACGCCCTCTCTACCTCTGCAAGCCTACCCTCGTCCTCCAGGAATCTGGGTACTACCGGGTCCACTCACCGAGGTACCTCCAAGTAAAGCCACTCCGGTGACTCATCACGCCACGTATATTCCCTCGGAGGGAGGTACGGTCCTCTCGGTGCTACCCCGTAGATGCTGAAGACGTATGTCAAATGGCTTACAAATCTCGGTAGATCCGCTATCAGATCATAGTCACCACCAGCACGGTAGATATAATCTCCTTACACTTCCCGTGCGTAGTCCTCCCAATCTATCGGTAACCGTGTCAGAAGGCGCTTGACGCCGTCGAAGTCCGTCACGCCATGCACTCGGGCGTCCATCCAATGTCGGAGGTAATGCATCAGGTATTCTCCAAAGTTGTCACCACAGCACATTGCATATGTACGGTATGCGTGGATCACTTCAGCTGGCGTAGCCCTCGGCCCTAACCTTCTCTTCGGCATGCGACGAGTCCTTGCCATCTGTCACAGACATCACTAGCATAAGACAACTAAATAAAGATATCTGTTACACAGATAAAAAAATATAACTTAACGAGTCTGTTAAGCAAAAAGGATAAACTAAACAGGTCTATAAAGCAGATAAACAATCCAAACACCTCTGATAAACAGATAAATGTTATACGAAAATTGTTCTCATATACAACGCTAGCTTTCCTACCATACTAGGAAACTTGCTATCTAGTAGCATAAAAAAAATCATATCATATAACTAAATTCTAGTTCTATAAAACTATGAGCTAGCCTCTACTGGCTCTCGTGATTTCTGGAGAAGGAAACAGTGGTCTTCCCTTCATAAAAAATATAGCACAGTGCGTTAGGAGTACGTAGGCGAAAACCGTGCGTAAATCGGAGTTCAAACGAAGGAGAACGGACCAAAACAAAATCACTGCGCGAAGCAGTTCGCCTTTGCCGAGGTGAACTGTACTGACTCTCGTGAATTCTGGAGAAGGAAACAGGGGTTAGGTCCTTCACAAGAAATATAGTACAGTGTGTTAGGAGTACGTAGGCGAAAACCGTGAGCAAATCGGAGTCCGAACGAAGGAGAACGGACCAAAATAAAATCACTGCGCGAAGCAGTTCGTCTTCACCGAGGTGAACTGTCCGAGGTGACGAGGTGAGCTTGCCGAGGTGAGCTGATGAGCTGACGAGCTGACGAGGTGAGCTTGCCGAGGTGAGCTGACGAGGTCAAATGCCATAGTTTTTATTTTGAGCTCTCCGCCTAGCTCAAATGCCTTAGCTTTTATTTTGAGCTCTCCGCCTAGCTCAAATGCCTTAGCTTTTATTTTGCATGACATTCTGAGGTCGTCATGCTTCCCGAGGTCGGCATTCTGAGGTCGGCACTTTGAGTTTTTTTTTTTTGCTTTTAACCTTCTAATCCCATAATGGAATGAAGTTCTTCAAATCCATTTTTTTGCTTTCGTTCTCGCAATGGGATGAAATTCGTACATTCGTACTTCTATGTTCCTTCGTAACTCGTGAACATGCTTCTGATTTCGTCTATGTTCCTTTTGGGACGACGACGAGGTGAGCTTACCGAGGTGAGCTGACGAGCTGACGAGGTGAGCTTGCCGAGGTGAGCTGACGAGGTGAGCTTGCCGAGGTGAGCTGACGAGGTCAAATGCCTTAGTTTTTATTTTGAGCTCTCCGCCTAGCTCAAATGCCTTAGCTTTTATTTTGATCTCTCCGTCTAGCTCAAATGCCTTAGCTTTTATTTTGAGCTCTCCGCCTAGCTCAAATGCCTTAGCTTTTATTTTGCATGACATTCTGAGGTCGTCATGCTTCCCGAGGTCGGCATTCTGAGGTCGGCACTTCGAGTTTTTTTTTTTTTTTGCTTTTAACATTCTAATCCCATAATGGAATGAAGTTCTTCAAATCCATCTTTTTGCTTTCGTTCTCGCAATGGGATGAAATTCGTACATTCGTACTTCTATGTTCCTTCGTAACTCGTGAACATGCTTCTTATTTCGTCTATGTTCCTTTTGGGACGACGACATAAACATTAATCATAAACAATCATAAGAATTGAATAAAAAAAAATCAAATATGACGAACATAGCTCGTTTTAAACATACGCATTTTTTTGTGAAAAATTTTCAATAAGTCAATCAATCATGGTTATTTACAACCTTTCTCATTTCATTTGTCGATAATGTTCTATCGACACCAAATCAAATTCATAAATCTCAAACTTCTCGCTTTCAAAGATGAGAAAATAATTTACCTTTTTCTCGGTTGAGCTGGATGTGATGGAGTGTTGAGCATAGTCAGATGATTTCTAGAAGTCTAGTGACTCAATCTAGACATAACTTTTGAAAGAAAGTTTAGGGTTCAAAGAGCAAGCTGCTCTGATACCACTCTGTCACAGCCCCTTTAATCCAAAGGACAGATTAGAGAGAACTGCAGCTTGGAACAGTGATTACAACACATTTAGTAAGAATAATCAAAGACTTCAAATTAATACTTATCGAACTTCGATAATCAACCTTATTTACAAGGCAAAAGTAATTTACAGATATAAGGCTACAAGTCCTTAAACAGAAGGTTCGATAATTTGGACATAATAGGCTGTCAACATCAACATACAATAATATCCAAAATATGCAGCGTAAAGCATGTGAATGCATATGTGACGATATGCACCCAAGGGTTCTTTCTTTCAAACATAATAAATACCCAAAAGACCTCTGACTATTCAACATCTCTTCTTCATCACCATCATCAGCTCAATCTGCACATTTAAAAACAAATATGCAGGGCTGAGTACAAGAATGCACTCAGTGGCTCATGCCAAAATAATTTATCAATTTTGAATTACTCTACCCCATCACAGTAACACACGAGGTTTTAATTTGAAATACTCGTGCTTAGTAAATACTTTCTGTCATTTTTCCATAAATATCGTTGGGCCAAGCATTTTTCCACGTATGTATGATCCATATCCACCACAATAATTCATCCAACAATAATTCCCTTGTTGGAGAGGCCTCTCTCACAGACGCCATGACCGGCCGAGCACCCTTTCAGCACACAGTCACAAATAATCAGTGCACAAAATCCAGGCCATCTCAGCACAGGATACGAATTCTCCATCATCCTTGTGGGTACTTACAAGGATACGAATTCAAGCATGTCATAAAGTGGGAGCTACCCAACATTATGCATCAATAATCATGGATTGGATACATACATAAAACATAAACATTTTGGGCAGGTAATTAAATAATCATTTCATAAATATTTGCTTGCAATAAAGCATCATAAATAAATCATTTGATAAGTTCTATCAATTTGAGTATAGTAAAACCCACCTTGACTTTTAAACATCGATTCTCGGTATGCGTGATCTTTTCTGGTAGCGTGTGAGCCTTCACGTCCCACCTTTACGCAAAAATTTACGTTTAGCACATTGGCACGCTTTTCGAGATTTTTAAAGTTCATTCAACTTTGATAAATAAAATAATAATTCGACGTTTGGATAAATCTTAATACGTCGTTTCAACGCGTATTTCAATAAAAATAATTTCGTGCTTGAAAGAGACGTAATATGATCTACGCCTCATTTTACCTTTTAGGTTAAATATTTAACGATAATAACGTTATTCAATAAAATGATTTCAATTATGAAATCTTTTCTCACAATTGAGATATTCAGATAAAAGTGTCGTTTTCACGTATTAGAGTATTTAACGAACGATTTCAGACGTTAATTTTGAAAGTTAACCTTTTGACTTTTCGTTATAAAACTTCAATAAACATATTTTAATGAATAAATTCAATATAAATCGATTTTCAATCGATTTCTTTTCATATAGCTTTAATCCTCGATTTTTCACGTAAATCGATAAACTTGATTAATATTTTCTTTCAATATTAATCTTTTAATACATTAAGCATTATTTATGCTTTCAACGTTATTTAATTTAACATTTCTTCGTAAACATAATATTCTATGTTTAATAATTCTCAAAAATTCAATTATGTCTAAAATAATTTTTAGACATATAATAAATTATTATTCTTGATTAAAAAGGAATTAAAATTCCTTATTTAAAACATATAGCTCACGGCTATATCAAAATTTTTCCAAACTTGTTCCAAAAATTCCAATAATTATACACAAGGCTCTAATATCAATATATATCATAATTATAACCTAAAGTTTAATATAATCAAACTATACACCATAGAATGATCAAAGGTAGCTCACGGCTACTTAGGGGAATATATACCAAACAATTTTTATAAAATCCTATAAAATTACACTATACTTATATACTATCATATAGCACTAATTCATCATAATATCATGTAATAACACATTACAAACCATAAAAACCATGCTTCTAGGTCATGGCTACTTTGAATAAAAATAGCTACACAAGTTCAAAAATTCTAATAAATTCCTACATCACCTAATTACTACCCTAGATCAACAATATGCTATTATATCATGCAAATAAAAATTATACACCAAGGTTCAAGGCTTAGCTTATTCACGGCAGCTTTGAAATTTTACACAAATGGATTCCAAAAATTTCTAAATTAATACCATGCACTCCTACAGCATCATAGATCAACAATCCAAGATCAAAATCATCCTAGCAATTTTCGAGCATCATCAAAATAATTTAAATAAATTGCTTAGCTTATGAAATAAATTATCTATGCACATATTAACATATGTAACATAATTTCTAAGCTTATAACATGCTAGCATGATTTATTACACAATTAATACATGCTAAAAATAATTATTTGAACAGTAGGATTTTTGAAAAAAAATTAGGTATTATCGAAGCTTGTTCGATATCTAACCTCGTTAACGGAGTCGATCGGTTGTAGGATGGTTCAAACTCAAACAAATTGAGATGAAAGAAGAAGAAATGTTTGGTTTTTCTTTGGAGAGGGTCTCGGCAGAGAGTTGAGAGAAAAGAGAGATATGAAGTGAGTTGTGTGATGTGTTAGTGTTTCAAGACTTTTAATACCCTTAGGCAAAATATAAAACAAATGAGACACACTTACATAATACCTCTCGGCTCCCTCAAAATTTATGCAAGACACTAATGAAATGGAATGGTCAAAGATGATTATGTCATAATAAAATATCTCTTACAATTCATTAACTTCTTGCATAGCTTTAATAAAGATTTGGGAATAAACAAAAATAATTTTGTCTCACATGTAGCATGTTGCCGCCAACTTGTGTGTATGGAGAAATGAATTTCAGATTTTTCATTGTATTTGCAAGTGTATAATATACACTCTATCCCAAATATATTACACTCAAGTGTAAAAATCAAGAATTAAAGATTGTGTACATAGTGGTCAAAAATATCGGCTCCTATGTAAATATATTGATAGTGTATTTTTCATCTACATATTTTACTTGGTAAGTGTGTATTAATACTACACTTAAGAAATAACACAAATTGGATGATCAAAAATTGAAATAATCATATGTTAAAACAATAGGATATTCACGGCACTTTTAATAATTAAATGCCCAAAAATTGATTTTGATGCTATAAGTAGATATATAGCATAATATATATCCTAGATGATAATTTATATCATAGGAAAAATTATTGGAATCAATCCATAGGTAGAAAACCCTAATTCTCGATTTAGGGTTTTCGAGAATCATAAATAATCAAAAATATCATTCCAAAATTTTCTAGCATTATTTCAATGCCAAATAATATTCTAATTATATAAAATAATCATAGGAATTTAAATATCATAATTCCTTGATCATTAGACTTGATTCTCAAGTCGTCTCAAAACGTTAACGTTTGAAGCGTCTCAACGTTTAAATATCGACTCATCTCAAAATGGTCGAAATAAAGCTATAGTCACTTTATTAAATTATTCCAATAATAATGGAATTAAATTCTAAGCTTAAAAACTTAGAAAATATCACGAGCATTTAATTATCGATACATAATCGACGTTGAAATAGTATTGTTGAAATACGTTACATAATCGTATTTCTCAATTCACATTCATTTGTGAATAATACATAGGAATTTATTATTCCAACAATAATCGAAATCATTATTCGATATTTTAATAATCAAATTATCAAAATAAAACTCTAATTTACGAAATTAATATCGTAATTAGGCTTTTAAATAATCGGGGTATTACAATAACATATGTTCATCCTAACATACATTTCCTTATTTTTAAAAAAATAAAATCATGAAGAACTTAAACATGAACAATATTTCATACTCAAGAACATTAAACATACATACACATGCTATGAACAAGTCTCGATTTTTCTTGAACAAATGAGGATGCAAATCGGTACTATGGTCCTTATTTTACCTTTGGAATGGTAGGGAATCCAAGAACAAGGTATAGGTATCAAGCTTGTGAAGAGAGGAAGAGAAGAAGATGAACAAAATTTTCGAAAATGGGGAGGAGTTGCTCTCGGTTCTTCAGCAAAAATGGGAGAGGAATGGAGAGTTTGGGGTGTTTGAAAAGAGTGAGGGAGTATAATGAATAAAGTGGGGTGAAGGGGAAGAGTCCCTCCCCTATAATCCTCCCTCTCTCTCTCGGTCACACACACAAAACATTAAAAAAAATGGTAGCAATTTGGTTAGTGGGATGGTGATCATTAGCTAGGCTAAAAAGGCTCCTCATGGATTGGGCAATAGAAAAGGAGTGAGCATGCACAAGGGAGGGGGTTAGCCGTCGGTCATTAGGGTCCAAAAAGGGTGGATTTTATTTTTCTTATACAATAATACTATGTATTAATCCATATATAAATCATAGATATAAAATGCATGTCATTTAAATAATTAAATCATCACATAGCAATAATACACGAAAATTGGCATGAATTAGGGCATAAAATATAGGTCACGCCTATTATTATTTCTCAAGCCTTTTTCATGCCAAAAATATATATATATGTCATAACATATAGTTTAGATAATAAATAATAGCATAGGATAATTTAATGGTATCATTTCATGTGAGAAAACCCTAGTTTTCAAAATTAGGGTTTCGAAAATCACATAATGTAATTATCAAGTTCTCTATGCTTTAATATTGATTTTAATGCTTAATAATACTATAATTATATAAAATAATCATAGGAAAGGTTTCGGCTTATTCTGTTGAGGTGGGAAAGAAAGATAAGATAATTTTGAGTTGCCAACCGATCAATTAAATAATATAATTTCCGGATCATTAAACCCATTTTTCAAAACGTCTCTAAACGTTGACGTTCAAAACGTCTCAAAACGTTAATAATCGACTCATCTCAAAATGGTCGTAGTAAGTTCGTACTTACTTCATAAATAAGATCCCATTAATATAGGAATTTAATTCTAAGCTTCGCTGCTTAGAAAATTTCATAAAATTCTGACGTTCGATACGTAATCGACGTTGAAATTAGACTGTCGAACTACTTCATAACATTCTATTCCTTAATTCACAATTCTTGGTGAATATAAAAAGGAATTTGTTACTACGTTACTGAATCGAAATCAATATTCGATGTCATACAAAAATAATATACGGTAAAACCCTAATTTACGGGTTTAAAATACCGTAATTAGACGTTCGTCTCTTCGAATATTACAATAGCCGACTTGGAATATACGTTGTAGTGATGTGAAAATGCTCGGCCGAGCGATGATTTTGAGAAATGATGAAAATGTATTTAGTAAGCACAAGGTCTTTTCAAACAAAACCCTTGTGTCTTACTGTGATGAGGGCAGTACAATATTTCGTAAAAGTAAAATGTTTTCGGCATGTGTCCACTGATTGCATTCTTTGTACTCAGCCCTGCATATTTGTTTTTAAATGTGCAGGTTGAGCAGGTGATGGAACAGAGCGAGAGTTGAGCGGAATCTTTGGTCAAGTAGTATGAAGTATTTTTGGTTCGCCTTGAGAATGCATCTCCATATGCATGTCTCACACGTTTTATTCCGCTGCCAAACTCTTGAGACTCTGTTATCTTTTGTTACTGTGTTAAGCTTTGTAAAAGTTGCTGTTTGTTGAAACCATGAAACCATCTTATATATATATATAAGCTATTTTGATTCATCGTGATTCTCGTTTCTGTTTGGAACATCTATATTTCTTCATAGATGAAATGAGTTGAAACCCTTATTCTTTCATATTTACTTAAACCGAACCCCAAGTCACGGTCCGGTAAGGATAAGCCGAACCGGGCTGTGACATAAAGAAACATGGAATTTCTTTTGCCTTGAGTGTTTCACTCAACACGTGTAGTAGCGTATCTGCGAATTAATCTAACACGTCATTCCACCTTTTTAGAGTTGCAGAGCTACAGTGTAGGATAATGCAGATTTCTGACAATGATGTACCATGATTCAACGGGAATACTTTCAAACGACAAAATGGAATAATTTGAATTGCAGTCTCTCCAATGGCTCTATTCAAATCTCTACCTATATTTTTGCGCAGCATCCAATCTTTACAGGTTGCCGAAGCAATTGAATTATCAAGAGATCAAATCTCAAAGCGAAGTTTATTCAAACATCGATTTTACAGAATTAAGTTAACAGTGTTATCAGTAAACCTTCAGAGCTGATATTTATATATCAGCTCAATGTTTCAGCATATACTTCCTCATATCTAGGATATTCATTTGTAATATTTCCAGCCTAGATTAACTGAGTTTGATGCATGTGTCAACTTAGATATAGTTGGATAAACCCCTACAAAACCCTCAAAGTTAAGTAAGAGTTTGGACAAGTAAGCAACGAAGTGTCAGTTGTCGAAAGCTTGATTTTCTAGCACCCGCAAGATAGAGAGTTGATCGACTGCTCGCAGAGAATAGTTAGGGTTTCCTAGCACTAGTAAGCTTAACGCCTAGTTGGCGGGATACTGTAAGGTGACCTCAGTATCTAGTTTATTCATATTCCCGTAAACAAGACCTAATCCTGATAGCGGATTGATTGAGCAATCAGTCCGTGGATGTAGGAGTTGATTTCTCCGAACCACATAAAACCAACGTGTTCTTTACTTTCAGTACTGCTCTTAAATTGCTCTTAAATTACATATTATTGGACTGTCATCACAAGCTCACAACAGCACAACACTTATTTGAATCACTCTTATCAGTATCAGTTCGATACTGAAATAGATTATCTGAAATCTGACTAAGCTCTATCTGACTTAAGTTTTATGAAACAATTTTCTAAGGCAAACCAGTAACCTCCACATTTCGCAAGTACATCAGTTATCAGTCCAACAGACAGACTATCTTAGCAGCCAGTAAGTTTGCTAACAGATATCATTCAACTCAAGACTCCTCATATCTGAACTGATCAGCAATACTGCCTTTAGTACTGGACTGCAGTTAACAACTACTACCTTTAGCTAGTCAGTCTTGAAGAAACAAAAAAATTTCAATTTACCTTACTGATATATCTCTTCCCTCTTCCCCCTCCCCCCATACACCAAATCATACCCAGCGGGATCCATCAACACTTGAATTAGGAAGCATATTTAAAAGTAAATAGTTATAGAAGTCTAAGTCTTTATGATAGAGATCATTTTCATAAAAATAAATTAACTTTGGGCATATTACACCATTTTAAAATCGATTTTAATCACATCATGTCCCAGCTTCGATCTTGTGTGAATGTTGGAAAAACAAAGGTAATCCATTTTGGATGTTGATGGCGATATGCGATAATGAAAGGTATGGAGGTGGAGCGGTGGTTTAAAGGATTGAGTATTTGATGGATTAAATATGTTATAAGATAATTTTTATCATATTAGAAGAGGATTAAAATTAGGATAAATAATTGTCTTGTTACTTAGAGGATTATTCAATCATACCTATATTGATTGGATTAAAATTAATGTAGAATAATTCAAAAGATTAAAATAATCATAAGTTTTGGGATATCCTCAAATGTTAATCCTTAAAAGTAAATACTTAATTAAGTTGGATTAATTTTATCTATCCAACATAATCATGTAAAGTAAACACCTTATGAGGGTATGAGTTGTAGTGGCGTTGGCAAAACCCATATACATGCCTTATAGAGTATTTAGTGGTCAAAAAAATTTATTGTACTTCATGACAAATTATGTGCTTGCACAAACTACATTAGGACGAGCATTCGAATTTTGATTCGAAATTTTTCTAAAATCGACTCAAATCGAATTTGTAAAAAAAAAAAATCTAAATTGAACCAAATTATTCGAAAAATTTCAATCGAATTATCCAAAAAATTAGAATCAAATTCGGACCAAATTGAAAAATTTGAAACTAAATTATTTTAGTATTATTTATGATTTTTTAAATAAAATAAAAATAATTTGGATATTGGTTTTGTTCGATTTTGAAAATGCCAAACCAAATTGACAGGAATAGTCCAAATTTAAAAGAAAAAGTCGAACCGACTGAATTCAATATTTAAGTTTGATCCCATTCAAATTTTTGGTTAATCCCTAAACTACGTTTTTGCTTCCCTCTAAAAAGAATGAGAAAAACAAGTGTGCAAGCCATTCAAATAATCTATTCAAACCATCTGGATTTGGTGAACCATGAACATGATGTAAGAAAAGATGTGAAGTAAGAATGAAAAGACATATCCTTATAAATTACGAATAAGATGTTACATGAATATAGGGGCTTCAAGTATGGATGGCATGATCTGGACCATCTTCCCTTCTACATATAGGGGGACACGACTTTTCCCCCACCCCACTTTTTTATACAAAATTCATGTGCATATCCTCAAAATATTCTCACTAGCTAGTGGCTGGTGCTTTGTTATTACCTACTTTTATTTATTCTTGAAGGAACACGTATTTTTATCTTTTAAATTGTTATAGTTATTATTTCTTTCACGAAATTATCATTGAATACCAACCTTACCAAATATCGAATTGAAACTAGTAAAACCATTATTATAATTTTTATGGGATCTACTATAGCGCTACGGTTAGTTGAAATTAAATTAATTTAAGATTATTCGAGATTGAATTGGCATGAGATTATCCAAAATTAAATTTGTCATAAAACAAGGCCAAGACTAATCCAACGTGACACTATTTCAAGACTAAGTACTATGCCAAGTCCATCCAACTAAAAAATATATTATGAACTTAATCCCATCTAATCTACCAAAAGAATCACCTTTTATATATATATATATGAGAGGGTTAACGTGAGAACCGTTTTTATCGTGAGAATGTAAGAACCAAAAAATGATAAATATGGTGTGAAAGGTGATGAATCAATTAGTAAAGTTACTGAATCTAAAAAAATACTACATCCGTCCCGCTAATATTGGCTCATATACCATTTGGGCTATCCCACTATTATTGGCTCATATCAAAAAAGGAAATAATTTTACACTAAAAAATACTTCGAATTTTGTGTCACACACTCTTTACACACAAAACACAATTCTTCTTAATCTATGTATCGAAAAGCAATGAGCCAACATTAGCGGGACGGAGGGAGTAGAATTTTTGCCTATCATAGGATTCAAGCCCTAGGTGAAAATTCTGAATTTTTAGATTCAATGAATACATTAACTTTCATAGTGAAATCATTTTGTTCATAGCTAATTTTTCTAGTTTTTAGTTCTCGCATCAAATAAGAATCATTTTTAACGTAAGAAATAAGAACCACGAAAATTACCTATGAACAAAATAAATTCGCTATGAAAATTAATGCATCTGTTGGGAAAGTTACTGAATTCAAAAAATATGAAATTTTCACCTAGGTTCGAATCCTACGAGGAGCGAAAATTCATTTTTTGGATTCAGTAACTTTTTCAACGGATTCATCAACTTTTATAACGAATTCATCATTTTTTTGTTCTCAAGTTCTCATGATATAAATAGTTCTCACATTAACCCTCTCATATATATATATATATATATATATATATATATATATAGTGAGTGAGGTTCAAATAAGAACCATTTTTAACGTGAGAATTAAGAACCATGAAAATTCGTCATGAATAAAATGAATTCGTTATGAAAATCAATACATCTGATGAGAAAATTACTAAATCCAAAAAAATTTAGAATTTTCACCCAGATTCAAATCTCGTGAAGGGCGAAAATTTCATTTTTTTTGGATTTAGTAACTTTACCAACAGATTCATCAATTTTCAGAGTGAATTCATCATTTTTTTTCACGATAAAAATGATTCTTATGTTAACCTTCATATATATATATATATATATATATATATATATATATATATTATTGGGGTAATTAATCAAGAATTTCTGATGATTTCGGACAAGAAGAAATTGGATATGATTCAATAAATGTGGAGGTCAGGAAGTGTATGATAATTAATCATTGTTCTTACTCAACCGAATTAAACCTAATTAATTAGCGTTATCTATTGATTGGGCCCAAATAGATATTTGCTATTCAATACTTGTCGCCATAAATATAGGTACATTAATAATGATGCTACTCTTTTTTTACTACAACATAGATAAATTGTTTGAAACAGTGGATTTCCGCGACGATCGAGCAGTCAAAATCAGAATAAAGAAAATATCCCCCAAGTAAGCTAAACAATCGCCTCATGTAAATATTGAGAAAAACTCAGGTGAGTCCAGTCTCATCATACGCTAACTCAAGTATTGTAACAGCCCCTTAATCTTAAGTACGGATTAACAGAGACTATTACTTTAAACATGAATCTAAAAATGGAAAAGACCATTGGACATTGAACTGATACATATATCAAGAATATTTTTGGACTTCATTACATAACTTAAGTTCTTGCAGCAGAAAACATGTGATATGTACATATGACGATGTACAATCAAGGTACAAACTTTCAGCGACAAACATTCCTATTGCTCAACACTGCTCCATCGCATCACCAGCTCAACCTGCACATTTAAAAACAAATATGCAGGGATGAGTACAAGAATGCACTCAGTAAACTTATGCCAAAAATATTTTATCATCTTTAAGTTATACTGCCCCATCATGGTAAGACACAAGGGTTTTATTTGAAAGACCTTGTGCTTACTAAAACATTTTCATCATTTCTCAAATCATCGCCTGCTCAGGCATTTCTCATTGTATGTATGATCCATATCTCTTTCCTTTCATCATAACATCATCATTAACGCCGTAGAAGTAGGCCTCCTTCTACGTCGCTATGACCGACCGAGATTTGTCCTTTCAGCACACAGTCACCATTAATGTGTACACGTTAATCCTAGCCAGGAAACTTACCCTCCGGCCTAGGATCCGCATTCGATTTCATTCATAAGTTGGTAGCGAACCAACAACATTCATAACATTTCATGGATAGGATACATACATAAAAACATAAACATTTGGGCAGGTAATTAAATAAAACATTTCATCATCATTTCTTGCAAATAAAGCATCGTAAATAAATCATTTGATAAGCATTTTATCTTTGAGAAGTATAGTAAAGCTCACCTAGACTGTAGACTTTCTTAATTCGATTTCTTTCTTCGCCAAGTGGTCACGTCCGCGTCCCACCTTTACGTAAAAACTATTTTAGTACGTCGGTCACGTTTTTCAAGAACGTCAAAGTTTAATAAACTTTGATAACTTTCTATTATAATACTTCGCATCTTTTAACTAAATTAGTACGTCATTTCATCGCATATCTTAACTAATAACTCCTCGTACTTCGATAGAGACGAAATATGATCTACGGCCTCATTTTAACCATTTAGGTTAAACGTCGATCTTATACTAACGTCTTTCGATAAAATGATTTCAATTATGAAATCGTTTCTCACAAAAGAGATATTCTTATAAATTTAATACGTTTTACACGTATTAGTGTATTTATTCAACGTATACAACAACATTGATCACATACTAACGTATTTCATACGTTTAAACTTAAGTCAACGTTTTTGACTTTTCTTAACATATTTTTCGAATTATTCATATATTTGATAACCAATTTCCATATAAATCGATTTTCAATCGATTTCTTATCAAATAACCCTAATTCTCGATTTTTCACGTTAATCAACAAACATGATCGATATTTTACTAAAGTGTGATCTAACTTGTACATTACATATTATTTTTCATATCTAACGTCATTTAACATAACGTTTCGCCGTAAACATAGTATACTATTTTTCTAAAATCCCATAAATTCTTAATAGGTCTAAACTATATTCTAAACATATAATATATGATTTTTCTTGATAACATGAATTTAAAACCTTAAATCCTTAGACTTAGCTCTCGGCCATCATACATATAATTTTCATAAATTTTGTCATAAACATAGTAATCTATGTTTATAAATTTTTATAAAATTCGAATATATCTAAAATAATGTTTAGACATATAATATATTATTAAACTTAATTAAAAAGGATTTAAAAATCCTTATAAATTCATAATAGCTCTCGGTAATTTTGAAAAATTACCAAATGGTTTCCAATTTTTTTTCAAAATTCATATAGTGTATTATTATACACTATGGTCATTAATATGTATTAATATCATCCATATAACAATCGATCATCACCTTATTAATTTTTAAAGGCCACGGTATATTTATAAAAATGTCCAACAATTCTAAAAAATTTATACACTTAGTACAAGGTCTCAACATTGATTTATAACACCTTTATAACCTATAGTCCATCATAAACCATTTCTTCATTAAGGATTAAAACCCTTATGCTTTCGGTAATTATGAAATAAATACCAAACAATTCATAAAAATTCCAACAAAATTATACCATGCTCAAATACTATAGTATAACAATATAACATCATAACATTCACCAAAAACCATTTGAATCATCACCATATGGAGCTGAAGCTCACGGCTTTTTTGAGTTCAAAGGGGTATTTGGTTTCCAAAAATTCGAATAATTATACACCATGTTTATATACTATAGTATAACAATATAACATCATAACATTCACCAAAAACCATTTGAATCATCACCTTATGGAGCATGAAGCTCACGGCTTTTTTTGATTTCAAAGGGGTATTTGGTTTTCAAAAATTCTAATAAATTCATGTATCACATAATCAAGGTCCTAGATCATTAATATACCATTGCATGTTCAAAATAAAAATCATACACCAAGATATGAATTTTTATGGCTCACGGTATTTTCACAAATAGGGCATAGGATTTTCTAAAAATTCCAAATAAATCACTATGAACCTTATCATATCACAGATTAATAATCCATCCTCAAAATAATTTTAAAACCTTCGAACATCACTAAAAATTTTATAACATTTTCGAATAAAATTTTAAACAAGATCCAAGCTTCAATCTTAACATACTTTGGCTAGATCTTTCAAATAATACACATGCAATAACATAGGTCAATCCTAACATGCATTTTCTTATTTTTATATACAAAATCATCAAGAATATATATATAAACAATATCTCATAAACAAGAACATTAAGAACATATACATACACTATGAACAAGCTTTTAAATTTTTTGTAAAATGAAGGGGAAAATCGAAGCCATGGTCGATTGTTTACCTTTGAAATGCTATGGATTCAAGGAACAATGTATGAGGTATCAAGATTTGGTGAATGGGAGAAGAAGAGATGAACTAAAAATTTTCAAAAATGGGGGATGGAGCTCTCGGTTTGCAGCAGAAAATGGGGAGAGGAGAGAGTGTTTTGTGTGTTCAAAAAGTTTTGAAATGGGTAGATGAAGTGAGGAATGAGAAGAGTCCATCACCTATATCTCTCTCCCTCTCTCACACGGCTGCAACAAGGAAATAAATAAAATAATGGGAGCTCTCTTAATAGTGGGTTACTGATGATTAACTAGCATAAAAAGCCTCTCATTGTATTGGGCATTGGAGTGAACAAAAGCATGCACAATGGGTGAATAGTCGTCGGCTATGATGGGTTCCAAAGGGTGGATTTTATTTTCTTATACATTAATACTATGTATTAATCAAGGTATAAGTCCAAAATATAAAGATACATGTCACTTGAATAATTAAAACATCGATAGTAAAATATATCAAAAATGGCGTGAATCGGCCATTAAACCTAAGTCACGTCCCTTTCGATTTCATAAGGGTAAATAAGTCATTTTCGTGCCATTCATACACATATATGTCATAACATATGGTTTAGATAATAAATTATATCATAAGAAAATTTAATGGTATCATTTCATGTGAGAAAACCCTAGTTTTCGAATTAGGGTTTCGAAAATTAGTGAATTGTCATTATCGAGTTCTTCATGCTTTAGCATTGATTTTAATGCTAAATAATACTCTAATTATATAAAATAATCATAGGAAATTAAATAATATAGTTTCCTGATCATTAAACCTATTTTTCAAATCGTCTCTAGACGTTAACGTTCAAAACGTCTCAAAACGTTAATAATCGACTCATCTCAAAATGGTAGTAATAAGATCGTACTTATTTTATAAATAATATCCCATTAATATAGGAATTTAATTCCAAGCTTCGCTGCTTAGAAAATTTCATGAAATTTTGACGTTCGATTACGCAATCGACGTTAAAATTATACTGCCGAACTACTTCATAACATTCTATTCCTTAATTCACATCTCTCAGTGAATATAATAAGGAATTCATTACTTCATTACTGAATCGAAATCAATATTCGATGTCTTTCAAAATTTTATTATACGGCAAAACCCTAATTTACGGGTTTAAATATCATAAATTGGTTTTTGTTTCTTCGGAGTATTTCATTCTACCCCCCTTAAAAGAAATTTCATCCCGAAATTTGCATACCTCTAGAAAAATAATTTGGGGTATCGTTCGTTCTTTCATGGCGTTTTCAAATTCCCACGTGGCTTCCTCTTGTCCGTGGTGTCCCCACAGCACTTTGACTAGCGGGATTGACTTGTTCCGTAATTGCTAAACTTTATGGTCGAGTATTGCTGTGGGTTCTTATTCATAGCTCATGTTTGGCTTGAGGATCACGTCGTCTTGATGGATCACGTGTTTTGGATCGTGTACGTATTTTCTTAGTTGTGACACATGAAAAACATTGTGTACATTCCCGACTTGGCGTAAGAGCCAACCTATAGCTCTTGGACCTATCCTCTCTAGGATCTCATAGGTCCTATAAAGCGGGTCTTAGTTTTCCTTGGTCCAAAACGACAATCCCTTTCGATGGAGAGACTTTAAGAAACACTTTATCTCCATTATCAAATTGTAGCTCAGATGTACGCGTATGAGCGTAAGATTTCTGCCTATCTTAAGCTTCCTTTATTCTTTGCCTAATTTGTCTAACGATTTCAATCATCTCGTTCATTGCTTCTGGCCCTATTATTTTCCTCTCACCCACTTCATCCCAATAAAGCGATGATCTACATTTCTTGCCATGCAAGGCTTCGTACGGGGCCATACTAATCGTCGCTTGATAGCTATTGTTGTAGGCAAACTCGATAAGGGTTAAAACATCTTCCCACTTGGCACCTCGATCCAACACTACTGTTCTCAACATATCTTCTAGTGTCTGGATCGTTCTTTCCGACTGTCCATCAGTCTGTGGGTGAAATGCTGTGCTGAAATTCAATTTCGTACCCAATACTTTTTGTAGGCTAACCCAGAATCTTGATGTGAACTTGGAGTCTCTATCAGATGTAATAAATTTTGGCACTCCATGAAGTCGTATAATTTCCTTTACGTACAGCTGGGCTAACTTGTCAGATCCATAGGTATTATGAATTGGTAGAAAGTGAGCACTCTTTGTGAGTCTATCAACAATTACCCATATAGCGGTGTTCCCTCTTTTTGATTTGGGTAAATTCGTAATGAAGTCCATCGTTATCTCATCCCATTTTCACTCGGGTATTTCCAACGGCTGTAACTTTCCGTAGGGTCGTTGATGTAACGCTTTCACCTACTGGAAAATAAGACAGCGTTCCACGAAAGAAGTTATGTCTCGTTTCATGCCTTCCCACCATAACTTTTCCTTTAGGTCTTGGTACATCTTAGTACTGCCTGGGTGGGCGGTATAGGGTGTATCGTGAGCCTCACTCATTATTTCTTTTCGAAGCTCTGCGTTGTCTGGAACGCATATCCTTCCTTCAAACAAGCCATAGATCGTCCTCACTCGGCGTTGGAGATTGGGCCGGATCTGATCAGGAAGATCAAACACAGTCTCAATCCTTTCATCGATCACTCGATTAAGGTAAACACGATAAAACCCTCGTGTTCCAATTAATTATATAGGCGCATGCTAGGAATATAATCATGTATGGTGAATTAAACATCAAAGATAGATCCTCAGGAGAGGGTTAAAATCATTTTCCTACTAGATCACCTGACCATAAGATATCTTGTCGCCAAGAAGATGCCAAGACCACGGTTAATCAGTTGGATCTTCTTCTTCAAAATTTGATCGGATATTAGAGGCGAGAGGGCGAGAATCAGTGGTGGCCATTTTTCTCGATTGCCTACGACTGGGGTGATGAAACTCATGCCCAAATTCGGGATGCTTTCACGATGAACAATTGATGAGCATACGGCAGGTGAATGCGCGGTATGCGAGACCTTCAACTTCAGTGCTGGAATCTTGGCGAACTCTCTTTCAGCGAGAGGAAAAGGTTTCTCTCGGTCGGACATTACTTTTGGATGAACCAATCTTGTATAAACATTGTGCCGATGGTTTGATGAGGCGATCGTACCACATGAAGAGATGGAATCAATTCTAGAAAGATGTCATGCTACTCCATATGGCGGTCATTTTGCGGAACGACGAGCGAAGCTACGGTCAGGTTATTTACGCACCCATTTAAAAGCGCAGCGTTCGTGCAAAGATGTGACGATGTCGAAGGGTGGGAATATATCTTCCGGAATGAGATGCCAATGAATTTCATTCTAAAATTGAACTCTTTGGATGTGGGGCCTCGATTTCATGGGTCCGTTCCGCCCTCGTTTGGCACCTCTACATCTGGTGGCGGTTGATTATGTATCTAAATGGGTGAGGCGTGGCTAGCCCACCAATGTGAAGGTTGTTATCAAGTTCTTACAAAAGAACATCTTCACATGATTTGGTACTCCTCACGCGATTATTAGTGATGAGGCACACATTTTGTCAACATGGTGTGGGTCTTTGTTCAGCAAGTACAATGTTGTGGGTACTCATCTTGAGGTGGAGGTGTGGTTGCTCGATGAGGCATTGTGGGATTGATCCTCACGGTCTTTGCGGAGCGGTTGATCGGTGGGATTGGAGGCTTGATCCTCAAAATGCGGTGGATTCAATATTCGGGTTCGGGGTTGTGGGGCGGTGCTGCTGTGGATCCCAATATCCCAAATCGGTGGTGAGGTCTTGTTGCTGCTGTGGATCGATGGATCATATGCTTGTGGCTCATGCGACGGACATCCCTCGGAAAAGTCGGGTGGGCTCTTCTTGAAGAAGAATTTGCCCAATCTGACGCTTTCCTCCGGCTGATTGACCATATTGTCTTTGCGATAACCTGCATTAAGACACCGACAACAAAACAAGATCCTGCGCGGGGAGAAATAGCGAGACGGAAGAAAAGAAATCGAAAACAAACAACACAAACAATCGCTAAAGTTTTTCCCGACAGCGGCCAAAATTGATCGAGCTAAAAACACATTCAAATTTACTCATAATTGTGCGAGTGTCGTGGCGTGATAAGTTAACCCAGTGGTCTCGAGGAAAACTTAGCAGGCGATTGTTTATGTAATACATAAGCGATTAAAACCTAAACATTCTAATGCATACAAGGGTTTGGAACATGCGGGGAATTGAAATACGGAGAATTAAGCAGCGATCTAAGCTAGGGGTTGTCGATCTGAGCTATACAAAAGCGATAAATCTAAACCGGGGTTGTCAATCCTAGTTGAACTATGAAGCGATAAATCAAAGCGATAAACAAAAGCATATGCAATCATATTATTCATAGGGTTTGTCGATCCTAATCTAAATCTAATTGCAAATAAGCGAAAGCATAAATCATTAAGCAAATTAAACCAACGGAACATGAAAATCGATCCTTTGTCTACATGAATTGAATTGACAAAATCATCAAATAATAAAGCGTAAAATTGATTCCACAGCGAAAATCAAAGCATAAATTGATGAATCAAACATTCAAGATGAAACTAAAAGCGAATTGAAACTAAATTATACATTGTTCGTCGAAGATGGAAGAAAGCTCGAAGACGAGCTGCGTGAAAAATAAGCGGAACGGGCACCGCTGAATGACCTGTCGCGAATATATATATTAAATAAAAGTGGCGCGGTTACGGTGGCCTCCCTTGAAAACGTTCGCCTTCAACAGCCCGGTGGGGTTGGCGCTGGTGAGAAGATGTGAGTGCGTTTGTTCCCAGCCGGAGTGGAGTTGGGGTTGGCCTGGAAGATCATGCTGGTATGGCGAGGGGGGTGGCCTGGTTGGCTGATGGCGCGGTTGTATCTGCTGAATCATGGCGGCATCGGTTGTGGAGCGCGTCATGGCGAGCAATGGGTGGGTTCAGCGCGGGTGAAATGGCGGGCGGCTGCGGAGCGCGCGTGGCGCTGGCGATGGCGGGCGGAGTGCGGGTGGCAGCGGGGAAGCGCTGCGAGATGGGCAGAGGCGGTAGCGAAGGAATGGTAGGCCGAGCCAGTGGAGATGCCCAGGCGGCGGGCAGGGCAGGCGTGTGGCGCGGTTCATATGTGCGGAGGAAATTAGCGAACTGCGCTCGAGCAAGCCGGTGGCCGTGGTGGCGAGGGCGGTGTGTGTGGCGTGTGGCGGGCGTGGGTCTTGTGGGCGCGCGCCATGCTGACGGTGCCGTCTTGCGACTTTGGTCGTTCGACCCGTTCTCCTTCGTCGAACTCGATTCTGAACCGTTTGCACCTCGAACTCACTGTAAATGCTCTTCAATAATATATGATCCTTGGCAGATCAATTCATCCTATTTTATGCCATTTTCCTACAAAACATCGAGACGAGCAGTAAGTCCGAATCGATAAATACTAATCAAAGCAGCCGGCATAAATAGGACAAACCATAGAAAATGACACGTAAAACAATACGAGAATCATCACAAAATCATACCAAACACACCCTGTGTGGAAGCGCCCATACGTGCCTTGACGGTAGTCGATCTAAGTGCCTCTTCTAGATCATCGGTGAAGGCCCTCTTCATGGTGAGAAAACATCATCCACCTCATTCTCAATTCATAAAAATCATTAATGGTTTTGGAGATAAAACCATCAACTTACCCTCACCACAGCAGACGGACCTTCCTTATTCGGCAAGCGTGATATTGCATAGAACTCCTTAACTAAGGGTGTAATGGGTGGAGGTGGAATTCTTAGCGTTGCCCATCCATTTAGTGAAATCGGCTCTACCACAAACAGGGGTTTCCTTCGATTTAAAACCCTTCTCTATCCATAGATGCCTAGGTTCTGGTGCAAAACTCTCGAACCCACCATAAGCTCGAAATTTGGGGATGGCGTCGATTGAGCGTCTGTCTTTCTTGAAGAGGTTTGTCACCGCTTCTTGCCTTGAACATCCTCGGGTTCATCTGCTTCCTATTTTGGCCTTACCCTTTCGCTCACGACTAATTTTCTTTTGGAAGAAGAAGCGCAGATGGCTTGTGGAGAACCGGTGAATCTTAGTTGACAACTCGCTGCGATATGATGATGGGCGTGGCAAGTCATTGCTTATCGTGCACACAACTTCGACCACATTGCTAAATCTCCGCATAATAGAAATTTCACGGTAGAAGAGATGAAGACAACTAAAGTTCGGAGATCAAAGTTTTGAGGAAGCGAAGGCGGATGTGAAAAGTGAGAGCAATGGCGGCAAAATTGGGAGAAATAAGAAAATTGAAAGAATATAAAGAGGAAGAAAAAAGGGCGGTCTTCAACCCAAATGTCAACAAATTTCTCCCTCTTTTTCAAAATAGCACTCTATTTCACTTTCTCTCTTCTACTGCAAGTCCATCGATGGAACAAAACAACTGATGCTCGAATTTACGCTCGAAATGCGCATGTCTTTGGGTCAAATTCCACATATCATTTTAGAACAAACCCGCATCTTCTTTAACAAAGCTAAGGCAATTTATTATCACACTCAAACAACGAGACAAAGCAGAAATAAAATAAATATTCAAAGCGAAACAACGGGCTAACGCTTGCCATAGCGCCCAGAATACCTCGGTCAAGTGTCCCCGGTGCGAGGTCTTCTCATGAGCGACCTCGCCACCCCAATATAGTGTGACCAGCTGTCCATTCACCATGAATTCACGACTGGCGTTCCTTCTTGTAATGTGATAGCACGTGGGGTGCTACGGAGGTAATGAAGGACCCGACCATCGTGATTTGACTTTCGAGGAAAAGCCTCAACCTTGAATTTAACAATAGCACTGGCGGGCAAGAACTCACGTACAAGATATTGTTATCATGCCATCTCTTGGTTTCTCCTTGTACAACGGCGTTCTCATAAGCAAACCACAGATTCATCCATTTCACTTAGTTAACAAGCGGGCCTCTCCAGTACCTTATGCTCAAAATTCGGTTTCTTTATTGCCCAATAAGGCTCGATGTTCAAGCTCGAAGGAGATGACAAGCTTTCCATAAACCATCCGATGGGAGACATCCCTAAAGGTGTCTTGAAAAGCTGATCAGCAGGCCATCTGACATCGTCAGCGTATGGACCAATCCTTTCGACTGGTTCTCTTTCTCGATATACTTTTATCTCTCTATTTGAAAGCTACCTTGACCATTTGTTTGAGGATGATGTCATTAGCCACCTTGTACATGTACTTTGAGGATCAAGCCTCCAATCCTCTTGGGATCAACGCCTCCATGACGCTGGATCATCCTCTGATCCCTCTTGGAACAACCACTCCCCTCGGTTGAGTACCCACACAACCACCTCACCTCATTACTCATACATGACCACCTCCGCCTCGGATGACGGCTTGGGAGGATGAGTTAACTCAAAGAGAAGTTGTCCATTCAAAACGGATGCTTTAGTCAAGTTTGGATCTTAAATGCCTCGACTGCGTTTGGAGGCATAAATAGGATATGTCAGAGCACCTTGATAAGCATTGCGCAGGAGGAACTTCCAAACCAATCGATCGATCGATCGGTCCTTTGTTCTAGAAAGTTATCGATAGTTGAAAATTGGGTGGAAGAGACATCGGATGATACTGCGGTCACGGGGGTGGAAAGCAGTGGTGAAAATCACACCTTTCGCGCCACCGATCAAGCTCGGATGGTCACTACTCTTGAAGTGACCCATTGTTGAAGATGGGTTGGGAGACACACGAAGAGCGCTGCGCGGATGAGGTGGAAAGTGAGAGCAGTGGGCACATGTGGATGAAGCATAATCGAGCCCAGATGGCGTTTTTACGAGCGGATAACAAGGAAGAGTGGGCAAATCCGATCGATATCATTCCAACACTCCTGGAGGTGAAAGAGTTATCAAACACGTGAAGGAGGATGAAGAGGAGATGAAGCAGAGTGGGCACTTTCGAAGTTGATGACATGCAAAGCCCGCTCTGGGCGATTACCTGCCTCAACAATAGGATCACGGGATCGAGAGGAGGACACAATGATAACAAAGGTTGAGGTAGTTTCTATAATTTGTCAACATCTTAATTTACCAAAGTATTGTCTTTGTAGGAGTTGAAGTTATTTATTTTACTTTGGAAAATAGGATGTTTGATTTGAGCAATTGATGTATTACTTGCTTTCTTTACTATCCTCTGTTCTTATAAGGTTTACTCTTGATGTTACGGCGAGATGGTATTCCTGCGGTGAAGGACTATGGATAGTCCGTTGTTGGCGAACGCGTCGTGCTCGACGTTAAGCGAAATCTTCGTTGGAGTTGACCCTGATTTTTATTTGCTTTTTCTTTCTTTCTTTTCTTTGTCTTGTTTGTTGTTCTTGTTGATCTATTTGTTGTTGAGTTTGTTTTGCTCGGATCTGGAAAATGTCGTGACGAGATGAAGCCGTGATGCTCCACTCTATCATCGTCGATTATCGATATCATCCTCTGTGATTTTGAGCTTTTAATGTTTTGAGCAGGGGGATGCTCGATTTAAATTGGGGATGTTTACTCGGTTTTGTATCGTGATGTATTGTTTTATTAATATGCCTTGTGCTTATTTTGATTGTTTGGACGTAAGCTTTGTCATCTCTGAGTAAGTTAGGATCTTGATTTGTAGTGAACTACGTGGTATTGATCAACGATTTTGAATTTCGAAACTTTTGTGATATATGATTTGAGTATAATGTGAATTGGCGAGGCTGATTGATAGAAAATGAATGGGAAATTGATGTGATTTGTCCGGCTAATGTTAGAAGTGTTAACATTGTGGTTGCTATATACTTGTTTCATTTTATATATAAAAAAAATGTGTGAAAAGAAGAAGAAAATGAGGAGAATGAAAGCTCGATATCTTGTTGAGATTGTTGAAATGGAGGATGGGATTATGTCCTCTTTCGATTGAGAAATGGACATGGGAAACCACGTTAGGAGACTCGAGTTCATCGAGTGCACCTTCGAATATTATTCAAAATCTTAAAACATTCTTTGTGTTTATAAAAAAGAAACTTGTTGCTAAAGGTGACCACATTAGTTAGTTCACCCTAACGGAGAGTTGGGTGCGGCGATTACCTTTTATTTATTGGAAGTCGATTGCCGTTCTTGATTTATTTCACATTAACTTTGAATTCGTAAACACCAAGTGTGGGGAAGTGCAATAAGGTTTGATTGATTAGAATAAGAGTAAAGTTGCATGAGTTATTTTTAGACTCTTATTAGTATAGACTTTGCTTGAGGACAAGCAAATGGATAAGTGTGGGGAGTTGTTTGGTATGATTTTGTGATGATTCTTGGTATTGTTTACGTGTCATTTTCTATGGTTTGTCCTATTTATGCCGTCGTTTTGATTAGTATTTATCGATTCGGACATACCGTTTGTCTCGATGTTTTGTAGGAAAATGGCATAAAATAGGATGAATTGGATCTGCCAGGATCATATATTATTGAAAACATTTCGCGGAGTTCGTAGGTGCAAGCGGTTCGTAGATCGGAGTTGAGCGAAGGAGAGCGGGTGACGATGCACCACTCGCATGGCGAGCGCCCGCCTCGCCACGCGCGCGCCGCGCGCGAGGCCTCGCCCGCTCGGCGTCGACCACCCGGAGCGCTTGCTCCGGCGCGTTCTATTCCTCCGGCCTCCAAGCGAACGGTGCTCGCC
Source organism: Salvia rosmarinus (assembly GCA_036937905.1). Lineage (NCBI taxonomy): Eukaryota > Viridiplantae > Streptophyta > Magnoliopsida > Lamiales > Lamiaceae > Salvia > Salvia rosmarinus. The sequence continues at coordinate 48,651,673 of CM072813.1, forward strand.
GCGATGCCCAGCCGGCCCTCGCCGTCCGGGCGCCTCGCGGCGCCTCGCCCGGCGCTCATCTCGCCGTGGCGCCGCGATGCCCATTCCCGCGCCGCGCTCCGCGGCGCCGCCCGGCCAGCGCCCATCTCCAGCGTCTCCCAGCGCGTTCCACCTCGCCCGCTCGCCGCCGCTCGGCGCCTCGCGCTTCTGCAGCGCCCGCCCATCTATCACCTGGCCGACGGCCCATTGCGCGCGCTGCTCCAACCGATGCCCGGCCCTGATTCCGTGCATCTGGCGGCTCACTGACGGCCCGCCCGGCCGCGCCCCGACGCGATCTTCGGCGCCAACCCAACTCCACTCGGTGTTGGGAATAAACCAGCCTCACATCTTCCTTGCGGCGCTCAACCCGGCGGCTCAAGTTGAATGACGTTTTCAGCGGCGCTCGGTCGAACCGGCTCACTTTTATTTAATATATATATTCGTGATTAGGTCATTCGGGGGTGCCGTTCTCGATTCTATTTTCTCCACGACAGGGCTGCTCTTGACTTTCTTCCGACTCTTCACGGATCGACACAGACAGATAATTTTAGTTTCAATTCTGTTTTAGTTTCATCTTTGAATGTTTGATTCATCAATTTATGCTTTGGATTTTCAGTTCTTGTGGAATCAATTTCTGATTTATTATTTGATGATTTTTGTCAATTCGATTCTTAGTGACGATGGATTGGATTTTCATGTTCCGTTGGTTTAATTTGCTTAATGATTTCTTGCTTTCGTTTATTTGCAATTAGATTTAGATTGAGGATTGACAAACCCTGAATAATATGATTGCATATGCTTTGTTTATCGCTTTGATTTATCGCTTTCATAGTTCAACTAGGGATTGACAACCTGGTTTAGATTTATCGCTTTATTAGTATAGCTCGGGATTGACAACCCCAACTTAGGATCATTGTTTAATTCTCCGTATTTCATTCTGCATGTTCCAAACCCTTGTTGGCATTAGAATGTTTAGGTTTTAATCGCTTTACGTGTATGACATAAACAATGCATACTTAAGTTTTCCTAGAGATGACTTGGGTTAACTTATCACGCTACGATTACCTCGTGCGATTGCGAATAAATTTGAGTGTGTTTTAGCTCGATCAATTTTGGCGCCGTTCGGGAAAACTTTAGGCGTATTGTTTGTGTTGTTTGTTTCTGTATTTCTTTTCTTTCGTCTCGTTATTTTCTCCCGGTGCGTGTGATCTTGTTTTTGTTCTTGGTGTCATTAATGCGGGGTTATCGGATGCGAATATAGTCAATCGGTGGGGGAGAAGATCGTCGTATTGAGGAATTCTTCTTTGAAGAATAGCGTCGACTTCGAGGATGTCCGTCAGGCTATGAGCCACAAGCATATGATCCTTCTTGGGATCCGCATGACAACATGACCTCGCGGCCCGATTTGGGATATTGGGATCCAGCGGCGCTCCACAACGACCGGAATATTGGAATCCACCGTGCTTTGAGGATCGAGCCTCCGATCCCGGGATCAACCGCCTCCGTAGTGAGGATCAATCCTACAATACCTCTTGGGCAACCACGCCCTCCTTCGGTGTAGTACCCACAACCACCTCCTTCATTACTCATGCATGACCTCCACCTCGGATAGCGGCTTGGGAGGATGAGTTAACTCGAAAGTTGTCCATTCAAAGCGGATGCTTTAGTCAAAGTTTGGATCTTGCAAATGCCTCGACTACGTTTGGAGGCATAAATAGGATATGTCGAGCACCTTGATAGGCATTGCGCTGAGGAGGAACTTCAAACCAATCCGATCAGATCGATCGGTCTTTGTTCTGAAAGTGATCGATAGTTGAAAATGGGTGGAAGAGACATCGGATGCTGCTGCGATCACGAGGGGTGGAAAGCGAGGAAGTAGAAATCACACTTTCACTAACCGATCAAGCTCGGATGGTCACTACTCTTGGAAGTGACCATTGTTGAAGATGGGTTGGGAGAGACACACGAAGAGCGTGAGCGGATGAGGTGGAAAGTGAGCAGGTGGGCACGTGTGGATGAGAAGCATAATCGAGCCGATGGCGTTTTTACGAGCGGATAACAGGAAGAGTGGGCAAATCCGATCGATATCATTCCAACACTCACTGCGAGGTGAAAGAGTTATCGAAACACGTGAAGGAGGATGAAGAGGAGATGAAGCAAGTGAGCACTCGAAGTTGATGACATGCAAGCCCGCTCTGGGCGATTGCCTTTGCCTCAACAATTGGATACAGGGATCGAGGAGGACACAATGATAACAAAGGTTGAGGTAGTTTCTATAATTTGTCGACATCTTAATTTACAAAGTATTGTCTTGTGAGGAGTTGAAGTTATTTATTTTACTTTGGAAAATAGGATGTTTGATTTGAGCTTAATTGATGTATTACTTGCTTTCTTTACTATCCTCTGTTCTTATAAGGTTCTCTTGATGTTACGGCGAGATGGTATTCGCGGGTGAAGGACTATGGATAGTCGTTGTTGACGGAACACGTCGTGCTCCGACGTTAAAGCGAAATCTTGCGTTGGAGTTGACCTGATTTTTATTTGCTTTTCTTTCTTTCTTTTCTTTGTCTTGTTTTGTTGTTCTTGTTGATCTATCTGTTGTTGTTGAGTTTGTTTTGCTCGGATCGGAAAGGATCGGCGAGATGAAGCCGTGATGCTCCAACTCTACAGCACATTAAATCGATTATCGAGTATCATCCTCTATGGTTATTTGAGCTTTTAATGTTTTGAGCCTGGGGACGATGCTCGATTTAAAATGGGGATGTTTACTCGGTTTTGTATCGTGATGTATTGTTTTATTCTTAATGGCGTGCCCTTGTGCTTATTTTGATTGTTTGGACGTAAGCTTTGTCTATGCGGTAAGTTAGGATCTTGATTTGTGCAACTACGTAATATTGATCAAGCTGATTTTGAATTTCAAACTTTTGTGATATATGATTTGAGTATAATGTGAATTGTGAGGCGTGATTGATAGAAAATGAATAGGGAAATTGATGTGATTTGTCAGGCTAATGTTAGGGAAGTGTTAACATTGTGGTTGCTATATACTTGTTTCATTTATATATAAGAAAAAAATGTGTGAAAAAAGAAGAAAATGAGGAGAATAAGCTCCGATTATCTTGTTGAGATTGTTGAAATGGAGGATGGGATTATGTCCTCTTTCGAAATTGAGAAATGGACATGGGAAACCACGTTAGGAGACTCGAGTTCATCGAGGTGCACCTTCGAATATTATTCAAAATCTGTTAAAACATTCTTTGTGCTTTATAAAAAAACTTGTTCTAAAGGTGACCACATTAGTTAGTTCACCCTACGGAGAGTTGGAGTGCGGCGAGATTACCTTTTTATTTATTGGAAGTCGATTGCCGTTCTTGATTTATTTCACATTATCTTTGAATTAGTAAACACCAAGTGTGGGAAGTGCAATAAGGTTTGATTGATTAGAATAAGAGTAAAGTTGCATGAGTTATTTTTCGACTCTTATTAGTATAGACTTTGCTTGAGGACAAGCAAATGGATAAGTGTGGGGAGTTGTTTGGTATGATTTTGTGATGATTCTTGGTATTGTTTTCGTGTCATTTTCTATGGTTTGTCCTATTTATGCCGTCGTTTGATTAGTATTTATCGATTCGGACTTCCCGTTTGTCTCGATGTTTTGTAGGAAAATGGCATAAAATAGGATGAATTGGATCTCCAAGGATCATATATTATTGAAAACATTCGACGGGAGTTCGTAGGTGCAAGCGGTTCGTAAATCGGAGTTGAGCGAAGGAGAGCGGTGAACGACCAAAAATCGCATGGCACCCCTCGCATGCCGCGCCCGCGCGCTACGCCAGCGCGCCCGCCCGCGCCGCGCCGCGCGAGCCCTCGCCCGCGCCCGGTATCTGGCCACCGTGCGCTTGCTCGGCGCGCGTTCACCAATTCCCTCCGGCGCTCAAGCGAACGGTGCTCCACGCCCAGTGCGGCCGGTAACCGCCGTCGTGACCTCGCGGCGCCTCGCCCGCGCTCATCTCAGCCGGCGGCCGCGATGCCCATTCCTGCCGCGGCGCTCGCGGCCCGCGGCGCCCTCTCCGCAGCAGCGTCTCCCGGTCGTTCCACCTCGCCCGCTCTGCCCGCTCGGCGCCTCACGCGGCGCTCCGGCCCCCGCCCATCTATCCGCGGAACCGCGCCATTGCTCCCAGCGCTCTCTGCCCGATGCCGGCACCATGATTCCGTGCATCTGGCCTCAGCGAGACCGGCGCTCGCCCCGGCCGCGTGCCGGCGCGATCTTCAGCGCCAACCCAACTCCCTCGGTTGGGAATAAACCGCTCATCTTCTGTGGCGCTCGGCCCCGGCGCTCAAGTTGAGCGAGACGTTTTCAAGCGGCGCTCGATCGAACAGGCTTTTATTTAATATATATATTAGCGATTAGGTCATTCGGGGGGTGCGGTTCTCGATTCTATTTTCTCACGCAGCGAGGTGCTCTTGACTTTCTTCCACTCTTCACAGGATCGAACACAGATAATTTTAGTTTCAATTCTGTTTTAGTTTCATCTTTGAATGTTTGATTCATCAATTTATGCTTTGGATTTTCGGTTCTTGTGGAATCAATTTCTGATTTATTATTTGATGATTTTGTCATTCGATTCATAGTAATGGTGGATTGGATTTTCATGTTCCGTTGGTTTAATTTGCTTAATGATTCTTGCTTTCGTTTATTTGCAATTAGATTTAGATTAGGGATTGACAAACCATGAATAATATGATTGCATATGCTTTGTTTATCGCTTTGATTTATCGCTTTCATGGTTCAACTAGGGATTGACAACCTGGTTTAGATTTATCGCTTTATTAGTATAGCTCGGGATTGACAACCCCTAACTTAGGATCATTGTTTAATTCTCAGTATTTCAATTCTGCATGTTCCAAACCCTTGGCATTAGAATGTTTAGGTTTTAATCGCTTTACTGTATGACATAAACAATCGCCTGTTAAGTTTTCCTTGAGGGCGACTTGGGTTAACTTATCACGCTACGATTACCTCGTCGATTGCGAGTAAATTTGAGTTTGTTTTAGCTCGATCGGGTGTCGCTCCATTAAAGCTGCGTCGTTAAAATTAGAGGCTCATGATGCTTCACTTCATTAAAAGCGGTTTTGCCCACCCATGATACTACGTGTCGGAAGAGCGGATCTGTTACTTCTCGCATTTTATTTGGGAGGTCGTAAATGTGGGCGCAAATCGGCGAGGTGGAGAGTCTTAGAAAAAGGAAGAAGGGCGATTTTCTTCCCTTCTCGATTACTCGGTTGTGCATAAGGGCAGGGTGCCTTCGGGGATGATGAGGATCGCCTCGTTGAAGAAGTTTTCATAGATATCGAGACCTTGGCTCGTCGTGATGCGTCGAAGACCACCTCAGCGCGCCGTGCAGTTGGTCTACCTCCCCATCCTGACCTCGTCAGGAGCCTACTATGCTAGATATCACGAAGTTCCTCATTTCGGATCGGACTCTTGCTCGATCTGCTGCATTTGAGGCGACACTGAAAGATATTGGGTATATTGCATGGCGAGATCGTGTAATGGAGGGTTCTTAGATCGTTATCACGGTGAACGCCGACTTTCAATTTCCATCGGATATTCGAGGCTTGGCCTACCATCGGATTATGATTACGAGGCGAGGTTGAGATGGAGGCGAGTAGGCGGACCGAGCTCAATTTGCGACAAAGCACTCCTGCTGCATCCACAGGGACGGACACGGTTGCCCCATCTACCCCCTCCTCTCCGGGTTCTCAGGGTGTAGGTCGAGGCGTTTCTCTAACTCGATCCTTGGTGTTGTTCTGTGTTTTGTTTGTGTTTAGCTTTAAAGTTTAAGTCGGTGTTTTGTTGATGTTTGTTACATTTGTTCGATAAAAGCATGTGATTACATTTCGATGATTTCTAAGGATGATGTTTGGGGACAAGGATAGCTTTATGATGTCAATCATTTTATTTATATTGTGATCTTTGGTACTCCTTATCGCATGCGGTTTTTACCACTTATTTTTGAGAGTGTACTCATTAATCTTGGTATTTGCATATTAGCTCCATGAGGTTGACCATTGCATCGGTGAATCTTAATTGGCTACGATTTTGTATGAGTGCACATCTTTTATATTGGGTTTGGACTCCCCTGAGACAATATACATGAGTGTGTCGACATGGATGGGGCGTGGCCCTTTTTGGATCGATTTTGCTTTCTAGCCTTAATATGATATTTTTCCTAGGGTCCCTTTGGTGACAAGCTTTTCTTTCTTGCATCCACTAAATATTCTCTGTATACCCATATATTATTCCTTACCCTTCACTTTGGGCATGCCTAATTGTGGTTCGGTTCTCCGTATCTATAATAGTGCCGTATTAATCTCTATGTCGAGATATGAGTGTCACTCCAATTTTGTATAAGTCTCGACATTGGGGACAATGTTATGTTCTAAGTTTGGGGTGGGCGAGGTAAAGTAACCTCGGAAGTTAAGGCGAAGTTGTAAAGAAGTTGAGGAATTTAAAATAAAAATAAAAAAAATCGGAGATGATAAGCGAAAAAGGTGAAGATCGGGGTTTCTATAAAAGAAAAAGAAGGTCGGGCAAGTTGGAACCAAAAATGAGTTTAGGTGCTGGGTGTTTGAGCTACATTATCCTAACAATCTCCCATCTTGAAACTTAACATTATAAAAGTTGACCTCTTGATCGATGTGATGACACTCATGTTAGTGGAGGGGTTGACCGAACTGGTGTGGAGACATCATGCAGCTTGATAATCAAAGCATGGTCGTATTAAGAAGAACTAAGTTATGGGAAGATTCATGTAGTGGCTAATGTGTTATATACTTGTTGATATCTGAAGGCGACATCCTTGCAATACTAGGTGATTGACGGACTTACGAGAAGAAGCTGAATGATTCATTTTCTTTGAAGAACCACGACACAGCGACATCCTAGTGATTAAGTCATCGTCTTGGCTATCGTCGGACATTTTGAACATCGCTTCTTGTTTTTGTGGGTGCGTTTTGTTGTGAAACAGAACATCACTCGAGGCGAGTAATGAGCTAAGTTTGGGGTGTGATAACTCTTATAAAGAGTTATTATATGACCTTTGATGATAATATCCTTGAGTTTAACGAGGTTACTGTTACGTTAGTTCTTTGTTATGTTATATGTTTATATTATGTTTGCATGTGTTTGTGTGAAGGATTGAGTCGGTTGAATTTAAAGGGTTTTAATGGCATTTATCGTTGTTAGTTATGGCATGAGCGGGAAGAGCGGCGGTGAAGGCGAAATCCGTGAGTCAGTCGAGCTGGGTTGAGCGAGCAAGGCCGAACTCGTGGCGAGCTTGACGATGTGGGAAGGATTGAATAGATAATCTTTGGAAAAATGGGAGGCGGTCGAACTACAAGACAAAGTCAAGCTGGGAAAGGTGAAAACCGGGGGTTGGGCGAAGTCAGGAACGAGCTCAGGCTACAGGGCTCGTGAGCGGCCGAACTCGGGAAGAAGAGAGCAGGCGAGGCTGCAACTAGCCGAGCTCAAAGATTGAAAAGTTCGCAAGTGCGAAGGCGACCTCGATACTAAAACTCGTGGCGAGGCGGAGTTCTGGCGGTCGGACTGGCCGAGCTAAGAATGATGACCGCATGCGAGATCGGTTCATGAGCAGTCGAGCCCGTTCAAAGTCGAGCTCGGAAGAAAGGAAGAAAGCGCGATGTCACGGCCTTGAGCTCGGGCGTGAGGCGGACCTTTAAGTGAGGTCGAGTTTGTAAGGGTTGAGTTCGGATCACGAGATCTTCGTGGGAGGACGAGCTCGTGCTGTCAGGCGAGTAGAGGAGCCCTATAGCGAGACGAAGCCGTGCTTATGAAAGAAATGAAGAAGAGATCCATGGGACCACTGCCCGCGTGGCGGCTGACGGCGCATAAAGGCCGCGTTTGCGAGCCAGCGAAAAAGAAAGGATCGGAGGATGAAGGGTTTGCGGTGCTGATCATGCACACAAAAAGTGTCGAGTTGGTTATTAAAAGAGGCGACAATCGGAGATTCATTGTTGGGTATCGGAAAGAAGGAATCGAGAGGGCAACACCTTGGAAGAAGCTATCGAAAGGTGGCGATCGAGGAGGCACGTGATTCGGCGGCAGTGTTAACTTTGAATCTCGAATTCTTTTGACTTTGCTATGACATTTGTGTATTTGAATTACATTGCTGACTCGCTATGAGCTAAATTTGTAGGACTTGATCTTTTGATGAAACCCATTCTCGTGTGTGAGTTCCGTTTTCTTATCTTGTTAAGTTATTATCGTTTTCTTGGAGATTATTTATCTTGCTTGTGATTGATCACCATGGGTGAGATTTTAGCTCTATGATTTAGGGAAGTTCTCATAGAGTGGAAAAGCAAGAAAGTGGCCTAAGAACATGATTTAAGCATTAAGTGTGTGAATAGCATAGGAATATGTGTTTGCCTTCGTGACATAAATGAATGGAATGGTAGAGATACTCTTAAAACACTTGGTATAGGAATATATTGGAGCTTAGAGGTATAATCTTAGATTTGGAAAAATACTAAGAGTTGGAAGATTTCATGTCATAATAACGGCAAAGATAATGTTGAGCGTGGCGATCACGAACATTGGTGGAATCAGTGGTCGAGTCTATTTTCCCTCTTAATATCGGTTTGTTAATCATAATTTGTCGAAAGTCAACCTCGTCTCGGTGTAATATTTCTCTTTAATTGTTTCTCTCATAATCACAAACAAATTGTCTTCGTGGTTTAAAAGTGCGTTCCACATGGATTCGATCTCGGAATATTTCCAGTATATTACTTGTTGATTCGTGCACTAGCGTACATTTAATTGTGTTGCATACATTTATCACAACAAGACCATCGCGTGAGCGATCGCAGATTCATCGGATACACCGGTCCTACACTCTCCATCTGATCCTCACTTCAGACGGACGGGAATGATTTTGGCGAGGACCCTCGGTGAGAGAAATGATCCACCCGACCGTGGCGAGAAAAGAGGCCAGAATCGAATCATAGTACCACGAGCATGTCGGGTTGGCCTCCGGAAGGAGATTACGAGGAGGAGAGACGGGAGGAAGGCGAGGAGGATAGTGAGGACTCGGAGGACGGTGATCAAATAGCGGATGACTCGGATGAGGTCGAGCATGTTGAGGAAGGCGGCGAGGCTGGAACCGAGAACAAAATTCACACGAGACTTAGGCGATCAGGGCTGACTTGGATTAGATCATACTCAGAGGCTTGCTTCCATGCAGGATCGCTTTAGAAGCGAGCCGAATCGAGCCACGATAGGAAGGGAGAGAGGATGAGGAAGAATGGAACCATTGAAACAAGCGGTAGTGGGCGGATATGGAGGGCGAGAGATGGGTGAGTCGGTGTGTCTGGTGGCGGTCATGATCTGCTAGAAGCATGGACATAGCGGCATCTTTTGGCGATGTAGGTCGATTCTTTTGTTCATATCGACCTTTTGGTGACATACCTTGATCTTGTATTTTGATAGTCCTTTATGGACAATCGATACTAACGTTGTCTATGACGGGATGTTTATGTTTGATGCTTATATGTGATATTAGCTATGCGTGATGATATATGATCTATGTGATGTGTGATGATGATGTTATGTGGAATGCATAATGATGATGTGTTGGCGGATTGCATGTTTATATGTGATCGTGATATGTGGATATGTGATGATATGTGGTTATGGGTGATGATATATGTTATCGATGATACCGGTTATCTATCGCGAGCGTGTTTCTAATGTTTCAACGTCGGTAAAGAATGCGAGAATAAGGAACGGAGGAACAATGCGTGGAAGAAGCCCAGAACCACCTTTGGTTCAATGACATGCGATCGAGAGTTTCGTGGCGAGAATGCCCTCGTTCGACGGTCTCGGCGACCGATCGGCGAGGCTGGATACGATCCACGAAAGGATCTTGAATACATCGGTGAAGAAGCGAGAGAGTGAATGGCGATCTTTGACTAACCGATGGGCGACTCGGTGGGAATCAGTGAGAACCTAACACCGGGGCGGTGGGGATGGTATCGTGGGAAGATTTCAGGAAGAACTCATGGAAAAATGCGTGCAGGCGTTTATAGGAGAGAAGGCAAGTTACGGAATCTTCGTCGAGGAGAAAACGGTCACCGATGCGATCGCTCATTCAATCATCATCGTGTTATGCTACGTACCTGGTCGGTCTTTGAGGCTGCAGCGAGCAGAGTTCGAGAGAGGACTCGGAGCCGAGAGTCGTAATTTCGTGAGTCGGGTAGATTGGGCGTATCTGCTGATCCTTGAACCGGACTTTAAACATTGAGTCAATGTTTCCCGAGGAGATAACGATGCCACACAGACAGACCGGTGCGGAGGAAGAGTGAGAAATGGGAAGATCGAGGAAAGCGATCGGTGTTCGAGGAATCGAGGCGGTCGAGTGATTAGGGATTACAGGTATTCGAGGAAAGAAAGGCAACCTTGGGAAGAATTTCAAACCCATGCGGCGGTGAGGCGGGGTGTGGAAAAACCTGCGAAATGCCGGAGGAATCATTTAGGCGAGTGCGAGGCAAGGTACGTTGAGTGTTATCGTTGTAGGAAGTCTGGACATTACAGAGATTGTCCATTAGGAGGTCAGGCGGCCGCCCGGTGAGGCATCCGGCTTGCGGAGGCGAACCGGGGCTCGCAGGGCGAACCACGGGCGAGGAGGTCACCCTAGGCCAACAAACCAAGGCCACCACAACAAGCGGTGTGCGCTTGAATCGGCGACCTGGCTCCCGGAAATCTTGCGGTATAATCCGTATGAGTGATATACCCGTTTCGCTTTGTTTGATCTGAGGCCTCATTCTTTCATTTCGAGAATCGCGTGTGAGATTAGGTTTGGTACCGAGGAATCACAGATACCTTGAGTAGGATCCCGTCGAAGTCTTTGAAAGCGAAAGAGATATGCCGAATCGGGAGGTAGAAATCGTAGCGAAGGTCTTTGTCAATTTGCATGTCATCGGAATGGAAGATTTCGATGTCATCTTTAATAATACCCAGATTCCTATAGCTCGATTAAGCTCTAATGCGTAATTAATTAGGAATTAATTACGTGGTATTAGGACAATGCATCCTCGGTTTAGATTTTATAAAGTTTCTCGCATCGATTCGATAAAGTATTTCGGATAAGATTCTCGAGTTTTAACTCAAAGATTTAATTTAGAAATTTTGATCGATTGAGTTAACAATAAATCTTTATTTATTGTTTATTTCCATATTATTTTGGGAAAGAGTGAATTATGAGATTTCAACTCATTAGAAATTTCTCGTTTCTATTTGAATTATTAATTTCAGAGAGATAAATTTATATTCCTATTTCGTTGAGCCCTATTTTGAAATACGTATATGTTAGTTGAAGACTTAACGTCTTTAATGCCTTGGGCCTAGTATTAAATGTGTATTTAAGCCCATTAAAACTCATAGAATTCTATAAATTTTGTAGCTTATTTAAGATAAATGAATTTTCTAGAACATAGTTAGCTTCTTAAGGAAGACTAAAATAGTGCTAGACTATATATGTGTATCTAGCTTCTCTATACACCATTTCATCATCCATTTCTCTCTACCCTCTCCCAAACTCACGATACACACCACGCACACCTGAAAATTTCATCTTTCAAGCGAGATCAGGACCTCAGACCTTCTTCAAAGTTGTAGATCTCGTCTTACGAGTATATCACTAATCTTCTCCAAGATTTGAGCTGAAAAGATGAAAATTTTCCCCTAATCTCATATGTCTCGGCGTTTTGGCGTTTCATCTGATTCAGTTCTCTCGATTTCTAGCTTTATACATGCTTAGATCTACATCTGGAATAATATTATGTGAAGAAATCAAGAAAACCCACCCATGAACTCTCGAGCTTTCGAGCCCTTTTCTTACGGGTTTTGTTCTTGATTTTTAGTACAAATATGCTTAGATCTATCCTTTTATAAGTATTTTATGTTCGATCTATGGTTTAATTTGTTATTTTCAAGAAAAATCAAAATTTAGTCAGAACCTAATTCTTACTTGAAGGAATAGTTGTTAATTTCTTAAATTGAGCTTGTACATATGCAATTAAAGATGTTTGAGCATGATTAGAGTCGAGTTTGAAAACAATAATCGAACCACTTTGATTTTTCTATGAGGACCGAAAATTAGGGCTATGATTTCAAGATGTTTTGACTTTGATTTGTTTAAATTAAGTTAGTATATATGTGATTATATATATAGGCTTGTGTTTGGTGAAAAAAATTGGAGTTAAATCAACTTACGTGAAAAGCCTAATTTAGAATGCTTATGGAATATTAAGAACTATTTATATTGATTTTATTTGATTAGTTTGATTTCAAAGAATAATATAGTATGAAATTAGCTTATTTTGAATTATTAGAATTTTGTATACTAGTTTGTAAAGTTCGATTTAGTTGGTTTGTGTATTTTCAAAGGACTTTATGTACATGATTTGAAGATGAATGTTCTTGTGAAATAATTTCATCATAATTAGTAGTCTAGTTTTGGATGCATTGACCTAGCGGATTAGCAACCATAGAATATCGAGAGAGTTTAGTAGAGGCTCAAGAGGTTAGAAACTCTTGGTTCCTCTTCCGTATTCATTCCTCTTATCTCAGTTTTAAGAGCACAGCAGGCGGTAGAAATCGAGGAGGAAGCGAGAAAGCTTGGTAAGCAAAGTTCGGTGGGCTTTCTAAACTAAAATATGTTTATGCTGAGTTTATGATATTAAGCATGTGAATTTTATAAAGTTAATTGACTTCTTTTTGAGCATATTGCATATGCTATCTCGAGAGACTTACGATATCGCCTATGCTAGGCAGACTTCTAGTAAGGGTTTGTGTACAGGTGGCCTTTGGCCAGGTGTTTGAGAAGGGCCTCTTCCAACACAAGAGTCGTGAATATAGTGTTTATTTAGATTTGTCTGGACATGTTATGATTAGAATTTTTAACACGTGCATTGATCATGAAGTAAGTGATTTGAAAGTTTGATTCATGGGTTATTTATTAAAACCACATGAATCTAAGAAAGTAACAAGTCGATTATATAGCTCTAAGAGCATGTTTCGATTGTTTTGGCAATTGCCCTTGAGTGCATCAAGTACTCATGCCGCATGTATTCTAAATGTGCGGTGGTAGTGCGAGGAGATGACAATGGAGATTGAAAGCGGAAGACCTTTTATCATGTCCTATGTTTTGCCAGGTTCATGTCTTCATACATAAACTCGGCTACCCTTTTCTAACTCGTTATAACTTGCAAGTCTTGCTTAGTCAGGGTGATGATGTATTTTGAATATTTGATAACAAGTATGAATTTGTGCTAAAATTGTGATAACAGTTTACTAGCAGGGGTTACGATGGGTTAGACATTTGATAAGTGATTACAACTTGAGTTAAGAAAATTTGTACTCATTTTGCTAAATAACGATTTAATATTGTTTAACTTTTGATTATCAATTGATGATAAGTTTAAAGACTCGTTTTTCCTTGGAATTTAATTTAATCATATCTGCGAGTCTTTCAAAATAGTTAGTCATCCTTTCTCTTCACGATCGCACTCGGTTAGTCGGTTAATCGAATTAGATAGGTCGGGGTGTGACGTCTTTGGCATGGATTGGTTGGAAAACGCAGGGGCAACTATCGTTGTCTCGAGAGAAGTTGCTTTTCGAACAACCAAATGAGTGGAAGTTTGTTTCCACGGCATAAGGATGGTGTTTGCGTGCTATGATCTCGACTTGAAGGCGGTGAGGATGATTAGGAAAGGCTGTCAAACTTTCTTAGTAAGTTTGACGGCACGATGAACAGCGCAGGTTGCAAAGGAGCGATGGTGTGTGAATATCCGGACGTGTTTCGAGGACTTTCGAGCTTGCCGTCGATGAACAGTGGAATTCACTATTGATCGGAACGGGAGGCGCCCGATATCAAAGGCACCATCTGAATGGCACCTAAAGAATTGCAAGAAGCTGGCAGCAGTTGCGGGCTGTTGGATCTAGGTTTTATCAACCTAGCGTGTCACAGTGGCGCCTTGATTCGTTGCGTCGAAGAAGGATGGATCATGCGGATGTGTATTGACTACGAAGAATAAGTGACGATCAGAACATATATCCTCTTCCAAGGATCGACGATCTGTTGACCAGCTCAAAAGACAAGTGTCTTCTCTAAGATCGATTGAGGTCGGGACCATCATTGAAGATCGGGAAGGAGGGCGTTGCGAACCGCGTTCGGGAATGAGGTATGGGCACTCTGAGGTTCATCGTGATGCCGATTGGTTTGACCAATGTGCCGGCGGTCTTCATGGATCGATGAATCGAGTTTTCATCGATGTCTGGATAGTTTCATCTTGGTTTTATCGATGATATTCATCTATTCAAAGAATGCGAGAGTTGCATAGAAAACCTCCGTACCATTCTGGAAGCGTTCTGGCGGAGAGGTTTGTCGAAAGTATAGTAAGTCCGGTTTGGCTCGAAGTGATGTTCCTTGGACACTCGGTATGCGAAAGGAATCAAAGTCGACCAGTGAAGGTTAAAGCGATGAAATGCGGAAGGTTCGACTAATGCAATGAGGTTCGAGTTTCTAGGCTTGAGCGGATATTATAGCGTTCGCTCGAAGGTTTCGAAGTTAGCAGCCGATGGCGCAAAGCTCGAAAGGGATCAAGTTTTCGTGGTCGAGCTTGTGAAGCAAGTTTCAAAGTTGAAGAAAAGCTAACAACCAAGCTCCGGTGTTAGCCATACGGGAAGAGCGATGGGTTTGTGGTCTCGATGCATCGAGCTTGGTTTGAGTTGTGTTTTGATGCAGGGAAGGTATAGCATATCGTCTCGCGAGAAACCGCGCATTGAGCTGACTCACGACTTGGAATTAGCGCGATGGTTCATGCTTGAAATTTGGAGACACCATCTCTATGGAGTGAGATGTGAGATCTTCTGAGATCATAAGAGTTTGAAGTACTTCTTGAACAAGAGAGATCTAAATATGAGGCAAAGAGATGGCTCGAACTGGTAAAGATTATGATTGTTGTAACTATCACCGGGAAAGCGAATGTGTAGCGAGTGCCCTTAAGTCAGAGTCGAGAAGCGGTTGGGATATCTTCTTACCTTGAGAGGAGCTGTTGAGTTTGAGGCTCACTGAAGTGATTCACCGCGGAATCGGTGCAGGATTCGTGCACTGACAGTGGTGCCAGGACTGAGAGAAGCCATCGTGGTAGCTAACGAGGAGAGGTTCTTGGAAAGGATGCGTTTGGCAAGAGCTAGAAGATAAAGGGTTCGCAGCGAAAACAACCTATTTATTAACGAGAAGGTTATGTGTGCCCTCAATAGGGAATTAAGAGTTAAGATCGAGAAGCTCATGAGGTACCATATCAGCTCGTCACGGAAGCACACAAATGTACATAGACCTTAGAGGAACTTTTGGCTTGTCGACAAGTGAAAATTGTGCGACATCCGTGGGTTTGTTGCAACGCTACATCGGAGTGAAAATGGGATCATATCGGTATGGATTTTTGTGGTGAGTTTTCCAAGGTCGTGTAGCGAAACTTTGCTATATGGGGTGTTCGATGGTGATGAGTCGACTCATTTCTTGGATTCGGATGGCGTCGGAGTTAGATAAACTTGCTCGACATTCTGTTAGAAGATCGTATGGTTACATGGTTTGGTGGTATCGATTCGTCGGATCGTGACCGAGGTTCCGTCGAGGTTTGGAGGTCTGCGAAGCCGTGGGGACCAGGCGAATCTCGATGTGCATTCCATCCTCGTGACGGTCGATCGGAAAGGACTCAGTCTTGGAAGATATCTTGCTGACGATGGTGGTGAGCAGAGGAGGAAGTGGGAAGAGATACTACTTTGGTGGGTTGCCTATAACAATAGTTATCGGGCACCATAATAGCTCCCTATGAGCGTTATGCGGAAGAAGTGTCGATCGCCACTTTATTGGGGCAAGTGGTGAGAGAAGATGTTAGGACCGAGATGGTTCGACGGGGGAGTTAGGTTCGATGCAATACTTGATTGATTCGGGTCTTGCGGCCTGGCAGGTTGGGCTTCTTCTAGTGCTCTTGATTACATTGACTTTTCTAAAGATCCGGTAGAGTTGGGGGATTCGTTGGATTCCATGCTCTCATTCGACGCGAATCGTGACCATCAAGGTCCGGCAAGTTATCCTCTCTCGGCGTTTTATTCTCTCATTCGTCGACTCTTTTTAGAGTACTATGTGAGCGGGGTGATCATGCTTCGAACTGCTATTATTGAGCCACCCTCGTATACCGACTTCTAGATTAGATGAGCCTATGTTGGTGACCATATTCCTTTAGTCCACGACATTGTTGAGCCTGCTTGATTCTCTTTCTTGATGGACTCGGATATCCGTGAGTCTTGATGATTCATATTTATATCACATTTGATCAGGTGGATCGATGATATCTTCTTGATGAAACTATTCCTTTTCCTA
This sequence comes from Salvia rosmarinus, assembly GCA_036937905.1. NCBI lineage: Eukaryota > Viridiplantae > Streptophyta > Magnoliopsida > Lamiales > Lamiaceae > Salvia > Salvia rosmarinus. Next base: position 48,668,157 of record CM072813.1, read on the forward strand.
TCCGGATCCGGTATACGGAAATGAATGAGGATCTATTAGAGCCGCCGGTCGTTTTGAGTCACGCTTCTGATCCGTTATTTAGATAATCGGTGCCTTTTCGAATGGCCCACGGTTTCGTTTAAGTAATTCAGCTCTTACCAATTCACTCGATTCTCAGACACTATTGTTATAGCTTAGAGTCCCGGTCAATTGCCGATATTCAAGATGTTTTCGTGAGATCCATATATTTCAGAGTCACTCCTCCAGATGATGGGGACTAATTCTTCTAGACCATCAGATCTCTCGGATCTTATCGGTATGAACACGAACATAATGAGTCCGTTGGCGGTGCAAGCTTGGTATCTCGGTCGGTGAAATGCCTTTTATTCTGACCCTACATTCTAAATCACAGTATAAAGTAATTTGCATGCGATAACCCCAAAGCTCCTAAATCACGGTGCGACTACAATGAAGAAGATATAGAGCCTGCGGTTTTGCGACAAAAGAGCACGGCAACCACGAGTGGGAAGATGAGATCGATCGCTACCTTGATGAAGAGCGACTAGTGGAACCGATGTAGAGATGGATATTCAGGTCATTAGTTGAATTTTGCGTGTGATAGTATGATGTTATTAGTATGATGATGTATAGTAGTAGTGATGCGTAAGTGGTTGTAGTATTGTTTATCGATGTTTATATATGTGGATAGTCGTAGAAATGCTATATAGATGAAGCATCATCATAGCGGACCCTCTTATGGCGATTTTCTCCATTTGTTAAAGTCCTCAATGAGGCAATTTTCGAATATGTTATAAATTGAATATTTCGGTGTGTGAGCTTTGTAACTCTTTTACTTGTGATGAGTATATTATCAACAAGCTGGTTTATTTAAATTACGTAACCATTTTTTAAAAAAAAAAAGCGTTATGAGATATAAGTTGTTTCCTTTGATTCGACATCTAAATTCTTAAATTCTTTAGGTATGCTGGTGAGGCCGAAACACGAAGAAGAAACTCGAGAAATTGACCAACAATTCGCCCGTCAATCACCTCCGTTTGATCACAAAATTTCCGAACTTTCTCATGAAAACCACCCACTTTTAATGGATCGGTGATCCATCGGAAAGGCGAATGGGTAAGGGCTATGGACCGTATTTTCGATTCTTGGAATGCTCGATGGAGAATGTACTATGTCTCGCTGTTCAGGCAGACAGGCTCTTGGCTAAGTATATTCACGTAGCTAATGCAGAAGAATCGAGTTCACTAACCTTAGCGAGGGAAGAAGATTGTAGTTGAATATGATGAGAGTTTTGCAAGTTGGTTTGATATGCTCTATAAAATTCGATCTTGATGAGAAGATGGGTGAATATTTAGCTACGGTCTACATCAAGAAATGAGAATAGTGGCAAACAACCTCAGATGTCTTTCGGAGACTTTGAATCGGTGACAGATATGGAAATGGAAATGCGTCTCACGAGAAGATTACATCGATCCGACTCCGACATCACCTAGAATCCTAACCGTCAAAATAATCTTTTGTGATCGAAGGTTGGGAATAAGAAGATGGGAATAAAATTTTCCTAATAGGCGATGCTTGGAAAACAGACTGATCTCCCAAGTCGATCTCGACCATCGTTTGAAGTGACCTCGGTTTCCCCAAGTCAAGCTAGAACTGTATGTCGGAGATGTAATGGAGCCCACTGGTGTTTGTAAATGGGAAATGTAGTTGTTACAATTGTGGTCAAGTGGAGCCACTATGCTAACAGCCGTCAAACGAGATAAGGCGTCGGAAGTGGATCGAGATCAAACCACTTCATAAGACGATCAATGAAAGCTATGATAGCTTATCCCCGTGCCTTTCCGATGTTCCCTCAGGACTCCGTGCTCGGTTTCGGTGGCTC